>JBBGZY010000008.1:8985000-10185000 GCA_037952925.1 Lithobates clamitans | reverse complement strand
GGGTGCTGGCATGCCCTTCCTGACAGGCAGAGGTAACAGGTCGTCTTCTTTGGCAGCCATCTTGGGTGCTGGCATGCCCTTCCTGACACTGCCCCCCGCCAAAGGGCAGCCTTCGGATGCCCAACTTGGCCCACTTGTCAGAATGGGAGTTCTTAAAAGCTTGAACCAAATTTTGGGCATGGATATTACCTTCAGGTTCCCAGGAGTTGTCCTCTGGCCCATACCCTTTCCATTTTATCAGGAACTGGATCTGATTTCTTCTCTTCCTGCAGTCTAAGATTGTTTCCACCTCAAACACTTCCTCCCCATCAATAATTACAGGTTCAGGCGGGCCGGAACTTTGTCCTGGGAAGGGGTCAGGAATGGCAGGTTTAATAAGGTTATGTGGAACACAGGGTGGATTCTAAATGACTCAGGCAACTCTAATTCATACGCAACCTCATTGATCTGTCTCTTCACCGGAAATGGTCCTAGAAATTTAGGGCCCAGTTTCTTCGAGGGACAGGCCAGTTTCAAATTAGTAGTTGCTAGCCACACTTGGTCACCAGGGTTCAAGATCAATTCTCCCCTTCTTTTCCTGTCATAAACTTCCTTATTGTATGCCTGTGTCTTGGCCATTGTTTCCTGTAGCAGTTTGTTATTGGCGTTGAAGAAATTTATAGTTTCGGAAACAGCTGGTACAGGGGAATCTGGAATTGTATTAGACAAAAAAGAAGGGTGGAAACCGTAGTTTGCAAAAAATGGAGATTGCTTTGTAGCAGAGTGTACTGAATTGTTATAAGAAAACTCGGCCAGGGGAAGCAGAGAAGCCCAATCGTCTTGAGAAAATGAGGAGAAACATCTCAGGTACTGTTCGAGGGTTTGATTAGTCCTCTCTGTCTGCCCATTCATTTGTGGGTGATATGCAGAAGAAAATGAAAGTTCAATCCCGAGTGCATCACATAAGGCTCTCCAGAATCTGGATGTAAACTGCACCCCACGGTTGGACACATTGGCCGGAATCCCGTGAAGCCTTACGATCTCCTTGACAAAGGTTTGAGCTGTTTCTCGAGCAGATGATGTGCCCTTCATGGGCAGGAAGTGTGCCATCTTAGATAGTCTATCGACAACTACAAAAATGGTTTTGTGGCCCTCAGATGGGGGAAGTTCTACAATAAAATCTATTGAGATCATCTTCCAAGGTCTACTGGGGACAGGTAAGGGTTTTAGCAGACCCCAGGCTCTGGATCTGCTGGTTTTATTGCAGATACAAGTGGTGCAAGATTCCACATATTTCCTACAATCTTTTTCCACCTCAGGCCACCAAAATGTCCGTTGTACTAATTCAGTTGTCTTGCCAATGCCAAAATGACCTGCCAGCACATGATCATGGCATCGCACCAGGATGGCCATTCAGAGGTCTTCCGGCACAAAGACCTTGTCTTCATGCCAAAGTAGCCCATCCTTTGCCAGTAGAGAGACCCCGGCTGGTGAAGGGTTCCTTACTAGAGTTTGTTTCATTTGTTTTATTAACTCTCCTTGAAGTAACAGGAAGTTCCCAGGGGATAGAATGGTATCCAGAGATGAGATTTCTTCAGGTTTGCTGAACATGCGTGATAACGCATCGGGTTTTGCATTGTTGGATCCGGGCCTGAACGTTAAGTGAAAAGTGAATCTAGAAATAATAGTGCCCACCTGGCTTGTCGGGGTTTCAATCTTTTTGCTGTTCTTAAATACTCGAGGTTCTTATGATCAGTATAGATCAAGATTGGGTGTGCGGCCCCCTCTAGAAGGTACCTCCATTCCTCCAGGGCGGCTTTGATGGCCAAAAGTTCACAGTCCCCGACGTCATAGTTCCTTTCGGCATTTGACAGCTTGCGGGAAAAAAAAGCAACTGGATGCAGTAGAGCCTTAGCTCCCCGCCTCTGAGACAATATTGCTCCGACCGCTGTTTCTGAGGCGTCTACTTCCAAGACGTAGGGCAAGGCTGGGTCAGGGTGTTTCAGGACAGATGCAGATGTGAAAAGTCTTTTTAGGGTGTCAAAAGCTTTCTGAGCTTCCAGAGACCAAGAGAATCTTGTACCTTGTTTGGTTAAACTTGTAATGGGGGATATGATTGCAGAAAAATTTCTGATAAATTTTCGATAAAAATTTGCAAACCCCACGAAACGTTGGACACCCTTCTTATCACTGGGAGCAGGCCAATCCAGGATGGCTGTAACCTTCTGGGGATTTATCTGGATGCCTTCGGTGGAAATGATTAAACCCAAGAATTGGATGCTTTGGCGTTCAAATACACATTTCTCTGGTTTTGCATAAAGTCCGTGTTGTCGAAGGCGACTCAATACATTCTTGACGTGACTACGGTGGTGATCTAGAGAGGGAGAGAAGATTAGTATATCATCAAGATAAACAACAACAAATAGATCCAGGAAATCTCGGAAGACATTGTTGATGAAGTGCTGAAAGGTAGCTGGGGCATTGCAAAGTCCAAAGGGCATCACAAGGTATTCAAAATGCCCAAAGCGTGTGCGGAACACCGTCTTCCATTCATCCCCCTCTCGTATGCGAACCAGATTATAAGCACCCCGAAGATCCAATTTTGTGAAAATGGTGGCCGTACCGAGCCGCTGGAATAATTCAGGCACAAGTGGAAGAGGGTAATGTTTTTTTACAGTGACCTTATGAAGTTCACGGTAGTCCACACAGGGCCGTAATGAGTGGTCCTTTTTTTCTACAAAGAAGATCCCCGCACCGGCAGGAGATGTGGAGGGGCGAATAAACCTGTTTAAGGTTGTCATCAATGTAGTCTTTCAAAGCAACAAGTTCAGATTCAGATAGAGGAAAGATCCTGCCAAAAGGAACTTCAACCCCAGGAAGGAGCTCAATTGGACAGTCATAAGCCCTATGAGGAGGAAGCGTTTCTGCCCCTTTTTTGCTGAAAACATCCAGAAAGCCATGATATGCTACTGGAACGACTTGGCGGGCTTCGGACTCCAAATTGATGCACAGCAGGGGAGATTGGTCATGATGATTCTCTTGCCAACAATGCTGAAGGCAATAGGGGGAAAGAAACTTGATTTCTTCTGTAACCCAGTTAATGTGAGGGTTATGAGCTTTTAACCAAGACATACCCAGAATGATTGGAAACAGAGGGGAAGCGATTGCATCTAGGCGTAGAAGCTCTTGATGGTTCTCGGCAATGGTGGTAGATAACGGGATGGTTTCATGAGTAACCAATCCAGATTTAATGGTGGATCCGTCTGCCAGATGTACAGAAAGTCTCTGAGCCTTGGGTAGTAGAGGAATTTGATGTTTGGCAGCAAAAGCTAAATCTATGAAACAGCTGCAAGCTCCAGAGTCAATTATAGGATAGTCTGGATAGTTCCTCCTGGGAGCTGTAGCACAATGGGAAGAGCAAGATGAGCAGAGTGATTGGGTAGAGATGGAGGAGAAGCGGATGTAACTGAGAGGCACTTGCGGATGTTGACTGGGCAAGACCTCACATAATGTCCTGATCCTCCATAGTACAGGCAAAGATTTAGCTGGCGTCTGCGCTGGCGTTCTTCTGTAGTCAGAGAAGGACGGAGGAGACCAAGCTTCATGGGTTCAGGTGCGTCTGAAGTGGATGCGGAAGGAGCAGGTGAAGCAGAACTGAAAGAACCAGACACTCGTGGAAGCATCCATACTGGACGGGACTGGTCGGTGGCTCGTTCCGACCTACGTTCCCTTAAGCGACGGTCAATCTGAATTAACAAATTTATAAGTGTCTCCAAGGTGGAGGGGACACCTTTTCGTGCTAGCTCGTCCTTGAGATTATCAGAAAGGCCCATGCTGAACTGGTAACGCAGGGCAGCATCGTTCCAGTTGGTGATGGAACTCCAGCGCCTGAATTCTGAAACATAGTCCTCCACGGCCCTGTGACCCTGCTGAAGCATGTGAAGGGCGGCTTCCGCAGTAGTCTTCATATAACTGAGCCATGGCTCCAAAAAAGGAGGCTAAGTCCGTCAGAGATGTGGCCTTTTGTTCAAGGAGTCGGTGAGCCCAGGCTTATGGTTCCCCCTGAAGCAAGGAAATGACAAACCCGACCTTGGTGACTTCCAGGGAGAAGGTTCGTGGTTGTAGCGAAAAATAGAGTTTGCATGCATTGCAGAAGGCTCTGAACTCGTTGCGTTCTCCGTGGAACTTTTCAGGAGTTGGGACTCCGGGTTCAGGTGGTAGCATAATGACTGTGGGAGCTGCTGGCATCCCAGAAGTGGAAGGTGCTTGAGCAGCAGAGGCAGATAAGGTCTGTATTTGGCCTTCCAGCTGGGTATAACCCTGTTGTAAGTCCTTTACAGCTTGTGTTAATCCGGCTAGGTGTTGGCAGAGTTCCTCCATAGGAGAGGGTCCTTGCACAGGCTCAGACATGGCTGTCTGCTACTGTCACGTACCTGGTGATGGAGCCTGATATGCAGAGGACGGCCTCTCTTACAACTCTGACTTGGAGCCCATGATAGAGCTGACAGGAAGCACCGAGATGCAGAGTCGCATGAGTGCCTGGTGGGATCACTGAACCTGGAGCTGGATCGGAGCACTTGGCTGGGCTGTAGAGGTGTCTGTGGGAATCCCAGAGCAGTGGTAGGCAGGTAGCTGGAGTGAGTAGACAACCGGTCCCCACAGGCAGAAGTGCAGGTGCAGCAGAAGGGATGGTAGCACCCTCGAGGCCGAAGAGAAGGCAGGTACAGGCAGGCCGGGTCATACACAAACGGGCACGTCAGGAACAGAGGCTAAAGCGGAAGCGGAATCAGATTACAGGCCAGGTCGTCAGCAGACTGGCAGCGAAGTGGCAGAAGGAGCAGGCAGATGCAGAGTTTTAGGACAAGCCGGGGTCAGATGCAAGCAGGAAAAAGGAACGTCAAGAAGCAAGCCGGGTCACAACAGGAACGGAAGTCAGGTAGGTAATTGCAGGATACACAGGGAACGCTGTAGAGCAGACAGCACTGAGTCTGGAAACTGACTGAGTTTAAGTAGCCTGTTTGGGTGTCAAAAGCTGTCACAGGGTGTGTGTGCACCAATGGAATTCTGACAGGGGCAGAGGTAACAGGTCATCTTCTTTGGCAGCCATCTTGGGTGCTGGCATGCCCTTCCTGACAGGCAGAGGTAACAGGTCGTCTTCTTCGGCAGCCATCTTGGATGCTGGCATGCCCTTCCTGACATGGGTGGAGACAAAGAGGTGCAGGTACTAGCAAAGAGTAGATGGGTGACAGTCAGGAGGGGTAGAGGGAGAAGTGCCAGGGAGGCCGATCCAGGACTGGAACATCCCAATAAGTATGCTCCATTGAGTGACATTGGTGAAACCAGTCAGGGACCAGCACTGCTGGAGCTGAGGGACTCTCCTAGCTGCCGGGGGAAGAACTCCTCCAGTGAGAGTGGGGGGCAGCAAAGGGAAAGGAAAGACAGATTCTGGTGGTAGGGGACTCAATTCTTAGAAGGACAGAGAGGGCAATCTGTAACCAAGACCTGAAGCGCCGAACAGTATGTTGTCTACCGGGTGCTCGGGTGCTCTGCACATCACATATCTTGTGGACAGATTACTGGGAGGGGCTGGGGAAGACCACGTTGGCACCAATGACAAAGTCAGAGGCAGATGGAGTGTCCTAAAGAACGATTTTAGGGATTTAGGAGCTAAATTGAGGAAAAGGACCTCCAAGGTAGTACTCTTAGGAATACTACCGGTACATCGAGCCACACCAGAAAGGCAGAGGGAGATTAGGGAAGTAAACAAGTGGCTGAAGAGCTGGTGTAGTAAGGAGGGGTTTGGGTTCCTGGAGGATTGGGCCGACTTCTCAGTCGGTAACCAGTACTATAGAAGGGACGGACTGCACCTAAATGAGGAGGGTGCAGATCTGCTGGGAATGAAGATGGCCAAAAAGTTAGAGGGGTTTTTAAACTAGGCAATGGGGGGAGGGTCTAGAGACAGAGATAGCCAGCGTGGAAGATATTTCAGAGGGTAATATTGGGGGCATTAGTGGTAGGTTAACCAAAGCACAAAAACACAAGGTGAGTATAGTAGTAAGTCCTAGTTGCAATCTCGAAACACCCAATACGAGGACAATATGCGACCGGTCTAAACTATGTGGCATGTTCACCAATGCCAGGAGCATGGCGGACAAGATGGGTGAACTAGAGATACTGTTGTACAAGGAGGATTTGGATTTTGTGGGAATTTCAGAGACCTGGTTTAACAGCTCTCATGATTGGCTGGCAAACATTCAAGGTTATACCCTATACCGCAAGGACAGAGAGGGTAAAAAAGGGGGAGGGGTATGCCTATATATCAAGAATAATGTACAAGTGAATGTGAGAGATGACATCACTGAGGGAGCTAGAGAGGAGGTGGAATCCTTATGGGTAGAGCTCCAAAGGGATGAAGCTAAGGGGAAAATAATACTGGGAGTATGCTATAGGCCCCCTAACCTGAGGGAGGAAGTGGAGATGAATTACCTATCACAAATTGGATTAGCAGCAAGGATTGGAAGTGTTATCATAATGGGGGACTTTAATTATCCAGACATAGACTGGGCGGAGGGAACCGCGCATTCATTTAAGGCTCGCCAGTTCCTTAATGTCTTGCAGGACACTTTTATGGGTCAGATGGTAGACGCACCAACTAGAAAAAAAAAAATTACTGGATCTACTGATTACCAACAATACAGACCTGATCACGGATGTGGAAATACGGGGCAATTTAGGTAACAGCGATCACAGGTCAATTAGTTTCAGTATAAATCACACAAATAGGAAACATAAAGGGAATACAAAGATACTGAATTTCAAAAGAGCCAACTTCCCTAAACTACAAACCTTGCTAAAAGGCATAAATTGGGATAAAATATTAGGAACAAAGAATACGGAGGAGAGATGGGTTTGCTTTAAGAGTATATTAAATAAGGGCATTAGCCAAAGTATCCCATTGGGTAATACATTTAAAAGAGCGAACAAAAATCCTGGATGGCTTAACTCCAATGTAAACATGCATATAAAAGCAAAGGAGAAGGCCTTCAAAAAATACAAGGTTGAGGGATCATCCTCAGCATTCAGACTTTATAAAGAATGCAACAAGAAATGTAAGGGTGCAATTAGGACGGCTAAGATAGAACATGAAAGACACATAGCGGAGGAGAGCAAAAAAAATCCCAAGAAATTCTTTAAGTATGTAAACAGTAAAAAAGGGAGGACAGACCATATTGGCCCCATAAAGAATGAGGAAGGACATCTGGTTACAAAGGATGGGGAGATGGCAAAGGTATTGAATTTATTCTTCTCCTCAGTATTCACGAGTAAATCGGGGGGCTTCAGTAACCAAAACTGCAGTGTTTATCCTCATGACACAACACAGGAAGCACCTCCATGGTTAACAGAGGACGGAATTAAAATTAGACTTGAGAAACTTAACATTAATAAATCACCGGGACCAGATGGCTTGCATCCGAGGGTACTTAGGGAACTCAGTCAAGTGATTGCCAGACCGTTGTTCCTAATTTTTACAGAAAGTCTACTGACTGGAATGGTACCAGCTGATTGGAGAAAAGCCAGTGTAGCACTAATATTTAAAAAGGGCCCAAAATACATCCCTGGGAATTACAGACCAGTTAGCCTAACATCAATAGTATGTAAACTCTTGGAGGGGATGATAAGGGACTATATACAAGATTTTAGTAATAAGAACGGTATCATTAGCATTAATCAGCATGGATTCATGAAGAATCGTTCTTGCCAAACCAATCTATTAACCTTCTATGAGGAGGTGAGTTGTCATCTAGATAAAGGAAGGCCCGTAGACATGGTGTATCTGGATTTTGCAAAAGCATTTGACACAGTTCCTCATAAACGTTTACTGTACAAAATAAGGTCCTTTGGCATGGACCATAGGGTGAGTACATGGATTGAAAACTGGCTACAAGGGCGAGTTCAGAGGGTGGTGATAAATGGGGAGCACTCAGAATGGTCAGGGGTGAGTAGTGGGGTTCCCCAGGGTTCTGTGCTGGGACCAATCCTATTTAATTTGTTCATAAACGACCTGGAGGATGGGATAAACAGTTCAATCTCTATTTGCAGACAATACTAAGCTAAGCAGGGCAATAACTTCTCCGCAGGATGTGGAAACCTTGCAAAAATTACCTATCACAAATTGGATTAGCAGCAAGGATTGGAAGTGTTATCATAATGGGGGACTTTAATTATCCAGACATAGACTGGGCGGAGGGAACCGCGCATTCATTTAAGGCTCGCCAGTTCCTTAATGTCTTGCAGGACACTTTTATGGGTCAGATGGTAGACGCACCAACTAGAAAAAAAACATTACTGGATCTACTGATTACCAACAATACAGACCTGATCACGGATGTGGAAATACGGGGCAATTTAGGTAACAGCGATCACAGGTCAATTCGTTTCAGTATAAATCACACAAATAGGAAACATAAAGGGAATACAAAGATACTGAATTTCAAAAGAGCCAACTTCCCTAAACTACAAACCTTGCTAAAAGGCATAAATTGGGATAAAATATTAGGAACAAAGAATACGGAGGAGAGATGGGTTTGCTTTAAGAGTATATTAAATAAGGGCATTAGCCAAAGTATCCCATTGGGTAATACATTTAAAAGAGCGAACAAAAATCCTGGATGGCTTAACTCCAATGTAAACATGCATATAAAAGCAAAGGAGAAGGCCTTCAAAAAATACAAGGTTGAGGGATCATCCTCAGCATTCAGACTTTATAAAGAATGCAACAAGAAATGTAAGGGTGCAATTAGGACGGCTAAGATAGAACATGAAAGACACATAGCGGAGGAGAGCAAAAAAAATCCCAAGAAATTCTTTAAGTATGTAAACAGTAAAAAAGGGAGGACAGACCATATTGGCCCCATAAAGAATGAGGAAGGACATCTGGTTACAAAGGATGGGGAGATGGCAAAGGTATTGAATTTATTCTTCTCCTCAGTATTCACGAGTAAATCGGGGGGCTTCAGTAACCAAAACTGCAGTGTTTATCCTCATGACACAACACAGGAAGCACCTCCATGGTTAACAGAGGACGGAATTAAAATTAGACTTGAGAAACTTAACATTAATAAATCACCGGGACCAGATGGCTTGCATCCGAGGGTACTTAGGGAACTCAGTCAAGTGATTGCCAGACCGTTGTTCCTAATTTTTACAGAAAGTCTACTGACTGGAATGGTACCAGCTGATTGGAGAAAAGCCAGTGTAGCACTAATATTTAAAAAGGGCCCAAAATACATCCCTGGGAATTACAGACCAGTTAGCCTAACATCAATAGTATGTAAACTCTTGGAGGGGATGATAAGGGACTATATACAAGATTTTAGTAATAAGAACGGTATCATTAGCATTAATCAGCATGGATTCATGAAGAATCGTTCTTGCCAAACCAATCTATTAACCTTCTATGAGGAGGTGAGTTGTCATCTAGATAAAGGAAGGCCCGTAGACATGGTGTATCTGGATTTTGCAAAAGCATTTGACACAGTTCCCCATAAACGTTTACTGTACAAAATAAGGTCCTTTGGCATGGACCATAGGGTGAGTACATGGATTGAAAACTGGCTACAAGGGCGAGTTCAGAGGGTGGTGATAAATGGGGAGCACTCAGAATGGTCAGGGGTGAGTAGTGGGGTTCCCCAGGGTTCTGTGCTGGGACCAATTCTATTTAATTTGTTCATAAACGACCTGGAGGATGGGATAAACAGTTCAATCTCTATTTGCAGACAATACTAAGCTAAGCAGGGCAATAACTTCTCCGCAGGATGTGGAAACCTTGCAAAAATTACCTATCACAAATTGGATTAGCAGCAAGGATTGGAAGTGTTATCATAATGGGGGACTTTAATTATCCAGACATAGACTGGGCGGAGGGAACCGCGCATTCATTTAAGGCTCGCCAGTTCCTTAATGTCTTGCAGGACACTTTTATGGGTCAGATGGTAGACGCACCAACTAGAAAAAAAACATTACTGGATCTACTGATTACCAACAATACAGACCTGATCACGGATGTGGAAATACGGGGCAATTTAGGTAACAGCGATCACAGGTCAATTAGTTTCAGTATAAATCACACAAATAGGAAACATAAAGGGAATACAAAGATACTGAATTTCAAAAGAGCCAACTTCCCTAAACTACAAACCTTGCTAAAAGGCATAAATTGGGATAAAATATTAGGAACAAAGAATACGGAGGAGAGATGGGTTTGCTTTAAGAGTATATTAAATAAGGGCATTAGCCAAAGTATCCCATTGGGTAATACATTTAAAAGAGCGAACAAAAATCCTGGATGGCTTAACTCCAATGTAAACATGCATATAAAAGCAAAGGAGAAGGCCTTCAAAAAATACAAGGTTGAGGGATCATCCTCAGCATTCAGACTTTATAAAGAATGCAACAAGAAATGTAAGGGTGCAATTAGGACGGCTAAGATAGAACATGAAAGACACATAGCGGAGGAGAGCAAAAAAAATCCCAAGAAATTCTTTAAGTATGTAAACAGTAAAAAAGGGAGGACAGACCATATTGGCCCCATAAAGAATGAGGAAGGACAT
Organism: Lithobates clamitans; assembly: GCA_037952925.1. Taxonomy (NCBI): domain Eukaryota; kingdom Metazoa; phylum Chordata; class Amphibia; order Anura; family Ranidae; genus Lithobates; species Lithobates clamitans. The sequence goes on along the minus strand of JBBGZY010000008.1, from coordinate 10,174,411 downwards.
CTGGTTACAAAGGATGGGGAGATGGCAAAGGTATTGAATTTATTCTTCTCCTCAGTATTCACGAGTAAATCGGGGGGCTTCAGTAACCAAAACTGCAGTGTTTATCCTCATGACACAACACAGGAAGCACCTCCATGGTTAACAGAGGACGGAATTAAAATTAGACTTGAGAAACTTAACATTAATAAATCACCGGGACCAGATGGCTTGCATCCGAGGGTACTTAGGGAACTCAGTCAAGTGATTGCCAGACCGTTGTTCCTAATTTTTACAGAAAGTCTACTGACTGGAATGGTACCAGCTGATTGGAGAAAAGCCAGTGTAGCACCAATATTTAAAAAGGGCCCAAAATACATCCCTGGGAATTACAGACCAGTTAGCCTAACATCAATAGTATGTAAACTCTTGGAGGGGATGATAAGGGACTATATACAAGATTTTAGTAATAAGAACGGTATCATTAGCATTAATCAGCATGGATTCATGAAGAATCGTTCTTGCCAAACCAATCTATTAACCTTCTATGAGGAGGTGAGTTGTCATCTAGATAAAGGAAGGCCCGTAGACATGGTGTATCTGGATTTTGCAAAAGCATTTGACACAGTTCCCCATAAACGTTTACTGTACAAAATAAGGTCCTTTGGCATGGACCATAGGGTGAGTACATGGATTGAAAACTGGCTACAAGGGCGAGTTCAGAGGGTGGTGATAAATGGGGAGCACTCAGAATGGTCAGGGGTGAGTAGTGGGGTTCCCCAGGGTTCTGTGCTGGGACCAATCCTATTTAATTTGTTCATAAACGACCTGGAGGATGGGATAAACAGTTCAATCTCTATTTGCAGACAATACTAAGCTAAGCAGGGCAATAACTTCTCCGCAGGATGTGGAAACCTTGCAAAAAGACCTGAACAAATTAATGGGGTGGGCGACTACATGGCAAATGAGGTTCAATGTAGAAAAATGTAAAATAATGCATTTGGGTGGCAAAAATATGAATGCAATCTATACACTGGGGGGAGAACCTCTGGGGGAATCTAGGATGGAAAAGGACCTGGGGGTCCTAGTAGATTATAGGCTCAGCAATGGCATGCAATGCCAAGCTGCTGCTAACAAAGCAAACAGAATACTGGCATGCATTAAAAGGGGGATCAACTCCAGAGATAAAACGATAATTCTCCCACTCTACAAGGCTCTGGTACAGCCGCACCTGGAGTATGCTGTCCAGTTCTGGGCACCAGTCCTCAGGAAGGATGTACTGGAAATAGAGCGAGTACAAGGAAGGGCAACAAAGCTAATAAAGGGTCTGGAGGGTCTTAGTTATGATGAAAGGTTGCAAGCACTGAACTTATTCTCTCTGGAGAAGAGACGCTTGAGAGGGGGTATGATTTAAATTTACAAATACTGTACTGGTGACCCCACAATAGGAATAAAACTTTTTCGCAGAAGAGAGTTTAATAAGACTCGTGGCCACTCATTACAATTAGAAGAAAAGAGGTTTAACCTTAAACTACATAGAGGGTTCTTTACTGTAAGAGCGGCAAGGATGTGGAATTCCCTTCCACAGGCGGTGGTCTCAGCGGGGAGCATTGATAGCTTCAAGAAACTATTAGATAATCACCTGAATGACCGCAACATACAGGGACATACAATGTAATACTAACACATAATCACACATAGGTTGGACTTGATGGACTTGTGTCTTTTTTCAACCTCACCTACTATGTAACTATGTAACTATGTAACTTTTATGTGTATTGTCGGACCGACAATTCATTATAGCCGTGAGTAGTTTTAAATGACTTTTTTCCTTTGAAATGTCATTTTGCTGTCAGACTGTTCTAAACACGGGAAACATGCGCCCCTTTACAGGCATACTATAGACATCCCCCAGGTATGAAATTTAAAGGAATATTACACTTTTATTGTTTCACTTTAAGCATTATTAAAACTACTGCTCCCCAAAAAACGGCCATTTTTAAAACTTTTTTTACATTGATACATGTCCCCTGGGGCAGGCCAGGTCCCAAAACACTTTTTATGACAATACCATGCATATAAGCCTTTAAAATTAGCACTTATGATTTCTCCCATTGACTTTTAGGGTGTTCTGCGGCTTTCAAATTTGCCGCGAACACCCCAAATTGTTTGCTGTTCGGCGAACTGGCGAACAACCGATGTTCGAGTTGAACTCATGTTCGACTCGAACTCGAAGCTCATCCCTAGTTTGGAGTTCAGAATACAGAAGGCCAGCCACTCAGCACAGGACTGGAAAGACCACTAGAGTATCCGTGTCTACTTCACTGATTTCCAGATTTCAGGGGTATCAGCCAGGTATAGTAATTACCAATGGCAGCTGCTGGTTTTGTTTTGGGGGGTGTCAAACAATCCTTTGCTGCCACCCCATCACAGGTCACAGAAGTCATGGGCGGCACCCCCCAGTCTGGGCCCAGCACTTACCCCATCTCGTGGCCAATGTGACAGGCGGTTTCAACTTCTCTCCGGGCTGTGGGCTGCTTGTTGGCTCCGTTCCATCTCCTCCCTCCTCTCTGCCGTGCGTCTCTTCCCTCCTTCTCCAGCCTGCCAGTCTGAACGGATCTTGTTTCAGCAATTGGGTGATGGGTTTCATGACCCACTTCCTGATTGGCTGGGAGGAGATTCAGTGTTACAATAGTGAATATTCATTTGTTATTGTAACACAACTGGGTGGTGCTCTGCACCTCAAGACCACCCTTTTTTGAAGCCTATTAGAGCCTCTGGCTCTAATCGGGTGCTTCAACCCCCCCATTGGAATCCATATTTCTGGCATCCCTGCATGTATATCAGGCTGAAACAATGTAACCATGAGGTGGATTAACTAAAGGTGGATTAACTAAAACGGTATTCACTATAGCGCTGGTGAGAAAATACTCCCAAAATCGAATTTACTATAGTTCCCTGAAACCAAATAGTGCCCAAACCCTTACTCTGCTAAAACCTGGAGTAGTGCACATGGAAATAATGTTTAGAGCATGATATAATTGCCTAAATAGTGCTAAAATATGCGGTATATTATTTAAAGATAATCTGCTTTTAAACTGTGTGAAAAAGTGATTTCTACACTGAAATATCTTTAAAAGTCTGAGAAGTGAAAAATTCCCCATTTTGAACAATTAGGTGCCAACACAACTGAGCATGCTCAGACCTGAAAATAACTCTCATTTTAACTCAAGTGTCTTTTTTACCCGGCGCTATAGTAAATACGGAAATGAGAGCTAATTAGAAAGCATTTTTTTGAAGTGAAAATCTGCTCTATTCTAGTCCAGTTCAAGTTTCAGCCATTGATTCTAATGGAACAATTCTAACTTTCACAAAAAAAACCTTTTCATGTTGAGATGAAATGTATCTTTCTCTGAAATAAATTTTCCTTCGCAACATTGTTGCTTCTACTTAAAATATTTTGTTTTTAAGAATACTAGAATGTGGAATGTTTTGATGTTTTGGTAAAATATATTTTTCTCTGTCATTTTCACTTGTTACTCTCCATCTCACAACAATCTTTACCCAAACTCACCCAGGTGTCTTTATAATCCACAAACAATACCATTGCTGATGCAAATTTAAAATGAATCACAATTTTTTGTGCTTTTTATTATTTCCAAATATTCATAATTTGAGCCCAAAAAATGTGGTATGTGTACCAACATCAGAAAGCAAAATGTAATTTCCAAAAATTTGAGGGTAATATTCTACTCTCACCCACAAAAAACACGAAATATCACAGAATAAATCAAGAAGAATAACTCTTGAGTAATGTAATTCCATCACCTGTATGTCCAAAGAAATGCAGTATTTATGTGTTTTTATGTGTAGTTTAGGGATGAGCCAAACACCCCCCTGTTCGGTTCGCAAAATTTGTTCGAACACGCAAACACCGTTAAAGTCTATGGGACACGAACATGAATAATCAAAGTGCTAATTTTAAAGGCTTATATGCAAGTTATTGTCATAAAAAGTGTTTGGGGACCTGGGTCCTGCCCCAGGGGACATGGATCAATGCAACAGCCTTTTTTTCAGGAGCAGTAATTTTAACTAGAAAAGGAACAATTTCTGGGGAAATTGTGAAAAGTGTTCTTGCCTCTACATCTGGAGTGAGCGGAGTAACTGGGGGGAGTGCCTGGAGTAACTGTTGTGTGGTTGGAGTAACTGTGGAAAGGTTGAACTGGGCAGATGGGCAGAGTAACTGTGTGGAGTGTTTGTAGTGAGTAAAGATAGTAAACATTACACTAACCAATTGATTGATCAAATTTAAAAAGTGCACAAGTGCTAATGATGTAGAAGGTAGAAATATCAGTAAATGACTTTGTCGGACACAGACTTAAGGGTTACCAGGATTTATTCCGCCCCAGCCAAAGCATAGCACCTGACGGACTCGTGTCCCAAAATCAAGTTTGTCAAAAACAGTTTACACAGTGTACATATAATTTCAATATATTGCAATTCCGTTATACATTAACATTAACATTAACATTTTGAACAGTCAACTTTTTGAACTTTTTGGATACAAGGCAATTCATTAAAGCATATACTTTAAACCCTTACAAATGTTCAGTTTCTCTGCAGTTTTGCTCCTTGCTGTTTCTTTGTCTTACTAATCAGCAAGCAGGCTATAGGAAGGAGAGGGTGAGTGTGATGAGGACAGTGTGATAGGGTGAGCTGACGTGCTGCATCTACCGTCTGCAGGACGGGTGATCGTTTTAGCCAGCCGGCTTCTTATGCTTATTTGAATCTGCTACACTGTAAGTGTTATTTTAATTCTTTTAATAAACCTCAAAACCAGGATTACGCTATGTTGTTTCCCTCTCTTTTCCCGGGGTACCCCTAAATGAGAACAACCCCCCAGCTAGGAGTCTTTTATTAATCTCCATGATAAGAGTGATTTCCTGTGACTTGGTGGACTAGTGGTATCATCACCCTTTGGCTGTATGAAGTGGCATGTCGTTTCCTAGAAGCCCATCCAATGAAAGGCCCTGACCGGGTTAAGGTCGCAAGCCCCCTTGTGCTTGCCGTTTGGTAAGCCCGCATTTTATTTTCAGCTACCACCGTGGTGCGGTGGAGGAATTTTTTCTATTTTACATTTCCTGCTTTAAAAAAATGGGGTCTGAGCCTATGTATTTTCACAACATTTATTTGGACTTTAATCACTGTGTTAGGACTGTCCAGTAAACACTTATTGATTTAGGTTTCAAGAACTGTGTTAGTTATTTAATTTGGGTTCTAACCAATTAGTCCCATTCAACACTGATACTAGTATTTACTCTTTTTACAGCGCTGCTATATTTGTTATATTGTTGTATTAGTGTGTGTATCTCACATAGAGTGGCTGCTTTTGTTATTATGTATTTTATTTTTTTTTTCACTAAGTTATTTTCATCACTATTTTGGTTATCCCCTATTTGGTCAGTCACAATATTTCACGAACAGGTACCCTTTTTGGGTGCACTACAGCGCGGTATTCCTCTTACTATATGATGAGGACAGATGTCTGTGATGGATGGGGGGGAGTAAGTGAGTTCAGTGTCTAACAAGTACACCGAACATGAAATATAGAGAATGATGTTTAGCTAATTGTAAATGGTCCCACATAACTATGGCCACTTAAACTGACCCTCATTGCCACTTTATTATCTGTTTGATGACCACTGTCTCACAACCACTGTTTCCTGGCAACACTCATGCCCTGTTTATGCAGGCTCTAAGCGTGTTCACAACCACTGCTCAAAACACAATACACAGGATCATGATAGCTGTAATAACTGTGCAGTACTCCTGACTGGAGACACTGCTGCACCCTGGAGATGTAAATGTGATCCAACAGTGTGTTTTTTTCTGTGGTGGCTGCCCAGACCAGTTGAGTATATCCTCTTGAGTGAAGAAGGTCAGATATTGGCTTCTTTTCTCTGCACAGAAAATCTTCATTGAAATCTCCACAGAGTATTATAGGTTGGCAATCCATTATTTCCAAAGATTCCAAGAGGCCCAGCAGGTTAGTAAGGAATTGGCCAATACTGTAATCCGGTGGCCTGTAAACGACAGCGATCAAAGCTTGTACAGGGGACTCCAGTTTGACAACCAAGAACTCCAAGTCAGTCACATTGTGATGATACTGCTTTTCATAGGCCTTGAAATGGTTTCTGACATACAAGGCGACACCTCCGCCACTTTTACTTGCAATGTCAGGAAGGTTTGTGTACGAGAGGTGTCTGTTGCGTTTGAACAGGTTGTAGCCCTCCAGCTGGAGACTTTCAGCAACAGAAGAGCCTGAGAGATGCGTTTCAGTGAAACATAAAACATCTCCAAGTGTCAACTCATGGTGAGATTTGATATCTTCAATGTGAGCTGGTAATCCTTCCGTGTTGTGATGGATAATTGTTAATGTTTGCTGTTTGTCTGTTGTCTGTAGAAACTTTAAGAGGGGCATAACACTTTCCAGTGATGCTTTCTTCATTGAATCCAGGGAAGCTGTGATTTCAGGATCAGCAAAGATCTTCTTCTCATCAAAGTCTGTTATGTACAGTCCTTGTAGTGTAGTCGTTCTACTCAGAGCAACATAGGCCATTCCCGGTTGGAAGACCCGTTTCAATGAGACCACTGCCGACTGTATCGACATCCCCTGACACTTATGAATCGTACATCCAAAAGCCAACTTCAGGGGGAACTGCCTGCGAACAACTCCTTTCTGTCTCAGGTTTTCCTCTACCCTTTCTATGTACACCAAGTTGTCAGCATCACAAGACGACTTGTTACGGTATCTCTGTCCTGCATTTGGATTGTCCAGCACAAGCCCAAGCTTGTTTACCGTAGTAGCACCATTCTCAGTCTGGATGATTATTCTTGTAATCTTGCCAAATGTCCCGTTAACAAGCCCGTCTTCTACATCAATGTTTCTTGTGATCATGATCAGCTGCTTGCAGTGTGTCAATCAGATTGTCTTTGTGTCCTTTGAAAGGTTGGTGTTGCCTCAGCATCACTCCTGTCTTAGGGTCTTTTCTGTAATCATCGGCATCTATGTTGGTGATGTTTGAATGGAGAACAGACACAGTTGCAGCATTATGTTTGTGAACCTCTTTGTTGGTGGCAAATATGTGTAGCACGTCATTAGGGCAGTGGGTGGGATCTGTAAAAGCCTGAGCAAGCAGAGCTTTGTCATCATTGCTTAAGGTGCCAGTCTTCTGCTTGACTCTGATTCTATTCAAAAGCTCAGCAAATGAAATGTCATCCTTCTGTCGCATGATCTCTGTCAGCGTGATCATCTGAAAGTTGTCTTTCCAGACGTCATTGGTATTTTCCTCAAACACGCAGAGTGGCTTACTTTTTCCCAGCGGGGGGACCTGGTAAAAGTCTCCTACTGCTAGTACTGACATACCACCAAAAGGTTTCTTACTGCCTTTGATTTGCTGTAATCTCCAGTTGATGTAGGCAAACAGGGGCTTTGAAATCATTGACACCTCGTCAATAACAATGATCTCCGCATTTGACAGCTGTGCCCTCACTTCATCTATTAGATTTCCAAGTCCTTGGTAGGGTGGCTTCAAGCTTCTTGGCAACTTCAGCAGAGAATGCAAAGTGTTGCCTGAAATGTTGAAAGCTGCTGTTCCTGTAAATGCAGTTAGTAAAACGCTGGGCATGGATATGTCTGCTTCCTCACGTAGTCTGGTAAGTTTACAGAGTATCTTTGTCGCCTCAGCATAGATGCACTTTATCAGGTGTGATTTGCCTGTCCCTGCACCACCAGTGACAAAGTAATAGAATGGGTCAGGATTTAGGCCACGCACACGGTTAGTGCACCAGTCACAAACTGAGTAGAATGTCTGAGCTTGTGTCCGGTTAAGGTTTCTGTACATTTTCCGAAGGAAATCAGGGCACATTTGTGGGGCCTTCACAGTAAGCGCAATTCCACCTGTTTGTTTGTGACATGTATACTCCGGAACATCATCTTGTTCATTCTCATGAAGTGGCTCCCCTTCTTTGCGTTCCTCTATATATTCCAACCTATCCAACTCAGCTTCTGGGGCAAAGGTGTTCCAAGCATCTTCAACAGGGCCGTTTTTTACAAAGTCATCCAAGACTTGTTCCACAATTTTGTTGTGTTGTTCGAACTTCTTTTGGTTGCTGGTAACAATTGCAGACACTGCTCGGATTGCTTCTTCTCCTGGTAAGCTCACACAGGCGCCTTTGTAAAAATCCTGGTGTGTTGGGAACCTTACAGTTTTCAGTGATGACTCTGAATGGTGGGGGAGGTAGAGTTTAAGCAGTCTGCCGTAGTAGTTCTCAGGGTCCTTCTTCTCTGAGAAGCGTGCGTACCTGATGATTGCAGGCTTCCCTCTCGTGCGTTTTTGAATCATTCCCATTTCATTCAATAGGCTGACACGCTTGCTGTCTTCCTTTTGCTTGCCATCTTCCTTCTGCTTGCCATAGACAACCCTGTAATGGGATGCAAAGTCTGCCAGACACATGGACTCAAACTCTGGTGTTTCGGGTCTAGCTCTGTATTTGTCGACAAAACTCGTCATCCACACATTAAGAGAATCGGCTGGTTTGTTCTGCAGACTCATTTTCAGTGCGTTGTCACCAGTTGGCAGAAAAACAACCTCACGTGAGCAAGACTTCATTTTCAGGCTGCACGTACGGGCCACAGACTCCTGGGCGCTGACCTCTCTTTGTTTTGAATAAGCCTGAAGAACCTCTTTCATTTCTTCTCGTTCTGTCGCTGTTTCTGGGCTCATTTCTTTGACTATTGTTTTGAGATAGTCACTCAGCTCCCGTTCTGGCTTGGATATGTAGGACAACATGTACATGATGCAACCATACTCATCAAGAATGTACTGGATGTCCATGTTGGCGTTCCAGGCCGTCAGCAAATGTGGATTGTAGTTGTTCACCCAGCAGTCCTTGACATCACGCTTCATTAGAATCACGCTTGAGGAGGTCAATGCCTGAATGTACGAGTTGTACTGATTCAAAGTCATATCACACTGTGCCAGTAGCTGTGACATGTCTTCAAGCTGCACTTTTGGGTTACTAAGCAAATCCCAGACTGGTTTCAGATTGTTTTTGGCTGCTTGTGGTTTCATTGCACAATCTCCTTGTTCTTCTGGCATCGGGTAAGTTATCCTCGTTTTTCTAATAGGTGGCTTTGGAAATCCAAATCTGCATACTCTGTTACCTTTCTTGCATGATTTTGAATGAGATCTGCTGTGCATTTGAAGTTCTGTTACAAATCTGTGAAGTAAGGCCTGTTTGGCTTCATCAGGCAGCTGGCATGAGATGTTATGATCTATAAAGGCACACACCTTGTCATCACTGTCTTGTCCAAATATAGGAGCTCCTGCTACCCAACAGAGACAATGTATATGAGGGCTCCCTCTCGCCTGAAATTCAACCCAGTAAAAGTAATCGATAACTTCACCAATTGGCTGTGCAGGACCCAACAGCAGCTCTCGCATCAGAGCATCAACCCGTTTGTCAAACATGCGCATGGTGGTCACTGGGTTGCCTCGAAGAATGTCACACTTTTCAGCCCAGTCTAGCCCCACAAAATCCACCTTTTGACCTTGTTGTGCCTTTATTGCCGTTATTACCTCTGGCCATCTGAATTCTGCAGCAGAGAAGGTAAGAAAAAATGTTGGCTTACCCAATTGTCTGACCATGGCTAGCAAATTCTTCAGATTTTTATCCTAGTAAGCTGGACTCCCTCTCAGTGGTTGCATGAACCTTGTGGCATCTCGGTTTCGCACCAACCTCTCAACCTCACACTTGTCCTGTAGCAGCTTGTTGGATATTTTCCGTCCATCCCTGGTATTCGGTTTTCCTTTCCTTAACTGGATGGACATGCTGCTTTTGGCCATGTGTGTTTCTGTGACAAACTGCGCAAAGAAGAGGTGGCTTGTGTCTCTTGCAAAACGAGTATCAACACAAAAAAGCCTTGCATTGAAATACATGCTCGGGGACAGTTTGACTTGTCTTGCCTGGTCCAATGTATTCTGTCCAGTAGGGAACTGAACAGGGAAAGCCATTGCCTCAAGCCTAGGAACTTTAAAGAAGCTGACAGGTGTGTTTCCTTGTGCAGGTGCAATGCTGAATATTCCATCACCGTGTGTCAGTGCTTCCTCTCCAAGATCAGATGGCTGCAAACAACTGTCTAGGCCAATTTCAGGTCTTAGTGTATCCTTCTCATCCTTTGCATTGGGAGGTTGTTGGTCATGGCCTTCCTGTTGCTCAGAAGCAGCCGGTAAACATGCAGACTGTACCTCTGATGGATCACAATTTTCAATGCGTTCAAGTATCTCCATCATTTCAGTTTCGTCACAACTGTCGAGTTCCATCCCACCATCATCAGCATCATCATCATTATCATCATCATCATCAGCGATTGTCTCATCCACTCTAATTGAAATGTCACTGTAGTCGGGGTGTGTGTCAATGAGTTTTGACAGACCTGCTACTACATTTCCCATGTTGACATTATGAAACAGCTGGTGGCCTTTGTAAGTCAGATGTCTTTTCAGCTTCACTCTGTGTAACTGGGATGTGCTCTGCGATCTTGGTAGAGTATTGACCGTGGTTTCCACCTCGGATGGCACACACACTACAGCGCCATGTATAGCTGCCTGTCGACCTTTGGGAAGTGTGATGATCTTGGCAAATGGCAGTATTTTGGCCAAAAGAGAGGTCAACAAACCAACCTTGGTTGTCACCATCTACCGTGGCTCTCATACATCCCGATAACACTGGAGATTTAACAACGTTATACTCATATTTCTCAGTGTTGAGTCTGAGGGGCAATTCTTCCATTGTCAAGTGCTGATGCTGATAGACATTTCTTTGTTTTAGCTGTTTTATTGTTGAGCCATACAAGCTGTTGCCCTTCTTCAGTATTTGATCAAGATCACCCTTTCTCACATCATCAAGCTCACTGTGGTATGCCAAAAATGTCAGAGCCATGCATGTACACTGTTTGTTCCTTAACCTTCCATAGCCATGATGACCCTGATGAAATGATGCCTGCACAGAAATCTCACTTGGTACACATGGTTCTTGCATGCCATGGTTTTCAGAAGTGCCCATCACACTGTCACTGTGCTCTTGAACTTGACACTGAGTTGAACATGAAAATGACACCACAGGTTCACTATGTACCTCCTGTGCACATTCACTGTCACAAACCTCCATATCCACTATGCTGCTGTGGGGCTCCGGATCCAGTGTAGTCCAGCGTATCTTTGCAGCTTTAGATCTCTTTCCTTTAGATGGCATGATGATATTTGTGGAAGGAGCTATAATTCCCCTCAGAGCTTTGTTTGAAGTGCTATAATTCCCCTCAGAGTTGTGTGGGAGGAGTTATAATTTACCTCAGAGCTGTGTGGGAGGAGCAATAATGCTATAATTTCTCTTAGAGCTTTGTGGGAGGAGCTACAATTCCCCTCAGAGCTGTGTGGGAGGAGATACAATTCCCCTCAGTGTTGTGTGGGAGGAGCTACATTTCCCATCAGAGTCGTGTGAAAGAAGCTATAATTCCCCTCAGAGCTGTGTGGGAGAAACTATAATTCCCCTCAGAGTTGTGTGAGAGGAGCTATAATTCCCCTCAGAGCTTTGTGATTTTTTTTTTTTCAAAAAAGTTTTATTTTTTCAAAAATGTTTTATTTTTTTCCAAAAATGATTTTGTTTTGTTTTTTTTGTTTTTTTAATGATTTTATTTTTTCAAAAATTATTTTTTTTAATGATTTTTTTTCAAAAATAATGTTTTTTTTCCAAAAACAAAATTTTTCAAAAATGATTTATTTTTTTTTCAAAAATGATTTTTTTTTTCAAAAATGATTTTTTTTTTTACATTTTTTTTTTAATTATTTTTTTTTCAAAAAATATAGTAGTAGTAGTAGTATAGTAATAGCACACCAATCGGGAACAATCCGCACGTTTCGGTATATTACTGTCTATGTAGTTCAAAAGCTGTGGGAGGAGTTAGGGTGGTATGATCATGGGGTTGTCAGCTTTTGTCACCTCCCACTCTAATTTTGAACATTTCGCCATTCATTCCTATGGGACCAATTTCGCCGCAAAAAACGACGATATTTCGTGAACCATTCGGCGAAAAAAGTTCCACAAAGTAATAGCACACCAATCGGGAACAATCCGCACGTTTCGGTATATTACTTGTCTATGTAGTGTAAAAACTGTGGGAGGAGTCTACAAGCATTATCAAGTCTAGCAGAGGAAGGTATGACTACATGCAGTTGGGGGATCTCAGCATCTTGTGTTTACAACCACTGTTTCCTAGCAACGCTCATGTCCTGTTTATGCCTCACAAATACTGCTCAATACACAATACACAGGAGAATGATAGATGTAAAAACTGTGCAGTCATTCAAATGGCCGTATTTTAAAAACTATAAATCCTACAGTGAAGATCTTTATATTGTGAGAATCACAAAAGTACCCCTACCATTTCACTAAAAAACTGTCAAAAATGTTAAAAATTACAAGAGACAGTTTTTGACAATTCCTTTATTTAAATGCTTCTTCTTTCTTCTTTCTTCTTTCTTCTTTCTTCTATCTTCTATTTTCCTTCGGTTTCTTCCTCCATCCTCTTCTTCTTCTGGTTCTTCTGCTTCTTCTGGTTCTTCCTCTGGTGTTCTCGTCCGGCATCTTCCTCCACGGCGTCGGCATCTTCTTCCCTTCTTCTCCTTGGGCTGCTCCGCATCCATGATGGCATGGAGGGAGGCTTCCGCTCTTCTCTCCATCTTCTTCTCTTCATCTTCTTTTCGGGCCGCTCCGCATCCATGAAGGCATGGAGGGAGGTTCCCGCTGTGTGACGCTTCTCCTCTTCTGACAGGTCTTAAATAACGGGGGGGCAGGGCCACCCGGTGACCCCGCCCCATCTGACGCACGGTGTCTTGACGGGACTTCCCTGTAGCGTCACGGGGAATGCCACAGGGAAGTCCCGTCAAGTCACTGTGCATCAGAGGGGGCGGGGTCACCGGGTGGTCCCCCCCGTTATTTAAGAAGCGTCAGAAGAGGAGAAGCGTCACACCGCGGTAGCCTCCCTCCATGCCATCATGGATGCGGAGCGTCCCTAGGAGAAGAAGGGAAGAAGACGCCGACGCAGCGGAAAAAGATGCCAGACGAGAACACCAGAGGAAGATCCAATAGAACCAGAAGAACCAGAAGAAGAAAAAGATGGAGGAAGAAACCGAAGGAAGATAGAAGATAGAAGAAAGAAGATAGAAGAAAGAAGAAGCATTTAAATAAAGGAATTGTCAAAAACTGTCTCTTGTCATTTTTAACATTTTTGACACTTTTTTAATGAAATGGTAGGGGCACTTTTGTACCTCCTTACTATTTCACATAGGGGGGTGGGATCTGGGGGTCCCCTTTTTAAAGGTGGCTTCCAGATTCCGATAAGCCCCCCACCCACAGACCCCCACAACCACCGGCCAAGGGTTGTGGGGATGAGGCCCTTGTCCCCATCAACATGGGGACAAGGTGCTTTGGGGGGCTACCCCAAAGCACCCTCCCAATGTTGAGGGCATGTGGCCTGGTATGGTTCAGGAGGGGGGCGCTCTCTCATCCCCCCTCTTTTCCTGCGGCCTGCTAGGTTGCGTGCTCGGATAAGGGTCCGGTTTGGATTTTTCGGGGGACCCCACGCCACTTTTTTTTCCAATTTTGGCGTGGGGTTCCTTTTAAAATCCACACCAGACCTGAAGGGTCTGGTATAGATTTTGAGGGGGACCCCACACCATTTTTTTTTTTAAATTTTGGCCGGGGTTCCCCTTAATATCCATACCAGACCTGAAGGGCCTGGTATGGAATTTAGGGGGACCCCCCATGCCATTTTAAAAAAAAATTTTGGTTCGGGGGTTCCCCTGTGGGGAATTCCCATGCTGTTTTTATCAATGAACTTTTAAGTGTATTGTCGGACCGGCAATTCATTAGTAGCCGCAAGTAGTTTTAAATGACTTTTTTTCCTTTGAAATGTCATTTTGCTGTCAGACTGTTCTAAACACGGGAAACATGCGCCCCTTTACAGACATACTATAGACACCCCCAGGTATGAAATTTAAAGGAATATTACACTTTTATTGTTTCACTCTAAGCATTATTAAAATCACTGCTCCCGAAAAAACGTCCGTTTTTTAAAAATTTTTTTGCATTGATACATGTCCCTTGGGGCAGGACCCGGGTCTCCAAACACTTTTTATGGCAAAGAACTTGCATATAAGCCTTCAGTGACAACTTTGGATTTTGCAGGTTCGAGCCCCATTGACTTCCACTATTCCAGCATATGTGATCTGACAGGCATTATTGCCGGCAATAGCGCTGCTTCCCATTTGCATTAGCGCTGACTTTCTGAGAGTTGAAGTCTTTCTGGCCTTTTTTGAGAGTTACTTTTTGGTACTGCAGGATAATTTATTGGCGCTATAGTAAATGACCCCATTTGTGTTCAGTTGCTTCAGAGCTTAGCAAATGAGGTGATTCTCTGTTAGCTTCCATCATCCAATCATGTGCAAGCAAAAATGCTGTTTTTTTTTTCATTTTCCTTGCATGTGATAGTGTAGTCTTTGCAAAATTAAGCTTCATCTCATTTACTAAACTCTGGAGCAACTGTAGACTGCACAGTCTGTTTGCCTTTAGTAAATCCACCCTATGCATAACATACCCATATTTGGAATTCATCTTTAAACAATATAGTCCAATTAGATGCATAAAAAATCTAAATTTCTTATATTCATTTTTGATTCATTTGTACCCCGGCATCAGAATAACATTTAGAATCTTTATCTTCCTGTAAGAATAAGGACCATTGCTACCTGCAGTCCCACACATTATGCACAATTACAATTTAAAAGGGAAAAAAAGTATCTATACATTTTAACAGTGTGTTGTCCTGTTTGGCTGTAATTTCAACTTAATAATGATCAATAATTGTTCATGTTCAATTACGATGCCCTATCCTGTAATGAGTGTTCGGTAATTAGTTCAAACCTACCATTTTCATTCACATATCTTTGTGTAACTGTTCTAGTATACAACAAAAAACTAAAGAAAAACACATGAAATTGGTCTTGTACCCAACATTTTAAATAGAATATCAATCAAGAAATACTTTCAAGAGATATGGACTTTTTGATTGCATTTCCTTTTAGTCTGATTTAGATAAGAGTGAAGTGGGTTAAAGTGAACCTGTGTTAACTTCAAATATCCATTCATTTGAAGAAGGTTTCTTTTTTATATTCTGTGTATTTTATTAAACCACAATTTTTGATATGTTATTAGGGTTTATATAATGTATGTATAAAGTTGCAAATGGTTCTTTAACCCCTTCCCACCCAGAGTCTGTATAATCATTATCCTGCATGATGTTCTTACTAGTAGCTTTAGATTTCAGCTGTCATTGACTTCACTGACGATTGAGAAACAATCAAAGTGAATCCCTACAATGTGATCACAATGTCATCTATATCATAGTGATCACATGCAAGCTAGATGCTTCACAGGGAAAAAAAAGCCCAACTACCAACTTCAGTCTGCAGTGTCATCTGCAGTGCCATGTAACTGTCAGATACAATTATAGCATTAAAACAAATTATAGTAGATTGTAAATGATAAAAAATGTAAAAAAAAATGTATTTCAATTTTTTTTGCATTTGTCAGAGTATAATAAAAAAAAAACAAAAGTGTAGAATTGTTTTTGTTTTTAATGAAAATAGTATACCAAAGAAAGGGCTTTTATGTCCTTAAAATTCTGTACAGTAATAACCATTATTTAGGCATGCAAATTAGTCACATAATTATTGTCCCATTAACTGATGCAACGTGAGCTGCTAAAATTGGCCTGACCGTTGGCCTTTAAGTGATATTAAGACCGGTTTAACATAAGTGCAGCCACGGGTTTGTGCCTGGGGTCTAGTGCGTGCTTGTTCACTGATTCAGGACAAAATTTTTGCCTGATTTTGCACCTGAACCGGATCCAAACACACACGGGACCCTTTTGCAATCAGCTCCACGACCGCCCTGAACCTGTGTAAACCGGCTCCATTGAGAGCAGGTCATACTCGCCTGCCATGAGAATTGGATGCAGTAAATCTGCATCCAATTCGCATAAAAGTGAACCCAGCCTCAAGGTTTGTTTTTCTTTATCGTACATCACGGGACACAGAGCACCATATTAATGACTATGTGGGTTATGTGGGTTATACGCTTACCTTCAGGTGATTGGACACTGGCAACCAATAGTAAGACGGTTCCTCTCATATAACCCCTCCCATACAGGAAGTGTCTCAGTTTTTTCGCCAGTGTCTTGAAGGTGATGGTCATGGCTGTTGAAGCTATTCAGTTTCTTCAAAGAATGTCCCACTGAGGACGTTATAATCGGATCCATTCGGATGGCTTACTAAGCTAAAGTGGATGGTACCCGAACCTCGGCTCAAGAACGAGGTATTGCTTATAATGTGTCCTTTTTAGGCACTGGACCCTTGTTAAAGTTGGTATTTCTGGTCAACCTTGCCCAAGGAAACCACAAAGGGTGCTTTACAGGTCCAGGGGTGTGGACCCCAATGTATGGGGGACCCGGTCCCTGAAGGTCCTTAGAGGCGCTACCCGCCATGATGGGGGAAGATTGGGCCTGGCAAGACAGGCCCTGCTGCTTGGGATAGTGAGTACTCCCCGTTGGGGTTCATTATATATATATATATATATATATATATATATATATATATATATATATATATATATATATATATATATATATGTATTTCCCCCTGTTTTGTTTCAGAACTACCACAGTGAGCCTTGATCCGTTGTCCGGGATTACAGAGCCAATTGGCGCGCTTTTAAGAAAAAAAAAATTTACAGGCGAGTGCGCAAGCGCGCCGTGCGTCCATCATGTGCGTGCCGCCGCAAGCGCCGCTGGTGTGTGCGTGTGCCGCTGTCCACGTCACGGCGCCGCGTGCGTCAGGGCGGCGCATTCACCATGCAGTGGGCAGGTTGCTGGCCGCTGAGGCGTGCGCTCGATCCCATGCTAGGACTTATAGCATGGAGCTCCTGGCGTGCACGGAACAAATGTGGGCACGTGAATCGGATGGTCTTGGACAGCGGTGACAGGTTAAGGGCTGGTTGTAGTTGTGGGGAGTACTCCTTGGTGTTTCTTGTATGTAACAAGGCAAGCCCAGAGGTAAATGTCCCTCCACAAATAGCAGGAGACCAACCCCATACTGATGCAGCCTCAGTCTCTACTGAAGGTCCTGCGGCTTCTGACCTGGCTGAGCCATTACACTTGTCAGGCATAGTAGCCACTACCAATGTACCTGCCTCGGCTTATGTTACTAAGGATGATATGGCATCTGCCTTGGCAGGCCTGGAAGGCAAGATAGCTGGCATGATTGCCTCTGTAACACAGGGGGGAAGGAAGCATAATAGATCTCCCTCCCCTGAGCCTGGGCCAAGTGGTGAGTCACTAGAGCCCCAGGACTCTTATAGCCAGATGGGTCCGGGTGACCTGGAACCAGAATGGGCAGAGGATCCGGAGGAGTTGGTCTTAAAGGACCAGGATGTAGGGGAGGCTGAAGATTGCTCGGCTGAGGACTCTGGCTCTGAAGAACCAATGTCAGCCTCCCATTCCCAGAAATTGTTTATCCAATCTCTAATGGAGATGATACGAATTGGGTTTAAGTTACCTCCGGCTCAGGGGTCTGCACTCTCTTGTTCTACTTTGGGATCTTTGCGACCTAAACAAATTTCCCAAGCCTTTCCCTTACATCCGTTACTGGAGCAGGTAATTTATGCGGACTGGGAACATCCTGACAGGATATACTTACCTCCCAAAAGGTTTTCTGTGTTATACCCTATGGAGGAAAAGTTTAGGAAGAAGTGGAGCACACCTTTGGTAGACGCTGCCATATTTTCTGTAAATAAGAATTTAACCTGTGAATGTGAGAGATGACATCACTGAGGAAGCTAGTGAGGAGGTGGAATCCTTATGGGTAGAGCTCCAAAGGGATGAAGCTAAGGGGAAAATAATACTGGGAGTATGCTATAGGCCCCCTAACCTGAGGGAGGAAGTGGAGACGGATCTCCTATCACAAATTGGATTAGCAGCAAGGATGGGAAGTGTTATCATAATGGGGGATTTTAATTATCCAGACATAGACTGGGCGGAGGGAACCGCACATTCATTTAAGGCTCGCCAGTTCCTTAATGTCTTGCAGGACAATTTTATGGGTCAGATGGTAGACGCACCAACTAGAAATAAAACATTACTGGTTCTACTGATTACCAACAATACAGACCTGATCACAGAAGTGGAAATACGGGGCAATTTAGGTAACAGCGATCACAGGTCAATTAGTTTCAGTATAAATCACACAAATAGGAAACATGAAGGGAACACAAAGACACTGAATTTTAAAAGAGCCAACTTCCCTAAACTACAAACCTTGCTAAAAGGCATAAATTGGGATAAAATATTAGGAACAAAGAATACGGAGGAGAGATGGGTTTGCTTTAAGAGCATATTAAATAAGGGCATTAGCCAATGTATCCCATTGGGTAATACATTTAAAAGAGCGAACAAAAATCCTGGATGGCTTAACTCCAATGTAAAAATGCATATAAAAGCAAAGGAGAAGGCCTTCAAAAAATACAAGGTTGAGGGATCATCCTCAGCATTCAGACTTTATAAAGAATGCAATAAGAAATGTAAGGGTGCAATTAGGACAGCTAAGATAGAACATGAAAGACACATAGCGGAGGAGAGCAAAAAAAATCCCAAGAAATTCTTTAAGTATGTAAACAGTAAAAAAGGGAGGACAGACCATATTGGCCCCATAAAGAATGAGGAAGGACATCTGGTTAAAAAGGATGGGGAGATGGCAAAGGTATTGAATTTATTCTTCTCCTCAGTATTCACGAGTGAATCAGGGGGCTTCAGTAACCAAAACTGCAGTGTTTATCCTCATGACACAACACAGGAAGCACCTACATGGTTAACAGAGGACGGAATTAAAATTAGACTTGAGAAACTTAACATTAATAAATCACCGGGACCAGATGGCTTGCATCCGAGGGTACTTAGGGAACTCAGTCAAGTGATTGCCAGACCGTTGTTCCTAAAGGGCCCAAAAAACATCCCTGGGAATTACAGACCAGTTAGCCTAACATCAATAGTATGTAAACTCTTGGAGGGGATGATAAGGGACTATATACAAGATTTTAGTAATAAGAATGATATCATTAGCAGTAATCAGCATGGATTCATGAAGAATCGTTCTTGCCAAACCAATCTATTAACCTTCTATGAGGAGGTGAGTTGCCATCTAGATAAAGGAAGGCCCGTAGACGTGGTGTATCTGGATTTTGGAAAAGCATTTGACACAGTTCCCCATAAACGTTTACTGTACAAAATAAGGTCCTTTGGCATGGACCATAGGGTGAGTACATGGATTGAAAACTGGCTACAAGGGCGTGTTCAGAGGGTGGTGATAAATGGGGAGTACTTAGAATGGTCAGGGGTGGGTAGTGGGGTTCCCCAGGGTTCTGTGCTGGGACCAATCCTATTTAATTTGTTCATAAACGACCTGGAGGATGGGATAAACAGTTCAATCTCTGTATTTGCAGACGATACTAAGCTAAGCAGGGCAATAACTTCTCCGCAGGATGTGGAAATCTTGCAAAAAGACCTGAACAAATTAATGGGGTGGGCGACTACATGGCAAATGAGGTTCAATGTAGAAAAATGTAAAATAATGCATTTGGGTGGAAAAAATATGAATGCAATCTATACACTGGGGGGAGAACCTCTGGGGGAATCTAGGATGGAAAAGGACCTGGGGGTCCTAGTAGATGAGAGGCTCAGCAATGGCATGCAATGCCAAGCTGCTGCTAATAAAGCAAACAGAATATTGGCATGCATTAAAAGGGGGATCAACTCCAGAGATAAAATGATAATTCTCCCGCTCTACAAGACTCTGGTCCGGCCACACCTGGAGTATGCTGTCCAGTTCTGGGCACCAGTCCTCAGGAGGGATGTACTGGAAATGGAGCGAGTACAAAGAAGGGCAACAAAGCTAATAAAGGGTCTGGAGGATCTTAGTTATGAGGAAAGGTTGCGAGCACTGAACTTATTCTCTCTGGAGAAGAGACGCTTGAGAGGGGATATGATTTCAATTTACAAATACTGTACTGGTGACCCCACAATAAGGATAAAACTTTTTCGCAGAAGAGAGTTTAATAAGACTCGTGGCCACTCATTACAATTAGAAGAAAAGAGGTTTAACCTTAAACTACGTAGAGGGTTCTTTACTGTAAGAGCGGCAAGGATGTGGAATTCCCTTCCACAGGCGGTGGTCTCAGCGGGGAGCATTGATAGCTTCAAGAAACTATTAGATAATCACCTGAATGACCGCAACATACAGGGATATGTAATGAAATACTGACACATAATCACACACATAGGTTGGACTTGATGGACTTGTGTCTTTTTTCAACCTCACCTACTATGTAACTATGTAGCTATGTAACCTGTCAAGTGGATAATGCCCAGGTTTTCAAGGATCCGGCTGATAAAAAGCTAGAGTCCTTATTAAAGGCCTCCTTTTCAGTTGCCGGTGCAGCAGTTCAGCCTGCTATTGCAGCTATTGGGATTTGGCAATCCCTAAAGGATCGCTTTAAGAGGATAGTAAAGAACATACCTCTCCAAGGGGAATCTGCTGAGGAGCTATCAGAGATCCCTCATGCCTTGTGTTTTGCGGTAGACGCTTTAAAAGACTCAGTTCAACAGATGCGTTGTTATCAGTTCATATGCGCCGAGTATTGTGGCTAAAGAACTGGTCTGCTGAGACACCATGTAAAAGGCTACTTGCTGCCTTTCCTTTTCATGGAGAGCGCCTGTTTGGCGATGATCTGGGTAAATATATCCAAAAGATCTCAGGAGGTAAGAGTGCTCTGCTTCCTATTAAAAAGAAGGGGAAACAGCCCTCTTAAAAAATTCATAATCCCCCAGGGCCTGGTGCCTCTTCCTCTAAGTGGTATCGACGGCCTCAGCTGTCGGGGTTTAAAAGACCTCAGGGTCAGAAAAAACCCTGGGCCCAAAAGCCACCCAAGCCCAACTCCAAGTCTACCTTGTGAAGGGGCACCCCTGCTCTCACGGGTGGGGGGCAGGCTTCGGCTGTTTGGGGAGACCTGGGAGGAACTGGTTCAAGACAGATGGGTCATTTCCACTGTAAAGAACGGTTACAAAATAGAGTTACGGGAGGTTCCCCCGAACCATTTTCTACATTCAAGGGTCCCTGTGGATCCAGAGAAAAGAAGATGCCTATTCCTAGCTTTACACCATCTGCTGATGCAAGGGGTAATTGTAAAGGTCCCGCAGGAGGAAAGATTCAAGGGGTTTTACTCAAACCTATTCACTGTGCCGAAACCAAATGGGGAAGTAAGGCCCATTTTGGACCCCAAGGCTCTCAACTTCTTTGTAGACGTCCAAACCTTCCGCATGGAGTCGGTTCGCTCGGTCATAAGGTCCCTGAGAAAAGGAGACTATTTAGCATCCATAGATATCAAGGATGCGTACCTTCATGTGCCGATCTTCGGTCCACATCAAAGGTTTTTACGCTTCGCTGTAGAGGGCAGTCATTTCCAGTTTGTGGCGTTACCTTTTAGTCTAGCCACGCCCCCCAGGGTCTTCACAAAGGTTCTGGCCCCAGTGTTGGCTTCCCTAAGATCTCAAGGAGTTTCCATAATAGGATATCTGGACGATCTACTTCTAAGGGAATGCTCTCGCCCTACACTAATTCTAAACGTGTCAAGTACAGTGCGCGTCTTACAACGCCTAGGTTGGGTACTAAATTTGGACAAGTCGGCTCTTTGTTCGACCCAAGCCTTGATGTATCTGAGTCTGGTCTTGGACACCGCCCAAGAAAAAGTGTTCCTTCCGCCCTTAAAAGTCACCTCCATAGTGAAGCTTGTACAGAAGGTAAAAAAAGAACTAGGGGCGTGGCCTGCACGGGAACCGAGATGGCTGCTTAAACAGGAGGCTCCTGCACTCGGAGGACGACAAATGCCTTATTTGGGGCTTTAAAATCACTTACCCATGATGGGAAAGTCCAACAGAAGCACCTCGACACCCCGTGCACAAAAAGATCCAGGCACGCAGATCAGCGGAAACATCCCAGAGATATTCCGGACCAGACAAGCGGCGAAACTCAAGGCTTCACAGGCCGCGCAGGCCTCACACACCTCACAGGCCTCATCCCCGGACTCAATTAGGAGCAACACGGATCCGACTATGGACGAAGACGGCCCCGGAACTCCTCTCCCAAGCTTACTGGACCTGCAAAGAGACCTCCAAAGGGTCGCCCTAGACATCAAACATACCATGATGTCGGCGATTTCAGACCTCAAGGGGGACATTCACTCCATGAACGATCGAATCGCAGAAGTGGAGGAAAACGCTCGTACACAAGCTACCGCTATCAGGCAAGTACAGAAAACGTATGATTCACATTTGCCACACTTATTTGAGCTCCATAGACAAGTGGAAGATCTGGACAATAGGGGACGCAGGCATAACGTGAGAGTGAGGGGGGTTCCAGAAGGAGTCGACCAGGCCGCACTACAACACACAGTATGTTCCATCTTTAATGATTTATTGGGCCGTCCAGCAGACTCCCCCATAGAAATGGAACGCATACACCGCGCATTAAGACCCCCTCCCCGTGATAATTAACCACCCACCCAGGGACATTGTCTGTTGTATTGTCAACTTCCCCTTGAAAGAGGAGATTCTTAAAAAAGCAAGAGATAGAGGCCGCATATTACTCAATGGTACTGAAGTGAAATTGTTTCAGGACTTATCTCAAATCACTCTACAGAACAGACGCACCCTGCGCCCCTTGCTGGAAGTTCTTCGCTCGCACAACATCCAATATGGATGGAAATTTCCGTTCTGCCTGTCGGCATCCACTAGGGGTCGCACAGCTTTTCTTAGAACCCCGGAAGATCTACCTGCCTTCTGTGAACAAATGGACATTCCTCAGATGGACATACCTGAGTGGCATGCTTTCTACTTCCCTACGGATCCATGGAAGCCAGTCTCATACAACTCATCTCCCAAGGCCCAAAGACAACGCTCCAGACGCCGCAGACTAGACCCTACATCACCTGGAGATCGCCAATCCCACCGAGACCTCCCAGCCCGCAGTCCAGGCCTGGCAGACACTCCTCGTCGGAACTACTAGAAGACACCACCCTCATTTGTTCTGACCATACTGTTTGTACACAGTGAATCTAACTTTTCCTCCCTTCTAGCACGCTTCCTATCCCCCTCCCCCGTTTATCTTTTTGTTATCTTCCTCCCTATGTTTTTCTCCCCCTTTTCGTTTAGCTGAAGGAGCAATACCAGTCTCTCCAAGGACTAGCACTGAAAACTCTTCGCTTAGATAAGAGACGCATATACATAACCCTGGCAGACGTACCACCACCTCATCTGGACTTGTGAGTAACGCCTCAGCCAGATGTGACCGATCTGTTATCCTTTTCAGTCACATCCCTAACACTAATGCCAGGTTTACACTTACCTTGGTTATAACACCAGCTACCCAAACGGGCCGGTCCCTCTTGCTTAAAGCAAAGGGCTTTATTTCTATTCTTAGTTATGTTACACTTGTTTTGCTTGTTTTAAATGGTTAAGACTGTTCTTGTAAGACAAAATGGTGGGAGCCTGGATCCTTAATCGCATTGTTCTTACTCAATATAGTGTATGGGCGACCTATATTCGCCAGACTTGCAGTTAACTCTCCCTTCCAATGGTATCTCATACCTCACCCATGACCTATGCACCTGTATTAAGCTCTCTGCAACCTCAAGTGACCACTAGCATGTAAGGAAATGATACCAATTCATCCCATCGATAGTAAATCCCTACCAACACGATCGCCCCTTTAAACTCTGCATCACCCAAACATCTTATTATACTTGAAGTGGGGATCCAGACTCCCACACTAGCAGACATGGCCCTGAGAAGGGGGAGCAGAAAATTCAAAACGTAGAGAAATATTAAGAAAACTTAATTACAGTAAGACACAGAAGCCTATGAATAGCAGTTTCTCCTCCCTCCCTCCCTTAATGGTCAAGCCCCCAAGAGGCCAGGCTACCATGGATTGTTGTCTTCGTTTACTTTATATATGTTTATTATGTTCTGGAAGGGGAGTTCTTCTTTTTTTTTATTTTTGTTACTGTGCAGAAACATAGATAAATGTCAGGGATCCTAGGATACCATTATTATTACCAGAAACAATACATAAGGTACCGAAAAATTTTACTTGTTACAGGACTGAACTAACAGTCATATGGTCCCTTATCACCCTCACACAGATTCCCATAATGCAGTCTAATGCACACATCTCCAAGCCCCCAACCACTATTATCTAGCATGATTCGTCCTCCATAGTGCTGCAGCACTCATTCCTACCACAGCTCGCTTACCCCACACAGCTGTCCATTCGGACTAGAGCTACTAAACCGGACATTTCCCCCATAGGGGGATAGGCAAGCCTACGCCCACCTCCGGTGCGCCCTATTTACGTACCCGTTGTACCTTTGAGGTACGTCCCCTTACTCCCCAGACTTTAAGCCTACCTACTTTGACTTTTCTTCACCTCCTCTTTTACCCCCTTTCCCCTCCCCCTCCTGCTCCCTCTATTTTCTGTCCTCCCACTCCCTTTTTACCATATTATTTCTACTGGGTCTAACCCCTTCTGTCTATTCTGCACTTTCTTTACCTCACATCTACTATAAGGGGCGGGGGCCGCTCCTCCTTCCTCCTCTCCAGCCTCCAACTACCCACTGATCCACTTTACACCACGTGTACAGGACACGACATTAGCTAGCTCAACTTAGCACTAGGGATGAGCCGAACACCCCCCTGTTCGGTTCGCACCAGAACATGCGAACAGGAAAAAAGTTCGCTCGAACACGCGAACACCGTTAAAGTCTATGGGACACGAACATGAATAATCAAAAGTGCTAATTTTAAAGGCTTATATGCAAGTTATTGTCATAAAAAGTGTTTGGGGACCTGGGTCCTGCCCCAGGGGACATGGATCAATGCAAAAAAAAGTTTTAAAAACGGCCGTTTTTTCAGGAGCAGTGATTTTAATAATGCTTAAAGTCAAACAATAAAAGTGTAATATCCCTTTAAATTTCGTACCTGGGGGGTGTCTATAGTATGCCTGTAAAGGGGCGCATGTTTCCCGTGTTTAGAACAGTCTGACAGCAAAATGACATTTCGAAGGAAAAAACTCATTTAAAACTACCGCGGCTATTAATGAATTGCCGGTCCGACAATACACATAAAAGTTCATTGATAAAAACGGCATGGGAATTCCCCACAGGGAAACCCCGAACCAAAATTAAAAAAAAAAAAATGACGTGGGGGGGTCCCCCTAAATTCCATACCAGGCCCTTCAGGTCTGGTATGGATATTAAGGGGAACCCCCGCCAAAATTTAAAAAAAAAAATGACGTGGGGTTCCCCCTAAATTCCATACCAGACCCTACAGGTCTGGTATGGATTTTAAGGGGAACCCCGCGCCTAAAAAAAAAAAAAAAAAAAAAAACGGCGTGGGGTTCCCCCAAAAATCCATACCAGACCCTTATACGAGCACGCAACCTGGCAGGCTGCAGGAAAAGAGGGGGGGACGAGAGTGCGCCCCCCCCCTCCTGAACCGTACCAGGCCACATGCCCTCAACATTGGGAGGGTGCTTTGGGGTAGCCCCCCAAAACACCTTGTCCCCATGTTGATGAGGACAAGGGCCTCATCCCCACAACCGTGGCCGGTGGTTGTGGGGGTCTGCGGGCGGGGGGCTTATCGGAATCTGGAAGCCCCCTTTAACAAGGGGACCCCCAGATCCCGGCCCCCCCCTGTGTGAAATGGTAAGGGGGTACTTACCCCTACCATTTCACTAAAAAAGTGTCAAAATAGTTAAAAATGACAAGAGACAGTTTTTGACAATTCCTTTATTTAAATGCTTCTTCTATCTTCCTTCATCTTCTGGCTCTTCTGGTTCTTCCTCCGGCGTTCTCGTCCAGCATCTCCTCCGCGGCGTCTTCTATCTTCTTCTCCTCGGGCCGCTCCGCACCCATGGCATGAGGGGAGGCTCCCGCTCTTCTCTTCATCTTCTTCTTCATCCTCTTCTCTTCTTCATCTTCTTCTTCTTCATCTCTTCTTCCTTCTTCATTTCTTCTCCGGGCCACTCCGCAGCCATGCTGGCATGGAGGGAGGCTCCCGCTGTGTGACGGCGTCTCCTCGTCTGACGGTTCTTAAATAACGGGGGGCGGGGCCACCCGGTGACCCCGCCCCCCTCTGACGCACGGTGACTTGACGGGACTTCCCTGTGACGTCACGGGGAATGCCACAGGGAAGTCCCGTCATGTCCCGTGCATCAGAGGGGGGCGGGGTCACCGGGTGGCCCCGCCCCCGTTATTTAAGAACCGTCAGACGAGGAGACGCCGTCACACAGCGGGAGCCTCCATTCCATGCCAGCATGGCTGCGGAGCGGCCCGGAGAAGAAATGAAGAAGGAAGAAGAGATGAAGAAGAAGAAGATGAAGAAGAGAAGAGGATGAAGAAGAAGAAGATGAAGAGAAGAGCGGGAGCCTCCCCTCATGCCATGGGTGCGGAGCGGCCCGAGGAGAAGAAGATAGAAGACGCCGCGGAGGAGATGCTGGACGAGAACGCCGGAGGAAGAACCAGAAGAGCCAGAAGATGAAGAAGATGAAGAAGATGAAGGAAGATAGAAGAAGCATTTAAATAAAGGAATTGTCAAAAACTGTCTCTTGTCATTTTTAACTATTTTGACACTTTTTTAGTGAAATGGTAGGGGTAAGTACCCCCTTACCATTTCACACAGGGGGGGGGGCGGGATCTGGGGGTCCCCTTGTTAAAGGGGGCTTCCAGATTCCGATAAGCCCCCCGCCCGCAGACCCCCACAACCACCGGCCATGGTTGTGGGGATGAGGCCCTTGTCCTCATCAACATGGGGACAAGGTGTTTTGGGGGGCTACCCCAAAGCACCCTCCCAATGTTAAGGGCATGTGGCCTGGTACGGTTCAGGAGGGGGGGGCCGCACTCTCGTCCCCCCCTCTTTTCCTGTGGCCTGCCAGGTTGCGTGCTCGGATAAGGGTCTGGTATGGATATTTGGGGGAACCCCACGCCGTTTTTTTTTTTTTTTTGGCGCGGGGTTCCCCTTAAAATCCATACCAGACCTGTAGGGTCTGGTATGGAATTTAGGGGGAACCCCACGTCATTTTTTTTTTAAATTTTGGCCGGGGTTCCCCTTAATATCCATACCAGACCTGAAGGGCCTGGTATGGAATTTAGGGGGACCCCCCCACGTCATTTTTTTTTTTTTAATTTTGGTTCGGGGTTTCCCTGTGGGGAATTCCCATGCCGTTATTATCAATGAACTTTTATGTGTATTGTCGGACCGGCAATTCATTAATAGCCACGGTAGTTTTAAATGAGTTTTTTCCTTTTGAAATGTCATTTTGCTGTCAGACTGTTCTAAACACGGGAAACATGCGCCCCTTTACAGGCATACTATAGACACCCCCCAGGTACGAAATTTAAAGGGATATTACACTTTTATTGTTTGACTTTAAGCATTATTAAAATCACTGCTCCTGAAAAAACGTCCGTTTTTAAAACTTTTTTTTGCATTGATACATGTCCCCTGGGGCAGGACCCGGGTCCCCAAACACTTTTTATGACAATAACTTGCATATAAGCCTTTAAAATTAGCACTTTTGATTTCTCCCATAGACTTTTAAAGGGTGTTCCGCGGCATTCGAATTTGCCGCGAACACCCCAAATTGTTCGGTGTTCGGCGAACTTGCGAACAGCCAATATTCGAGTCGAACATGAGTTCGACTCGAACTCGAAGCTCATCCCTACTTAGCACCCTTTGAACTCCTGGACACCCACAATGTCGAGGGGAGTTGCAATCTCTACACAACAGCTCACACTCAAATGCCTATCACTAAATGTAAAAGGTTTAAATATTCCAGAAAAAAGGTTGCAAGTATTATCGGCACTGACTAAACACAAAGCCCACTTCCTCCTGTTACAGGAAACACACTTCTGTGCAAAACATATCCCCAAACTGTCGAATCATATATATAAACATGCACTCCACTCTACGAATCCAACATCAAACACGAAAGGAGTATCTATCCTTATCTCCAAACACGCTGACTTTCAACTGAAAGATTCCCTGATTGATCAAGAGGGTAGATACATTCTTATTAAAGGCACTTACGCATCAAAACCAATCACAATTGCTAATGTGTACTGCCCAAATGAGCACCAAGTAACTTTCTTCAGACGAATTTGTGATCTTCTCTCCACATTTCAAGAGGGTATATTAATTCTTGGTGGCGATTTCAATGTCCCACTAAACCCAAATTTAGATTCTTCTACAGGAACTTCTGCACTCCCCTTTCGGGCATTACGACAAATTAAACTCCAATTACAGAACTTGACAATCCACGACTCATGGCGCACCATGCACCCGACTGACAAAGATTATACACTCTTCTCCTCCCCACACCAAAAATACTCGAGAATTGATTACATATTTTTATCCCAAACAGACTTAACACTTCTCTCCCATGCCACGATAGAACCTATGTTCTTAGCAGACCATCACCCCATCACGATCACTTTAACATTCCCAGACTACAATAACAGAACCAAGACATGGAGACTCAACCCATCCCTCCTTAAAGACCCTGACGTAGTGAGACAAATAAACACCCGACTCCAACAGTACTTTCAAGAAAACTCCTCCCCAGATATAACCCCGGTCACACTTTGGGAAGCCCACAAATGTGTCATAAGGGGGAAAATCATAGCCCTAGCAACAAAAGAGAAAAAAATCTGACAGGCCCATATTGCATCCCTCCTCGAAACTATCAATAGACTCGAAAAAACACACAAACAATCCACATCCCACTCCACACTACAGGACCTCCTTTATGCTAGATCCACTCTATTGGAGGAACTAGGGAAATGCACAAGGCGTCAATATGTGCTCAGACAAAAAGTGTTCTACGAACACGGTAACAAAAGTGGGAGACTGCTTGCATGCACTATACAAGCAGCCAACTCTTCCTCCATAATTCATCACCTTCGTACCGATGGGGGTGCGGTGCTTTCTAAAAATGAGGACATTGCAGCCCATTTCGAAAGCTTTTACTCTAAACTATATAACCTGCCATCCCATAACACAGACTCACCCAACACCTCACTTCGCCAATCTCAAATACATGACTTCCTAGCCCAATACTGCCCTAAACCGATAACTCCACAACAGGCTGCTACCCTGGAAGGCCACATGACCACAGAGGAGTTGGGTTTGGCAATAAAACAAATGAAAGTAGGCAAGAGCCCAGGCCCAGATGGCCTACCACTAATTTACTATAAAAGCTTCCTAGAAACCCTTTCACCACAAATGCTCAACGCCTTCAACTCCCTGTCGGACCCTTCCACCCCACCAGGCAACATGCTCGAAGCCCATATAGCATTCATACCAAAAGCAGATAAGGACCCATCCCTGGCATCCAATTACAGACCCATTTCTTTACTCAACGTAGATATCAAACTATATGCAAAAATGCTAGCAAATAGATTATTGCCCCTGATTCCTGGCCTGGTCTCAGCAGACCAAGTGGGTTTTGTCCCGGGGAGGGAGGCCAGAGAGAATACCATCCGCACCTTAAACATACACCACTGGCTTACCTCCTCAGAAACAAAGGGATTCCTGCTGTCTCTCGATGCTGAGAAGGCGTTTGACAGGGTGGCCTGGGACTATATGCGGGAAGTGCTGAAGGGCATTGGTTTACTACCACATATGTGTAACTACATAAACGCTCTATACGACAATCCCTCGGGAAGAGTTAAAGCAAACGGCCTCCTGTCAAACGCCTTCCCAATAACCAATGGTACCCGCCAGGGATGCCCTTTATCCCCTCTCATTTTTATTTTAACTTTAGAACCCCTTTTAAATAGATTGCGAGCGAATACGGATATTCAAGGAATAACTATAAACCGGAGGGAATTTAAGGTAACAGCTTTCGCAGACGATATCCTGCTAACACTCCAATCACCTCACATTACTCTGCCTAGCCTACTGAAAGACATTAACCACTTTGGGATCTTATCAAATCTTAAGATAAACTATCCTAAATCACATGCTCTGAACATATCCCTTCCCCTGCAGGTGGTCACTCACTGCCAAGACTCTTTTCCCTTTCAGTGGAAAAGCGCCGCCATTACTTACCTAGGCATCCAAATTACTAAGCGACTTACAGACCTATTTGACCAGAATTTCCTTCATGCCCTCTCGAAAATTCAGATGGACCTAAAGGAGTGGGCCACACTTAACGTATCTTGGTTTGGTCGCTCTGCCCTGATCAAAATGATTGTCCTCCCTCGCCTCCTGTACTTAATGCAGACCATTCCAATACATTTACCCCCCACATTCTTTTATTGATATAAAAAGGCATGTACGACCTTTATTTGGAAGAGCAGTCCTCCAAGAATCAAATACTCTCGTCTGACCTGCAGCAAGGCCAAAGGTGGGATTGCACTTCCAGATCTTTACAAATATTACATGGCCTGCCATTTAACTAGGGTAGTCGACTGGTGTACTAACAGAACAGGAAAACCCTGGGTGACTCTAGAAAACTCCTTTATGCCTGGCCATCTACACAACCTCCCTTGGCTCTCACCCAAACATTGGACACAACCAATCAAGAAACACCCACTCATTTACCCGTCACTACTCGCCTTTACCTCTGCTATGACAACCTCTCAATTATCTTCACGACCAGGGCCTTTGACCTCCCTGAGGGGAAATCCAGACTTCCCCCCGGGGACATCAAACACATTCTTAAAACAAGAATTGCCACATGAAGAAGTCCAAGCTTACCACTTCTTCCAAGCAGACCGGCTACGATCATATGATAATCTCAAATCCATATCCCCCACAAAAAACTTTCCTTTTTGGACATATAGACAGCTGACACACTTTCTCTCCTCTGCAACCTCCAATAATACATGGTCGAGAAAACTAACTCCATTTGAAACATTATGTACCCAGAACACGTCTCAAAGACACCTAATATCCACCATCTATTCTCTCCTCCAAGAAACGCCACACCACTCACAAACCGAATCCCTTCGCTCATCCTGGAACAAAGATCTACACATAGACCTCACTGAGGAAGATTGGGAAACCATTCATGTTCATACTCACAAAGGTTCACTAAATGTTGCCATTCAAGAGAATGGATACAAAATACTTACCAAATGGTACAGAACACCATCTCGCATACATAAATTCTCACCCTCCATCCCAAATACATGCTGGAGGTGTAATAAAGAAGTGGGCTCTATGATCCACATATGGTGGGAATGCCCGATCCTGCAGGTTTTCTGGAGGGAGGTCCACGACATAATACAACGAGTCACTACATACACCCTGGATTTCGAACCAGCACAATATCTCCTCCATCATACAACCTTACCCAAAAAAGCCTATCACAGATCACTGGCCATGCATATGGTAAATGCAGCCAGATTATGCATTCCTGTAAAATGGTGCTCAACCAGTCCCCCGACAATCAGAGAATGGTTGACAAAGATTGCTAAGATAGAGGAGATGGAGGAATTGATCTATATCTCACAAGACCGCATACAAAAATTCACCAATCTATGGGCTTGCTGGACACATTTCAAAAGCACTAATTGTTATAAGTCGTACTTCTCAATATAATATTTTCCCTCTCTTGAAAGACGAGAAAAACCTCAGAAACCCCTAAATGCGGGGTGAGCTGGCGGGGGGGGCGGCCCCCTATCCTCTCTCCCCTTCTTTACCCTAATACCTTACGTATATCCTTCCTCTCTGTTCTTCCTCTTTTTCCCTCTCCCCCCTCTGTTTTTCCCTATCCCCACAGTCTCCCCTTCTAAATCTTTCTATTACTCCCATTTCACCCAACGTATATTCCCCTCCTATCCCCTCTCATACATAATTTCTCCGCAATATCAGACTGTGACAACACGACACAGTCTAGGACCTAATAGAGACAGACCTTCCCGTTTTAGTTCCACACAAGTCTCATACTCTTACTTACTATGTGACTGATCCTGGTGTAAATGGACCACACAAAGTACTCCTGATTCCTATAATACTTGTATACAGAAAATGTCTCGTAGTAAAGTATTTAGCGGGCTCTTCTTTTATACATTCTTATTATCCTACCATACGCTTATATTTCCCATGACATCAATGGCATCAACACTTATTGTATCACTATTGTATAAAATGTCATGGAGCATCTGTCAAAAACTGTTTAACTGCCTACACATGTAATTGTGATTATTTCTCAATAAAATCTTTTTTGTGGAAAAAAAAAAAAAAAAAAAGAACTAACCCCTTCTATTCGGCTGTGCATGAGATTACTGGGCAAGATGGTGTCATCTTTCAGTGCAGTGCCATATGCACAGTTCCACTCCAGAGTGTTCCAGAACAGTATTCTAAAAACCTGGGACAAGTCAGTTTGAACCCTGGATCAGCCTAGGGATCTATCTCCACAGGTTCTATGGAACCTCTCTTGGTGGTTAAGAACCAGCAATTTAAGGAGGGGGAAGTCTTTCCCACCTGTAGCCTGGAAAGTGGTAACCACGGATGCCAGTCTTCTCGGCTGGGGAGCAGTCCTAGAGGAAGCATCTGTTCAGGGAGTATGGTCCCAGACAGAGAGGACTCTGCCCATCAATCTACTAGAGATTCGGGCAGCTCGTCTGGCCCTGCAATTCTGGACATCCAGGTTTCCTGTCAGAGTCCAGTCCGACAACTCCACAGTAGTGGCATATATCAACCACGAGGGAGGTACCAGGAGTCGGGCAGCCCAAAGAGAGGTAGATCATATTCTAACCTGGGCAGAAAAACATGTGCCTTTTCTGTCGGCAGTGTTGCCGACAGAAAACACTGCCGACAGAAAACCATTACCTAGAAGATATGAATTATTAATAAAAACACCGAAAAACCATATGGGGTCATGTATGAACTCATGCATATACCTTGGGAGTTTCCTGTACAGGAACTACTCTTACTTAATTCTGTATATCTTGATTTACCAACAAATGTACTTTACACAGGGATTGGTTGCCTCCCTATCAGTATCAAATTCATACCATGTAAGGTAGGAATAATTATGTACCTTGATATTTATATGAATCACTCATCCTCTGTCTGCCAGTTCAAAACACCAATATATGATTATGTGTACTAAGATAATTTGATGCAACTAATGGATGTAACGACTGCTATGCGTTTTTGTATCTGACAAGAATGAGTTAAATGTACAATTTTTGAAATGCCAATTGATAACATATTATATTCAAATCTATGAGACTCTACTCAACTCTAAATTAATCATTTCTATTAAGTATATGTGAGTTTATAAATATATCTAATTTTTGTGGGTCTGTAATAATCTCTCTTTGCTGTTCCTTATTTATGTTATAACATCAAATACACAGAATTTAATGATCCTTTTTGAATGTTGCAATTATGTAAAAACATTCCCAATAAGTCATTACAATGTACAAATATAACTCTGTCCTTCCACTTTGTTCGCTTTTCGCTGGCCTTCTCGGGGGGCGTGTGGCCCGAGCGATTGCCCAGCACGGAAAGCCGCCCAGGTGTTATACCTGGGCGGCGCTCTAGGAGGTTACCAGGGCGACCTAACATTCACACCCACCGCCTCCATATTGCCACTCCGGCAGACATGCTCAGTGCGCCGGAAAGGCATTTCCGTGTCGGTGGGACGGGTGTGCGCGACGTCGCCCCAACGTCATCGTGCTCACGCATGCGCGGCAGGGGCAGCGCCGCGCATCCTCATCTCAGGGGGCCTCTATGAGGTTTCTGAGCTGACGGGCTACGTAACACAGCTGAGCGCCATTACGCCATTACGGTGCCGGCTGATTGGAGCCCGTCAATTATATAAATCGGCTCCAGCCAAGGCGCTCTACCTGCCAGATGCTGGGATGCGTGGTCAGCCGAATTTGTAAACAAACAATCAAGGTATTTACTTACTTTTTTGACCTTGAGAATTGGGGATGTGGCTATACTCTCCCTTTTTCTTTCCATGTAATCTGTATTTAAACATATTTATCCTTAGTTGCTGCTACCTTCCTGTTGCCTCTTAGACTGCAATATCAGTGTCTCCTGCAAATCAGGACTTGCACATATTGCTAATCTAGAACTAGGTCTATCTCTTATATACCATATAGACTCTTTCCACCCCTTTACTATTATCTCTTTGCATATGAGTTTTATATGGTGGCAGTATTATTGTGCCAAACAAGTTAGTATTATTAAAAAGGCTATGAAGATTGAATCACAAACTTTTGATAAACCATATAAGACTTACACTCATCTGCATATATTATGTATATTCCTTCTGTAATGAGTCCATAAAAGTATTGTTTATATATAAACAGCTTTGAATATTCATTTTAGAATACAAGTAAACTATGTTATACAAACCCTAATATGTATCTAATAATCATCTATACTAGCCTGTCCCCTAATTTTTCTCAAGGTCTACATAATGGATCGTTCTTATATTTATGGTACTTTAATTTTTTGTTTTTAGGGTTGCCTCTCTCGGGCCCCAGTATATCGCTCTGGCCTGCACACATCCGGGTTGGGCGGGGTAGGTGAAACTATGTACCTCCTTGTGGAGACGTGTTGTCTATCAATATCTAGCTAAAACTATAATCATTTAGGAACAGCATCTGTACCCACAAAAATACACCTGCTCAACACCCCTCCCAGCACATCTTGCTTTTTCATGTGGTTTTTAAAGCTTTCCTCCGAGTAACCAATGAAACATTTTCAGGTAGGTGATCAATTGATCATTTAACCTACAAATGGTTATCCATTGATAATTTTTCACAATAATTGATTGATGCATTATATTTTTTCAATTAATCTATATGAATCCCTCTTTTAAATTATGCCCCTGAAGAAGGACTGAAATATTAAGTACCCCGAAATGCATCGGGCTTGAAAAGAGTTTCTCTGTACACAATATAATTGTCTACTGTTTGATGTAAACTATGTCAACCATGTAATATGTTTTTGCTACTTTGGATATCCACAATGTTTTTAGAAAATGCAATTCTTTATTAAATAAAAAATATTCTTTTATCCTTTATATTAGTTTGTACTTTTCTACATATTCAATTTATGTGCAAGTCCCGGGAAAATCCACTTAGGGGAACCTATTTTTTCTATTATTGATGATTCATTGGATGTGGCACGGCTTTCCCCTCTTTCCTAGGAGAGTTGGTCGCTCTCTTGTTGAGGCGTATGGATTAAAGCGCAGTGTTCCACCCCGGGATTTAAGAGCACACTCCACTAGAGGGGTTAGTGCATCGTGGGCAGTACGCCAGCAGGTGTCTATGGCTCAGGTTTGCAAAGCAGCCATTTGGTCTTCAATTCATACATTCACCAGGTTTTACCAGGTGGATGTGAGATCTCAAGGTGAGACTGTTTTTGGCCACAGCGTGTTGCAGGCTGCTTTATAATCTCAGGCCCATTGGGCTTAGGGATAATGTGTTCCCCCCCTTCAGTTGCATTGCTTTAGGACATCCCACATAGTCATTAATATGGTGCTCTGTGTCCCGTGATGTACGATAAAGAAAAACGGATTTTTAAAACAGCTTACCTGTAAAATCCTTTTCTTGGAGTACATCACGGGACACAGAGGTCCCTCCCCTCTTTTTGGGATCGTCATTGCTTGCTACAAAACTGAGGCACTTCCTGTATGGGAGGGGTTATATGGGGGGAACCTTCTTACTATTGGTTGCCAGTGTCCAATCACCTGAAGGTAAGCATATAACCCACATAGTCATTAATATGGTGCTCTGTGTCCTGTGATGTACGATTAAGAAAAACAGATTTTTAAAACAGCTTACCTGTAAAATCCTTTTCTTGGAGTACATCATGGGACACAGAGGTCCCTCCCCTCTTTTTGGGATCGTCATTGCTTGCTACAAAACTAAGGCGCTTCCTGTATGGGAGGGGTTATATGGGAGGAACCGTCTTACTATTGGTTGCCAGTGTCCAATCACCTGAAGGTAAGCGTATAACCCACATAATCATTAATATGGTGCTCTGTGTCCCGTGATGTACTCCAAGAAAAGGATTTTACAGGTAAGCTGTTTTAAAAATCCATTTTTTTGTTTGTTTTTTTAAATAACAAAAATGTCATACTTACCTGCTCTGTGTAATAGTTTTGCACAGAGCAGCCCCAATACTCTTCTTCGTGAGTGCCCCACTGGTGCTTCTTGCTCCTGTCCCTAGACCGCTGCCTCCAATATAAAGCCACTTGCAATGGGGCACTGGTGTATGCGCATTCCCAATCCCTGCTCTATGTGTCCATAAAACACACAGAGTGGGGGCTTGGCCCTGCCCCCCCACTCTCTCCTTATTGGCTCACTGGTTGTGATTGACAGCAGTGGAAGACAATGGCTTCCACTGCTGTGTCTCATCCAATAGGGAGAGAGACACCTGGGACAGCTGAGGCTGCCATGCACATCGCTGGATCGAGAGGGGGCTCAGCTAAATATTATAGGGGCTGTGGGGGGAGCAGCACACAGAAGGTTTCATGCATAGAATGCATGAAGGTAAAAAAACGGCAGCCTTTACAACCATCTTAACTGCTTCAGCCCTGGAAGATTTTACGCACTTCCTGACCAGAGCACATTTTGCGATTCAGCACTGTGTCGCTTAAACTGACAATTGCGCGGTCTTGCGGCGTTGCACCCAAACAAAATTTATGTCCTTTTTTCCCACAAATAGAGATTTCTTTTGGTGGTATTTTATCACCTCTGCGGTTTTAATTTTTTGCGCTATAAACAAAAAAAAGTGACAATTTTGAAAAAAAAAAGCAATATTTTTTACTTTTTTTCTATAATAAATATCCCCCCAAAATATATAAAAAAAACTATTTTTTTCCTCAGTTTAGGCAGATTTGTATTCTTCTACATATTTTTGGTAAAAAAAATCACAATAAGTGTATATTGATTGGTTTGCGCAAAAGTTATAGCCTCTACAAAATAGGGGATAGTTTTATGGCATTTTTATTATTCATTTTTTTTTACTAGTATTGACAGCTATTTTTATCATGACTGCGACATTATGGCGGACAGATCGGACACTTTTGACACTATTTTGGGACCATTGTCATTTATACAGCGATCAGTGCTATAAAAATGCACTGATTACTGTGTAAATGACACTGGCAGGGAAGGGGTTAACCACTAGGGGGCGATGAAGGGGTTAAGTGTGTCCTAGGGAGTGATTCTAACTGTGGGGGGGATGGGCTACAACTCACATGACAGCAATCACTGCTCCAGATGACAGGGAGCAGTGATCTCTGTCATGACACAAGGCAGAACGGAGAAATGCCTTGTTTACATAGTTCTGTGGCTCATTGAGTCCGCTGGTCCCATGGGCACAGTCACCCTGTATGCAGCAGGCACGTGTGCCCGCTAGCCCTGCCAATTACAGGGGATGTACAGGTATGCCCATTTGTCCACCGCTGCCATTGTGCCGACGTATATATCGGCGTGCAGCAGTCGGCAAGTGGTTAAAGAACTCTGGTCATGAAAGGGTAAAGTAGTCATGTGATAGAAATATGGAGGCTGTCTTTGTTGACCTCTTTCTGAAAATACTGGTTATCTGACCATTGTCTCATTATTTGCCAAGTCACTAACCTGAATTGAATATGCAAATCAGGAAAAACAAAAAAAAGCCAAAAGTTCTTATTTGCATACATTTCTTATGTTAGTGAGTCAACTGGAAAATTAAAAGAACAGTACACAATACCACTCCAGGTCAGTCCACCTTAACCTGTTTAAGAACTGAATGTTAGTCCAGCTTATAACTGGAGAAACAATGTAGAAAATGGGGATGACATAATTACATATAGTTACATAGTAGGCGAGGTTGAAAAAATACACAAGTCCATCAAGTTCAACTTATATGTGTGATTTTATGGCAATATTACATTGTCAATCCAGATACACCATGTCTACGGGCCTTCCTTTATCTAAATGGCAGCTCACCTCCTCATAGAAAGTTAATAGATTGGTTTGGCAAGAACGATTCTTCATGAATCCACACTGATTACTGCTAATGATACCGTTGTTATTACTAAACTCTTGTATATAGTCCCTTATCATCCCCTCCAAAAGCTTGCATACCATTGGTGTTAGGCTAACTGGTCTGTAATTCCTAGGGATGTATCTTGGCCCTTATTAAATATTGTTTTTAAATTGGCTTTTCTCCAATCAGCTGCTACCATTCCACTCAGTAGGCTGTTCGTAAAAATTAGGAACAATGGTCTGGCAATTACTTGACTGACCACTTCTTTTTTGTAGGACAGCCAGAAACACAAGTACAATGCAGCAGGAAGAGGGAGACTGCTAACATGTTTCACCCTACAGAGCACTTAATCAAAGTGTCACTCTATGACAGTCAAACAGCATTTTTAAAAGGGCAGCTCATGAATAGCAGCCTCCATGTTTTTCTCAGCAAAAGTTTTTTTTCCAAGCCTAATAATGCTAAATAGGTTTTGTACCTTTCTAGAGGACCGAAGAACAGAAGGTGGATGTGATACAAAGATATATATATATATATATATATATATATATATATATATATATATATATATATATATATATATATATATATATATATATATATATATATATTATATATATTAGGAAACTAAGATCTAAAAATGCTTTAATTGCACTTCTTCAAAGTATCTCACAAACTTCTTGCTGATTAATGAATCCCAAGAAGTCCCATTTATCATGAGGCAGAGCCATATCTTTGTAGCAGAACATCTACTGGAAAGAAATAATAGAGTATGTCAATGGAAAATAAATACATAAAACATCACAAGGAAAAGACTTTGTATATTCATAGGGGACAAGATGCATGAGGTGAAAAGGTGAACATGCATTGCTTCTTCATTCTCAGATATAATCAATGTTTGGATATTGCTAGTATTATGAGAGTATTCTAGAAAAAAATTATAGTCATTCAATATTAACCCCTTTATGTCCACAGCAATTTCAATGGCTTAGAATTTGTATGGTATTGCTGGTAATATCAGTTTTTAATTTAGTGGGGTTTTTGATGTACCAGGACACTGAACTCGATGTTGCACTGTCCTGGCTAGAAAGAGAAGCCCAGAAAATGTCAGATAGGCAGACTAGTGTTTAAATACAGCCTTACATGAAGTTAACTTCTGTCCAGATGATGAACACTAAAGTATTTACATATTCTGTATCAGGATACAAAAGTGCAGTGCTAAAAATGTGCATGTAAACAAAATACAAACACAGTGGTGTCAATAATGAATGAATAAACACTATTAGGTACATGTGCCACAAATGACATAAATAAAATGTACTCAATAAAGTGCATATGCATTATACATCAACACAGTGAACGTGTGAAAAATAATAAAGTGCTAAAAATTCACTAATCAGCCACAATTAACTAGGTAATCCCAAACAAATTGTAATAGAGAGGAGAACAAGTCCACAAACATCCATAATGGGATGAACTCACAATGCACTAAACAAGTGTGAGGGAGTAAGAGTCTATGCAAATAGGGATGATGGTAGGCATCTGTCTGTGGAAGAAAAACACCCAGGACTGTGCATCCACCACCCAAGGAAAGTGGTAGGTGCCTCTTACCAGAAGATGAGGACACACGTGCCAGAGGCGGTGAGTCAGACAAGCATGGAAACAGGATCTCAAACTGCCATCTTTGGAAATCCAAGCAATACCCACAAAGCTCTCATCTGTCAATAAGTTGGAGATAGAGTCATAAAAAAGAAAGAGAAGGAGAAGGCTTCCACATGACGTAGGTCAAAAAATGAATGAATTTATTTAAAAAGTACTGACACCATAATGATGTGTACAATAAAACCTAATGTGATTACAAAGAATTAGAAACAAGCGCAATGTCCAGAGCTGGGTTGCTGCTTGCAAGCACTGCACATTGCTTCCAATACTTTGTGATCACATTGGTTTTATTGTACACATCGGTATTGTGTCAGTACTTTTTAAATAAATTCATACATTTTTTGACCTTTTTTCGCCATGTGGAAGCCTTCTACTTCTTTTTTATGACTCTCCAACTGATTGATGGATGAGAGATTTATGGGTATGGCTTGGGTTTCTGGAGACTGCAGTTTGAGATCCTGTTTCCATGCTTGTCTGACTCACCGCCACTGGCATGTGTGTCCACATCTTCCAGTAAGACGTACCTACCCCTTTCCTTGGGTGGTGGATGTACAGACCTGGGTGTTTTTCTTCCACAGATGGATGCCTACCATCATCCCTATTTGCATAGACTCTTACTCCCTAACACTTGTTTAGTTTGTTGTGAGTTCATCCCATTACATATTTTTGTGGACTTGTTCTCCCCCCTATTACAATTTGTTTGTGATTAGCTGGTTAATTGTGACTAATTAGTGAATTTTTTAGCACGTATGCACTTTATTATTTTTCACGCATTCGCTGTGTTGATGTATAATTAATATGCACTTTATTGAGTACATTTTTTTATGTCATTAGTGGCACATGTACATGGTGTTTATGCATTCATTATTGACACCATTGTGTTTGTATTTTGTTTACATGCACATTTTTTAGCACTGCACTTTTGTATCCATATCCTTTTACAACTTGTCATGTTGTAGTGTTAGCAGCTATCCGCTCCTTCTTGAAAGTACAGTAATTTCTATACATCAATATTCTGTATCAGGAAAATAACTTTAAAAACAAGCTCTTATTCATCCCTGTATCTTTGAGCATTGTGAAGATTTTTTTTCACAACATAGGCGCTGAGTTTTTTAAACAAGAATGGCCACCTCCCCAATTTTTAACTTGCTTTTAAAGTAAGGTGCATGAAAAGTGAATTACACAAGTCCCCAAGACTTTTTTCATTAAGTCCCAGAATGTTGTTTTACTTTTTTGGCATTGTCTTGGTTCTACACTTTATAACTTTAAAACAACTATTTTGTATGTATACGCTAACACATTAATACTCTTTTGAGGCATATAGGGCTTAAATTGGGAAACTTGGTAAAAAATAACATATAATTGAAAAAATGCATTTTTCTGTATTTTTTTTTTTTTAGGAGAGCTTTATTCCACTTTCAATAGCCCATTGTGGCCCACACAGGGGACAAGAAAATTGCATAAATTGTTATTGTACCAATAAGTTAAGTTCAAGAGAGGTTGACAAGGCCACAATTTAGATTAGGATGATAGTGACTTTTTCATAGGTTAGCAAAGAAAAAAAAATGTAACTCCACTGTGTTCATTTATGGGCATTAATGTGGTTGTAAACCTCAGTCATGAAATCTGAACAAAGCACATATATCTGTAGCGTTTACTTGTCTATCTCCAAAAAAATCTATAAGTGTCTTTTCTCTCAGGTGCTTTGTTCCTCTGTTATCAGCATGAGTCACTTCTGAGAAATTTTTCCCCGACACATGAGATAAATTTGTCATGGGGGAGGGAGCTCAGCAGCACACAGCTTGTCTAATTACACCATAGCTCTGTAATTTTCATTCATTCTTGTGCTGTGTGTAAAGGGGGGTGTGTCCCTTTCCTCCAATCAGCTCTCATACACTGTAACTGTAGCTCTCTGCCCCCTTCTCTGTTATACTTACAGATGTAGAATGATTTTATCTTAATTCTGC
This sequence comes from Lithobates clamitans, assembly GCA_037952925.1. NCBI lineage: Eukaryota > Metazoa > Chordata > Amphibia > Anura > Ranidae > Lithobates > Lithobates clamitans. The sequence continues at coordinate 10,132,519 of JBBGZY010000008.1, read as the reverse complement.
ACTTTTGACGGAGTGTAGAGCGAAAGAGATGGAAGATAAACCACTAAAACATATGTAGGAGCATTTTTCTGTGTATCATCTGAGGCTATCCACTTCACTGGGTATATGAGAGGGTTTATAACTTTAATATGCAAAGAGAAAATGCTAATTTGCGGTGTACATTGGATATATACACACACACACGAGGGAGGAGGGAGTCTGATCTATTTGTGGCTGTAATCAGCAATTGCTGCAGCGGGCACTGGAAAGTGCTGAGACAGATTTGTCTCAACCTCTGTACTCAAAGGAAGTGATGTGATGTTACATTATTTCTAATAGTCATCTGCCACAAGCATTCCTTTGGATCACTACATGTTAAGATCACAAGTCCAGGACCACAGATCATGGTAAAGGGCCAATCACAGCGGTCCTTTACCCTGTGATCAGCAGTGTTCAATCACAGCTGGACACATCTAAACAGACTTGCCATTTATCGGCATTCCTTTCCTCGCATGCTATCTCTGTGTGAGGAAAGGAGGGTCGATAACTAGAAAGTCTGACAGGGTACAGTGAGTACATTGTTTAACTGATAATCAGGGCACCAATCATCATGCAGATTATCAATGCCACATATCAGTGCAGCCCCATCTGTGCTTCCTATTCAGTGCCAATCAGTGTCACCTAATCAGTGTAGCCTCATCAGCACCCATAAGTGAAGAATAAAAATATATTATTTGCAAAATTTTATAGCAAAATCCAATAAAACAATTTTTTTTTCACATTTTTGGACTTTTATTGTTTGTTTAGTTAAAAATAAAAGACCTAGTGGCGATTAAATGCAACCAAAAAAAAGCTCAGTCTAAAAAAAAAAAAACATTAAAATTTAATTTGGGTACAGTGTTACATAACAGCGTAACTGTCATTCAAAGTGCAACAGCATTGAAAGCTGAAAATTAGCCTTGACAGGAAGGGGGGTGAAAGTGCTCAGTATTGAAGTGGTTAAAATGGTGCTGGAGGCTCAAATGGTTAGGAGAACAGAATCTTGGTAGAATGCTTGCCTTTTAATGTCAACAGCCAGCAGGTGTTTATACAGCTGTTAGAAACTGACTAAGGCTGGACATACATTATATAATTTTCTTGTACAATTTTCCTTTAGATTTACCAAAAGCATATAATATGAGGTCATGCCTTAACACTTTCAGTTTGTATTAGGCGGACCCTTGCACTACATAGTTGATGGTATATCTAAATAAGAAAATTGTATAATGTATGGCCAGTAGGGATGAGCCGAACACCCCCCTGTTCGGTTCGCACCAGAACATGCTAACAGGAAAAAAGTTTGTTCGAACACCGTTAAAGTCTATGGGACACGAACATGAATAATCAAAAGTGCTAATTTTAAAGGCTTATATGCAAGTTATTGTCATAAAAAATGTTTGGGGACCTGGGTCCTGCCCCAGGGGACATGGATCAATGCAAAAAAATGTTTTAAAAACGGCCGTTTTTTCAGGAGCAGTGATTTTAATAATGCTTAAAGTCAAACAATAAAAGTGTAATATCTCTTTAAATTTCGTAGCTGGGGGGTGTCTATAGTATGCTTGTAAAGGGGCGCATGTTTCCTGTGTTTAGAACAGTCTGAAAGCAAAATGACATTTCGAAGGAAAAAACACATTTAAAACTACTCGCGGCTATTGCATTGCCGGTCTGACAATACACATAGAAGTTCATTGATAAAAACGGCATGGGAATTCCCCACAGGGGAACCCCGAACCAAAATTAAAAAAAAAAAAAATGACGTGGGGGTCCCCCTAAATTCCATACCAGGCCCTTCAGGTCTGGTACGGATTTTAAGGGGAACCCCGCGCCAAAAAAAAAAAACAGCGTGGGGTCCCCCCAAAAATCCATACCAGACCCTTATCCGAGCACGCAACCTGGCAGGCTGCAGGAAAAGAGGGGGGGACGAGAGAGCGCCCCCCCTCCTGAACCGTACAAGGCCACATGCCCTCAACATTGGGAGGGTGCTTTGGGGTAGCCCCCCAAAACACCTTGTCCCCATGTTGATGAGGACAAGGGCCTCATCCCCACAACCCTGGCCAGTGGTTGTGGGGGTCTGCTGGCGGGGGGCTTATCGGAATCTGGAAGCCCCCTTTAACAAGGGGACCCCAGATCCCCGCCCTCCCCCCTGTGTGAAATGGTAAGGCGGTATTTACCCCTACCATTTCACTAAAAAACTGTCAAAAATGTTAAAAATGACAAGAGACAGTTTTTGACAATTCCTTTATTTAAATGCTTCTTCTTTCTTCAATCTTCCTTCATCTTCTTCTTCTGGTTCTTCTGGCTCTTCTGGTTCTTCCTCCGGCATTCTCATCCAGCATCTCCTCCGTGGCGTCTTCTATCTCCTTCTCCTCGGGCCGCTCAGCATCCATGGCATGGGGGGAGGCTCCCGCTCTTCTCTTCATCTTCTTCATCTTCTTCTCTTCTTCTTTTCTTCTCTTCTTATCTTCTTCATTTTCTTCTCCGAGCCGCTCCGCATCCATGCTGGCATGTAGGGAGGCTCCCGCTGTGTGACAGCGTCTCCTCGTCTGACAGTTCTTAAATAATGGGGGGCGGGGCCACCCAGTGACCCCGCCCCCCTCTGACGCACGGTGACTTGACGGGACTTCCCTGTGACGTCACGGGGAATGCCACAGGGAAGTCCCGTCATGTCCGGTGCATCAGAAGGGGCGGAGTTACCGGGTGGCCCCGCCCCCCATTATTTAAGAACCGTCAGACGAGGAGACGCCGTCACACAGTGGGAGCCTCCCTCCATGCTAGCATGGATGCGGAGCGGCCCTGAGAAGAAAATGAAGAAGAGAAGAAGAGAAGAAGAGAAGAGAAGAAAAGAAAAAGAGAAGAAGATGAAGAAGATGAAGAGAAGAGCGGGAGCCTCCCCCCATGCCATGGGTGCGGAGCGGCCCGAGGAGAAGAAGATAGAAGATGCCGCGGAGGAGATGCTGGACGAAAACGCCGGAGGAAGAACCAGAAGAAGAAGAAGATGAAGGAAGATAGAAGAAAGAAGAAGCATTTAAATAAAGGAATTGTCAAAAACTGTCTCTTGTCATTTTTAACATTTTTGACAGTTTTTTTGTGAAATGGTAGGGGTAAGTACCCCCTTACCATTTCACACAGGGGGGGGCAGGATCTGGGGGTCCCCTTGTTAAAGAGGGCTTCCAGATTCCGATAAGCCCCCCGCCCGCAGACCCCCACAACCACCGGCCACGGTTGTGGGGATGAGGCCCTTGTCCTCATCAACATGGGGACAAGGTGTTTTGGGGGCTACCCCAAAGCACCCTCCCAATGTTGAGGGCATGTGGCCTGGTACAGTTCAGGAGGGGGGGCTGCACTCTCGTCCCCCCCTCTTTTCCTGCGGCCTGCCAGGTTGTGTGCTCGGATAAGGGTCTGGTATGGATTTTTGGGGGGACCCCACGCCGGGTTTTTTTTTTCTGGCGCGGGGTTCCCCTTAAAATCCATACCAGACCTGAAGGGTCTGGTATGGAATTTAGGGGGACCCCCACATCGTTTTTTTATTAATTTTGGCCGGGGTTCCCCTTAATATCCATACCAGACCTGAAGGGCCTGGTATGGAATTTAGGGGGACCCCCACGTCATTTTTTTTTTTTAATTATGGTTCGGGGTTCCCCTGTGGGGAATTCCCATGCCGTTTTTATCAATGAACTTCTATGTGTATTGTCGGACCGGCAATGCAATAGCAGCGAGTAGTTTTAAATGGGTTTTTTCCTTCGAAATGTCATTTTGCTGTCAGACTGTTCTAAACACAGGAAACATGCACCCCTTTACAGGCATACTATAGACACCCCCCAGCTACGAAATTTAAAGGGATATTACACTTTTATTTTTTGACTTTAAGCATTATTAAAATCACTGCTCCTGAAAAAATGGCCATTTTTGAAACTTTTTTTTGCATTGATCCATGTCCCCTGGGGCAGGACCCAGGTCCCCAAACACTTTTTATGACAATAACTTGCATATAAGCCTTTAAAATTAGCACTTTTGATTTCTCCCATAGACTTTTAAAGGGTGTTCCGCGGCATTCGAATTTGCCGCGAACACCCCAAATTGTTCGCTGTTTGGTGAACTTGTGAACAGCCAATGTTCAAGTCGAACATGAGTTCGACTCGAACTCGAAGCTCATCCCTAATGGCCAGCTTAAAGTGGATGTAAACCCACTCCCATCTTTTTTAAAGTACTGCCATAGGGGTGATCTATAAGGATATACATGCCTCCTGCATGTATCCTTACCTTTCAAATGTCTCCCCTTTAGCTGTTTGGAGCCCCCAAAAATGCCAGATTCAGTGGACGGGTCTGTTGTACGGCGCTTGGTGGGCGGAGTCATGACATCACCAGACTCCCCGCCCATCTCTACACTCGCACCTGGCCGGAGTGAAAAGTGCACGCACAGGAGAAGAGGAGCGCGCTCATGGCTCCTGTCACTATCCAGTGACAGTTGTGGATGATTGGTATGGCGTGGACAGCTGTGAGCACGGATCCCCCTGAGGAGGCAGAGAAGGAGAAGCAGCTGATCAAACGCTATGCAGGGAGATCGGTGCTCATGGCTGCCCCTCCGCTGCACCGATCACCCCTTGTGTCCTCCTCCTCCAGCGCCTGACATGTTCTCTCCACCACCACCACCTCCACTTCTTCTCTGGCCCCCCTCCTGTCCTTATCTGCCCGCTGTGTCTTCCTCCTCCACCCCCCTCATCCCCCGCAGCCGACTCCCCTCCATTCCAGCGGGCTCTGCCAGGATGCAGAGCGGAGGAAAGGATGGAAACGCTATACATGTCATTTACGGAGGGGTGGAGCTCTGCTGGACACAGCTATATACAATGTATATATATATATATATATATATATATATGTAATATAGCTGTGTCCAGCAGCAAACCCCTCCCCCCATCAGACCAGTGGAGTGTCTGCAGCCAGGGTTGAGATTATGTAGAACAGCCAATCCTGGCAGAACTGCTGAAGAAAGGAGTGGGAGGGAATTAAAAAATACTGCCTGTGTCTTACTTAGGCTGGTGCACGAGATATGTAAATCACCTGTCACTCACAGCAAGGGGGAGTGTTTGACAGAAAAGTTTTTCTCAGTTTGTCAAAAATTTTCTCACTGAACAATAAAAGAGGATTGCTCAGAGATGGATTAACTCTGTGTGGCAAGACTGGGCTCAAATGATAGGAAATCTTATACTCTACAATATGACATAAAAAAAAAATTTCGGGTTTACATCCACTTTAAGTCTGTACTGTACATATTAATGTTTATTATATTTTGTGTATGCTTATACTTATGATACTGTTCACACTAGTTGAAATGTAAACAGTTAATTCATACTGGAAATTTGGTGAATATTCAATAAAAAAATATATTTACCTTGTAGTGGAACTGTAGGAGTTTGCACCCCAAGAAATTCCCAGCTCCCCTGAGAAAAGAATAAGCTGACCAACAAAAAACTCAACCTAACCAACTATTTTCCCAAACAGTCCTGGTATTGTGGAGGTCCATTCCACCTACAGGTAACACAAATCAGGAAAAAACCCAGTCACTGGCAACTAGTAAACAGCAAAAAAAAAAAATAATAATAATAAATATAACAGCCATTGTCTAACATCTGTTGCAGTGGTGTAACTAGAACCTTCAGGGCCCCGGTGCAAGAAAACATTAAGCGCCCCCCTGACCTGGCTGGGGCCCTTTCCTCCAAGCCCAGTGGCAGAACACCAGGGCCCCGTCACAAGTATGACCTTTTTGTCCCTCATAGTTCTGCCACTGGTGTAAGTCATTTTTTATTTTTGTTATTACATTTTTTTTACTATTTTTTTTATAATGTTTAAAAAAAAATTAGGAGCCCCATTGGGGGCTTTGGTGAGATATCAGGGGTCTAACAGACCTCTGATGTTTCATCTTTGGGACAGAGAAAGGAGATTGACGACACAGCCCTCAATCTACTTCTCCGCAGCCTCAGCTGCACTGAATGAATGGACAGGAATAGCTCTGTACAGAGCTTCCTGTTTTTTTCACAAACTGAAGCTTAGTAAACACTGTTTACTATGTTTCAGTTATGGACAGAGTCAGTATCGGTATGGATTACTGACTCTCCATTCAGAAAAGGAAGGGCCCAGTAAATGACACATTTACCGGCCCCTTCCCCTCTCTCCATCCCGACAAATCCCCTGCAGAAGCCGGTGGTAGAGGAACCAATCTCTCCATTTTCCCCCTGCAGCCACTGAATCCCTGCTTCTCCTTTTGTCCCTCCCACATTTAGTGGCTGCAAGAGGAAAATGGGCAGATCAATTTCTCTATATGATGCCGCCCCTGCAGCTCCTCCTATCCAGGCGTACATACGGGCCCCCTGAAGTATAGGGCCAGGTCGCAATTGCGACCTCTGTGATCCCTGTAGGTAAACCCCTGATCTGTTGGCATTGTCATGTTAGGATTCATGGACTGAAATGAAGGAAAATACAACAGAGAAAGTGATTACAGAAGCATGCATATTAATAATTTTTACAATATGTGCCCAGCATTTTTTTAAATGCAAAAATGCAATTTTTGGGGGAAATAAATACACTTTAATGATTTTTATTGCACAAAAAAACACTATATAATACCTAATTTTTGTTAAAATATAAAAGATGATGTTACGCTGAGTAAATAGATACCTAACATGCTTTAAAATTGTGCATTTGGAGTTACACAGGAGGTCTGGAGCTAAAATATTTGCTCTGGCTCTAAAGCTTACGCTGATACCTTACAAGGGTGGTGCGATCACCGTTTACAGGTACATTCGAGACTTATGTATGTGTTCGTGTTTACACATAAGCATCGAGGAAGGGGGTACTTAAAAAAAAATTATATATTTTTTATTAATTTGGAACATTTTTTACACTGTCTCTCTAAATGTTTTATTTTTTCTTTTATCAACTATTGCTTTCACAAGAGATGAACAACGTTCCTTGTAAAAGCATGGACACAGTGCTAAAAATAGCGCTAAAACAGCGCTAAAAATAGCATCTGCGTAGCGCCTGTAAAGTGCCGTTCCTGTTTCTCTAGTGTAAAAAGCCCGAGTGCTTTCACATTGGAGCGGTGCGCTTGCAGGACATTAAAAAAACTCCTGCAAGCAGCATCTTTAGAGCAGTGAAGGAGTGGTGTATACACAGGTCCTAAACTGCTCCTGCCCATTTAAATCAATGGGGCAACGTGGCTATACCGCCGGCATAGCGCTGCTGCAGCGGCGCTTTGCGGTGTTTTTAACCCTTTCTTGGCCACTAGTGGGGGGGTAAAAGTGCCCCGCTAGCGGCCAAATAGCGCCGCAAAATTGACGGTAAAGCGCCGCTAAAAATAGTGGCACTTTACCGCTGGTGCACCCACCGCTCCAGTGTGAAAGGGGCTTTACGGCCAGGTAAACAAAGAGCTGAAACCGGAAGTGACAAAATCTTTGTCATTTTCAGTTTCTTGGGTGAGAAGGAAGAACAACGTCAGTTCCTTTCTCTCTTTCTCTATGTAGAGCTTGGGAAAAGCGGCGGCCACCTACCGCCACCCGCAGAAGTGATTGATTGGCTGTTTAGCCACTCAAATCCTTCTGCTGAAGAGGGAAACTCTGGCTGAAAATTTTGATATTAGGATGATCATATGATGTACTATGGCAGTAAGTGGTAAAAGTGATTCTAAATGCATTTTTTAAAATAACAAACAGGTTTATACTTACCTGCTCTGTGCAGTGAAATTACACAGGGCAATCCCACACCTCCTCTCTCAGGTCCCCTGACTGGTGCCACCTCCCTGGTGAGTGCCCCCATAGAAAGTCACTAGTTCAGGCTCGCTCCCAAGCCTCACTGTCTGCCTATATACATACAGACAGTGGGGCTCAGCCCCATCCCCACTCCCTTGTCACTGGCTTTGGTTGACAGCAGCAGGAGCCAATGGCTCCTGCTGCCTCACAAAAGCCTGTGAGGAATTGTGAGGAGTGAGCCACTGCAGGACTCTGCACTTGATCTAACTACCTAAACATTTATACCCTAATGCAAGGAGTTTATTAAAATAAAAAAAAGTTTAAGCTTTATAACCACTTTAACTAAGGCATATAACTGTACTTATATTCCTAACTAAAATGCAAACAGCTGATCAAAAACTCTGTCAAGTTTATTCAGTAAAGCAGTGAAATAGCAAAGACATAGACCAAAGTACTGTAGATTAAGAACTTTAAGACTGCCCCGTAGCAGTTTTACGGCTACAGGGCGGTTCTCCTATGCAGAATCACGTATACAGTATATACATGGTTCTGCACTTCCGCCTGCAGGGGAATAATCAAAGCAGAAGCCGATCTGCGGGTGCTGGGTACTGGAGGTTCTCCGGCACCCACCGATTGTCAGTAATACACACAGAACTGAGATCTGCCTATGTAAACAAGGCAGATCTCCATTCTGACAGGGGGGAAGGAATAGATTCTGTGTACCTGCAAAATTGACCCATTCCCTTAGTAAAAGCACCTAACACAGTACACAAAAAACACTGGCCAGGCACACAGGCACACAACCTTTTTATCGCCCTAGATATTTAACCACTTTCCAGTCAGTATCATTACTATAGTGATAGTGCATATTTTTAGCACTGATCACTGTATTAATGTCTCTTGTTCCCACAAAGCCTCAAAAGTGTCAGTTAGTGTCCACCATAATATCACAAAATAAATAAATAAAAATTCCATAAATATATCCCATATTTGTAGACACTATACCGTCCACATAAACCAATCAATATACACTTATTGGGATTTTTTTTGACAAAAACATGTAGCAGAATACATATTGACCTGTATTTATTAAGAAATTCTATTTTTTTTTTAATGGGTTATGTTTTAGAGCAAAAAGTAAAAAATTGTGTTGTTTTTTTCAAAATTGACAATCTTTTTTAGTTTACAGCGTGGAAATAAAAAATGCAATGGTGATCAAAAACCACCAAAAGAAAGTTCTGTTTGTGGGGAAAAAAATACAATATATTAAAAGAAATGACAATGACAATATATTACATATATAATTAAACTCATACTTGTTACTAGAATTTATATGGTCCCAAAATAAAAATAAATACTCATAATTCACATTTAAATATTTTCACTTTCCTAAATATTTTTTGTAGAAAAATTCACTATTTAGATGTTTGTAATGAGAATAAAAATGTAGCAAAGCAATCTTACTTATCAGAGCCATCAGCAAATGAAATGTTTTTCTTTATATTTACAATACGGACTATCAAGAAAGAACTTAACACATTCCCGTTTCATCTGATTGTGTACTTAACAAAAGATTGGGTACAAACAGTACAAACATCGGTTTAAAGGTAAACTTTTTTATTATTTGCAAGTTTGATTCTACAACAATATATGTAGCTTTCAGCCATGGTTTTTTTTTCACACAGATATAGCGAAGAAATCGTTTTACACATTCTCACTGAAGCTGCTTAAGGGTTAACCACTCCAATTTTATGCTAGTCTGGTTTTCATCCTTCGGGTCAGGAAAAAAAGATCTATATATATTGGCATAAGTAATCATATCCCTACTGTCCACCTACTCTCTCTGCTTGACTGTCACAGCAGTGTCTAAGTCAAGAAGGATGGCATTTATCTTAGTAATAGAGGAACAGCTATAATTTATAAAACCTACCGGTGAGGAACATGTCAGTCATGGCAATGACACCATAAAGGATGTATGACAACTCTATTTCTGATGCTCCCCTCTCATCCCTATCTATTTATTTGCAAAGTCATTCACCAGATAATGGAGTGGTCTTGCTGTCATAAATGTTTTTGAAAGCATAACTGGTAGGGTGGAAAAGAAACTTTACATCACAAACATCCATAGTTTACTTACAGCGAATAAACTGGGCATTCTCAAAACTTCACTAAGCAGAAGTTTTCCAGCCAATAAAACTTGATCATGTCCTGTATACTATGTAACCTAATTTATGCTGTACTAAAAATTACACCTTCTTATATTTATGGATACTCACTTGAAATAGACGATTTTACAAACATCTACGTACAGTATAGTGTTTATACAATGTGTGTGTATAGATTATATATAGTATATATACAGTGGGTATAGAAAAGAATCGCCCCCTTTAAAATAATCACATTTTGTTGCTTTGCAGCGTGAAATGAGGACAGACACAGTTTTTCCAGCTGTATTTACCAGTGCAACTTATAACATCCAAGTGAAAGGTATAACAACAACATGTCAAAAAATAAATAAAAAATTAAAAACAGAATTATGTCTGTATTTTGTTGAATCACTTTTTGTTTTAATTACAGCCTTTAGTTTGTTGGGATATGTCTCTATTAACTTTGCACATCTAGACTTTGCAAAATTTGCCCATTCTTATTTGCAGAACTGCTCAAGTTTAGTTAAATTCGATAGTCATCATGTGTGGACTACAGTCTTCATATCATTCAACAGATTTTCAATGGGGTTTAAGTCTGGGCTCTGGCTAAGCCATGCAAGGATATTCACCTTTTTCTCTTACAACCACTGTGCAGTCATTTTTGCTGTGTGCTTTGGGCCAATGGGGTTGGTTTACTAAAGGTAAATCCACTCTGCACTACAAGTGCACTGCAAATGTAGTCGCTGTAAATCTGAGGGGAAGATCTAAAATGAGGGGAAGCTCTGCTGATTTTATCATCCAATCATGTAAAAGCAAAAATGCTGTTTTTTACTTTCCTTGCATGTCCCCCTCAGATCTACAATGACTGCACTTCCAAGTGCACTAGTAGTGCAAAGTTGGAAGAGCTGTATTGTATTTCCACCAGACATATCATTTGGCGTTAAATTGTAGTCTCATCTAACCATAACACCTTTTTCCATGTGGCCTCAAAATCCTCAAGGTGCATTTAAGGTGGTCAGATGAGACTAAAATCTCCAGATTCCTGTCAGTGTCCATCAGTGATGCCTGTCAGATGAGACTCCAAACACAGTGGATCCCAGTGTAAATAGGAATTGCTGGTTATCGGCAGTCCTCTCCACATGCTGACAGTGCGTCAGGAGAGGGGAGCCGCACAGGGGACATCTACACTGATAATAATGGCACTGATCATCAGTTTTTTTAATGATCAGTGCCCATCAGTGATGCCTGTCAGTGCCCATCAGTGCAGCCTATCAGTGCCCATCAGTGCCGTATATCAGTGCAGCTCCATCAGTGCCCCCCCATCAGTGCCCATCAGTGCAGCCTATCAGTGCCCATCAATGCAGCCTCCTCAGTGCACATCGGTGAAGGAGAAAAATTACTTTTTTTTTACAAAAACAGAAACTAAGAAAAACATATTTTTTTTAAATGTTTATTCTTTTTTTGTTTAGCAAAAAAATAAACATGCTAGTGCTGAATAAATACCACCAACAGAAAGCTTTATCTGTCGCAAAATAATGATAACAATGTTGATTGAGTACTGTGTTGCTTGACTGCGCAATTGTCATTCAAAATATGCGAGTCAGGGCTGGGCTCAGTTCTTCCTTCTCAAAGCTCAGCTGTCTGCTAATTGCCAGCTCTTTTCTCTCCACTATGACTCACCTGTTGATAATATCCTGCTTGTCAGTCCTACCTACTTAAGCTGTCCAGCCCAGTTGTTCTCTGCTTTTGCCTTGGTCACATCTCTAGAGAAGCCCTTCTGTGTTCCTGTTAAAGACTTGCTTGGCTGACATTCTTTCTGGCTCCAGATCCTGCTTGCTGTTCTACTATGCTAATCTCTGGCTCCCTGACGTTTTGGCTTGCCTGACTATCGGTTCCGGTTCCTGAACTCTAGCTATGTTTTGACTACATTTACTCTGTTTACCTTTTTATTATTATCAGTGGTGGAAGTATAGGGGTCGCTGAGGTCGCCATGGCGACTGGGCCCCATGCTGCAGGGGGCCCTTGAGGGCCCCCGTTTATCTTGATAGGAGGAGCGGCTGAGATCGATCTCCCTGATCGTTAGCCGAACTGTAATCGGCACTGTGCGGGGAGCTTGTCACACTGATCAGTGAAAGCAGTGTGTGCTGTGCTCTTTGTCTCCCCCTACAGTGCAGTACCCGGCAGGAAGAGGTGAGGTAAAGCAATGCCGTTTTTTAAAAGGCTTTCTGTATGTGTGTGTTTATATGTGTGTTCATGTATGTGTTTGCATGTGTTTATGTGTGTATTTATATATGTATATGTGTTTGTGTGTGTATATACAGTATATGTGTGTGTATATTATGTGTGTGTTTATCTATGTGTGTGTGTTTAGATGCAGTGGTGGCCCATGCATTAAAGGCGCACGGGCGCCGCCCCCTCTCTCCTGCCACCCCTCTATCACCAATGAATAGATTCATGCATTGCATGAATCTATCTATGGCCGCCGCTGCCACCCCCTATTCAGGTGCAGGGAACCTGAATTACAGCGGCGGGGGGTGTTTTTGAAGCACCGGATTAGAGCCATAGGCTCTAATAGGCATGAAAAAAGGTGACCTCGCAGGTCACTCAGCTGTGTTAGAAAAGCGAATGACTATTCGCTTTCCTAACACTAAACTGCCTTTCCACCAATCAGGTGCTCGGGTCTGTTACCCATCACCTGATTGGCTGAAACGACAGGCGCCGCTCTTGGACGCCTATCAGGAGGAAAGGACGGGAGATGTGGACAGCAGGAGACGCATGGAGGACCCCACTCGTCGCAGTCACCCTCTGCCCCACCAAGACAGGGTAAGTGCCGATGAGCGGTCATAGGGTCACACTGGGGGCATTCAAGGACACACTGGCAGCATTTAATGAGCACACTGGCAGCATTTGATGGGCACACGAGCAGCATTTGATGGGCACACTGGCAGCGTTTGGCACAGTGGTTGCGTTTGATGGAACACTGGCAGCATTTAATGGGCACAGTGGCAGCGTTTAATGGCACAGTGGCAGCATTTGATGGGCACAATGGCAGCATTTAATGGGCACACTGGCAGCATTTGATGGGCACAGTGGCAGCATTTGATGGGCACACTGGCAGCGTTTGATGGGCATAGTGGCAGCATTTGGCACAGTGGCTGCAATTGATGGCACAGTGGCTGCATTTGATGGCATACTGGCAGCATTTAAGTGGCACAGTGGCAGCGTTTGATGGGCACAGTGGCAGCGTTTGATGGGCACAGTGGCAGCGTTTGATGGGCACAGTGGCTGCGTTTGATGGGCACAGTGGCAGTGTTTGGCACAGTGGCTGCGTTTGATGGCACACTGGCAGCATTTAAGTGGCATAGTGGCTGCAATTGATGGCACAGTGGCTGCATTTGATGATTTTTTTTCAAAAAATATTTGCGCCCCAAAAAAAATTTTGAGCACCAGCCACCACTGTTTCGATATATGTATGCGCATTTTATGTATGCACGTTTAATCCTGACACCCTATATGTGTACAATCAGGACTGATTTTTTTTTTCTTGCTCGTTCAAAGTACCAGCAACAAAATGCTGTTCCACTGAAAAGCGATCCATGCTCAGATCACTTTTCAGAGGCATTTGACAGCCGGTAAAGAGGCAATATGTTGCCTCCTGACCACCTGTTTTAATCCCTTAAAGTGATTGTAAAGGTTTTTTTTTTAAATAACAAACATGTCATACCTTCATTGTGCAGTTAGTTTTGCACAGAGTGGCCCCGAACACCGACTTCTGGCGTCCCTCGGCGGCTCTCACAGCTCCTCCTCTTATCAGACATCCCCCTAGGAAAAGCGCTGTCCAGGGGTCAGGGGGGCCCTTCATGATTTCTTGCATCGGGGCCCTGAAGGTTTTAGTTACGCCACTGATTATTATTAATAAACAAGTGTGATTTGACTGTACTTCTGTCTCAGTCTGATTCACGGTTTCTGACAGTGTGTCACCCAATTCGTTATCTCTCAGATATGATTTGGGTTAAATTAGAGTTCTTTGACTATAAGTGAAAGATTTAACACCATAACAAAATTTGTTGGTAAGTAGTAAGAGGGTCTAAACTAATACACAGCAATATATCTGTAGTACAGACAAAGGGAGAAAATCATAGGTTAAATGAAGGAATACAGAGTATAATCCTCAAAACATTAAAATACAAACAACAATACAAGCAACAAATACCACAGTCTTTCAGTGTCTTTCCAACAAAAACATACTCACCATAAAGCAAACTCAAACAATGATTAGAGAGAAATGAAGCTTGGTAAGCACAAGAGAAACAAATAAATCAAAACAAAATGTTCCCGCTCAGTATATCCTTCCCATTAAATTGATAGTTTTTAATGGTTCGTCTATTATACTTTTTCAACTATAATTACGGGTTATTAACAAAACAAAATCTGTGGTGTTTCTTCCCCTCTTTTTGTTTTAAAGTTATTCTAACACCTACTAATAAAACAAAATTTACCTATTTTTTTCCTAGAAATAATTGCTGTGACCTCCAAACTACTGGAAAAACTGACTCAGTTTAAATCCACCCCAATAACCTTAATTTGCATTAAACATGTCTTGGTATTATATTAAATTTTTTCAGTCTAGTCCTGATCACATTGGTCTCCAGTTATGTTACCCGAAAGTTATATTTTGGCCTGGGCAGGAAGGGATTGAAAGTGCCCAGTGAGCAAGTGGTTAAAGCGGTGTTCCAGCTGCAATATTTTTTTTTTTTTAAAGTCAGCAGCTACAAACACTATAGCTGCTGACTTTTAATAAGGACACTTACCTGTCCAGGGAGCCTGTGATGTTGCCCTCCCCTGAGGCCGATCCATCTATCGGCTCCGGTGCAGGCGCCGCCATTGTAACTAAAGGAAACCGGCAGTGGAGCCTTCTGGCTTCAATGACACTTTCCTACTGCACTTGCACGAGTCGCGCAGTGCTTTCTGAATGGCCCGTCATCTTCTGGAACACACACGGGTCCCAGAAGGCAGCGTGGTGAAGAAGGAAACAACCCCCTGGGCCACAGCCCAGGTAGGATGGAAGTACACTTAGTACTTCACATAATGTAAGTAAAAAGAAAGAAAAAAATCATTATTCAAAAATGAGTGGTGGAGGGGTGGTCATTCCTTTAATCACAAGTTGTAAAAAAGGGTGGAACTCTGCTTTAAGCTGGCCTCATGGCTACCAAAGGAAGAAAAAGAGGGAAGGACGTGCCAGCTAAGTTCAATATCCCAAGGTTTAATACATGGAAACAAGATTAGGAACACTTACAAGATAAAAAAAATATATATGGCTCCAGAACCTTTTGTCTCTCTATCCCGCCACACCGAGTAGCTGGAACTCCTTTCAAACACCGTTGGGACGCACCATGAAGACAGCCTGGACACCCTTATACAGATGAGCCCATATATATATATATATATATATATATATATATACAGTGGGGACGGAAAGTATTCAGACCCCCTTAAATTTTTCACTCTTTGTTATATTGCAACCATTTGCTAAAATCATTTAAGTTAATTTTTGTCCTTATTAATGTACACACAGCACCCCATATTGACAGAAAAACACAGAATTGTTGACAGTCAGGGCTCTGGCTGGGCCATTCAAGAACAGTCATGGAGTTGTTGTGAAGCCACTCCTTTGTTATTTTAGCTGTGTGCTTAGGGTCATTGTCTTGTTGGGAGGTAAACCTTTTCCCAGTCTAAGATCCTGAGCACTCTGGAGAAGGTTTTCGTCCAGGATATCCCTGTACTTGGCCACATTCATCTTTCCCTCAATTGCAACCAGTCGTCCTGTCCCTGCAGCTGAAAAACACCCCCACAGCATGATGCTGCCACCACAATGCTTCACTGTTGGGACTGTATTGGACAGGTGATGAGCAGTGCCTGGTTTTCTCCACACATACCGCTTAGAATTAAGGCCAAAAAGTTCTATCTTGGTCTCATCAGACCAAAGAATCTTATTTCTCACCATCTTGGAGTCCTTCAGGTGTTTTTAAGCAAACTCCATGCAGGCTTTCATGTGTCTTGCGCTGAGGAGAGGCTTCCGTTGGGCCACTCTGCCATAAAGCCTCGACTGGTGGAGGGCTGCAGTGATGGTTGACTTTCTACAACTTTCTCCCATCTCCCAACTGCATCTCTGGAGCTCTGCCACAGTGATCTTTGGTTCTTCTTTACCTCTCTCACCAAGGCTCTTCTCCCCCGATAGCTCAGTTTGGCCAGATGGCCAGCTCTAGGATGGGTTCTGGTTGTCCCAAACATCTTCCATTTAAGGATTATGGAGGCCACTGTGCTCTTAGAAACCTTAAGTGCAGCAGAAATTTTTTTGTAACCTTGGCCAGATCTGTGCCTTGCCACAATTCTGTCTCTGAGCTGTTCAGGCAGTTCCTTTGACCTCATGATTCTCATTTTCTCTGACATGCACTGTGAGCTGTAAGGTCTTATATAGACAGGTGTGTGGCTTTCCTAATCAAGTCCAATCAGTATAATCAAACACAGCTGGACTCAAATGAAGGTGTAGAATCATCTCAAGGATGATCAGAAGAAATGGACAGCACCTGAGTTAAATATATGAGTGTCACAGCAAAGGGTCTGAATACTTAGGACCATGTGATATTTAAGTTTTTCTTTTTTAATGAATCTGCAAAAATGTCAACAACTCTGTGTTTTTCTGTCAATATGGGGTGCTGTGTGTACATTAATGATTAAAAAAATGAACTTAAATGATTTTAACAAATGGCTGCAATATAACAAAGAGTGAAAAATTTAAGGGGGTCTGAATACTTTCCGTCCCCACTGTGTATATATATATATATATATATATATATATATATTTTATCTTGTAAGTGTCCCTAATGTTGTTTCCATGTATTAAACCTTGGGATACTACACTTAGCTGGCGCATCCTTCCCTCTCTCTCTTCCTTTGGTTTCACAGAGCTGTCACAACTGAGGACAGCAGCCGCAGGTGGTCCCCTATACATCATTTCTATATGCCATACCAGTGTATTATCCTTATCACAACACAGAGAATTTTAAGGAATGTTTATTATACCCACATCTTGTGTTTTTAGAGACATTGTTTCCAGCTGGTTGGACTGTTTGAATCATGACTCCATGCGCCAGTTTCTTGTCTCCCTCACTGCTACCGAACAGCTGATTTGCAGCATGACTTTATTTTAGAGGTGACAGGACACCTTAATGCTGCTGTGCGCCGACAGCATCAAGAACCCTGTCACACTCACCTTTCATGTAACCTAAGACTTCTAGAGCTATACTTTGTTGACAAATTTATTTAACATTTAGGAGACAGCACCAAGGGTATTGAGAAGGCAGCCACACACAGACATCTGCATACATTTTATCTATGTTTGTGTGCATATAATATATATACTGTATACATTCCCTATGCTTAATGATATTTGATTAACCACCTCAATACTGGGCACTTTCACCCCTTTCCTACCCAGGCCATTTTTTAGCTTTCAGCGCTGTTGCACTGTGAATGACAATTGCGTGGTTGATGAGGACAAGGGCCTCTTCCCGACAACCCTGGCCGTTGGTTGTCGGGGTCTGCGGGCGGGTGCCTTATCGGAATCTGGAAGCCCCCTTTAACAAGGGAGCCCCCAGATCCCAGCCCCCCACCCTATGTGAATGAGTATGAGGTAAATTGTACCCCTGCCCATTCACCTAAAAAAAGTGTCAAAAATAAAATGCATTACACAGGTTTTTAAAGTAATTTATTAAGACAGCTCAGGCATCTCTTCCGATTTCTTCCCCCCTTGCCGCCTCTTCTCCCTTCTCCACTGATGTCTTCTGTCTCTGCTGGTTCTTCTCTGCTCTCCACTGATGTATTCTAACCCTCTCTGGTTCTTCTCTCTCTGTCTGCTGACTTCTGACTCTGCTGGGTCTTCTCCGCTGTCTTCTCTTTCTTTTGCCATGTCTTCTCTGCTGTCTTCTCCCTCTGTTCTTCTTCCAATGTGGACTCAACGCTCTCACCTGCTCTAATGCTAGATGCGCGGTGTGCCACTACTTATATTGGCATGGAAAGCCTCGGGTGGTGACATCATAAGGCGTGGGGCCTCCAGATTAGAGACTAAGAGAACATCGAGTCAACATCAGAAGAAGAACAAAGGGAGAAGATAGCAGAGAAGACCCAGAAAAAGAGCGAAAAGACAGCAGACAAGACCCAGTAGAGACAGAAGACAGCGGACAGAGGGAGAAGAACTGAAGAGGGCTAGAAGACATCAGTGGAGAGTGGAGAAGACCTGAAGAGGGGAGAAGAACCTAGCAGCATGAATATTAAAAATAATCAATGTTGATTGGTAGAGTGAAGTTCCACTTTAAGCTTGTACAAAACTAAAATCCTGTGTAGGTGAGAATTGTAGGTGACACAAATACACAGCCCACAACCTTGCCAGCATGTGCTTCACATACCTTCCCCTCTGCTGTGAGCTGTGAGAAATAGCACTTTTTGCCAACATGCAGTGGGTGCATTACCAACCTTGTGCTGGATCTGTGGCGACATGTTCCGTATGTCCTCTGAAATAGCTTTTCTCTGAAATTTAAGTACCTAATGAGGTTTTGCAGCAAGGTAACTCCAAAAACACCTCTCACTTTTTCTGCAAGAATTCTTTCACTTCCGTAATCTGAGTAGCAGACTTTGTCTCTGACATCCTAACCTCCAGTATTCCTTTCACTGGTAACACTTTAGGGCAACTTTCTCCTGAGAGAAGTTCCTGAGCCTTCAAAGATTTTTCTCAGGAACTTCTCTTTCTAGGCTGGTATACCTGGTAGTTGACATCGCTGATTTTCTTACTGATCTCATAGTGACGCTGCCACTTTGCTAGAAATGTAAGCCTTAAAGTAGGCACCAAAATGGAGACCCTGTCACCTGGGTTAAAGGCTGTGATTTAAGCAGAGTGGTTTTAAACTGTGGCCTGCACATCTTGGGCTTTCTTCCTATGTTATCCTATGCTGCATCTGAGTAATGTGTCTGGTTATGCTTTTATGAGGTGGGGCCTCTTGCCCTGATGTTTCCTGGGTAGGGATGAGCCGAACACCCCCCTGTTCAGTTCGCACCAGAACATGCGAACAGGAAAAAAGGTTGTTCGAACACGCGAACACCGTTAAAGTCTATGGGACACGAACATGAATAATCAAAAGTGCTAATTTTATAGGCTAATATGCAAGTTATTGTCACAAAAAAGTGTTTGGGGACCCGGGTCCTGCCCCAGGGGACATGGATCAATGCAAAAAAAAGTTTTAAAAACGGCTGTTTTTTCAGGAGCAGTGATTTTAATAATGCTTAAAGTCAAACAATAAAAGTGTAAAATCCCTTTAAATTTCGTACCTGGGGGGTGTCTATAGTATGCCTGTAAAGGGGCGCATGTTTCCCGTGTTTAGAACAGTCTGACAGCAAAATTACATTTTGAAAGAAAAAACCCATTTAAAACTACCCGCGGCTATTGCATTGCCGACAATACATATAGAAGTTCATTGATAAAAACGGCATGGCAATTCCCCAAAGGGGAACCCCGAACCAAAATTTAAAAAAAAAATGACGTGGGAGTCCCCCTAAATTCCATACCAGGCCCTTCAGGTCTGGTATGGATATTAAGGGGAACCCCGGCCAAAATGTAAAAAAAAAAAATGACGTGGGGTTCCCCCTAAATTCCATACCAGAACCTTCAGGTCTGGTATGGATTTTAAGGGGAACCCCGCGCCAAAAAACCCCAAAAAACAGCGTGGGGTCCCCCCAAAAATCCATACCAGACCCTTATCCGAGCATGCAACCTGGCAGGCCGCAGGAAAAGAGGGGGGGACGAGAGTACGGCCCCCCCCTCCTGAACCGTACCAGGCCACATGCCCTCAACATTGGGAGGGTGCTTTGGGGTAGCCCCCCAAAACACCTTGTCCCCATGTTGATGAGGACAAGGGCCTCATCCCCACAACCCTGGCCGGTGGTTGTGGGGGTCTGCGGGCGGGGGGCTTATCGGAATCTGGAAGCCCCCTTTAACAAGGGGACCCCCAGATCCCGCCCCCCCCCTGTGTGAAATGGTAAGGGGGTACTTACCCCTACCATTTCACTAAAAAACTGTCAAAAATGTTAAAAATGACAAGAGACAGTTTTTGACAATTCCTTTATTTAAATGCTTCTTCTTTCTTCTATCTTCCTTCATCTTCTGGTTCTTCTGGCTCTTCTGGTTCTTCCTCCGGCGTTCTCGTCCAGCATATCCTCCGCGGCGTCTTCTTTCTTCTTCTCCTCGGGCCGCTCCACACCCATGGCATGGGGGGAGGCTCCCGCTCTTCTCTTCTTCTCTTCTTCATTTTCTTCTCTGGGCCGCTCCGCACCCATGCTGGCATGGAGGGAGGCTCCCGCTGTGTGACGGTGCTCCTCGTCTGACAGTTCTTAAATAACGGTGACTTGACGGGACTTCCCTGTGACGTCACGGGGAATGCCACAGGGAAGTCCCGTCATGTCCCATGCGTCAGAGGGGGGCGGGGTCACCGGGTGGCCCCGCTCCCCATTATTTAAGAACTGTCAGACGAGGAGTGCCGTCACACAGCGGGAGCCTCCCTCCATGCCAGCATGGGTGCGGAGCGGCCCGGAGAAGAAAATGAAGAAGAGAAGAAGAGAAGAAAAGAAGAAGAGAAGAGCGGGAGCCTCCCCCCATGCCATGGGTGCGGAGCGGCCCGAGGAGAAGAAGATAGAAGACGCCTCAGAGGAGATGCTGGACGAGAACGCTGGAGGAAAAACCAGAAGAACCAGAAGATGAAGCAGTGGCGTAGCGTGGGTTGTCAGCACCCGGGGCAAGGCAAGTAATTTGCGCCCCCCCCCCTAACCTGCGGACTTTTATCACTCTCCGAGTCCCTTCAAATACAATAGTACTGACCTACCTGATTCCTATACTGACCATTACACACTACACTGACCACTATACTATACTGTCCACTACACTAAGAACTACACTGACCACTATACTATACTGTCCATTACACTAAGAACTACACTGACCACTATACTACACTGACCACTATAGTGTCCACTACACTACACTGACCACTATACTGACCATTACACACTACACTGACCACTATACTGACCATTACACACTACACTGACCACTATACTATACTGTCCACTACACTAAGAACTACACTGACCACTATACTATACTGTCCACTACACTAAGAACTACACTGTCCACTACACTGACCACTATACTACACTGACCACTATAGTGTCCACTACACTGAGAACTACACTGTCCACTATAGTGTCCACTACACTACACTGACCACTATACTGACCACTACACTGAGAACTACACTGTCCACTACACTATACTATACTGACCACTATACTACACTGAGAACTACACTACAGTGACCATTACACTGTCCACTACCGTACACTGACCACTATACTACACTGACCACTACACTAACCACTATACTGACCACTACACTATACTGTCCACTATACTGACCACTACACTGAGAACTACACTACACTGACCACTATACTGTCCACTACACTACACTGACCACTATACTACACTGTCTACTACACTACACTGACCACTACACTACACTGACCACTATACAGACCACAATACTACACTGACCACTACACTACACTGTCCACTGTACTACACTGACCACTACATTATACTGACCACTACACTATACTGGCCACAATACTACACTGTCCACTACACTACACTGACCACTACACTGTCCACTACACTATACTGACTACAATACTACACTGTCCAGTACACTATACTGACCACTACACTGTCCACTATACTACACTGACCACTACACTATGCAGACCACAATACTACACTGACCACTACACTATACAGACTACAATACTACACTGACCACTACACTATATAGACTACAATACTACACTGTCCACTACACTACACTGTCCACTACACTATACTGACCACAATACTACACTATACAGACTACAATACTACACTGTCCACTATACTACACTACACTGTCCACTACACTACACTGACCACTACACTACACTGTCCACTACACTGACCACTATACTACACTGTCCACTACACTACACTTACCACTACACTACACTGACCACTATACTACACTGTCCACTACACTACACTTACCACTACACTACACTGACCACTATACTACACTGTCAACTGCACTACACTGACCACTACACTACACTGACCACTACACTACACTGACCACTACACTATACAGACCACAATACTACACTGACCACTACACTATACAGACTACAATACTACACTGACCACTACACTATACGGACTACAATACTACACTGTCCACTACACTACACTACACTGACCACTACACTACACTGACCACTACACTACACTGTCCACTACACTGACCACTACACTACACTTACCACTACACTACACTGTCCACTACACTGACCACTACACTACACTGTCCACTACACTACACTGTCCACTACACTGTCCACTACACTACACTGACCACTACACTACACTGACCACTACACTGTCCACTACACTACACTGACCACTACACTACACTGACCACTACACTACACTGTCCACTACACTGACCACTATACTACACTGTCCACTACACTACACTTACCACTACACTACACTGACCACTATACTACACTGTCCACTACACTACACTGACCACTACACTGTCCACTACACTGTCCACTAGACTACACTGACCACTACACTACACTGACCACTACACTACACTGACCACTACACTGACCACTACACTACACTGTCCACTACACTACACTGTCCACTACACTACACTGACCACTACACTGTCCACTACACTACACACTATACTGTCCTGCCTAGTCTTCCTATACTGACACTACATATACGGCGCCTGTCTCTTCTCTCCCTGCCCCCCCTGCTCACCTTCTTGTCTTGCATCGGTCTAGAGGATAGGAGGAGGAGAAGAAGACAGCAGCCCCGGCGGCTCACACGCTCCAGTGCTCATCTCCCCTGTGCTCCGGCCGCCATATTCAGTGTTTCCCGGCGCACTGTGATTGGGCGTATGGGGGTCATGTGCTGAGGCGGGACTTCAAGAGCAACCGTGATTGCGGATAGGCCAGCCCCATGCCGCACATGACCCCCATACGCCCAATCACAGGGCGCCAAACACTGGACATGGCGGTGGAGCGCGGGGGACACAGGAAATTAAATTAGGAGGAGGCAGCCAGTAGTGACACTACTGGCACAAAATTGCGCCCCCCTAAATGTCGTGCCCGGGGCCACCGCACCCCCCCGCACCCCCCATGCTACGCCACTGAGATGAAGGAAGATAGAAGAAAGAAGAAGCATTTAAATAAAGGAATTGTCAAAAACTGTCTCTTGTCATTTTTAACATTTTTGACAGTTTTTTAGTGAAATGGTAGGGGTAAGTACCCCCTTACCATTTCACACAGGGGGGGCCGGGATCTGGGGGTCCCCTTGTTAAAGGGGGCTTCCAGATTCCGATAAGCCCCCCGCCTGCAGACCCCCACAACCACCGGCCAGGGTTGTGGGGATGAGGCCCTTGTCCTCATCAACATGGGGACAAGGTGTTTTGGGGGGCTACCCCAAAGCACCCTCCCAATGTTGAGGGCATGTGGCCTGGTACGGTTCAGGAGGGGGGGCGCACTCTCATCCCCCCCTCTTTTCCTGTGGCCTGCCAGGTTGCGTGCTCGGATAAGGGTCTGGTATGGATCTTTGGGGGGACCCCACGCCGTTTTTTGTTTTTTTTTGGCGCGGGGTTCCCCTTAAAATCCATACCAGACCTGAAGGGTCTAGTATGGAATTTAGGGGCAACCCCACGTCATTTTTTTAAAAAATTTTGGCCGGGGTTCCCCTTAATATCCATACCAGACCTGAAGGGCCTGGTATGGAATTTAGGGGGACTCCCACGTCATTTTTTTTTTTTAATTTTGGTTCGGGGTTCCCCTTTGGGGAATTCCCATGCCGTTTTTATCAATGAAAATGTCTATTGTCGGCAATGCAATAGCCGCGGGTAGTTTTAAATGTGTTTTTTCCTTCAAAATGTCATTTTGCTGTCAGACTGTTTTAAACACAGGAAACATGCGTCCCTTTACAGGCATACTATAGACACCCCCCAGGTACGAAATTTAAAGGGATATTACACTTTTATTGTTTGACTTTAAGCATTATTAAAATCACTGCTCCTGAAAAAACGGCCGTTTTTAAAACTTTTTTTTTGCATTGATCCATGTCCCCTGGGGCAGGACCCAGGTCCCCAAACACTTTTTATGGCAATAACTTGCATATTAGCCTTAAAATTAGCACTTTTGATTTCTCCTATAGACTTTTAAAGGGTGTTCCGCGGCGTTCGAATTTGCCGCGAACACCCCAAATTGTTCTCTGTTCGGCGAACTTGCGAACAGCCAATGTTCGAGTCGAACATGAGTTCGACTCGAACTCGAAGCTCATCCCTATTCCTGGGCTATATCTTGGAGTTCCCAGGGATATCGGGACTACTATAAAAAAAAGTTCAAACAGGAAACATTAACATTACTGTAGTATAGTAACACGAAAATTGTTCTCTGATTAAAAATATTAACTATAGTAACAGGATATTAGTAGACTTTGAAAAAAATATATAATGCCCCGTACACACGGTCGGACTTTGTTCGGACATTCCAACAACAAAATCCTAGGATTTTTTCCGACGGATGTTGGCTCAAACTTGTCTTGCATACACACGGTCACACAAAGTTGTCGGAAAATCCCATCATTCTGAATGCGGTGATGTAAAACACGTACGTCGGGACTATAAACGGGGCAGTGGCCAATAGTTTTCATCTCTTTATTTATTCTGAGCATGCGTGGCACTTTGTCAGTCGGATTTGTGTATACACGATCGGAATTTCCGACAGCAGATTTTGTTGTCGGAAAATTTTATATCCTGCTCTCAAACTTTGTGTGTCGGAAAATCCGATGGAAAATGTGCGATGGAGCCTACACACGGTCGGAATTTCCGACAACAAGGTCCTATCACACATTTTCCGTCAGAAAATCCGACCGTGTGTACGGGGCATTAGAGTGCATTATTTGACACTCATGTCAAGATTTACAATTCTCCTCAATTACTTTGTAAATACAAAGGTAAACAAAACACTGATCATATCATTATACAGTGCGATTTTATATATTTTATATATAAAATATATATCTAAAATATATATATTATATATAATATAATATATATAATATTATATATCTAAAACATGCACAGATCACTCCCATACTTAAAAAGTCCTCACTGAACCTTACCAACCTGAACAACTTAAAACCCATCTCATTTCTCCCATTCACCTCTAAACTTCTAGAACGCTTAGTCTACAACTGTCTTAGCTCCTACCTCAGTGAAAGTAACCTTCTTGACCCCTTACAGTCTGTCTTTCGCTCGCAGCACTCCACGGAAACTGCCTTACTAAAACTCACTAACGATTTACTAACTGCTAAAACCAACAGCCAGTACTCCATACTCCTACTACTTGACCTCTCTGCTGCCTTTGATACTGTTGACCACCCGCTCCTTCTTAATAAACTACATTCCCTTGGCCTCCGAGATTCTGCTCTATCCTGGTTCTCTGCCTATTTATCACAGCACTCCTTCAGTGTCACCTACAACTCTGTCTCCTCCTCTCCATTGCCCCTTTCTGTGGGGGTCCCCCAAGGCTCTGTTCTTGGACCCCTTCTCTTCTCGATCTACACCTCCTCCCTTGGTCACTTGATAACCGCCCACAGCTTCCAATACCACTTATACGCTGATGACACCCAAATCTATCTGTATACTCTTCACCTCACTCCTTCAGTCTCCTCTCGCATTACTAACTGACATATCAGCATGGATGTCATACCACTTCCTTAACCACTTACCGCCAAGCCTATAGCAGATTGACGGCTGGGCAGTGGTTCAGTTATCCTGACTGGGCATCATATGATGTCCAGCAGGATAACATGCCGCCGCGCGCCTGTGGGGGTGCGCATCGCAGCGATCGGTGGAGCGGTGTGTCAGTCTGACACACTGCTCCACCGATCTTGGTAAAGAGCCTCTGGCGGAGGCTCTTTACCGCGTAAACAGCCATGTCCAATCATGGCTGATCATGATGTCAATAGGAAGAGCCATTGATCGGCTTTTCCTCACTCTGACAGACGCGAGTAGAGGAGAGCCGATCGGTGGCTCTCCTGACAGGGGGGGTCTGCGCTGATTGTTTATCAGTGCAGCCCCCCTCGGATGCCTGCACTACACCACCAAGGAAGCCGCCAGGACCACCAGGGAGCCGGGCAACATGTGGATGGCCAGGTATGTACCCCATGGCCATCCACATGTGCCCAATCTGTGCCAATCAGTGCCCACAAATGGGTACTGACTGGCACCATTTTAAATTAGTGATGCCCAGCAATGCCACCCATCAATGTCATCAGTGCCACTAATCAGTGTCAACAGTGCCACCCATCAGTGTCCATCTGTGCCACCTATCAGTGCCCATCTGTGCCTATCAGTGCCCACCTATTAGTGCCCATCAGTGCCCATCTGTGCCACCTATCAGTGCCACCCATAAGTACCCATCAGTGCCACCCATAAGTACCCATCAGTGCCAACAATGAGTGCCCATCAGTGCCGCCTATGAGTGCCCATCAGTGCCGCATACCAGTGCCACCTATCAGTGCCCATCAGTGCCACCTATCAGTGTCACCTATCAGTGCCCATCATCAGTGCCTGTCAGTGCCACCTCATCAGTGCCACCTTATTGATGCCACCTCATTGGTGCCTATCAGTGCTGCCTTATCAGTGCCCGTCAGTGCAGCCATACCAGTGCCCATCATTGAAGAATAAAACATACTTATTTACAAAAAATGTTAACAGAAACAAAGAAAAACTTGTTTTTTTTTCAAAATTTTCTGTCTTTTTTTATTTGTTGCGCAAAAAATAAAAACCGCAGAAGTGATCAAATACCACTAAAAGAAAGCTCTATTTGTGGGAACAAAATTTGTAAGGGTACAGTGTTGTATGGGTAAAGAGAAAAAAAAAGGCCAAATGGACAAACGCTGCACTAAAAAATATACTGAATCAAAAAAGAAAATGAAATGTATATAAGCAGCCAGCACCAAGAGTCTACAATACAAAACACAAACTTATATAATATAAATTAGTGCAGCGCCAAAATCATTGAATGAAAAAAAAAATATATAAATTTGACATAATGAAATGGTGAAAACATACTGAAAACAGAAAACTAAGGTGGAGGAATTTACCAAGAATAATATAGTATACTCTGTTTAGATAAATAATGTGAAAATTGAATCACCTAATATAATAAAAAGTAGATACATAAAAATAATTGTATACACATAAGCAAAGTGACAATATTGATCCTCTGCTGTGGATCAATAAAATCCAAAAATACAATACTTGAAATAAATAAGTGACATATCTGTTAATCATAATGTGAAGATATGATTTATGTGATAAAATTAGAATGAGTCCCATTGGTCTTGCAAAGAAGAAAAATTAGCCAGTGAATGATGCGGTCAACACTTGGTGAAAAGAAACCAAGTTATTCCCTTATCCAGTGAACCAGGACACCCGAGGTGAGTAAATATTCTCCTTAACAGCAATAAAGACCAATATGTTGGTCTCACCGAGCCCAGGGAATTCGGTCTCCCAAAAAACCTTATAGGATATCCAAAGCTGCTGAATCTGTATCCCAAAAAAAACTAAAGGGCATCTGGGACTGCTGGGTCTGTGGTTATCAATGTCACTGTACAACACATCAGACCTAGTTAGACAGCAGACTTCTTTTCATTCACAGAGGTCCTCTCATCATCCAGACCGGCCCAGGGACAACACATCAGGGTACAGTGCACATCAGGGCATGGTACAGAGCCCAGCACATCAGGGCACAACACATCAGGGTACAGTGCACAGCACATCAGGGTATA
Organism: Lithobates clamitans; assembly: GCA_037952925.1. Classification (NCBI taxonomy): domain Eukaryota; kingdom Metazoa; phylum Chordata; class Amphibia; order Anura; family Ranidae; genus Lithobates; species Lithobates clamitans. The sequence goes on along the minus strand of JBBGZY010000008.1, from coordinate 10,104,578 downwards.
GCACATCAGGGTACAGGACATCAGGGAACAGAGCCCAGCACATAAGAGTACAGGGCATATCAGGGCACAGTACATCAGGGTACAGGACACAGCACATCAGGGTACAGGGCATAGCACATCAGGGTACAGGGCATAGCACATCAGGGTATAGCACATCAGGACATAGCACATCAGCGTACAAGACATCAGGGCACAGGTCACAGTACATCAGGGCACAGCACATCAGGGCACAAGACATTAAGGGCACAGCACACTAGGGCACAGGACATGAGGGCACAGGACATCGGGGCACAGGACATCAGGGCACAGGGCACATCAGGGCACAGGACATCAGGGCACAAGGCACATCAGGGCACGGGACACATCAGGGCATAGGACATCGGGGCACAGCACATCAGGGCACGGGGTACATCGGGGCATATCAGGGCACAAAGCACATCAGGGCACATAGCACATGAGGGCACAGGGCACATGAGGACACATAGCACATCAGGGCACATCAGGGCACGGGGAACATCAGGGCACATAGCACATCAGGGCACATAGCACATCAGGGCACATAGCACATCAGGGCACATCGGGGCACATCAAGGCACATAGCACATCAGGGCACATAGTACATCAGGGCACATCAGGGCACATCAGGGCATATAGCACATCAGGGCACGGGGCAAATCAGGACACGGGGCACATCAGGGCACATAGCACATCAGAGCACGGGGCACATTAGGGCACATAGCACATCAGGGCACGTGGCACATCGGGGAACATCAGGGCTCGGGGCACATCAGGGCACATAGCACATCAGGGAACGGGATACATCATGGCAAATAGCACATCAGGGAACGGGGCACATCAGGGCGCAGGGCACATCAGGGAACGGGGCACATCAGGGCACAGGGCACATCAGGGCACATAGCACATCAGGGCACATAGCACATCAGGGCATGGGGCACATAGCACATCAGCACACGGGGCACATCAGGGCACAGAGCACATCAGGGAACGGGACACATCAGGGCACATAGCACATCAGGGCATGAGGCACATCAGGACACGGGGCACATCAGGGCACATGGCACATCAGGGCACATAGCACATCAGGGCACATAGAACATCGGGGCACATCAGGGCACATAGCACATCAGGGCACATAGCACATCAGGGAACGGGATACATCAGGGCAAATAGCACATCAGGGAATGGGGCACATCAGGGCGCAGGGCACATCAGGGCACATAGCACATCAGGTCACATAGCACATCAGGGCACGGGGCACATAGCACATCAGCGCATGGGTGTCCTGGTTCACTGGATAAGGGATCTTTCTTTTTACCAAGTGTTGACCGCACAGGGCTGGACCGGGACAAAAATGTGGCCCTGGACTTCATCCAGACCGGCCCAGGGCACAACACATCAGGGTACAGTGCACATCAGGGCATGGTACAGAGCCCAGCACATCAGGGCACAACACATCAGGGTACAGTGCACAGCACATCAGGGTATAGCACATCAGGGTACAGGACATCAGGGTACAGGGCATATCAGGGCACAGTACATCAGGGTACAGGACACAGCACATCAGGGTACAGGGCACAGCACATCAGGGTATAGCATAGGGATGAGGTTCGTGTTCTAGTCGAACCCATGTTCGACTCGAACATTGGCTGTTCGGTCGTTCACCGAATTCCGAACGTTATGGCCCATTCGCGCCAAATTTGTGTGGCGCGTCACGGCCCATAATTCACTGCGGCATCGCAGTGCATTGCTGGCTGATGATTGGCCAAGCATGCACTATGACCCGCATGCTTGGCCAATCACAGCGCCGTCGGTAGAGAGAGCTGTAATTGGCCAAAGCCAGGGTGGCTTTGGCCAATTATGGCTCAGGGGGTTTAGAACACGCCCCACACTATATAAGGCCGCCTGCACGGCGGCCCTGTGTAGTGTGTGTTCCGGCGTTGAAAGAGAGATAGATAGACAGAGAGACAGTGTCATTTCATTTGAGTTAGATAGATTAGGCAGGACAATCAGTGAGTTAGCTGCACTTACAGTGTATTGTGTATATATATGCATCCCAGGTGTTGCAATATATATATATATATATATATATATATATATATATATATATATATATATATACACTGTATTCAGTTTAGCTAGATCCGTTCCTGTTATCTTCTTACTGACAGGCAGGCTTGTCTTGTTACAGTATTTACAGCTACCTGAAGAAAATTTCTGGTGTTCTTTTGATCCTATTAGTACCACAGTCAGGCAGCTAGACTATTTACAGTTAGTGCAGTGCGTCCTGCTCACAGTGTTCAGCTAAAACTACAAGTTAGAGTGGTGCGTCCTGCTCACAGTGTTCAGCTAAACCTACAAGTTATTTTTTTACGAGCTCTGCACAGTGTTCATCTAAAGCTACAAGTTAGTGCAGTGTGTCCTGCTCACAGTGTTCAGCTAAAACTACAAGTTAGTGTAGTGAGACCTCTGCACAGTGTTCATCTATAGCTACAAGTTAGTGCAGTGCGTCCTGCTCACAGTATTCAGCTAAAACTACAAGTTAGTGTAGTGAGACCTCTGCACACTGTTCATCTAAAGCTACAAGTTAGTGCAGTGCGTCCTGCTCACAGTGTTCAGCTAAAACTACAAGTTAGTGTAGTGAGACCTCTGCACAGTGTTCATCTAAAGCTACAAGTTAGTGCAGTGCGTCCTGCTCACAGTGTTCAGCTAAAACTACAAGTTAGTGTGGTGCGTCCTCCTCACAGTGTTCGGCTAAACCTACAAGTTAGTGCAGTGAGACCTCTGTACAGTGTTCAGCTAAAGCTACAAGTTAGTGCAGTGCGTCCAGCTCACAGTGTTCAGCTAAAACTACAAGTTAGTGTAGTGAGACCTCTGCACAGTGTTCACCTAAAGCTACAAGTTAGTGCAGTGCGTCCTGCTCACAGTGTTCAGCTAAAACTACAAGTTAGTGCAGTGCGTCCTGCTCACAGTGTTCAGCTAAAACTACAAGTTAGTGTAGTGAGACCTCTGCACAGTGTTCATCTAAAGCTACAAGTTGGTGCAGTGCGTCCTGCTCACAGTGTTCAGCTAAAACTACATGTTAGTGTGGTGCGTCCTCCTCACAGTGTTCAGCTAAACCGACAAGTTATTTTTTTGCAAGCTCTGCACAGTGTTCATCTAAAGCTACAAGTTAGTGTAGTGCGTCCTGCTCACAGTGTTCAGCTAAAACTACAAGTTAGTGTGGTGCGTCCTCCTCACAGTGTTCAGCTAAAACTACAAGTTAGTGCAGTGCGTCCTGCTCATAGTGTTCAGCTAAAACTACAAGTTAGTGTAGTGAGTATGGATGAGCCGAACACCCCCCTGTTCGGTTCACACCAGAACATGCGAACAGGAAAAAAGTTTGTTCGAATACGCGAACACCGTTACAGTCTATGGGACACGAACACGAATAATCAAAAGTGCTAATTTTAAAGGCTAATATGCAAGTTATTGTCATAAAAAGTGTTTGGGGACCTGGGTCCTGCCCCAGGGGACATGGATCAATGCAAAAAAAAGTTTTAAAAACGTCAGTTTTTTCAGGAGCAGTGATTTTAATAATGCTTAAAGTCAAACAATAAAAGTGTAATATCCCTTTAAATTTCATACCTGGGGGGGGGTCTATAGTATGCCTGTAAAGGGGCGCATGTTTCCTGTGTTTAGAACAGTCTGACAGCAAAATGACATTTTGAAGGAAAAAACCCATTTAAAACTACCCGCGGCTATTGCATTGCCGACAATACACATAAAAGTTCATTGATAAAAATGGCATATGAATTCCTCAAAGGGGAACCCCGAACCAAAATTTTTTTAAAAAATGACGTGGGAGTCCCCCTAAATTCCATACCAGGCCCTTCAGGTCTGGTATGGATATTAAGGGGAACCCCGGCCAAAATTTTAAAAAAAAATGACGTGGGGTTCCCCCTAAATTCACAAGGGGACCCCCAGATCCCGGCCCCCCCTGTGTGAAATGGTAAGGGGGTACTTACCCCTACCATTTCACTAAAAAACTGTCAAATGGGTGCGGAGCGGCCCGAGGAGAAGAAGATAGAAGACGCCGTGCAGGAGACGCTGGACGAGAACGCCGGAGGAAGAACCAGAAGAGCCAGAAGAACCAGAAGAACCAGAAGATGAAGGAAGATAGAAGAAAGAAGAAGCATTTAAATAAAGGAATTGTCAAAAACTGTCTCTTGTCATTTTTAACATTTTTGACAGTTTTTTAGTGAAATGGTAGGGGTAAGTACCCCCTTACCATTTCACACAGGGGGGGCGGGATCTGGGGGTCCCCTTGTTAAAGGGGGCTTCTAGATTCCGATAAACCCCCCGCCCGCAGACCCCCACAACCACTTTCCAGGGTTGTGGGGATGAGGCCCTTGTCCTCATCAACATGGGGACAAGGTGTTTTGGGGGGCTACCCCAAAGCACCCTCCCAATGTTGAGGGCATGTGGCCTGGTACGGTTCAGGAGGGGGGCGCACTCTCGTCCCCCCCTCTTTTCCTGCGGCCTGCTAGGTTGCGTGCTCAGATAAGGGTCTGGTATGGATCTTTGGGGGGACCCCACGCCATTTTTTTTTGCGCGGGGTTCCCCTTAAAATGCATACCAGACCTGGAGGGTCTGGTATGGAATTTAGGGGGAACCCCACGTCATTTTTTTTTTTAATTTTGGCCGGGGTTCCCCTTAATATCCATACCAGACCTGAAGGGCCTGGTATGGAATTTAGGGGGACTCCCACGTCATTTTTTTAAAAAATTTTGGTTCGGGGTTCCCCTTTGAGGAATTCCCATGCCGTTTTTATCAATGAACTTCTATGTGTATTGTCAGCAATGCAATAGCGGCGGGTAGTTTTAAATGGGTTTTTTCCTTTTCATTTTGCTGTCAGACTGTTCTAAACACAGGAAACATGGGCCCCTTTACAGGCATACTATAGACACCCCCCAGGTACGAAATTTAAAGGGATATTACACTTTTATTGTTTGACTTTAAGCATTATTAAAATCACTGCTCCTGAAAAAACTGACGTTTTTAAAACTTTTTTTTTGCATTGATCCATGTCCCCTGGGGCAGGACCCAGGTCCCCAAACACTTTTTATGACAATAACTTGCATATTAGCCTTTAAAATTAGCACTTTTGATTTCTCCCATAGACTTTTAAAGGGTGTCCCTCGGCATTCGAATTTGCCGCAAACACCCCAAATTGTTCGCTGTTCGGCGAACATTCCTCAATAATAAAGAAGCTGTGAGGAAGGAGCTGCACCCCCAAAACACGTCCCTTGATCCCCCTTGATGGCAGGTAGCACATGTTGACATTTGTAAATTGGTGTGCATCTTCAAAATTTGGCTATTCCTGGGGTGACTTCACCCCATCTGAACACAATATCAAACACAGTTTGTAAATACTCATGTCTGATATGAGCTTTCAAGTTCTACCAAAAGTGAACTTTGTAAGTTCAAGATTTGTGTCTTTCTTGTTGGTTTTAAACATGCCTGTTTTATCTTAAATGGACATTTCTACTTTTTCTAATGTGACCCCAAAAATTGTTATACAACAAACATGTTGGTTTGTTTTAAAAACCTTTTCTAAATGTACATGTGATTGTGCTGGTATTAAAAAGATTGTTAATCAAGAATGTGTGGATTATTGTCTCAACGCTACAACACTTTTGTGGTGCTCTAATTGGTGTTTTCTGTGGCAATGGGTGTTATTTCCTAAGGGCAAATCCACTTCAAGTGCACTTGTAGTGCAAAGTGTCTTTGCCTTTAGTAAATAACACCCAACAATGCTTTGTAATGTTACACAATCACACCATTTTCAGGACTCACCACATTTCTGTCAGGGTCAGCTAAAACAAACACAAGCAGTAAATGTCACCAAAGATTTGAGTAGTTATTTGTTCTTTTTTATTATAAAAAGGTTTCAGACATTGTCTGGCATATTGATAGCCCCCCTACCCGCAAAGTATTCAAGGTATCTTAGCCGGACATCACGGGCACTCAGGGGGGGCAAGCCAGGAAGGCCACTTTCAAGCACCATCAGGGTTGTTATATTTTGAAATCCAGCCTCAGGCCCAACTGAGCCTGCATAGTTGGCAGAATGTTGCCGTAAAAAGTTGTGTAGAACACAGCACGCCAGGATTATATGATCAAGTTTATACTCCACCATATGTATGGGTGTAAGAAATAGGTGGAACCGGCTGGCCATGATTCCAAACTTGTTCTCCACCACTCTTCTGGCTCAGGCCAGCCGGTAATTAAAAACCCTCTGGTCTGGGGTGAGGGTCCTCATCTGGAATGGCCGCATAACATGGTCCCCCAGCACAAACGCTTCATCCGCAACGAAGACAAATGGGAGTCCTTCCACATTGTCTTCTGGAGGTGGCAAGTCCAAGCTGCCATTCTGGAGACGCCTGTAGAACTCCGTCTGGGCAATGACTCCACCATCGGACATCTGGACATTCTTCCCCACGTCCACATACAGGAACTCTAAGTAGCTGACACCACCGCCAACATCACAATACTATTGAACCCTTTATAATTATAATAGTATGACCCTGAGTTGGGTGGTGGGACGATGTGGACGTGTTTCCCATCAATTGCCCCTCCGCAGTTAGGAAAGTCCCACCGCTGGGCAAAGTGGGAGGCCACAGTCTGCCATTCCTGTGGCGTGGAAGGAAACTGTGGAGTCAAACAAAAAAATTAATTTTGTCATTTTGCACATAAACAGGGAAAGCAGATTAGACACAAACATTCTTGGCCAACATCAAGATAACATTTATTTGAGGGAGTTTTTAAAGACCAAAGTATAAGGTACACCTATCAGATTCCCCCTCCCCCCTCTCATGGGCCATTTCTAACATTATAGGGAGACGACGACTCTTAGACAGGTAACCCTCTCCACTTCATTGAGAGATGAATGCCTAAATAATGGGTATTACTTTGAACAGCCCCTCCTTAGTTACACTATTGGCAGCCCACTGGACAGGTAAGAAGTGTCATAATACAAAGATAAAGATAAATACACATTGTACACATTTGAGCACATTTGGACATTCTGCTATTACCTATCAAGATAATAATAGTATACAGAAACTTGAAACAGTACCATTTAAAAGTATACTGGCAGGCCCTTACACTACATGCTTTGGGGAATTCATCCATAAATCTGACCACAAAAGAGATAGGTATAGTATGTATGGGTTTGGCAAAGTCAGCAGATAGATGATTGAGGATAGATAGAGAATTGTTATCAGCTGACTTAACAGTTGGGGGTGGGAGGGTTAAAAATTATTTGGGGACCCTCCAAAAAAGCCTCTGGCACTCTGCCTGAATTTAAAGCACAAATCACATTTTAAAACATTTTAGGGGGTGCTTGGGGTAAAGCACTACTATGGAGCTGATAAAATATATTGTTAAGTGACTACATGAGGTGAATATAGGGCCAGGAGACCATGCTGGGGAGATAAGTGAAGGCAAATATGTATGAAGGACAACAAAAATAATTACCTAAAAATCCAGCATGAATGAGGACAAAGGGGACATTCACAGCATATTACAATCATGGCAATTAGGGAATGAGGAAAGAAATACAATATATTAGCAAACATTAAATACAATAAAATGTGATATTAAAGGATAAAAATCTTACCTTAATATATTCCTTCTGCAGGACCTGGATGATGGCAGAACAGGTCTCTGGGATAATGATCCCCAGAGCCTGGGGGGAGATGCCTGTCAAGAACTTCAAGTCCTACAGACTTCTCCCCGTCGTCAAGTACCGAAGGGTGGCGACGAGCCTCTGCTCCGGAGTGATGGCTTGCCTCATGCAGGTATCCTGCCTGCTAATATAAGGGGTCAGCAAAGCCAACAAATGGTGAAATACAGGGTGAAATCATCAGGATTATTCTCACGGATCTCACGGAGCAAAGGCATATGACAGAACTGGTCACGCTGAAGCAACCAATTCTTGGTCCATGAACTCCTCCCCACCCTGTTCATGGACTGGACTTGTGTCAAGGTAAGGACCCCAACACCAAGCCCCCGCACAGCACAAACTCTACGAGGAGTACATATATGCAACATGGCTAGAAAACGGTCGGTTGCTCAGAATGAAGTAACAGAACGCACTGAAGAACAGCAAGGCCTGTGAAGAGCGACCTGAAAAACAGTAACGAGTGGACAAGATCGCACTGAATAGTACAATGCGAACTGACTGCACGCACCGATGAGCAGATACAAACCCACAAGCACAAACTGAACAGCAGAAAACGATCTGAAAACCATGAGTCTGAAAATGCACAAATCGTCTCTCACCAAACTTTTACTAACACGAGATTAGCAAAAGGAGCCCAAAGGGTGCCACGCTTGGTTCTGAACTGGCCTTTTCTAGTCTCGTCGTGGCGTACGTCACCGTATTCTTGGCGATCGGAAATTCCGACAACTTTGTGCAACCGGGTGTACGCAAAACAAGTTTGAGCCAACATCCGTCGGAAAAAATCCATGGATTTTGTTGTCGGAATGTCCGATCAATGTCCGATCGTGTGTATGGGGCATTACTCTGAAAAATTCTGAAAAAAGCTGAAAAATGCAGCTATTCTGCATTTATGAGCGTTTATCAAGCCATAAGCTTGTGCGGGAGTATAGATTTGCTAAAAAAAGCTAAAAAATGTAAAGACTAAAAACACTTAAAAACACCAAAAAAAATTTTTTAACGCAGCTTTCTATAGCTAAAGCTACTGGTGTTTTTATGTCCAGTGTGCATGAGGCCTAAATAGCACACTGAGTGATATAAAGCAAGAGGCATAGAGACTGATACACTTGGGACATTTTACATATACAGTATAGTTATTTTATGTTCCGTTTACATTTTATTTATGAATTGTGTGACATTAATATCATATTTTTTTCATGTAAAGCACTGCACCGTTTTCTATCTTGAATTTTTAAACACATATGGGAATGGTATAAGGTGTAAGCAGCTTCATCATGCAAATTATTTGGTTTGAGGAAAAAATATAGCAGCATAAAGGTTTACTATTCTCATAGATACTAGTCATGGTATGGATTTACTTCTGGATCCTGGGGTAGCCGTTTAGCACCTTTGGCTTTGAGGGCAGATCCCAGAAATAGTTTTCAGTAGCAGAAAATCATGAATCTGGGTATGGGCTTCCCTTTGTCATATTCCAGTGTGAATACATACTGCGCTCAGACTGCCATAGTATCCCCCAGCCCTTATTTATTTTCTCCTGTAGGTTTAGGATGCTCCTTGACATCCTGTGGGTAAATCAAAGTAGGTATTTTGGGGCTCACCCATTTAAAGGGGTGCTAGTACATCTGTCTACTGCGCTTGTGAGCATGACCAGATTATTTGCAGGTCAGTAAATTAAAACAAATAAATGTAGAATTTATTTTTTCTTGTATAACTGAAGTCAACCTCAACTGCTGTTGAAATTGACATTGCACAGTTATTCCCTTTCTCTTAGACACACCCACATTTTTGCATTTTTCATTAAAATTATATATTTGTTTTACATATTGGGAATCTATGAAATATAGGTAGCTGATGTGGATAAGCTTTTAAAAATAGAATTGGGAGAGAGGGGACTTTTAAGGTGCCAAAACAAATAAAACTATAACATATAGTAAAAAAGTTTTATTGTACATAGGTTAACATAGATAGACCAATCTTAGTGAGAAAACATTAGAATCCAACAAAATTATTCAAGGATAAATTGTATTACTGTACAAAAACGTTATTCTCTACATGTTTCGTTAAAGTATATAGCTTCTTCAGGAGTTCGTAATTGTCTGTGTACAGAGTAATCACTGCAATACATAACAAATATACATAAGATAAACAGAATAACAGGCCCTACATAGAACTGAACAATACTAATAATATATATGAAAAACAAAGAAGAAAACACAAAACAGTTTCAGATCAGCCATAGCTACTTCTTACAAAGTCCAAAGCCCATCCTTATCAGGAAACTTTATTGAATACCAGGCAAAACACAGCATTCAGTAACAGATATACAAACTATCAAGCCCAGAGCACGAGTTAGTGATAAGTCAGACAATACAATGCTTTGGACAAGCTATTTTTATACGATATAATTCTAGTAGTAAACTTTCCTTAAACACTTAGAGAAAATTCAAAACAAATAAAATGTTATTATGGAAAATTACTGGTGATTTTTATCTAAAGTATGCCCGTTAGATACTTACCCACAACTTCTTTCTAGCTGGCTGGTAGCCCAGATACTTTAAACTCTTGTCCAGGCTTATTGGCACTCAGAGACACATGAAGATACTGTGTATGTAGAGGGGGGGGGACAGGTGGGTGACACTTCCTCCAGGCGGTGAATTGGGTCACTGCCAAACATATAAAAAATTTGAAGTCAATGGAAGCCAAATCTGTAAAATATACGATTTTCCCAATTTTTACAGCTAAGAGGCTAAGAGCAAGGGGATTGGCAAACACGTGTATGGGGGTGTGGGGGGGGGGGGGGTTGGGTACTGCCCCAGGGGACATGAAACAAATTTTAAAAAAGCTTTAAAAAATTCAGTTTTTCAGGAAGCAGTAAGTCTCAGTTCACACTAGCATGGCTTCAAAGTCGCATTTAACAGAAGTCAATGCAAGCTGCTCTGAAGTTACCCCCAAGTAGTGCAGGAACCTTTTTCTAAGTTGAAGGGACTTGAGTAGATCTCATTAGAACAGTTCCATTGCACTGAACGGAGCGCGACTTGTCAGGGGACTAAGTTGCCTGACAGGTCGCCCCAGTGTGAACCAAGCCTAAATATAGTATTAATAAAAATGTGACATTACACATGCACTATTCCTTTAAAACATATTTTTTAATATCTGTAAAGTGGCTTATCTGTGTAAATGAAGTAGTATAGCAAAAATGACATTTGCAAAGAAAAAAAATTGGTTTAAAATTAGGTCAATTCACATTTTCTTGCAAACTTCTTTTATTTTGTGATAATACAATGGAGAAAGGGCACTTCAAGGGCTGGAGCTGAAATCCCTTTTTTGGTCAGAAGACACATCCTGGCAGAAGTCTTGGAAGGGTTCTGAAAGTACAATAGGAAGTATTGTCAGGGATTCTGTGAGTACCAGTGGAAGCATTGCCAGGGACTAGCCAAGAAGATGCTATATCAATCAACAGGAAGCTGCAGGTGTGATTGGCAATGCCTAAAACTGTCAAACTAGTGCAACAGCCAGGCAACAAAAGGTTACAAGCCTGTGTAATACAGGTAATAGAACAACCCCATGTCCATTGAAATACAGGTAACAGAATAGAATATATAGCACAGGGGTTTGATTTACTAAAGGCAAATCCACTTTGCACTACAAGTGCACTGCAAGTGCACTTGGAAGTGCAGTTGCTGTAGAGGCAAATAAAAACAGCATTTTTGCCTGTACATGATCGGATGATAAAATCAGCAGAGCTTCCCCTCATTTCAGAACTTCCCCTCAGATCTAAAGCGACTGCACTTCCAAGTGCACTTGTAGTGCAAAGTGGATTTGCCTTTAGTAAATCAACCCAGATGTGTTACACTTTTGTATCTATATGAATCATATAATGTAACATATACACTATATTGCCCAAAGTATTAGGATGCCTGCCTTTACATGCACATGAACTTTAATGGGATCCCAGTCTTAGTCTGTAGGGTTCAATATTGAGTTGACCCACCCTTTGCATCTATAAGAGTTTAATTCTTCTGGGAAGGCTGTTCATGAGGTTTAGTAGTTTGTCTATGGGAATGTTTAACCATTCTTCCAGAAGCGCATTTGTGAGGTTTTCGTGCTAATACATCCCAAAGTCATTCTATCGGCTTGAGGTCGGGACTCTGTGCAGGCCAGTCAAGTTCCTCCACCCCAAACTCGCTGCTCTACACTATATTTCCAAAAGTATTGGGCCACCCCTCCAAATCATTTGGTGGAGGGGGGTTATGGTGTGGGGTTGTTTTTCAGGGGTTGGGCTTGCCCATTTAGTTCCAGTAAAGGGAACTCTTAAGGCATCAGCATACCAAGACATTTTGGACAATTTCATGCTCCCAACTTTGTGGGAACAGTTTGGGCATGGCTTCTTCCTGTTCCAACATGACTGTACACCAGTGCACAAAGCAGGGTCCATTAAGCCATGGATGAGCGAGTTTGGGATGGAGGAACTTGACTGGACTGCACAGAAAAAACAAATCCACCTAAAAAAAATCACTAAAAAAGGGGGTGTGAAGAGTCAGAATTATCGGGTTAAGGGTTGTTGCTTCCATGGGTAAAAGTCATTGCAAATTGTTGTGATGGCAGGTCATTGTGCTGGCAGATCAACATGATTACAACAATTTACATGGGACAGCACAAAGGACTAAAAGGATATATAAATAAGTAAATAGACACAACACAAATTCATGTTGGCAATAATGGCCACGGAATTTATTAAGGGGTTACCCAATAAACAATAATCATTTATAACCAAATCTTTAACTTAAAATTCCATACCATAAAATATTAAATTTATTAATGATATCACGTAGTCCATCCAGAACTGAACTGGATGACAAACCCCACTAAAAAATGCCATGACGTATTAAAATAAATATATTTAGGGAGGGAGGGTGGGAGCAGCGTGGGTCCGTCTTCAGTAATGTCTCTTCAGGCGGTGAACGGAGCGGGAAAGCCGCCAGCTATATATAGCCACAGCCTGGCTCAATCCCGCCCGATCCAGCCAATCGGGGACCGTTGCTACGCCGCTCAAAGTTCTGCCATCACCTGGGGCAACCTAAAATTAAAACAGAGAGGGGGGGGAACAGTGGACGATACCACTGCCCTCTGTACTGTCCCATGGAGCCCCGCATAAACGCTAGGGGCTTGGACATGGGACAGCAGAAAGGATTAAAAGGATATATAAATAAATAAATAGACACAACACAAATTCATGTTGGCAATAATGGCCACGGCATTTATTAAGGGGTTACCCAATGAACAATAATCATTTATAACCAAATCTTTAACTTAAAATTCCATACCATAAAATATTTAATTTATTAATGATATCACGTAGTCCATCCAGAACTGAACTGGATGACAAACCCCAACAGCTGAAAGCCACTCAAGAACTAAGTGGCTGAAGCCCCCAAAATGCCGCGGCCTGCTCAGTCATATTCTGCAAACCTACAATAAAAATGTCTAAACCAACTTCCGATAGGTGAACAAAATCAAAACCATATAGACCAGGCAGGAAACCCTCCAGATCTACATGGCGATATGAAAAACCACCTTGGGAAATGACCAAATTGCGTATTGTTCTATTAACTCGTTTCCTAATCTTATCTATATAATGAAGATTACTTAATTCTGACGAAATGAGTCTAGGCACTATCTCTGAAAAAATTATTACAGTGGAAGGAAATAACAACTTAAAAGAAGATAAGTCTCTTTTCATTTCACAAATCAACTCCCAGGTTTTGATCCTGCTCAGGTCATTGCCCCCGGCATGAACAATAAGAGCATCGGGAGAAGGCCACTGACTTAACAAGTAACTTAATTGGTCCTTTAAATTCCTCCATCTAAGCCCTCTTATTCCCCACCATAATACTTGAAAGCGTCCTTCATCCAGACCAATATTGACTGTGTCATTCTTGATGGAAGCTCTCCTTTTGGCCCAAAATATAAATGAATGTCCAATTATCTAAATGATGCGCTTGGAAGGACCTAAGAGAAATTAAACAATAACCAGATCAGGACGAATATACAGTTTAAATCTATCACTATCCCAACGACCCAACTGCTTTAAACCGTTTTTAGAAAACCCAAGAAGGCTGGCTTTCGTGGCAGCCCCTATCCTAAAAGAATGAGAAGAGAAGTGAAAACCAGAAAGATTAAGTTTCTTTAGGCAAGAAGACAGGACAGATGAGAATTGATATCTAGTTAAAGGAGATAATTTTTTTTTTTTTTATCATCAAAAAGTTTATTCAAAAGTTTAATACAACTTACAATCAAAGCCATATACGAGTGACAAATCAGTACATAAACATATTGCTAATCTTTACTACATTGTTGTTTACCATTATTTCTAACTAGGTTTAGTCAGTACATTTCTCGATTGTTTAATATTTAACTTTTATTATAGCATCGTTATGTATTATGTAGCATCATATAGTACTTATTATTCACATCTGAATTCTGCTTTTACAGTCAGCTTTGATTTGAAAATGTAGAAATAGATAGAACAGGTAGAAGAATAGAAAGGGTATAGGGATCATAAGGGGGATGTAGGAAGAACTTGTTATACATTCTGTTATTACTTCTTATTCATTTTATCTGTGCAGTCGGGTGGAGAGTGGTCACCATGGCTTATATTCCTCTTATATTTCTATGTTCAGTTTAGTTTTCACTGTGTCATTAACTCTTCATATGTCTTAGAGAATTTAAAAGCGAACCAAGGAGACCATGTCTTTTGAAATTTATCTGCTCTGTCTGTGGATTGGGCCAGGGTGTCTTCCATATATCCAATTTCATCTACTTTTTTTAGCCAGTTTTGTATGGATGGGGGATTCTTAGTTTTCCAGTTGACCAGTCTCTATTAAAGATTTAGCCGCATTGAGTAGGTGTTTTGTCAGTGATTTTTTGTACCTTTTAAGAGGGAAATTTGATATGTGAAGTAGACAACGAGGTGCATTAAGTTCATGACTCGTCTCCGTGATTAGCTTCACAAGTTCCTTTACTCTGTGCCAGAATGGGCTGATTAGGGGACATCCCCACCAGATATGTAGCAGGGTCCCCCTTTCTTCCTCACACCTCCAGCACCTGTCTGATGTGTGAGGAAACCATTTCTTAAGCTTATCAGGTGTAGCATACCAGTGTGTCATTAGTTTGCATGATGTTTCCTGAGTTTTAGTACTTATTGAGCATTTGTGTGACATGATGCGTGCTACTTTCTATTGTTTGTCAGTGATATCTACTTGTAATGCTTTAGCCCAAGCAGCTTTGAATCTGTCCTCTGTTTTCTCTTTAGACTCTTGCAACCAGGTGTAAGAAATAGAAGTCGCTCTGCTGAACTGTGTGCCTTATAAGCAAATTTCCTCTAACTCTGTTAATCGCCGGAAGAGTGTGGGTTTTCTTGTTTTGTTAGTTATATAGCTGCGCATTTGAAAATATACCCATAGGGGAAGCCCCATGAGGCCATTATCTGTCTTGAGCGTAGCAAAATCCTTAATGTTGCCTTTATGTATACAATTCAGTGCTAGTAGAGGTGATCTACTAGTTGGGGTCTGTAGGGTTTTATTCTTAAGTCCTGGTGGAAAGTCAGGATTGTCCATCATTGGGGAAAGTGGATTGATAACTGATGTCAATTCGGTAGTGTTAACTATTTTCTGAAATAGGTTTAGTGTAGTACCTGTCAATGGGTGTTTTCTAATTTGCTTGTTGTGGGATTTCCAAGGTATCCAAGGGGAGAATTTTAAAGGGGTTTGGTACAGTGAGGCCTCCAACAAGACCCAGTCTTTAGATTCTATTTGGCAATGCCAATCTATCACCCTTGTGAGGTGTGAGGCAAGATAGTAATTGTAAAAATTTGGTATGCCCATACCCCCTTGTTCTTTTGGTCTAGTAAGAAGTTGGAATTTGATTCTGGCTTTTTTGTGTCCCCAGAGGAATTGTAACAGTACAGATTGCAAAGCCTTAAAGAAAGATTGAGGTATTTTAATAGGGAGGGATCTGAGCAAGTACAGCAATCTGGGGAGAATAACCATTTTTAATATCGCCGCCCTCCCGAACCATGAGAAGTATTTGTTGTTCCATTTTTTTAGGTCTTTCTTTATTTCTTGTAGTAAAGCAGGAAAGTTATGTTCATATAGGGATGTTAATCTTGGTGTTAAGTGTATTCCCAAATATTTGAGGGAGTGCGTTTCCCATCTAAAGGGGCAATTGGTTTTGGTGTTATTCAGGTTTTCGTCAGATAGGGATAAGTTCATTTCTTCTGATTTTGTGTAATTTATTTTAAAATTTGAGAGATAGCCGTAGTCGGTAAATTATTCCATCAGGTTTGGCATTGTTACGTGTGGATTAGTTAAAAAAAACAGGAGGTCGTCGGCATATGCCGCGATCTTGTATTCTTTATTCGCAACTTTGAACCCTGTAATAGATTTATCTTGATTTACCATCCTAATAAATGGTTCTAAGGAGAGGATGAATAGTAGAGGGGACAATGGGCACCCCTGTCTAGTACCATTTGTGATCAAGACCCTCTTCGATAGCGAGCCATTAATTTTCAACTTAACTGATGGTTTGTCATAGAGGGCTGATATCCACATCAACATGCGAGGGCCTAGACCCACGTATTTGCACGTGTCTAGCATATAATCCCATGAGACTCTATCGAAGGCCTTCTCCTCATCCGTGGACAGGAGAAGGCCTTCACAGCCCCCATTGTGTGCTGCATGTGACAACAAAAGGGCCTTGATCACATTGTCTCTAGCCTCTCTATTGGGCATAAAGCCCACCTGTTCTGGGCCTATTAGTGAGGGTAATATTGATCTTAGTCTGTTTGCCATCACTTTCGCCATAATTTTCAGGTCTAAATTTAGTAAGGAAATGGGTCTGTAGCTTGTGCACTCCATGGGGTCTTTTCCTGGTTTTGGTACTACTGTAATGTGGGCTGCTAGAAATTCAGTTGGTACTGAAGGAGGTTGAAGTTAAGGCATTTAAAGCTTTTTGTAAGGGGGTTGTTAAAATATTACTAAATGTTTTATAATAAATTGAGGTAAAGCCGTCTGGGCCCGGACTTTTCCCTGGTTTGAGGTCTTTTATTGCTGACTCAATTTCTATTTCTGTAATTTCTTCCTCTAAGGGGGATGTCTCCATGTCCCCCAATCTGGGTATTCCACTCCTAATAAGGTAGTCTTGTATAGTTGTCCTTCTGTCTGCTTTTATGTCAGATGTTTTATGTTGCGTAGGTAAATTGTACAGTTCCGTATAAAATTGTTGGAATTGTGTCGCTATTGCTTCTGTAGTGACAGCTAATGTCCCTCCTCGTGATCTGATTCCTGCTATGTGGTTTTTTGAGTTAGCTTCTTTCAGTGCTCTAGATAACAGTCTGCCTGTTTTGTCACCTGACTCATAGTATATAGCTTTTTTGAAGAACAACATTCTTTTAGATTTGTGCTCAAATATTTGTTGTAGTGTCTTGCGGGTGTCAAGGAGGTCTTTAGCTGATTGTAGTGATAGGGAATGTTAATCACTATTTTCCAAGGCATTAATTTTATTTATCAGTTTATTAATTTCTTGTTCCTGTTTTTTCTTTCTTTGGGCTCCTAGTTTAATTAGTTCCCCTCTAATACAACATTTGTGTGCCTGCCAGATTTTCATGGGATCCATTGTAGGGGTACTGTTGTGTCTGAAATATTCAGACAGTGTTGCAGTTATTTTGGGCATTAGTTCCATGTCTGTTATGAGTGAGGGGTTAAGTCTCCATATGTTTGATCTGGGGGCTGGTGCGCTTAAATCTAACGTCAGGGATATCGGAGCATGGTCAGACAGTACTTGAACACCTATTTGGGCATCTATTACGTTTGGTAGGTCTCTTTGAGTGATGAACAGTAGGTCTATGCGTGAGTATCTGTTATGTGGAGGTGAGTGATAGGAGAAGTCCCTAGTATCTGGGTGGCGGAATCTCCATGAGTCTATTAATTGTAATGAGTTGAGGAGTGTTTTAATTCTTTTAAGGGCGCTATACTTAATGCAGGATTTCCCCGAAGAGGAATCAACTGCTGGATTTAGTGGTACATTAAAGTCTCCACCTAAAATGAGTAATCCTGATGTGAACCCTGACAGTTCTCGAACTATTTTTTGGCAGAAGGTAACCTGGCCTGAATTAGGGAAGTAAACGTTCGCTAATGAGATGGATCTATCGAAGTATGTACCCTTAAGAAATATGTATCTACCCTCTGGGTCTATAAGACTTTCTCTAAGGGGAAATGGAGCATCTTTACTCACCAGAGTCGAGACTCCCTTGGTTTTAGCTGTGTCATTTGTCGCATGGTATGCCTCTGTAAAGTAAGTATTGGTGAGTTTAGGGATGTGCCCTGTTTTAAAATGGGTCTCTTGGAGGAAAACAAAGTGTGGCTTACCCTTCTTCAGTTCCCGAAGGAGTGTTGACCTTTTCTCCGGGATATTGAGCCCTCTTATGTTGTGTGAGATCACTCTGGGGGATTTCCCTAGTGCTGAGTAGGCCATCGGTATAATTGGGTGGTCGAAGACAGTATGTGAGTCCTGAAATACATTTTTCTGAGATGTCTGTTAACGACCAGTCTCCACCGTAGTGTGGTATTTGTTAGCTGGGTGGTGAGAGGGGAGAGGAACAAAGAGGGAAAAGAAGGAAGGAAGAAAAATTAGTAGATAAAAAAGTAAATATCAGAGGTGAATTCACCTCCTAACAGAGTAAGTATATATACTTTAGTCAATTAACACACTGCACTAAAGTGACTAAGTAGTGTACCGGAGCCTATAAACCTGGCTCAGATACACTTTTGTGGGTACGTGGAAAGTCAGCGCCCGAAAAGAAAAAATTGAAAAACTTGTTTTAGACTAGTTAACTGGTAGTTCAAAGAAAACGGACAAAAAAAGAGAACGGCTCAGCCTCTTAAATCAACATTTGGATTTGGGTCTAGGAAGAACTTCCTGTTCCAGAACCTGTCCCTTCAGTTCTCCTATGGATAGAGAGCATTATCTGTAACATCTATGGACTCCCGTGTCAGGTAGCTGACAAGATTCAGGGAATAATGTCTGCATTTTCGTAAGTTGAAGTAAACGAATCTGCTTGTCCGACCTGTGTTCTATTATTGCCTGTATTGCTTGATTTGTATTCCACCTTATGAGAGTGTTCGGCATATGATACATAAATTTGTAGGTTATCTTTTGGTTTGGTTTCAAGTCATGGCTTCTTAAGAAACAATATGTATTGAACTTCATCTAGGCCTTAAGTGCAGTGTACCAATGTTAACCAAACATGTGAACTTCAACTTGATTACATTTGCTTTAGCCGTTAACTGCGATGTTTGACGTGAATCTTGTTTTGTCCATGCATCTCTATATATGGGGAAATTGGTCTGCAGTGAGCATGTAACTCACTGCTCAATCTTTGGTGTAGGAAACCGTTGGGAAGGTCCTGGTAGGAAGGGCTCTAGATCAGTTCAGTTTGCGAAACCTGGATAGTGTGGAACGTGATGCAGGGGTCCCCCTTATTGATCCTCCTCCCTTTCCATGCTTCATTTTCTTAGAAAGTTGTTTATCCGGAGTAGACAAGGGAGAACTTGGAGGGCTTCTGGTGTGAGGGGGCAGAGTAAACTCCTGGTACCATTCAGGTAGATCAATCAGATCTAAGTCCAGGGCTGCACAGAAATCAGGGAGATCCTCTGGTGTGCGTAACACAAGCTGTTTTCCTGAGATTGTGGTTACAAGTGCAAAGGGGAAACGCCATGTGTATCTTATGTCTCTTTCCCTTAATTTATCCAGGAGGGGTCGCAGGGCCCTGCGGTTTCTCAGTGTAATCTGTGAAAGGTCCTGATATAACATTATGCTTGCCCCATTAAAAATGATGTGGTCATTCCTCCTTGCTTTCCTCATGATATCCTCCTTAAGAGGAAAACTCTGTAAGCAGTATATTATGTTTCTGGGGGGAGCAGTATCTGGGCCTCTGGCTCTGAGAGCTCTGTGTGCTCTGACGAATTCTATGTCAGAATCTTCCTGCCTTTCCAGCAGACTGTTAAACACTCGTTTCAGTGCAGGAATTATCTGATCATTGTCTACCGACTCAGGTATCCCTCTCACCCTGATATTATTTCTCCTTCCCCGGTTATCGAGGTCCTCTATGTGCCGGTTCATTTCAATGAAGTGGGACACGTACGTGTGTATCTGCAATCTTATCCAATCTGACTAGTTCTCTGTCTCTGTGCCTACCCTGCACTTCTACAGTCTCCATCTTGTCAGACAACACTAGTAGATTAGACTTTAAGTCAGTGATGGCTGCTGAGAACGTTGCCTTAATGTCTGCTGCAAAGACAGAGATGTCGGCATAAGTGAGGGGTTTGTGAGAGCGAGTCCCGCTCCTACCTGTATCCTCCAGAGTGGATTGTGAGTCCTCGCTGAAGTCTTCTTCCTCCTGCTGAGCGCCCGCCATCTTGTGTCCCGCCATGCTGCCTTGATCCGCGGGTTTAGCTTTGAGTAGCTCTGAGATGCTTCTGGTTGAAGTAGAGGCTGGGGTACGGCGTGTTTTGGGGTGAGAGGTCTGGTGAGTCAGTCTGCCCATCTCCTGACCCAGGTAAGCTGAAAAGAATGCTGTCGGCTGTGTCCGTTCATGGAGCTCCGCTAGTGTGCTGCCATCTCAGTCGCTCGCTAAGCCACGCCCCCAAAGGAGATAAATTTAGATGAATAAAGAATGAACCCAAAAAAGGGGGTCGAGAAGACAGATATTGAGAGACTCTAAAAACTGGGCATATGGTTTCAAAAGGGGCTTTATAAAGTGTCAACCAACATCCCTTGCCTGATCTATCCATTTTGGATCTACGTATAAAAATTCTGACCGAATCATCTACAACAGAGATGTCTGAAAAAACTAAAATGGAAGGAGAGGATTTATTAGGGGCAGTAAATTCACCTAATCTAAGAGCACCAAAAAATGCCAAAACAAAAGCCGTTCTGAACAGCAAACAACTCCAGTGTAGCCATAAGCTTCATCAATAAATTAGAGGAAATAGGGCGTCTGCTATCTAACGCCTGAGAGGATTTTTTAAAAACCTTTTAGCATTTGTCTAACTGGAAAGAAAGAATTAATGGCAGGGAGTCCAGACATTTTCAAAAAGAATGAAGCCCCTGCTATAATTTTGCTAATTGAAGCAGGGCCAAGTTTAACTTTAATCAAGAAAGAAACAAAACATAACGACATTTGCACGGTAACTGTATTATACGAAAAATTATATTCTTCACAAAATTTGCACCATCTGAACCAAGCCTGTGAGTATTCTTCCCAAGTTTTAGGAGCAATGGAATTCCTTATATTTTCTTCAATCACTTCCATATCAGGCCCCAGAGAAAAACTGGGCAAGAGAAACCTTCCTGGTCCGCCTCCGGAACAAGTTCCCGAAACCTCTGGAACTGCAAACAAGATAAGGAATCGGCAATCTCATTAGTAATGCCCGGAACATGTTTTGCTTTCAGCCAAATGTTAAAAATCATGCATTGCAATACCAAAAAACGGAGTAATTTTATCACTAACTCAGACTTGACAAACAGTTTACTGCAAAAAATACTCCTTTATTATCTGTATGTAGCATAACTCGTTTATTTTCAAAGAAATTACTCCAAATGGTAATAGCCACCACCACTGGAAATAATTCTAATAAAACTAAATTACGACTAATCTCTGGTGACCTCCAAGACTCAGGCCATCTTTTTGCACACCAATGGCCATCCAAAAAGGCACCAAAACCAACCGAACCAGATGCATCTGTAAACAAACAAATCTCAGAATCTTTAACAAATTCACTCTGCCATATGGCTTGACCATTAAAGTTAATCAAAAACTGATCCCACACTTTTAGATCCTCCTTAATGGGCCGTGTAATGGCTATATGAGAAAAAGGATTTTTAAAACCCCCAATAGCTAAAGCAAATCTCCGAGAAAAAATTCTCGCCACAGGGATGACCCTGGATGCAAAAGCAAAAAGACCCAACAAGGACTGAACATCCCTCAACAAAACCCTTCTTTTTGACAAAATTTTTTTTATCAAAAACCTCATTTTTATAATTTTGTCCATCAGCAAATGGAATTCCATGGCTACAGAAGTGATTGTGATGCCCAGAAATTCAATAACCGAAATTGGACCGAAAGTTTTTCATTGGCCAAGGGAATGCCAAAAGAATCGCAAATGTTGAAAAAACAACCTAACATTTCTGAACAAATATGCGATTTAGCTGGGCCTATAAATAAAAATCATCTAAATAATGGATAATGCCACCTTGAGGGGAATTCTGTGACAAAACCCACTGTAAAAAAGTTGAAAAAGACTCAAAATAACTGCAAGATTTGGAAAAACCCATGGGCATGCATTTGTCAAAATAAAATTTACCCTCAAAGGAAAAACCAAGGGAGTTAAAACCACTGGGATTAACTGGCAAAAGCCGAAATGCAGATTTATATCTGCTTTTGCCATAAGAGATGCTTTTCCAAAATGCTTTAATAAGCAAAGAGCCTCTTCAAAAGAAGCATATGACACTGCTGACTCAAATTCAGCTATCTCATCATTTAGAGAATTTCCACAAGGAAAAGATAAATGATGGGTCAACCGAAAAGAGCCTGGCTCTTTTTTTGGTACCAGGCCTAAAGGAGATAAACGGAAATTTTTAAAAGGAGGAGAGGAAAAAGGTCTAGTGATTCTGCCTTCTTTAAATTCTATATCAGGGCATGCAAGGACCGATCGTAAATTTTTAACTAAAAGACAACCTTGTCCGGAAAAAGCAGGAATTGAGAAACCAAATTTAAAACCTTCATAAAGAAAGTCCGCCATCCTGCGGTCTGGATACTGATCTAGCCAGAACTGCATTTTTGACAATCTCACTGGCGTCCATGCCCTTTGCATTAATGTCCCTTGACTGAGATGCAGTAGCTGATTTTTTGAAACACCGGGATGCTGGATGGGTACCTGCGCAGAATGAGCATTCGTGCTTATATCTGCAGTTTGATAGGAATCTGCATTGGGAATCGTTATATGCAAAGCATACTCCTTTACGAAAAGTCGATTGAACATTTGTTAATGAAGGTCTCTGCGTGTATTGAGGCCTTTGTGGCAGCATCAGGTTCAACCATAAACCTACATCTTTAACCCCCCATCTTAGAGATGGGTGAATGGGGAGCTTCTGTCTAAAGCTCTCATCATAGGTAAACCATGCAATTGCGCCAAAATGGCGGTATGCCTCCGCCACTATATCCAGGTGTTGAAATAAACCTGAACATTTATCTGGAAAACGTTCCCCCATAACAGAAGCAAAAATGCAAAAGGCCTGAAGCCAACTTTGAAAAGTTTGGGGATTTGCCCTCCTCCTATCTTCCTCAGACCTATCGTCTATTCTTTTATCAGATTTTAACAAAAATTCTTTAGATGACGGGAGTAATGATAAAATATCTATAAATTCCCCAGGACAAATGTTTTCTTTAACAGAAGTAGATAAGTGATAACCAAGAGGAGATAATTCACAGAGGAGAGCTTCCTTAAAACAGGATTCAAAAACCAGAGTTTTAACAGGTAAAGAAAATGTAGAATTAGCAAAAGAAACAGGCATAGAGGGATTTACATTTATATTGGTATTATGTACAGGTAATTTATTTTCACTCAGGTGGTTAAAACTCACTGGAATGGCGGGGTTACCTTGTGAAAGAACAGCATTATCAGATAATATTAAACCTCCAGAGCCACCGCCACTCCACACATTACCAATATTAACAGGTTCACCCATTTTTGCAAGTACATTGGCTAAAGAACCAACTACTTTACCCAATTCTTTTAAATGTAAATAATTTTTCTCACCAGAATAATGGTCCACGCTGACAGGCTGCCCAGAAGCTGGCACCTCACAGGATAAGCCTGCAGAAGCCTCCTGAGGTGAATCCATTCTGGCTCTGTCTGAGAAGCGTGACCTTTCCTGAATTAATTGTTCTCTCACAGGGGGAGAGGGAGAAATATCACCTCTTAACCTCTTTCCCTTGTTACCTCTGCGACCTCTCTTTATACCAGCAGGGGGAGCTGGGTGACTGTCATCCATAATGACTTCAGTAGGTGCAGACTGGGCATGCTCCATGTCAGCCGAGGCTGACGCCGACGGAACTGCATCTTCCTCTAGACACCGCCTTAACCATTCCGCCCCTCCACGGCTCTCAGCCTTGTGGATAAGGTGGCGCAGCAGCTCTTCCATCCCTCAGGTATGCTGTGCTGACTGGAGCAGCGCGGGTCCCTCTTCAGTAATGTCTCCTCAGGCGGTGAACGGAGCGGGAAAGCCGCCAGCTATATATAGCCACAGCCTGGCTCAATCCCGCCCGATCCAGCCAATCAGGGACCGTTGCTACGCAGCTCAAAGTTCTGCCATCACCTGGGGCAACCTAAAATTAAAACAGAGAGGGAGGGGAACAGTGGAAGATACCACCGCCCTCCGTACTGTCCCATGGAGCCCCGCATAAACGATAGGGGCTCGGACATTCTGGACAAGAATGGAGCAAATTAATTAGGGACTTTAATTGAAGACATTCTTCCATCTTGATCCATTTACTGTCTTACCAGTATTAATCTTGTTAATTATTTTATCTCAATCATTTCATTACTATTATTTTTTTCAGTACAATTTTTTATGTCTTGGCTCATTGATGGGGATGGTGTGAATCCCGGCCGGGTCCACTCGCCACCTGGGCCTGGATGTACTGTATTTCCCTTTGTATCATTTCATTATGTTTACGCAATTTTACATGATGTAATTCAATTGTAATTTATGGCAATTAATACATTCCAATTATGTTCACCAATTTTATTTTCCTGCAACCATGTGCTTCATTTAAAGTCCCACCTCCTTTGCCCTCCCCCCTTCTTGATTACAATAGGGATGGAAATGTGTGACCTTACTGGGTCACAATTTCATTTAAAGTCCTGAGGGATGGAATAATTGACCTTACCAGGTCATGTCTTCAATTAAAGTCCTTAATATATTTGCTCCATTCTTTACTAAAACCAGGGATGGAAGCACGTGGCTTTGCGTTTCTCTTCGTATGTTATTAACCTTTTTGCAATTCTTGTTTGACCCAATGATAGCCTATCTTGATCCATTTACTGTCTTACCAGTATTAATCTTGTTAATTATTTTATCTCAATCATTTCATTATTATTATTTTTTCAGTACAATTTTTTATGTCTTGGCTCATTGATGGGGATGGTGTGAATCCCGGCCGGGTCCACTCGCTACCTGGGCCTGGTTCTCTGCTTCCAGGAGCTGTGATGCCCCTGACAGGCCCCCTCCCACCCCCACCTTCTCCTTGACTGGGGGGGCGGGGGCTCCGCCACTGTGCATCAGCGTCACGCATCCCATCTGGACGTGCGGCGTTCAATGGACGCTGTCACGTCCACCTTTGGGGATACTACGCTCGCAAGCAGACTCAGGGTTTTCGGTGCCGGCTGGCCGGGCGTTGGTTCCCGACCCACCTTGCCCCTCCCCCTCTCCTGCTATGCGGTGTGACATCGGTGGGCGGTCCCGTAGCAGCGCTCATAAGGGCATCCTCCAGGCGGCATTTGGTCCACGAGGCTTCCACACACTGGTCTGCACCCGGCTTGGATCTACTTTCTTCTCCTCGTAGGTCCCTCTCCACAGGTATCTCTTGACTATGTCCCTGGTCTTTACTTTCACTTCCTCACTGGTTTTGGTGGTAATTTCCTTTCTTTACTCACTTGTCATCCTATCACCCAATGGCTGCTATTTTTACCACTTATTCTATTCCTCAGCACGGATCCCTCTATTCACCCATGCACGTCACCACCTCCTATTGTGAACACCTTGGTTCACCATCCCTTCATTAATTTCACATCTAGGTTGCCTCCTGAGCCTATGCCTGCCCTGATTGATGCCTGTTTGGTGCCCCTGCTGGGATACCCACCCCAGATCCCGGTTGAGAGTATTTTCGGTTGGCTTGTGCTACCCGGCACCGCATCTCCACCACATGAACCTGAGTGAGTTTAGCTACAATTGATTTGGGGGTTCTTAACCCTACCCCTGTCCATTTTTGTATTAATTTTACCTTTTAACCTTATATCAATTTTCTTACCTATAGCTACATCAAGTGCTTGCTCCTGACGAGTGGCCCTCCAGCCACGAAATGCTTAGAGCTGCCATACACTATGTTTCTGATGAATATTATATAATATAGTACTAGCTAACATTTAATACCATGTTTTTGGATCAACGAGGCCAGAGGTCCTTGCAGGCATTATCTTTTATTACACACTTAGCCAAAATGTGTTATTGGTGTACTCTGGAGGCTATTGTTTGCCATATCCATGTGATATTCTAATTATGATCAAGATGTACTATATTTCCCTTTGTATCATTTCATTATGTTTACGCAATTTTACATGATGTAATTTAATTGTAATTTATGGCAATTAATAAATTCCAATTATGTTCACCAATTTTATTTTCTTGCAACCACGTGCTTCATTTAAAGTCCCATCTCCCTTGCCCTCCCCCCTTCTTGATTACAATAGGGATGGAAATGTGTGACCTTACCGGGTCACAATTTCATTTAAAGTCCCGAGGCATGGAATAATTGACCTTACCAGGTCATGTCTTCAATGAAAGTCCTTAATATATTTGCTCCATTCTTTACTAGAACCAGGGATGGAAGCACGTGGCTTTGCGTTTCTCTTCGTATGTTATTAACCCTTTTGCAATTCTTGTTTGACCCAATGATAGCCTATCTTGATCCATTTACTGTCTTACCAGTATTAATCTTGTTAATTATTTTATCTCAATCATTTCATTATTATTATTTTTTCAGTACAATTTTTTATGTCTTGGCTCATTGATGGGGATGGTGTGAATCCTGGCCGGGTCCACTCGCCACCTGGGCCTGGTTTTCTGCTTCCGGGAGCTGTGATGCACCTGGCGGGACCCCTCTCACCCCCACCTTCTCCTTGACTGGGGGGGCTCCGCCACTGTGCATCAGCGTCACACATCTCATCTGGATGTGCGGCGTTCTATGGACGCTGTCACGTCCACCTTTGTGGATACTACACTCGCGAGCAGACTCTGGGTTTTCGGTGCCGGGTGGCCGGTTGTTAGTTCCCGACCCACCTTACCCCTCCCCCTCCCCCTCTCTTGCTACACGGCATGATGTCGGTGGGCGGTCCCGTAGCGGCGCTCATTAAGGCGTCCTCCAGGCGGCATTTGGTCCATGAGGCTTCCTTCCACACACTGGTCTGCACCCGGCTTGGATCTACTTTCTTCTACTCGTCTGTCCCTCTCCACAGGTATCTCTTCACTATGTCCCTGGTCTTTACTTTCACTTCCTCACTGGTTTTGCCGGTAATTTCCTTTCTTCACTCACTTGTCATCCTATCACCTTATGGCTGCTTTTTTTACCACTTACTCTATTCCTCAGCATGGATCCCTCTATTCACCCATGCACGTCACCACCTCCTATTTTGAACACCTTGGTTCATCCTCCCTTCATTCATTTCACATCTAGGTTGCATCCTGAGCCTATGCCTGCCCTGATTGATGCCTGTTGGGCGCCCCTGCTGGGATACCCACCCCAGCTCCCGGTTGAGAGTACTTTCGGTTGGGTTGTACTACCCGGCACCGCATCTCCACCAAATGAACCTGAGTGAGTTTAGCTACAATTGGTTTGGGGGTTCTTAACCCTACCCCTGTCCATTTTTGTATTAATTTTACCTGTTAACCTTATATCAATTTTCTTACCTATAGTTACATCAAGTGCTTGCTCCGGACAAGTGTCTTCCAGCCACAAAACTCGTAGAGCTGCCATACACTATGTTTCTGATGAATATTATACAATATCGTACTAGCTAACATTTAATACCATGTTTTTGGATCAACGAGGCCAGAGGTCCTTGCTGGCAATATCTTTTATTACACACTTAGCAGAAATGTGTTATTGGTGTACTCTGGAGGCTATTGTTTGCCATATCCATATTTCCCTTTGTATCATTTCATTATGTTTATGAAATTTTACATGATGTAATTTAATTGTAATTTATGGCAATTAATAAATTCCAATTATGTTTACCAATTTTA
The DNA here is from genome assembly GCA_037952925.1 of Lithobates clamitans. NCBI lineage: Eukaryota > Metazoa > Chordata > Amphibia > Anura > Ranidae > Lithobates > Lithobates clamitans. The sequence goes on along the minus strand of JBBGZY010000008.1, from coordinate 10,076,698 downwards.
TTGTCTTGCAACCACATGCTTCATTTAAAGTCCCACCCCCCTTGCCCTCCCCCCTTCTTGATTACATTCTGGACAAGGTGATTGATGCTGGGTTTGCAATCAGGACACTGTTTGCTTTTTTCTAATAAAGGACTTTTTCTTGAGGTGGCTAGGAACAGGAAGGCAGCAATCATATCCCACTTCTTGAAACATGCCAGACCCTATGCCTTCAACATTGGGAGGGTACATTGCAAGGAGGGCACTCCTCCCTTTAAAACAACTTCTCTCATTGTTGTAAATACACCAATTTCACTTTCAGGCCCCATTCACATCTATCATTGTGGGAGCATGCATTTTTTTGGTTAGTTTTTCCAGCAACATGCATGTGTGTTTGCTTCTGTGTTTGGGGTGCCATTAACAATGAATGGCACTAAAAGTATAAAAAGTTTATTTTAGGTGTATAAAGGTGTCCATACACTATACAATCTGATTGTACAATTTCTGGATAATCTTCTTTAGATTTACCAAAACAATATAATAGGAGGACACACCTATCTATCCAATCACTCTGTATCCAGTCAGGCAGGCCCTTGCATTACATAGTTGATGGCAGATCTAGAGGAGATTGTACAATCATATTGTATAGTGTATGCTGAGCTTTACAGACTTTCAGGGACACAGTTTTCCTGTTGTCAACACTACAGCTCTGTTCCACGCTGATAATGCTCAGCTCCTGCACACTCTGCCAAATGAATGATCTATGCAAGAATATGGTAACATACAAAAAGAGGAAGTACCTGGCAATAGAAAAGCAGTAACCGATGGGTGGCTGGGTGGTAGCAATCTCTTAGGGGGGGCAGTGCAGGGAGTGTGTTAATGAGGTCAGCTGGTGAATTACTTCTTTCTACTGGGTTTTTTGTCCTAAATACCACATTTCAGGACATGTATGCCATATATCTAGGACATATAGAAAGCTTTTTCTTTTCTGCAAAAGGGGTACATTACACACACACACACAAACACACACAGAAATATAACCAAAAAGAAAGTGCAGCGCTGAATTAGTTGAACCAAGAATTGTTCTATAGATCATTACATTAACCTATAATGGCGAAGAAACTAACAAGTTATTATAACTGGTAAAGGTTTTACACCATACAAAGCGTGTAAATAAGTAAATAATAAAACACACAAAAAATACAGTTAAATTAAAATTCATAAATAGGATGAATTTGAGGGAACGAATCCACAGATAAAGTCGTGAAGAGTTTTGAAGCTGTATAATCCACCGCTTATATAGCCCGTCACCAGATGATAAAGATTGAAGGCTTACCAGAAAGCCTGCGACCACCCTTATTCAGGGGGGTCAAAACAGGCTCAGTAGTGGAGGAGGGACTCCTGGGAGTGTCCCACAATGGGATCCGTGGACTGTTCAGCCGAACTCCTTCTAGGGCAGCTAGTTTACAGCAACGCCGGCACCAATCCAAAGGAAATGCTTACAGGAGCGCTTCCAATCCTTCCTCCCCATAAAACTCAAGCAATGTGGACCACAAACCCCCAAAAAGAGAAAAAGGGGACTCCAGTAGTGTAGACAAACTTTAACCATTTAGGTTTATTAAAAAAATCAAATTAAAAACAATTTCCAGCAAGGAAAAAATGACAGAAATCCTTTTGCCATTTAAAATGAAATCGTGCATGCACGATACCTGTATATTGGTCTGTGCATGCGTGCATACTGCCTGCGTGCATGCGCGTACCCATTGCACGCCGCGGAAGCTCGCACTAGATGTCCGCCGGCAACCTGCGATCGCAGTGAAGAGAAGCAGAATGGGGATCTGCTTATGTAAACAAGGCAGATCCCTGTTCTGACAGGGGAGGAGAGAGAGATCAGCTGTCCCTAGTGATCAGGAACAGCAATCTTTCTTTACTTACCCCCAGTCAGTCCATCACCATGACAGTTAGAAACACCTCCCTGGGGAACAGTTAACCCCTTTGTAAGAGAAGTCTGGCTAACAGATGCGCACCTGCACACAAGCACACCAGTGTGTGCAAAAATGCACGAAAGCGCACATGTGCACGTCTGGGCGCCAAATAGTTTATTTAAGCTGAACACTGACACATGAGCCTTGCTGAGTGGTCTTTCAGCTAGTACATGTTACCTGAATCTGATCTTTTCCTGTGTTCCTGTGTTTGACCCGGCTTGTACCTGAGATGCCTCTTGGACTTCTGCCTGCCTTCCTGTGACCCCGGCTTGTGTTTTGACCTTGTCCCTGCTTCATGCTCCTGTACCGCGCTGCCCGACTGTGTACCAAACCTGGCCTGTATACCATCTTTGATCCTGTCTCACATTCCAGTACCTGCTCTGCTCGGCTGTTGATGACCTCCTGGCTTTTGTACCGACCACGACTCAGCCTGCTGTTCCAGCAACACAGAGTTCCAGTCCTTGGTGCCCGTCCACTAATCTGCAGCTATCGGGCTCCTGCCAAGACCCGTCCTGAGCCACCTGCTACATCGGCCCTCATGCCACTCTGTGTCTTTCACTCCCTGTCATCTCTATCAGGGGTGCTAGACAGGAGGTGCAAGAGAAGCCCTCTCTACAGCTCAGTCTCCACCAGGTACATGACACCCTTGATCGCCCCCTAGTGTTAACCTTTTCCCTTCCAGTGTCATTTATACAGTGATCAGTGCATTGTTATAGCACTGATCACTGTATTGGTGTCACTGGTCACCAAAAAGTGTCACATAGGGTCAGATTTGTCCGCTGCAATGTCGCAGTCCCACTAAAAATTGCCGATCCCCGCCATTACTAGTAAAAACAAGTAAAAAAAAATAACAAGACTATAAATCTTTCCCCTATTTTGTAGACACTATAACTTTTGTGCAAACCAATCTATATATGCTTATTGCAATATGTAGCAGAATATTTGTATCAGAAAACCGATGAATAAAATTGTTTTTATATACATTTTTTTGGATATGTATTCTAGCAGAAAGTAAAAAATATTGTTTTTTTTTTCAAAATTGGCAGTCATTTTTTTGTTTATAGCGCAAAAAATAAAAATCACAGAAGTGATCAAATACCACCAAAAGAAAGCTGTGGGAAAAAAAGAACACCAATTTTGTTTAGGTACAATGTCGCAAGACCACGCAATTTTCAGTTAAATTGATGCAGTGCCATATCGCAAGAAATAGCTTGGTCATTATTAAGGAGGTAAATCCTTCCAGGGCTGAAGTGGTTAAATGTTCTTAAAAAAGGCATATGTGATGTGCAGTGTCCTTGCAATAATAATGCCTATGTCTCCCATGAAATGTGCCTAGCCTCTCTATCTTCAAATGCAGTCTATTAAAAATAAATAAATAAATAAATATATATATATATATATATATATATATATATATATATATATATATATATATATATATATATATATATATATATATATATATACATACATATATGATACATACATATATGATACAGCTTATTTCTGTCATATTTCTGCCTTGTGTCTCTAGCATATTCCACTGCATTTTATTTTTCTGGATTAAAAATGCAGTAGTCTCTCCATTTTCAAATTTAGCCTGCTAAGAAAGCTAATATGATCAGTAGTGCGTTGCTGCAACATTTTGATTGTCTCTGATCTAATCCACTTTTTATTTCTGGATGAAAGAATACCAATACCTCCTTGTTCAATTGTGGTCTACTAAAAAGGCTTACATTATGAGCAGCGTGTTGCGGTATTATTTTATTTTCTTTTTGCCTCTGACATGATCCAACACAATCTTTATTTCTGGATAAAAAAACAGCCTTAACTGTATTTTTTTTTCTGAGTCAAAAATGCCTTACCTCTCCCTCTTCAAATCCTAATCTCTACAAATGCTTAAATAATGTGTAGCATGTTTTGAATGGAACTTGCTAAAAAAGGACATGTATGTTTACTGAGGCTCCCTCCGGACCATCAAGGCCCTCCGCCATCTTGGGGCCTACGGACTGATTGGCGATCCCTGCGGCCTGGACCCACGATCCACCTCTGAGGAACACATGGGACATCCCAGCAGCACGGAGAAGTTGTAGGAGTACCTCCGACAGTCACCCTCGGCATCCTGTGGCCTTCCACTCACTTGCCGCCTGCGGGCTTGGTTGTGGACACTCCCCTGGGACACAGTGAGTAGCCCATACTATGCAATAGCCTACAATCAAGTCCCCGGAGGGCGTTAGATTGCCCGGTCCCCCACCACTGCCTGTCCAGGAGGAGATCTAGAAATCAGAGGCGGCTGTGTTCACTCGTCCGGCAGCCGTCTCTTAGGATACACCACGGCTTCGGCCTACTCCTGGAAGCTGGCGGCCATCTTGGGACTCCACAATACACCCTGCAGCTATCCCCTGTTCTCCTTCGGCTGCCCGAACCCTCATAAGGCATCTGAACTTGCACAGACTGTCTCCCTCCTGTCTTTCTGATGGTGAGGGGAGGTGGAGCTGCAGACTGGTGTTTATGTTAATCCAAATAAGGCACAATCTTACCTAAAAGGAGAATACTGTCTAAATAAACCCAGGGTCCCGGATGGCGGATGCGTAAGAGGATAGCTCCGGTCCCTGTCTCTTTATTAGCGGCTCCTACAAAGCTTACAGACCATCTTTAACTCCAGGAACGACACGGCAACCTACCAGATACCCCCTGGTACTGCATGGGTAAGATCGGCTTCCAGAAAACGATCTATAGTGGCTTTATCCCGCCGCTACCGTTGCAGCCTTCTCACAGTATGGAGCGTTTTCTATACAAGCCGCAATCCCCAGCCCTGAGTGAACAGCCCGGCCCACCAGACACAGCTGTCCCCCGCATGACACTGGGAAACGCATCCATGGAAGACAACAGATCCCAGCAAGTCCAACACCCTCATCCACCTGAACACCCCACAGATGTCGTGACGGTGGCCGTCCTCAATTTGAAGTTGAATTCTTTACTGCATGACCTGACTCACAGCATTGCCAAAGAGGTTGGTAAAATAGCACACGAGTTGCGGGGAGAAATTGACCAGTTGGGAGAACGTACCAATACTTTGGAGAATAAGTGATGAACTGACCCAATATGTACATGTTCTCGAGGAGGATAATGCCTGCATGAAACACACAGTCTCCCAACTCCAGTTACAACAGGAAGATTTGGGGAATCGCGAAAGACGCCAGAATCTGAGAATTAGAGGAATCCCTGAGGCGGTAAATGACAAGGAGCTACGTCCCTATCTTTTGGGCCTGTTTGTTACTCTAGCTCCCCATATACCAGACATAGATTGGCGCCTGGACAGGGCACATAGATTCCTAGCCCCAAAACCTCCTCCCAACGCTAACCCCAGAGACATTATCGTTCGTTTCCACTATTACGAAAGCAAAGAAGCTCTCACAGCTGCAACACGCAACAAGTCACGTATTGATTTTAAGCAAAATAAGATTCAGATATTCAATGACCTCTCCCCGATAACTCTGGCCAAAAGGCGCAGCTTCCGACCTGTCACTACACACCTACAGAATTATCAGGTCCCTTACCGCTGGGGGTTCCCCTTTCGCTTATCCGCTTCTAAAGATGGCGTCCAATATTCATTGAGAGATCTCTTCGAAAGTGAAGCTTTCTTCCGCAACCTGGGCCTTCCACCATTGCCTGAAGAAGATCATCCACCTCAGGCTCCTAAACCACTCACTACCCCAGCCAAGATCTGGACCCCAGTCCGACGAAAATCCCAGAAGGCCTTTTCTACATCGCAAAGATCCAACTCCTACAGATTTCCGACCTGAAGGATCCTTCTCACCACTAATCTTCATTGTTGTTACTCCATGACTAGATGATCTGTGTCATGGCCACTCCGGTGACCTTCCTGAAGATAGGTCACTTTCTCTCATAATATAGAGAGATTTACCCCTCGATGCTGGTTTTACTAGTAAACCTCTTGGAAGACGTTTCTTCCCTTTTATTACGTTCCTATATTTTTTCTTCAGCTTATCGTGAGCCAGTTTTTGTTTTGTTTTTTAAGCAGAGCCGGGGACACCTGTAGGCTACCATGCCCCCCACTGTAACCCATGGCTTCTGCCTGGGTAGCCTGAATTTTTTTTATTTTCAGGCTTTTCAAAAAAAAAAAAATTTTCTTTTTTTGATCTGTTATACTTTTTTTTCTATTCATTTTTTTTTCTGCTTTTTCTTGACTTTTCAATTTACAGGTCTTTTTTTCTTTCCTTGTATGACCTTTTTATGGTACTCAATGATATGCTTACAATAATGTGTCAACTCCGATTTATGTACAACTTTGTATGTTATAACCTAAGAATGTTCATTTATCTGTTTAAATTTTATATAACGTTAGCACTACGTCTTTTGATTAGACATGGCTCTTAAGATCTACTCATGCAATGTTAAAGGTCTAAACTCCATCGGGAAACTATGGCAAGCATTAAAGGAATTTAGGTCATCTAGAGCAGAGGTGATTATTATTCAGGAGACTCATTTTAAAGCTGGAGGCTCCTTTAAATTTGCCTCCAGATATTTCCCTAGAGCCTATATGGCATCCAATCCTTCCGGAAAAGCAGGGGTAGCTATTCTTATTGGGTGATCTTGCCCGGTTCGGATACTCTCCCCCTACCTGGACCCTCATGGCAGGTTTATACTCCTGAAATGTAGTCACCTCAACACTCAATTTTCTTTAGATTAGAGCAATTGGGGAACTGGCGCTACCCAATATGGCCCTAACTAGATTAAAAGAAATTCTAAGATGTTGTGGTTCAGCTCCCAAGCCTAATTTATAATACATATAATATCAGAGTGTGGGTCTCAAAAATAATCATGTAAAAAAGGTGACACCTTATAAATACTCACTAAGTGTGTGTGTTAGGAACTTTTAAAGTGATAGGAAGGTAGTGATGAGAGGGGTTAGGGTGCAACTCCACCAGAAAAGCACTGGAATGCACACCAACCCTCATCCATCCACCCAGATGCAAATAATATAAACCAATCCAATAACGAAAAACTATAAATGAAAAACGTGGATAGTTTAAAGTACATGGCTCTCTAACCTTGATATAAGCATTAATTAATATAGGCACACCCTAATTTAACGTGCAAAAAATGTCCACATGATTGCATAATATAAGTGATTTTCCAATGTGTAGTCCAAATCCTTGAACAAACGTGAACCATAAAAGCAATAAGTGAACAGAAAAAATGATTCAAAATTCCACAGGATCAGGTGACTTTAGTGCACAGCAGGTATGGTGACTTGGTGCTCCCCCAATGCGTCCCCACTCACCAGATGTAGTTACCCCTACAGAGGTAATAGGCATAGAGTGGGCAGCTGTATCCGGATCTCCTCCTTGGGTAGCTGTATTACCTCATCTGTACCTCTGACAACCTGTTCACTTAATCAATGGGGTTCCGGAATATACTCCAATTAGGGCTCCACCTTGGCATCAAGCAGCACGATCGATTGCGCGGTTGCGCGATGCTGTACCCAAATAAAATTGATGTCCTTTTTTTCCAATAAATAGAGCTTTCTTTTGGTGGTATTTGATCACTTATGCAGTCTTCTTTTCTGTCTCCATGTGTTCATCTATAAAGCTTTAGAGATGAACACATGGAGACAGAAATAAAGACTGCATAAGTCATCAAATACCACCAAATACCACCAAAATAAAGCTCTATTTATTGGAAAAAAAGGACATCAATTTTATTTGGGTACAGCATCGCGTAACTGCGCAATCGATTGTGCTGCTTGATGCTGAGGTGGAGCCCTAATTGGAGTATATTCCGGAACCCCATTGAGTAAGTGAACAGGTTGTCGGAGGTACAGATGAGGTAATACAGCTACCCAAGGAGGAGATCCGGATACAGCTGCCCACTCTATGCCTATTACCCCTGTAGGGCTAACTACATTTGGTGAGTGGGGACGCATTGGGGGAGCACCAAGTTACCATACTTGCTGTGCACTGAGGTCACCTGATCCTGTGGAATTTTGAATGATTTTTTCTGTTCACTTATTGCTTTTATGGTTCACGTTTGTTCAGCCTGGGTTCACACATGTGTGGTGCGAATTGAAGCTCAGTTTTCACTGGGAAGATAAAAATCTCCTGTTCAAAGGCTCATCTGCGTTTTAGCTCCGGATCGGTGAGCAGGGAGAGGGGGAGGGAGAGGGGGGGAGAGGGGGAGGTGTAGTGAGGAAAAGGAGAAAATCCATGTTCAGAATGCAATGCATCTACGAAGCAGATGCGTTCCCATAGAAGATAAGGGGCTTGTAATTCCGACCGCAATGCCCAGAAAATGCACACGTTGTTTGTGCAATGCGCAGTGCGAATGCAACGCACATATGTGAACCAGATGCATTCATATGAATGTATTTTAAATTTCCTGCGAATTAGATGAGGTGTAAGCCGCATCTAATTCGCATAGGTGTGAACGGGGGCTTAAGGATTTGGACTACACATTGGACAATCACTTATATTATGCAATCATGAGGACATTTTTTGCACATTAAATTAGGGTGTGCACATATTAATTAATGCTTATATCAAGGTTAGAGAGCCATGTACTTTAGACTATCCACGTTTTTCATTTATAGTTTTTCGTTATTGGATTGATTTATATTATTTGCATCTGGGTGGATGGATGAGGGTTGGTGTGCATCCCAGTGCTTTTCTGGTGGAGTTGCACCCTAACCCCTCTCATTACTACCCTCCTATCACTTTAAAAGTTCCTAACACACACACTTAGTGAGTATTTATAAGGTGTCACCTTTTTTACATGATTATTTTTGAGACCCACACTCTGATATTATACGTATTATAAATTAGGCTTGGGAGCTGAGCCGCAACATCTTAGAATTTCTTTTAATCTAGTTTGGGCCATATTGGGTAGCGCCAGTTCCCCAATTGCTCTAATCTAATCTTGTAAGTTCTCCTGGGAACCTATTAGGGGAGGCTGCAACCTATTTTTCCTAAGCGCAGATTTTTTTGCATACTCAATTTTCTTTAGCTAACATCTATGCCCCAAATGTGGGACAAATCGGTTTTCTCACAACCGTTTTTGAAAAGTTACAATCTTTCTCTCAGCCTTTTATGATACTAGGAGGCGACTTCAATGTGTGCATGTCCCCGACCAGAGATAGAAAATCCCTATTCCAAACTGCCCCACAATGAGCTTCCCAGAAATTATCTGCCTCTTTTCGTAAACTGACCAGATCTCATAATCTATTCGATACTTGGAGAGTAAAACATCCAACCCAAAAGAGTTACACTTTCTATTCCCACTCTCACAAGTCATATTCTAGATTAGATCATTTTCTGGTTAGAGGCCCTTTACTTCCCTATGTAGTCTCTTCTGAGATAAATCCTATTACCTGGTCGGATCATGCACCCATTGAATTTGATGTCCTGCTGACGTTAACATATACTAAAAAATGCCTTTGTCGTCTTAATGAGTTTCTGCTTAAAGACCCAATATCCCAAAACCAACTACAACAGAAGCTAACTGAATTCTTCCAAATTAACGATGGCTCGGTCTCGGAGATTTCCACCTTGTGGGAGGCCCACAAGGCTTTCTTTAGAGGTGAATGTATATCTGCAAGCTCCCGCTTAAAGAGAGACTCTGCAAAACTTAAAAATGACTTACTTACTCAATTGCGGAATGCAGAAGGGCGCCTGTTGGTATCCCCCACGTTGGAAAAATTGAGGATTGTTACTGTTATCTGAGACCGAATCAAGTCGTTTGACTCGAACAAAATTTCTAAATCTATGCTATGGGCCAAACAGAAATTCTATGACTTTGCAAACAAACCACATAAAATGCTAGTTAATAAATTGAAGCCACGGCCCTTTCTAGCAATTCCCGATCATTTGACGCAGCCTGATGGTACTCCCACATATTGTCCCAAAACTATGTCAAAAGTCTTTGGAGATTTTTATCCTAGATTGTATAACTGCTTAGGCCCTGACTCACATCCTCAATTCTCACAATCTCACTTTGACGATTTCATGTCTTCTCTAAAATTACCCAAACTCTCCGCCAAACATATCACCTCTCTCAATTCCCCGATCACCAGAGAAGTGATTAAATACCTGCCAGCTCACAAACCCCCGAGCCCTGACGGCCTTCCGTATACCTACTTTAAGACGTTTTCACAGACCTTAACACCTTATCTCCAATCTCTATACTCCTCTCTCCTTAAAGGTACCATCCCACATTCACAGTTCCTGCATGCTAACATAACAGTTATTCCTAAACCGGGTAAAGATCCCGTATTACCAGATAACTATTGCCCCATTGCTTTATTAAATTCGGACTATAAAATTTTTACTAAAATATTAGCTAACAGACTATCTCCCCTATTACCAGCCCTGATTCATAGAGACCAGGTGGGATTCATCCCCACAAGACATGCTGGAGACAATACGAGAAGAACCATAGATTTGATTGATTTAATAACTAAAACTAAACGTCCCACTATAGTACTAAGCTTAGATGCACAAAAAGCATTTGATCGTTTGAGCTGGCCATTTATGTTTGCAGTCCTGGCCAAATTTGGAGTTTCAGGCCCCTTTATACAAGCCTTACGAATCCTTTATTCTCACCCCACATCTCAAGTTCAGTTGTCTTCCCACACATCACAAAGATTTGCCCTTAGCAATGGCACTAGACAAGGGTGCCCTTTATCACCCTTACTGTTTATATTGAGTCTCGAACCATTAGCAGCAGCCATCAGATCCCACCCTGAAGTCCGGGGAGTTTCTTTACACCAACAAGACTACAAATTATCCCTTTATGCGGACGATATCTTACTGACCATCACCTGTCCTGACATCTCCCTACCCTTTTTACATGATATATTATCCACTTCTGTAGCCTTGTCCGGTTTTAAGATTAACCAGACTAAAACAGAAGCCCTACCTATCAATATACCCCCAGACATGCTTAGCTCTTTGCAAAGCAGATTTAAATACAGGTGGTGTCAGACCTCTTTGAAATACTTAGGAATTCACCTTACCCTCTCATATAATTCACTCTATCAAGCCAACTTCCCTCCTATGTTTGCAGAAATCTCAAGACTTTTAAACCTCTGGACCCCCATCCCACTCTCTCTCCTAGGCAGAATCAACGTCCTCAAAATGTCGATATTGCCCAAACTGCTGTACTTATTTGAAACATTACCAATCCCAGTCCCAATTTCGCAGCTGAAAAATCTCCAGAGAAAGTGCCTTAATTTTATTTGGAATAATGCCTCCCATAGAATTGCTCAATCAGTAGTCTTTTCCCCCAAAACCAAAGGGGGGTTGGCCGCCCCTAACCTCATCAAGTACTACTACGCTTCCCACCTCAGGGTATTGACTACCTGGACCTCAAGGAAAGCTCCAAGTAGGTGGACTGAAATTGAAATGGGGATCACGGCTCCAGTACATTCCTGTTATATGTTATGGCCTTTCTCAAACAAATTCATGACCCATTTGAGATCTCTTTGTTTGTCCCCGATGCTTTTCACTTTATCTATCTGGAAGAGATGTGCAGATAAGTTCTCTCTCTCCTCACTGTGTTCCCCGCTCCAGAACGTCCTTTTTAATCCAGACATCCTAGATGGACTGTCTTTTGTACGAACAACCCTATGGACTCAAGCGGGTATATTTCAGCTGCGACATTTGGTACATCCGGTTACACGTATACTCCTATCATTCCCAAATCTCAAAAAAAAACACGATCTCCCCGCCTCTATGGAGTACTCTTATATACAAATTAAACATTTTTTCCATACCATCTCACTTTCATTGTCCTTAGAAAAACCTACAGACTTCGAAATGCTAAGTGCAAATGGTCCATATGAAACTAAACTAATTTCATCTATATTTAAATGCTCCACGCAGTACCCCCTCTAACTGATACCACACATAATTACATGGTAAAATGGTCTAAGATGGTAAATCATCCAATCTCACTGTTAGACTGGGGGAACATTTGGGAATCATCTTCAAAAGTCTTAAGATGTGTAGCATAAAAATAAACCACTATCAAGATAATATTCTTTTGGTACAGAACCCCCGATTTGCCACATTCCCAGAATCCTACCCTTTCTAATCTGTGCTGGAGATGCGGTCAGTCCATTGGAACTCTCCTCCACATTTTTTGGGAATGCCACATTCTAGGCCCATATTGGAGTGCGGTCCAACGATTATTACCAGCAATCCTTTCTGCAACCATTTCATTAAATCCCATACATTTTCTTCAGGGTCTTCCTTTCCCGGATATCCCTAAATCATCACAGAAACTTGCGTCATTCATATTATTAGCAGCAAAAAAGAGCCATTCCTAGGCTCTGGCTCTCTACCTCCACCCCCACTTTGCATCATACCCTCTCCATAGTAACAGATATACGCAGGATGGAGCAAATGACTGCTAAGATTGAAGGTAACTCCCTCCTATTTGACAAAATATGGAAGGCTTGGGATGTTTCAATATTTTCTTCTGAACCTGTTGTTGTCACACCTTTTTAAAGTCTGCTAGCAATACCCTTTGACCATCCTTTACACTCAATTGTGTAGTTGACACATTTTACTATATTTTTTACCTAAATTCAGATACGGTATGGACACTTTTTGTTGAAATGATCCAATGATGGAAGCCGCTGACACTTGTATACTGGTATTCCCACCAAGATGTATTATATTATTTTATTTTGTCTATTGTTTTGATATATATAACTTCTTCTTTGATGCTAATTTGGCTTGATCTTTGTACCTTATGATACGATGTTTTATAATTTTTAAAACTGTTGAAAAATAAACAATTAAAAAAAAAAAAAAAAGACATGTATCTCTCTAGTACCCATGCTTTGTGTCTCTGACATAATCCATTGCAATTTTTTTTTTATTTTTTGGCATAAACAATGCTTTGTTTTTCCCCATTCAAATATGGACTTTTAAAAAAGCTTACCTGATGTCTTTAATATTTCTTCCTCCTGTTCCTGACATACCCACTGTAATTTTTATTTCTGGATCAAAAATGCATTGTTTCTACCTTTTCAAATGCAGCCTCCCAAAAAGGCTTACATGATGCATAGTGTGTCTCTGTAATTTGTCTGCTTTGTGTCTCTGACATAATAATACACTGTCATTTTTATTTCTGATGCTTGGTAATAGTTCTCAATTGTGTCTCTGTTATAATTCACTGCATTTTTATTTCTGGATTAAAAAACACCCTGTCTCTCCCACTTTACATGCAACCTACTAAAAGTCTTATGTGATGTGCAGCTTTTCTTATGTCTCTAACAAAAGCCACTGTAATGTTTTTTTCTGGATAAAAATTCCCCAGCTCTCTCTTTTTGAATGTAGCCTACTACAAAGGCTTATGTGAGCTGCAGCGTGTACCTGTAATATGCTTGCTTTGTGACTAACAAGTTCCAATGTCAATTTTGATTCTTGGTAAAATAGGCCTCATCTCAATCTGTTTAATTGCAGTCTACTAAAAAAGATAATGTGATGTGCAGTATGTACATATTTATGTATTTTTTTCTGACATAACACAATGTCATTTTTATTTAGGGATAAAAAATGATTTAGGGCCCGTTCACATCACATGCAGTCCAGTGCATTTTTTTTTTCTGCTTCAAAAACTCATAGAAAGTAGGGTATATGGTTTTCAATGGCATAGTTCACACCAGTGCTTGCAATTCCAGTGCATTCCAGTTCCAGAAAAAAAGTAAAACATGCTGCATTTTTCCTGCATGGACTGCAATGGAATGTTGTAAAAAGCATAAAAATGCACTGGAATGCACCACAAAAGCACTGGAAAACAGATGTTCTTATTTAAGGTTGAGAAAAAAAGAGGGCGGAAAATGCACTGGACTGCATCAAAAAAGGCACCAAAAACGCATTAAAAATGCCATGGAACGCATCAAAAACACATGAAAAATGCCCATTCAGAAAAGAATCTGGAACATATCTGGACTGCGTTTCTATCATGTGAACTGGCCCTAACTTTAACTTTTCAAATGCAGCCTACTACAAAGGATTACATGACATGCAGAGTTACTGTAATATGTCTGCATTGTTTCTCTGACATAACTCAATGTGATGTTTAATTCTGGATAAAAGTCTTGTCTCTCCTGTTTTTTGGGAGCTATTGTCTCCCCCTGCTGTCAATCACAGCCATTGAGGACAGAGTCGGGGTGGGGCTGAGCCCCATTTTGTGTGTCAATGGACACACAGTGTAGGTCTCAGGAACAAGCATGCATGAGTGCTCCCGTAGCAAGCTGCTTGCCATGGGGGTACTCAGCAGGGGGGAGGAGCCCAGAGCACTGGTGGGGGACCTGAGAAGGATTGGTGATGCTTTGTGAAAAACCATTGCTAAGAGCAGGTAAGTATAACATGCTTGTTTTTTGTTTTTTTGTTTGTTTGTTTTAATGTTCCTTTAGTATCACTTTAAATACAGCCTACTACAAATGCTTACATGATGTGCATCATGTCTCTGAAGTATTTTTAAGTATGTGCGGCATGTCACTAAAATATTCCTGCCACTTGTCTCTGAAAAAATCAACTCTCATTTTTATTTCTGAATAAAAATGCCTCATCTATCTAAATTTAAATGTGTACAACTACAAAGACTCACATGATGTTCAGTGTGTCTATGTAATATTTATGAATCATGTTTCTGACATAATGCACTGCTATTTTTATTTCTGAATCAAAAAATGGCCTCATGTGTCTCTCTGTCTTGTCTCTGTAATATGTATGTCCTCATCCACATGTTCTGCCACTGTTTAGCAGTTGTAACATTGAGGCTTTTTGTTTAATTTTATGTTGAAGTGTAAACCTTCTGATAGATTTTAAATATTTTTGTCTACTACAGCAACTGATTAATTCTGGCTTAATACTGCTAGTAAAAAAGTGTTGCATCAAAAATCTAAATAAATATTTTTTTTTCATGTTACATGGTTTTATAAGAGTGCTGCTGGTTTATGTAAGGCTGGCCATACACTATTCAATTTTCCTGTTCAACTTTCCTTTAGATTTACCAAAACCATATAATAGGAGGTCAAACCTAAACACTTTCAATTTGGATGCAATCAGGCAGGCCCTTGTACTACATAGTTGAAGGTAAATCTAAAGAAAATTGAACAGGAAAATTGTATGGTGTATGGCCAGCTTAAGCCAAGCAAAAATGTACAGTTGAAAAACATAATCCACGTATTACACCACATATTATTTGTAATAACCATACAAATTATGGGATGTTTATATTAATATATAAATCATTATGTGATTTAAGAAGGAGACATTTGGAATGAAAAATCTAGAGTAAACCTGTATTTACATATAACATAGACAAGGAGATCTGTTTAAAGACAAGTTTTATATAGTGGACTAAATTACAATACACTGAAACACCTCCAGAGTCTATTTGGTTTAATTTATTTGATAAAATCTATCCAACATAATGTATTTGCCATTGAAACTGGTGATTCATTGTCTTCTCCACAATAGAAATGTAACATTTAACTAATTTAAATATGGAACTTCAATAAAGAGTGAAAAAGAACAATTAGCAAAATATTCAAATTTGAACACATTTCTCAAGAAGGATTGGAAAAACAAAGCACAATTTACATAACCAGCTGAAAATCCAGTTTTATGCTGTGAAGCTATAATGCACAGTATTTAGCAGATGTCATGCACTGGGCAAGAGTCATAAAAAAGCTTTAAAGCATTCATAGCTTTGCTAAAATGTACATTCGAAAATACCTGAAAATATTAGGATATTTTATTCTGAAAAATCTCATACAGTTTATCCTGCTAACAATGATCTTACAATGCTGTAAATGTTCCAGGTCAGACTTGAGGGCAATATTTAACACGATCCACTTCAGGACCAGTATAGTAAGTAGGAGCACTGCTAAAGTACATTATTTATTATTTGTCTTCAGTTTCTTACTTGATTGGGACGAATGGGTACAGGAGCTACTAGAGAGGTCAAAAGTCTCTCTATATATTTTTTTTTTTTTGCAGATTTTTAATTCTATAACAATATAGTCTAATGGTAGCTCTGCTTATAAAACAAACATAATTCTGCCTCAGTAGTGCATTATTATTTTTTTATCTATGTGATAATTATATAATGTGATTTGTAAAAAAGAGAAATCAAACTACCCTATTGTTTTTTTTCCAAGGGAACAATGGTTTCAGTATATAACCTGATGTCAGGAGAAGTCAATGCAACTGTGCAGCCATATTATGTATGTCTATGATCTGTATTGCTGTTATTTGTAACACCACACTTACTATATATCTGCATTAAAGTGGGTATGTAGGTCAAATATTTTAAACCCAGCTGATAAATTGGTTATATTCTGTCAACTACAGTGTCCTATAAAGCAGTGGTCATCAACCCTGTCCTCAGGGCCCACTAACGGGCCAGGTTTTAGGAATTACTTTGGGGAGATGCAGACTAGAATACTGCAATCACTGAGCAGCAAATGATATCACCTGTGATGTATTTCAGTTATCTTGCAAACCTGACCTGTTAGTGGGCCCTGAGGACAGGGTTGATGACCACTGCTATAAAGTATCCCATTATTATCAACAAGAGCTGTGAAGTTTACAGATATTGGTTGTCCAATAGATGTACCCTAATTCTGAATTCCAATGTTGCACTGATGCAATTCACAATCAAAAAAGAAAATGCAATGCATTCAGCATAAGCTTATAGACGCTTACTACATATATTTTTCTGGATAGAGACCTTTCAAAAAATACAACATACATTGGTAAAAATAGGTTACACTGCACTACACACTAAAGGATGGTGATTTAATGCAGGAGAATAATACCATGGGTTGCAAGGCCTACATCTGAGTATAATTTATTTGAACAAATTCTGATATAGAGCAGTTCCGAGCCAATAAACTAAATATATTTTAAATCACTTTATGTCTACCACAAAACAATCTAAAAAATTTTGAGTAGCAGAATTAAACTCAGTAAGAACATTATTATCATTAGTATATCAAGATAGTAGTCTAACCTATGTTTAACATTACAGAGTTACATTTTATTTCCTTATATGGGCCACACAAAAAACCCTACCTAAATGTGTAGTACAGGGAATAAATGGCATGTAAAAATGCTTCCATTGTCTGGACCCTAGCTCATTGAATTTTTTGACTGTACAGAAAGCAACAGCAAAATGGAAAGAAGATGACCATAAAATTTGTTTAGAGCAGAAAGAAGGAGAATTAATCTATTGACTAGGAACCTTGGTCCTGAAAGACCTGATTATAGATTTCGATATGAATTGTTTTTATAGTGATTGTGTCAGAGAGCTTACCTGATTGGGCGTCGTCGCGCGCCGGGGCGCGTTGGTGCACGCTTTCCTTTAGGTGCACTGGTGTTGGCATGCCGGCTGGCCGTGGTGGACGCGGTGGTGCACGGGCGCGTATGCGCTGGTGTGCATGCCGCTGTCCGGGGGCGCGCTCGGGCACGTGCGGGTGCGCGGGCGCCTGTGCGTAACGGTGCGTGCACGAACGCGGCGTTTGGCGCCAATCAGCCTATTTAGGCTTGCTTCTCCCTCTGATCAGTGCTGCCTGATCAACAGCTCCGTGCCTAGTTCCTGTTTCCTGCTTCCTGTTTCCTGTTTCCTGTTCCTAGTTCCTGTGATTCCTGTGTTCCTGATCTGTTGATGACCCGGCTTGCCTTTTGGACTCTCCTGACCTCCGCCTGCATTTGACCCCGGCCTGTTTTGACTTCGCTTCTGCCTGCTCCTTCTGTACCTCTGCTGCCCGCCTGTTGCCAAACTCAGCTTTTGCACTAACCCGTCTCCAGTTCCTGCTCAGCATCTGTTGTCTGTGCTGCTGACTATCATCTGTTGTTTGAAGACTGCTAACCTCCGTAACAGGGACTCCTGCACAGGCTCTCATACTACTCCGCACTCGTGGGCCTCCTGTCTGCTCTACCAGGGGTCGCGAGTCAGATACGTAAGGGAGCCTACCCTCTGCCCAAGTGGACTCTCCGGTCTGGTAAGTGAGAGACCTGACAGTATCAGGCAGCCATGACTGAGTCCGGGCAGGGGGCCTCCCCCATGGATGAACTTTGTAGGCACCTTGCGGGCCTTACCCAAGCGTCAAGAGCCTACAAGAAGGCTACACCAGATTAGAGGGTCAGGTCCAAGCCCTCTTAGCTGCTCCCCCCCCCCCAAGGGGCACCATCTGCCGGACTCTCCTCAGCACCCTCCGTAGTAATGCTCCCTCCGGAACCCAGGGTACCCACACCTGAGAAATTTACTGGAGATCGTCGCAAATACCGGGCCTTCCGTAACGCCTGCAAGCTTTACTTTGTGCTACAGCCTCGCACGTTCTCTCTGGACGCCACTAAGGTGGGATTTGTCATTGCATTGCTGTCCGGCGAGCCCCAGACTTGGGCTCATCATTTACTGGAGCAGAAGTCCAGATCCTTAGATACCCGGGACGCTTTCTTCCTGGCAATGTCCCAATTGTACGAGGACCCTCAACTTACTACTACTGCTGAGGCAGCCCTGCATTCCCTGCAGCGAGGCCGCAGAGCGGCCGAAGACTACGCAGTTGAGTTTCGTCGTTGAAGCTCTGATACAGAGTGGAACGACGCTGCCTTGCGTCATCAATTTCGGATGGGGTTATCTGATCCCCTTAAGGATGAACTGGCACGTGTTGGGATACCCCAGGCTCTGGATGAACTTATAAACCTAACTATTCAAATTGACCGACGTCTGAGAGAAAGACGCTCTGAGAGGTCCTCTGGTCACCCTCGTCCTATTTGGATGCTCCCTAGAGTTCCCAGTTCCCCCAACCAATTGCCTCTCTCCTCTACTTCAGCTATGGAAGTTCCCAAACCCATGCAGCTTGGTCTGCTCCGGCCATCCCTTTCCCTCGGAAAAGGAAGATGCGCAGACGTACGCACAACCTATGCCTGTATTGTGGGGAACAAGGACATTTTGTGAGCACCTGCCCTAACAAGATACGGAAGTGTCTGACGTCTTCTTCCGCTTGTGCATCTGTTTTGCCCAAACCTGGTAACCATTTGACTATCTATGTTGTGTTACAGCTTCCCGGAAAGAACATCCCGATGTCGGTCATTATTGACTCTGGAGCATGCAGTGGCTTCATCGATCAAACCTTTGTCAATAATCATGGCATTCCTCTTCAACCTAAGACCCAGGGTCTTGCAGTATTCCTATCTGATGGCTCTACCCTTAGTTCAGGTCCAGTCACCTGTGAGACTGTTCTGCTACTGGCCACCATAGGCCTGGAACATCAGGAACTCTTAAGTTTGGATGTCATCTCCTCCCCTCTCTTCCTAATCATTCTCGGAATGCCCTGACTACAGGCACATAACCCCAGCATTGACTGGTCCACAGGAAGAATCCAATTCTCATCTGACTACTGCAGGCAACATTGCTTACGTGGGACCCCGTCTCACCGACTCAATGTCTTTGTTTGGATTCGGATACCAAACTTTGCCCATCTCTTCCCGAGGCCTATCGAGACTTCCAGGATGTCTTCAGTAAGAAGGGGCAGAGACTCTTCCAGTTCACAGGCCTTATGACTGCCCAATAGAACTTTTACCTGGAACCGAAGTTCCCTTTGGAAGGATTTTTCCACTAACTGAGCAGGAGCTGGGCACCTTAAAAAACTACAGTGACGAGAACTTAAAGAAAGGGTTTATCCGCTCTTCCACGTCTCCAGCCGGTGCAGGCATTTTCTTTGTGGAGAAGAAGGACCACACCCTATGTCCCTGTATCGACTACCGGGAATTAAACAAAATTGCTGTAAAGAACAGATACCCGTTACCCTTAGTACCTGAGTTATTCCAGAGACTGGGAACCGCAAGAGTTTTCACCAAGCTGGATCTCCGCGGGGCATACAACTTAATTCGCATAAGAGAAGGGGATGAGTAGAAAACAGCTTTTCGTACTCTATTCGGGCACTATGAGTACCTTGTCATGCCCTTTGGCCTGTGCAATGCACCAGCCACCTTCCAGCACTTTGTCAACGACGTATTCCGTGACTTCTTAGACCTCTATGTCATAGTCTATCTTGACGATATTTTGATTTTCTCCGCCTCTCTGACCGACCACCGCAGGCATGTGCGAAATGTTCTCACCCGACTTAGGCAACATGGGCTCTATGCAAAACTTGAAAAATGGGAGTTTGAGCTTCAATGCATTCAGTTTCTGGGCCTGATCATCTCCCCTGAGGGCATAAAGATGGATCCCCAAAAGGTATTTGCTATCCTGGACTGGCCTGCACCTATTGATAAGAAAGGGGTACAACGTTTTATTGGCTTTGCCAACTTCTATAGAAAATTCATAAAAGGGTTCTCTTTGATAATCGCTCCTATTACTTAACTTACCAAACAAGGAAGTCGATTTTGCTGGACTCCTAAGGCGCAGTCGGCCTTCGAGGAACTCAAGGCTCTTTTTACCTCAGCCATTATTTTAAAACACCCCAACCCAGCTCTACCATTTGTGTTGGAAGTTGACGCTTCCGAAATTGCAGTAGGGGCCGTACTCTCACAACGACAAGGCACCAAAGCTCTTCTGTACCCTATGGGGTTTTTCTCACGAAAACTTTCATCTTCCGAGAGAAACTACGATGTGGGTGACCGTGAACTCCTAGCTATTAAGGTGGCCTTGGAGGAATGGCGTTACCTTCTGGAGGGTGCTGCTTATCCCATACTGGTCTACACGGACCATAAAATACCTGGAATACCTGAGAACGGCTAAGAGGTTAAGACCCCGGCAGGCCAGATGGGCACTTTTTTTTTCTCAATTCCAATTCCATGTCACCTTCAGACCCGGATCCAAAAATATTAAATCTGACGCACTCTCACGAATGTTCCATGATTCGGAAGAAACCGTACCTCCAGATACCATCCTTCCCCCTGGCAATTTCTTGCTTCTTCAGGAAGATCTAATCTCTCAAATCAGACGGGCTTCTATGGGGCGATGCCGCCTGCTGGGGCCTGTACCAAGGATGGCCTATTTTGGCATGAAAACAAGATTGTGGTCCCCGAAGAACTAAGGGTACAGGTATTGGAACTGTGTCATGATCACAAATTAGCGGGACATTTCGGCTCACGAAAAATGAGTGATTTGGTACTACGTACCTTCTGGTGGCCTCATCTCATCAGGGATTGTAGAAGGTTCATTGATTCCTGCAATACTTGCGCTAGAAGCAAAACCAGCCGGGCCAGAGCTTGGAGACTGTTAAAACCTCTTCCAGTCCCAGAGAGACCATGGAGCATGATCTCAATGGATTTTGTCATTGAACTCCCCCCATCAGAAGGCTTCTCCTCCATCTTTGTCGTGGTAGACAGATTGTCTAAAATGGCTCATTTTCTCCCAATGAAGGGTACCTCATCGGCCATGGAGACGGCTGATATGTTTATTAAAGAAATTGTCAGGCTGCATGGAGTTCCGAAGAATATAGTTTCTGACCGTGGTGTCCAATTCACCTCCAGATTCTGGAAGGCCCTCTGTGGCTCCTTGGAAATTGAGTTGGCATTCTCCTCGGCCTACCATCCCCAGTCCAATGGGCAAACTGAGAGGACGAATCAGACGCTGGAGCAGTATCTCCGCTGCTTCTCCGCATTCTCCCAGGACGATTGGGCCCCCCTACTCCCTATTGCGGAGTTCTCTTATAATAATTCCTTGCATTCAGCCATCAACCAGACTCCATTCTATGCCAACTATGGCTTTCATCCGACCTTTTTACCTGGATCAATACCTGAATGTTCTGTTCCTGCAGTATCTAAGACCCTGAATTTCTTCTCGGTGAACAATAAGCTGTATCCCTCTTAAAGCCGGTTATCCCCAATTCTTTTGTTGGCCGTACTGTCGGTCCACCCAAACCCATCCTTGTAGACAACGAGGAGAAATTTGAAGTAGAGGCAATATTAGACTGCAGAAAAAGATGAAATCAAACCCAATACCTCATAAAGTGGAAGGGATATGGTCCTGAAGACAATTCATGGGAACCAGATAATTTGCATGCCGGGGAACTCCTACAAGCGTTCAAGGACTCACATGCCTCCAAGTTGGCCCAATTGGGCATCCGGTGTCTGCTCTTGAGGAGGGGGCACTGTCAGAGAGCTTACCTGATTGGGCGTCGTCGTGCGCCGGGGCACTGGTGTTGGCATGCCAGCTGGCCGTGGTGGACGCGGTGGTGCACGGGCGCGTATGCCAATGAGCGCTGCTATGCGTTCACCTGGTGGCGCTGGTGTGCATGCCGCTGTCCGGGGGTGCGCTGGGGCGCGTGCATGTGCGCGGGCACCTGTGCGTAACGGTGCGTGCACGAACGCGGCGTTTGGCGCCAATCAGCCTATTTAGGCTTGCTTCTCCCTCTGCTCAGTGCTGCCTGATCAACAGCTCCGTGCCTAGTTCCTGTTTCCTGTTTCCTGTTCCTAGTTCCTGTGATTCCTGTGTTCCTGATCTGTTGATGACCCGGCTTGCCTTTTGGACTCTCCTGACCTCCGCCTGCATTTGACCCCGGCCTGTTTTGACTTCGCTTCTGCCTGCTCCTTCTGTACCTCTGCTGCCCGCCTGTTGCCAAACCCAGCTTGTGCACTAACCTGTCTCCAGTTCCTGCTCAGCATCTGTTGTCTGTGCCACTGACTATCATCTGCTGTTTGAAGACTGCTAACCTCCGGAACACGGACTCCTGCACAGGCTCTCATACCACTCCGCACTCGTGGGCCTCCTGGCTGCTCTACCAGGGGTCGCGAGTCAGTGACGTAAGGGAGCCTACCCTCTGCCCAAGTGGACTCTCCGGTCTGGTAAGTGAGAGACCTGACAGATTGGTTTGGATAGGCATCCCACTCATTTTAGTCTAAGGAAAGCCTAAAATGCTACTAAGCCTATAAAATGAAAGTGGATTTTACCTAATTTTATGATGCTTAAAAATATTTAGACATACAGGGGGTCCCCTAGTTACAAACATCCGACTTACAAACGACTCCTACTTACAAACGGAGGGAGACAACAGGAAGTAAGAGGAAATCTACTCCTAGGAAGGGAAATTCTCTCCTGTAAGAGCTATTATGGGGAAAAGGTACCTCCACTGATGCTTTATCACCAAGGCTTGTTTCCACAACAACCCAAAATTTTCAAAATTTCAAAGTGAGGTGAAATCTTATGAACAGGGGCACATACAGCAAAACAAATGTTACAGGGGTGTTAACCCTTCCCTATGCTATCCAAAAAGCTTAAAAATATTTTTTTTTGGATGGAGCTACACTTAAAAAATGTACCTGTTCCGACTTACAAACAGATTCAACTTAAGAACAAACCTATAGTCCCTAACTTGTTTGTAACCCGGGGACCCCCTGTAATTATTTTATTAATTTTTCTGGGGGAAGATTGATTGGGTGGAAGTATTGCATGTTTGCCCTATTAGGGTGAAAGAAATAAATTAGTTGGATGTGATTGGAGTGCTTCTGCTGGCTGCCTCTTTAAATGTGCTCCGATATTTTATGCTTGTAAGTATGTAACTGTGTGGTGAAAACATTTCTAGGTGTTTTTATTACACAAGAAGAAACATTTCTTGATTCTTATTACGGATGAAGACCACTTCTCAGGGAGGGCAAAAAAAACTTGGGCGGTCTGGAGCCATCAGAAAGAAAAGTGCACACAGAGCTAATGGAAAAGACTTGGTAGGAGGATGGAGAGTCATACCGCGTACATATGATCTGAATTTCCATCCCAAAAAACTTGGATGGTTTTTCCGACGGAATTCCGCTCAATCTTGCCTAGCATACACATGGCCACACCAAATTCCGACCGTCAAGAACGAGGTAATGTACAACATGTATGACGGGACTAGAAAACTAAAGTTCAATAGCCAGTGCGCCACCCTTTGGGCTCCTTCTGCTAATCTCGTGTTAGTAGAAGTTTGGTGAGAGATGATTTGTGCTTTTCAGCTTTTGTGCTTTTCAGTCCGTTACTGCTCTTCACTTTGTGCTTGTGGGTTTGTATCTGGTTTTCAGTGCATGTAGTCAGTTCATATCTGTTTTTCAGTGCATTCTTGTCCGCTTGTTTCTGATTTTCAGCTCGCTCTTCACAGGCCTTTCTGTTCTTCAGTGCGTTCTTTTAGTTCGTTCTGACTAGATAATGGTTTTGAAGCCATGTTGTGGGTACGTGCTTGTCACAGAGTTCGTGCTGTGCGGGGGCTTGGTGTTGGGGTTCTTGCTTTGACCCAAGCCCAGTCCATGAACAAAGTGGGGAGGAGTCCATTGACCAAGAATTGGTTGCTCCAGCGTGACCAATTCTCTCATATGCCTTTGCTGTGTGAGATCCAGGAGAATAACCCTGATGATTTCAGGAATTTTATCCGGATGAGGGACCCCCTTTTTCACCGTCTGTTGTCTTTGCTGTCCCCTTATATTACGAAGCAGGACACCTGCATGCAGCAAGCCATCACTCCGGAACAGAGGCTAGTCACCACGTTGCAGTACTTGGTGATGGGGAGAAGTCTACAGGACCTCAAGTTCTCTACAGGCATCTCCCCCCAGGCTCTGGGGATCATTATAGACCTGTTCTGTCATCATTCAGGTCCTGCAGAAGGACTATATTAGAGTAAGTTTTCTCCTTTAACATCACATTCTATGTATTTAATGTATGCTAATGTATTGTATTTCTTTCATCATTCCCTAATTACCATGATTGTAATATGCTGTAAATGTCCCCTTTGTCCTCATGCATGCTGTAAGGTTTTAATGCTCTTTTTTGTCCTTCATGCATATTTTCCTTCACTACCCCCCCAGCATGCTATCCTGGGCCCATATACACCTAGCCTAGTCACTTAACAATGTATTTTGTCAGCTCCATTGTAGTGCTTTACCCTAAAAACACCCCCTAAAATGTGTCCAAATGTTATTGTTGTCCTTAAATTCAGGCAGAGTACCAGAGGCGTTTTTTGGGGTCAAAACTCATTTATAACCCTCCCCCTCAAAATGTTTTCAATGGGCCATCAGAGGGGGTGAGGAATCTGATAAGTGGACCTTATATTTTTGTCTTTAAATACTCCTTAAAATAAATGTTATACTGATGTTGGTAAAGAATGTTTGAGTCTAATCTGCTTGCAATGTTATGTACAAAAGTACTAATCATTTTTTTCTTTTTTGACTCCACAGTTTTCTTTCAACACCACAGGAATGGCAGACTGTTGCTTCCCAATTTCTCATCATCTGGACTTTCCCAACTGCGGAAGGGCAATCGATGGGAAGCATGTCCACATCGTCCCACTTAGGGTCATACTATTTTAACTATAGTATTGTGTTGATGGTGGTGGTGTCGACAACATACGAGTTTCTCTATGTGGACGTGGGGAAGAATGGCTGGATGTCGGATGGTGGAGTCTTTGCCTAGACCGAGTTCTACCAACGTCTCCAGAGTGGTGGCTTGGGATTGCCACCTGTGGAAGAGAACGTGGAAGGACTCCCATTTGTTTTTATCACTGATAAAGCATTTTGTCTGGATGATCACCTGATGAGACCATTGCCCCAGAGGACCCTCACCCCGGAGAAGAGGGTTTTTAATTATCAGCAGGCCAGAGCCAGAAGAGTTGTGTAAAATGCCTTTGGGATAATGGCCAGCCGGTTCCACCTATTTCTTATGGCTATTAATACGGCAGAGTACAAACTTAACCACATAGTTCTAGCATGCTGCATACTTCACAACTTTTTGAAGATAAATGCTCCGAATTATGTTGCCTCAGTTGGGCCTGAGACCAGACTTCCAGAAAATCCACTGACGGCCCTGGAAACTGGCCATCCTGGCTTGTCCCCCCAAAGTGCCTGTGAAGTGCATCAAAAATATGTAGATTATTTTATGGGTAGGGGGGCCACTGCTATACCAGCAAATTTGTAATTGTTTTAGATATTTTAAAAAAATTGATCTGATCAAATTTTGATCAGATTTTTCAGATTTTGATTTACTGCTTGTGTTTCTTTGAGCTGTCTCCTAGGTTCTCCTAGTGTACTAGTAGTGCCAAGTGGTTTTTCCATTATTAAATATCACCCATTGTTCACTGTAAACACCAACTTAATACAAAAAGTTGTATTGAGCATTAAAAGAAGAAGCCACACCTTATTGAGTATAAAACCTTTTACTCCGTGCACATTCACATGTGTGTTTTTTTTTTTTTTAAGTTTTACCTTGAAAATATATTTTTAGTACATAAACAGGCATGTTTCAAAACATAACATACACAACTCAGGAACTTACAAAGTTCAACATTGAAAAGCATTGAAGGCAATATCAGACATTATAGTGTCAAAAATGTGTTGTTATTGCCTTCATCAGATGTTGTGATGTTCCCCTGTAAAAGCCAAATTTTGAAGATGCACCCAAATTGGGAATCAAAACTGGGAATTTCCCTCCTGATCCCATGCCTAATGTCAACATGTGCTATCTTCCATCATGGGGGATCAATGGATGTGTTTTGGGGGTGCAACCACTTCCTCTCACCTACTTGAGTTACAGGGAAAGGGTTGCACCCACAAAACGCATGCATTGATATCCCCTGATGGCAGATAGCACATGTTGACACACTGTGTGCATCTTCAAAATTTGGCTTTTAAAATGTGTAAAAAAATAGAAAAAAAATTCACCCCAAAACAAGAAAATGGTGTCATTTTGTTGTTCTTTAGATTCTTCCTAGTACATCAATCATGTTCTTCAGTTTTTTGTTTTATGTCATTTGTTTTTTGCTTGATGAGGTCTAAATCCTGACTACAAAACATTATGTCCTGGATTAGCCTTTGTGCACTGTCAGTCATGAAATGAGTAGAATGTTCTTCCACAACATGCACATCACCTCAAAGAAAAAATACACACCATGTATTATAAATATGCAGACATACATCTATTACCTGAATCTGTGATGTCAGACACTCACCTGATGTGGTGACAATCTCAACCACCTCTCCTTCCTCCACATTCTCAGGTTGTGGTGTCCAGTGTTCCCCTTCTTCAGGAGGTGGGGGTTTCCTGGTGACCTCAGATGTCCGGATTCTTTTCTCCCCTATGAGAATGAAACAAAAGGTATACTTAACACACAGATATTTGAGGCCAGAATTAGGAATATGAAACATTGTTGTCTGTTTTGGCAGAGTTCCAAGCTGAAGATATTGTTTTTTCACTTACCAAAGCTGGAATATTTACATTTTTTGGTCAAGTTTCACACCCCGAGTATCCACTGGAATACCTGTGTGAGACACCCTAAAAAGTTTGTTTTTTTTGTGATCCTGAGTCCAGATGTCTAAACAGCTGCTGAGTGTCCTCTCCTTACATTACACTGAATCAAGTTTGCAATTCTTTCTAGTTTCAAACAAATCTAGACAACAATGTCCTAAACTTCTTTTAATACAAATTAGCATGACCAAATGTAGTTAACCCTGTATCTGCCCAAAACATTGTATTTAGTTGGCAAATGAACAATGTTTCCTATGACTGATTACTGTGCCCATGAACATGAAAGTAGCCATTTTAAACTGTACAACAATAAAGAAAAGCACATGGAGCAGCATGCAAGTAAAAATAATTATCAGAACACACGACAACTACTTACTTTTTAGAAGTACTTTCTTGATCCTTCTGTACTGATCCTGCTCCCTCAATTTCAGGTCTGACCAGCATTTCCTCAATTGCTCCTTGGATCGTCGTACCCCAAAATTCCTGTGCAGACTCTTCACAACTTTAGTCATGATCTTGGCCTTTCTCACATTTGGGTCTAGGTACGGTCCATGCTTCCCATCATAGTCGGCCCTCTTCAAGATGTCCACCATCTCCACCATCTCTACAAAGGCCATATTTGAGGCCCTAAATCTCCTGCGGGATCGGGACGATTCGGGCTCCGGGCTTTCCTCCTCCTTGTTACTGCTATTATCATGCACCTGCTGTGTCTCCGCCATGTTCCTCTCCCACTGCGATGAAAGAGAAGGGGCGGGGAATATTCGAGAAAGAACATCAGGGGCGGGTGACGCGGGTGGAGTTTCACGCATGCGCAGTGTATATAAAGCTAACACACGTGTGTCGTACGTAGTGGAGGAAGCGCCAAACGTTATAACGAAGGTAACATTTTAACCGGTTCCCTTCCGGCGCACGCCGATGTACGTCGGTAGAATGGCATGGCTGAGCAAATGGGCATACTCTTACGTCCCTTTAAATTTGCCACCGTGCGGCATGTTGGCCGGGGCCTCCGTGAGTTGGGTCGCGGGTCCCGTGGACTCAATCGCTGCGGGGATACCCACGATCGCCTCACGGAGAGGAAGAACGGGGAGATGCTAATGTAAACAAGCATCTCCCCATTCTGTCTAGTGACAGTGTCACTGATCTCTGCTCCCTGTGATCAGGAGCAGAGATCAGTGACATGTCAAACATAGCCATGCCCCCCCACAGTTAGAATCACTCCCCAGAACATACTTAACCCTTACACTGTCCCCTAGTGGCTAACCCCTTCACTGCCAGTGTCATTTACACAGGAATCAGTGCATTTGTATAGCACTGATCGCTGTATAAATGGCAATGGTCTCAAAAATGTCCAATGTGTCCGCCATAATGTCACAGTCACGATAAAAATCGCTGATCGCCACCATTATTAGTAAAAGAAAATGTATAAAAATGCCATAAAACTATCCCCTATTTTGTAAACGCTATAACTTTTGTGCAAACCAATGAATAAATGCGATTTTTTTTTACCAAAATATGTAGAAGAATATGCATCGGCCAAAACTGAGGAAAAAAAATGTTTTTTTTAATATATTTTTTGGGGATATTTATTATAGCAAAATGTAAAAAATAATGCATTTTTTTCAAAATTGTCGCTCTTTTTTTGTTTAAAGCGCAAAAAATAAAAAACGCAGGGGTGATCAAATACCACCAAAAGAAAGCTCTATTTGTGGGAAAAAAAGGACGTCAATTTTGTTTGGGGGCCACGTCGCACAACCGCGCAATTGTCATTAAAGTGACGCAGTGCCTAATCGCAAAAAGTGCTCTGGTCTTTGGCCAGCAAAATGGTCCGGGGCTTAAGTGGTTAACTTGGGACATCAGTGACCTATACTGATTTGAGATTGAGGCCTATATTGGGATAAGATTAGGAGATTTTAGCCTGTTAATAGTGTTTTTGTCTTGTGTTTTGTCTTGCAGCAAATATGAAACAATTCAAAGACCCTGAATTCATGGGCCAGTTCATAGACAGATACAGGAATATGAGAAATTTGTGGGAGGTTAAAAACCCCTTATATCAAAATAAACCAGCTAGGAATGCATCGCTGGAGTAACTGCTGCAATTTGTGAAGACGCAGGTCCCCGACACAGAAATTGAGTTTGTGGATAAGAAAATCGGTAGCTTAAGAAGCACTTATAGAAAAAGAGCTTAATAAGGTCCAGGCTTCCATGAGATCGGGAGCAGCAGCAAAGGATGTGTATGTACCCAGTCTGTGGTAATACAATAGGATGCGGTTTCTGGAAGACCAGATTGAAGCGAGGGAATTACTGTCTACACTTCCATCCACCCTTCCCTCAACCCCAGCTGAGGCTTCCGTGGACCAACCTGGCCCTTCCATCCTGGAAGAAGTTGAGGAGCCCAGCTGGAGCCAGGTATAGTATTTTTGAACACATTTATTGTCCGAAAATTATTGGTGTTAACTAGATGTTATTATTGATAACAAATTAATGATTTAACAAAAAGTGTTTTACATATCAATAGGCAGTAGTGGCCAAAAATGATTGGGACAAGAATAAAAATGCTGGGCTCAGAATGATAGTCTTTTCTATTTATTAACATTCAATTTACAACAGTCATGAGCTGAAAATTGTGTGTGATTGATGAATGTATGAACAAAAAACTACAACTATGTACCTTTTTCATAAACAGGAAGACCTCAGCAAGGACGAGACTCAGGAGGTGGCCAGGCCCAGTAGCTTCACCCAATCCAAGGTGCCTCCCCTCCACCTTACAACAAAAATGGCCAGGAACGGGAGTAACGTGGAGGAGGCAGCACTGGGCCTCATTAAGGAGTCTCAGTACTGCAAATGCAGGAGGGCTCAGTGCTGAAAACACCCCCCGAAGCTGAAGAGGCCTATGGCTGCTATGTAGCTGCAAAATTGCAGCAAATGGAGGAGGGCCAATGCTTCATGTGTGAGAATCTTATTTTTCAGTCCCTTCGGAAAGGGTTTAGGGGGCCAAATGAGTGATAACATGTACTTAGGTGCGCTTGCCCATCCTCCTCCTCCTGCCACAAGTCCACCTCCAGAGCCACAACCTCCAAGGAAGGCTGCAGGGAAGGCTGCAGGGAGGACAAGAAAGTGATGGCCTGGGTTCAGTCTGGTCTGACAGAAGACGCAGGCTGTTGTAGTACCACAGCCTGGGGACATCTACTGTATGTCATCTGCCACTGTTCATGATATCTGGGACTCATGGATCAGACTGTGCTCCCTATTATATGGACTTCTCAGGCTACCAATTTTTAGTTACAAAGAGTTGATGTGTGCCCTGGGGTACAAAGGCTTCATAAATTCAAGCAGTATCTCCAGCGTTGCCTTCGTCTTTATTTTGTTATGAATCAGTATAAATGTAGATTTTTTTATATGAAAATACTTGGCTATGTGTTTCTCTTCAAAAAGGACAGTTTGTTTATGAGTAGGCAGGTACATTTCAAAAATACAATGTCAAATTAACAAGGGGCAACAACCAGCCTCCTTGAGATTTAAAAATACTTGATAATAATGCTGTTGTGGAAACTTGACACACAAAAAAAATTATGGAGATCACTAGAAAATAATTTAAAAATAATAAAAAAAACAGGAGATCTTGATTAAAAAAAATAATAATTCAAAACATTATTCTGGAGATCTGGCTTTAAAAACAAAAAAGATTATTCAGGAGATCACGAGAAATAATAAAGAAATACGTTTGTGAGAACTCTGTGTGAATATCAGCAGCAAAACAAATTCATTCTTCTAGCATTATAAAGAACAAAAGAATGTGCTGCATTTAAAGATCCAAAAATTGACGCATGTGCTATCTCCATTACGAACGCTCGTTTTACGAACGAGCGCTTCTGTCTCGTACTTGATTCTGAGCATGCTTGATTTTTTGCACGTCCGAATTGCATACAGACGATCGCATTTTCGTATAGGAACTTTCCCCAACTGAAAAATAGAGAGCCTGCTCTCAATATTTTACTGGCTGGAATTCTGCCAGCCGGAAAAGTGAGGCTAATGCCGTGTACACACGAGCGGACTTTTCGACCGGACTGGTCTGACGGAACGAATGCGGCAGACAATCCGACCATGTGTGGGCTTCATCGGACCTTCAGGTGACTTTTTCTGTCGAAAATCTGACGGACTTTAGATTTGGAACATGTTTCAAATCTTTCCGACAGAACTCTGCCGGACCCAGTTCCTATCGAGAAATGTGCTCGTCTGTGCTGGTCCGACGGACAAATAACGACGCATGCTCAGAAGCAAGTACGAGACAGAAGCGCTCGGTCTTGTAAAACTAGTGTTCGTATTTTAGCTAGCACATTCCTCACGCTACAAATTCTGTGATCATT
The DNA here is from genome assembly GCA_037952925.1 of Lithobates clamitans. Taxonomy (NCBI): domain Eukaryota; kingdom Metazoa; phylum Chordata; class Amphibia; order Anura; family Ranidae; genus Lithobates; species Lithobates clamitans. The sequence continues at coordinate 10,045,119 of JBBGZY010000008.1, read as the reverse complement.
GAATGCAGCGCAGTATTGTATTCTTTATAATGCTCTCACAAACAGATTTATGGATTATTTCTCTTGATTTCGAGAATGATATTGTATTTTTTAAAAGCCCGATCTCCATACTAATGTTTACATATTTTTTATTTGGAGACATCTTTTATTATTTTTTATTTCATCAAGATCTTTTTTTAGAAAGAGGGGTAAGGCCTCAATTACAGTTTAATAGAAAACCAGTACAAGTACCATCATCCCGAGATTGTATAATGAAAGGAATACAGGGGTGGAGACATGATGGCAGTTTCTGCAGCTGTTTGTTCACGTGTGCACCCCCAAAATTGGGAGTTGGGACTATCACGGTACTCGATAATAATATACAGTTACAGAAATCTAAAAAAATATGTAAATTTTTAATAATTGAAATACAAAATTGCAAACATAATATATACAGACAATCATAAAATCAAGTATATATACCACACTGAATACAATGAGTGGGGCCCACAATTTTTTATATGGGGGGTGTATGTAAGACTTATCTCGACTGGTTTCGTGGTTGGAACTGCTTCTTCAGGAGGAACAAGTCTATAAGGTAATATAGCATAACTTTAGTACATAAACACATTAAACATATGCAGCAAACATAAATAATCATGGAGGTAGTTACAATCCATGATACAAAAAAGGTAAAATTGAGGACAAGCTCACCCACTCAGATAGGATCAGTGGGACAGCAGGACCCAACACAATTCCCCCTGTGGAGGACACGGGGGATTGTAAACAGACTCTGGTTTGGTAAAGAATAAATAAGAAAGATGTAATGATAAAATGGATAACAATGTCATGTGGGCAGGTACAGTGCAGGGGAGTGCACACCCAATGGAGGAACGGTGAACCCGGGATTGTGCAGGTTAAGGGGGGAAGGGCGAGAGGAAGGGAGAAAAAAGGGGGGGAAGGGGGGAGGAAAAGGAGGGGAGGGGAACAGGGGAGGAAGGGGGGGAGAAAAAGGGGGAGGAGGAGGGGGGGAGGGGAGGGAAAGGAAGGCAAGGGAGGGGGAAAGAGAACCAGGAAGGGGATTGTGATGTGAGGTGTAGGGAAGAAGAAAGAGATGAGGGAGGGTGAGGAATGAGGAGGGGGGGAGGGGGGGAGGGTGAGAGGGGGGGAAGGAGATGGGGGAAGGAGACGGGGAGGGGGGGGAAGGGGGGGGGGAGGAACTGTAGAGGGACACCGGGTATAGAGGTGCTGGGAGTTGTAATCATAAGGAGAACTAAAGAAATAACCAGCTGGCACTCACCGGATATTAAGTGAGCCAAAATTATACGCATGAGCTGTGCATAATACAGGGTCCTGTAGGTGGGCAGCATCAGTAGATAGCATAGAAGGAAATCAGTGTTAGATGATTGAACCTCGAGATTTCAAAGTCATAATGATGCTGGGCACCATAAAATATGGCCACTTCAGCTAAAAAGTAGAAAATATACAACACAATAAAACAATGTGACCAGTATGGATGGATCACAGCCCCAGGGGTCAGTGATGGGGAGGGGATATACTAAAGAGTACGGAGAGTAAGGAGCTAATGCAAGGTTGGCAGGGGTGTGAATATAAAAGAAATGTGAGAAAGCAATAAAACGGGGGAGAGAGAGGTGTCACAACCCTGTGAGGATTACAGGGGCAGGCGGCACATAGAAAAAGGAAGCCATGAAACCATGAGAGCGTAACCCTGTGCCTGATACAGGTACAATCCGACAATGGGAATAGAGCAGGAGTGTGGGGATAATTGAAGGCTGCATGATACCAAAAATGACAAACTGACCTTAGGGAAAGCGATCCATCCAGACAGCCCAGCGCAGGAGTCCGTCAGCTCAAACAGCGGTCCTGACCGGGCCGCTATAAGGGGTCCCCAACCCGGAAGTCAGGGCACGCCAACGTGGGCAGCCTCTGACGTAACCGGGTCAGTTTGCCCGCACTGCGCAGGTGCACAATCGCGTGCTACTGCGCAAGCGCGCGCTGGTGTCCAAGGCATTGCAATCCAAGACACACAGTCGCAAGCAGACCTAACTAAGGCTGCTAGGGCAAACACATGTCCACCGGGGGGAGAGGAGACAAGGATCCCGCAAACCACCACTGAGGGGAAGGGGGAGCGTGTCATCTTACAGCAAACAATTAACAAAGATCAGTTAAAAAAAAGAGGGGTACACATGAATAATCAAACGGTGTATAAGATATATGTTAATCTCAGGGGATATCACCCAAGGACTGTCATTGATCCTAACATCAATCCATGGGTCAGTCATAAGATGAAATTGATGGAATAATAAAAAAATACAAGATTTGTAGGGGGACACACGGTGTCAATTACCATCAAACATAGGGGAAAGAGAGAGGGGGGAAGGAGAAGGGGGGGGAAGGGAGGAAGAGAAGGGGGAGAAGGGAGGGGGAGGGGGGGATGGAGCATGTGAGGAAGGAAAAAAGGGAGGGGGGGGAAAGGAGGGGGGAAAAAGGTGGAAGGAGGGGAGGGGGGAAAGAGGGGGGAGGGAGAGGAAACAAATGAGGGGGCAGAAGGGAATGGAGAGATAAGGGGCAAAATAAACCAGGGGGTAAAATGGGGGGACCAAGGTTGTCACAAAAAAGAATTTGTAAGATACCATCTCATTGAGGCCAGGGGGGAAGGTGGCATTGAGCCGCTCAATCCATAAGGTCTCCCTCTGAAGGATTGTACAGTCCCAATCACCTCCCCTGGGATTTGGTTGAATCACCTCAAGAACCAGAAATTGTACAACAGAGCTGTCACATCTATGGTATAGGCCAATGAGTCTACCAATCGTGGTCAGTTTCCCATTCTCTGAATAATAGAGGTGGTCACCAATCCTCTGTCTAAATTCTCGGATGGTTTTTCCCACGTAAAAAGCTTTGCACGTGCATACCATCAAGTAGATCACTCCTTTTTTACCGCAGTCAGCAAAGGTCCGCGGGACAAGGGGCTCTCTGTTAGGTAGGATGAACCGTCTGCCCTCGTGGACCCAGGGACAGCGGGGCCAGTCCCCACATCTAAACGTACCGTTCTCTCAGAACGGTCCTGTTCTGTTTTAAAAAGTGTAGTGGCTGGAAGTTAGTTGGTCCCGCAAGGATCGCGCCCTACGGAACACTTATGCCCCGTACACACGGTCGGATTTTCCGATGGAAAATGTCGATGTGCTAATGCAAATGCGACTTACGTTTAAGTAGCTTAAACATTTTAGCAAAGAAAGTTTGGATGTCATCTTCAGTTTTGTGATCATTTAGACATGCAGTTTTAAGATTCGACATAAAGCCTACCCAATCGGTGCCTAAGACATCCATAGTTACATTCATCTATGACGAAGAGACCCTGATTGAGTTAGGGTGACAAGAAGATATGTTAGTAAAGAAATAAACAAGAAATAAACAACAGGTATAGAGGCACTATTAAGCGTATCAGTTGATGTTGCCATTCACCAAGAGATACGTAGACCAAAGAAATGGGTGTGTTATCCACCCTATGTATAATAGAAAGAGGGGTAAGGCCTCAATTACAGTTTAATAGAAAACCAGTACAAGTACCATCATCCCGAGATTGTATAATGAAAGGAATACTGGGGTGGAGACGTGACGGCAGTTGCTGTAGCTGTCTGTTCACGTGTGCACCCCCAAAATTGGAAGTTGGGACTATGACGGTACTCGATAATAATATACAGTTACAGAAATCTAAAAAAATATGTAAACTTTTAATAATTGAAATACAAAATTGCAAACATAATATATACAGACAATCATAAAATCAAGTATATATACCACACTGAATACAGGGCTCCCCAACCCGGAAGTCAGGGCACGCCAACGTGGGCAGCCTCTGACATAACCGGGTCAGTTTGCCTGCACTGCGCAGGTGCACGATCACGTGCTACTGCGCAAGCGCGTGCTGGTGTCCGAGGCATTGCAATCCAAGACACACAGTCGCAAGCAGACCTAACTAAGGCTGCCAGGGCAAACACATGTCTGCCAGGGGAAGAGAAGACAAGGATCCCGCAAACCACCACCACCACTGAGGGGAAGGGGGAGCGCATCCTCTTACAGCAAACAATTAACAAAGATCAGTCCCACTGATCCTATCTGAGTGGGTGAGCTTGTCCTCAATTTTACCTTTTTTGTATCATGGATTGTAACTACCTCTGTGATTATTTATGTTTGCTGCATATGTTTAATGTGTTTATGTACTAAAGTTATGCTATATTACCTTATAGACTTGTTCCTCCTGAAGAAGCGGTTCCAACCACGAAACCGGTCGAGATAAAAGTCTTACATACACCCCCCATATAAAAAATTGCGGGCCCCACTCATTGTATTCAGTGTGGTATATATACTTGATTTTATGATTGTCTGTATATATTATGTTTGCAATTTTGTATTTCAATTATTAAAAATTTACATATTTTTTTAGATTTCTGTAACTGTATATTATTATCAAGTACCGTGATAGTCCCAACTACCAATTTTGGGGGTGCACACGTGAACAGACAGCTGCAGCAACTGCCGTCACGTCTCCACCCCTGTATTCCTTTCATTATAAGATCTTTTTTTTTAGGATTGTTAAAAAATAATTTTCTAGTGATCTCCATATATATATATATATTTTTTTTGTGTGTCAAGTTACCACAATAATTTTTTTTAATGTATTTTAATAAAAACACATAGGCAAGTATTTTCAGAAAATAAACTATCCATTTATTCTGGTTAACAAAATAAAGATGAAGGCAACGCTGGAGAAACTTTTGGAATTTGTGAAGCCTTTTGGCCCCAGGGCACACATCAAGTCTGTGAAAAAGAAAATTGGGATCTTGAGGAGTCCGTATAATAGGGAGCACAATCTGGTCCAGGAATCCCAGAGATCAAGACCAGCAGCAGATGACATATATGTCCCCAGGCTGTGGTACTATACCAGCCTGCGTCTTCTGTCAGACCAGACTGAACCCAGGTTATCACGTTCTTCTCTTCGCTGCAGCTTTCCCTCCACGCTGCCCTGCACCCTTCCCTGCAGCCTTACCTCCACGCTGCCCTGCAGCCTTCCTTTGAGGCTGTGGCTCTGGTGGTGGACTTGAGGCAGGAGGAGGAGGAGGAGGAAGAGGGGCTTGCTCATTTATTTGGCTGTTGGCAGTTAACTTGCCCCTCAGCCCCTTGTGAAGGACATCAAAAAAAAGTTTTTCACAGAGGAGGCGTTGGCCCTTCTCCACTTCGAGCAACCTGCTGGCCATATGGCAGCCATAGGCCTCTTCAGGTTTGGGGGGCTCTGTGTGCCTCAGTAATGCCTCCTCTGTCACCGTAACCTTCCTGGGCCTTTTTGTCTGAAGGCAGAGGGGAGGCACCTGCAATTGGGTGAGGCTCCTACTGGGCCCGGCCACCTCTTGGCTGACACTTGTTCTGCCCTCCTCCTGGCTGACACTGGTCCCGGCCTCCTCCTGCCTGCCACTTTCCACACCCTCGTCCTGGCTGAGCTCATCCTGTGTCAAAAAAAGGGACATGGTTTTATTTTTTGTATATATAAATGGGGTAATGGCGCTCCCCTAGGGCTTGTTTGGGCAGGTGAGAAAAAAATGACTATATTATAAAAATGGGCACCCTGGCTCCAGGCTGGGTTGTCTCCTGAAGTAAACAGGATACCTGACAATGGTAAGCAAGCAACACTCCTTATAGGGAATGTACATCAAAGGTGAGTATGCAGATTCAGAAATGAAAATATAAAGTGTTGGTAAATCATAAAATAGTTACAACCTCTTCACCATATGTGATCGTAATGGTCGGTAATGAATTTACATACATTATATGCACATGAGACCATACATAATAACTTGTAAAGTATAATCTTACATATGCGTGCACCCACTTTAGTGGTAAATATTATTACACCTGTGAAAAGTATATAGGTGATGATAGCTTTAAAATATCAACGATTAACAGTAAGCATATAAGTGACCATAACGTGTCAGTGAACTGAAACCTTAAATTGATTTTAAACCTTGAGTTAATTTAAACTCTTGATCTATTTAGTAAATAATTTATAACATTACATAATTAGTAGGTAGTCCATAGTTGTGAAAAGATCTTCACCATAGTGAAAAATGAAAAATAAAAAATAAAAATAGACATTAAGCTCAAAAACGTGACTTGAGTGCATTCAACATCCAGGTGACTTGGTGACTTGGTGCTCCCCCTCAAGGATCCCCACTCACCAGATCCATTCACCCCAAAGGGGTAATTCGCATGCAGATATAACCTCTATGATCTCCCTGCCAGCGTTAAGGATGGGTTCATGGGGTGGTCCTCAGCATACACAGAAGCATGGAACTTTGTTACTCATATGGAAAAAAAGGAATGGCGGACTCCCATAGTGTAGTAATTAAAGATGGAATTTATTTCAACAAAAAATTCCTCAGATAAAAAATCTTCAGATAAAAATACTACAAACCAGCGCAGCTGGCTGTAGTAATACAGCAGCAAACAGTGTATGTAAAGCAAACATACATCAAGGGCATAGGTAAGTGGACTTGATGTAACTAACCGCAAACCGCTCAAGTGGATTGGGAATGCTCGTACCGCAAGGTGGAAGTAACCCGAGCGTTTGCGCTCCACCTGCGTTCCAGCGGCCTAATTTTGCGGAAGTGACATAGCGTGCGTGGCGCCGTCGTACGCGTTTCATCATAGATGTCCTCAGCGACGGTACCCGCACGCCACGCACCACGTCACTTCATAGAGAAGCAGCCAAGTCGGTGCCGCCCCTCACAGACAAAGGCACCTATCGTGTTAGATTATAGGAGGGGTTACAATGCTTAGTGCACGCCTAACATTCACAGAACTGTATGCAATGAATGTTAAACTCTGATGGTTGGTTTGTATTATTCTAATAGGTGTGCAGCATCCAATATTATGGCTGGTTTCCTACAAAAAGGTCACTAACGGGGCATGTCAGAACGTTAAAAAAGTTTACAAAATATTAAATAAAATGAAGAGAATTAAATAGTAACCTCTAATGGTATGGTTTTACCGGCATATCCTTAGATTCTAAGTGTGTAGACATAGTTTCCAGCTCCCAAGGGGACCCCCCCTAGAGGCCAACCATGTGCATCACACTTGATCTAAAATAGATCTGAATCCAAGGGTATGACGGCTGTAGCAGTTTCCCAAATATACACTATGGACCATAATGGATAGAAATCTCTAAGTAATAAATGGGTCCATAGTGGTGTGGAGATAGGAAAGACAGTAGGGGTAACAATTAGCTAGTGGGTGGAGGAGGGCAGAACAGCTAGACGTACTGTGATATAAACTAATAGTGGATATACATAACATAATAAAGATGTATGATAGTAGGACATCTAATAGGAAAGGCCCCAGCAGTGTTAAGTAATTTTTTTAACCTTAAGCTCACATTAAAGATCAAAGTATATAACAACTGTGAGCCAGTATGGAAGTAGTATATGCATCCTGATACAATTCTAAGTGCAACACTAGTGAGGTCCCACTGCCTTGCACATAATGGCATAATTCTAAAACTAGGTCCCAACTCAGATTCATACCCACTGCTAGACCTTGAGCTTGCCCGCGCCCCCCAATGCATGCCTCTCTCTCCTGATAACAGAACTATATTACCCCAATGTTTGGTTAGAAAAATGTGTGTGCGTGGCATGCGGGAACCGTCGCTGAGGACGTCTATGATGAAACGCGTACGACGGCGCCACGCACGCTACGTCACTTCCGCAAAATTAGGCCGCTGGAACGCAGGTGGAGCGCAAATGCTCGGGTTACTTCCACCTTGCGGTACGAGCGTTCCCAATCCACTTAAGCAATTTGCGGTTAGTTACATCAAGTCCACTTACCTATGCCCTTGATGTATGTTTGCTTTAAATACACTGTTTGCTGCTGTATTACTATGGCCAGCTGCACTGGTTTGTAGTATTTTTATCTGAAGATTTTTTTATCTGAGGAATTTTTTGTTGGAATAAATTCTATCTTTAATTACTACACTATGGGAGTCCACCATTCCTTTTTTTCCATATGAGTAACAAAGTTCCATGCTTCTGGCAGGGAGATCGTAGAGGTTATATCTGCATGCGAATTACCCCTTTGGGGTGAATGGATCTGGTGAGTGGGGATCCTTGAGGGGGAGCACCAAGTCACCAGGACGTTGCATGCACTCAAGTCACGTTTTTGAGCTTAATGTCTATTTTTATTTTTTATTTTTTATTTTTTAATTTTCATTTTTCACTATGGTGAAGATCTTTTCACAACTATGGACTGCCTACTAATTATGTAATGTTATAAATAATTTACTAAATAGATCAAGAGTTTTAATTAACTCAAGGTTTAAAATCAATTTAAGGTTTCTGTTCACTGACACGTTATGGTCACTTATATGCTTACTGTTAATTGTTGATATTTTGAGGCTATCATCACCTATATACTTTTCACAGGTGTAATAATATATAGCGCTAAAGTGGGTGCACGTATATGTAAGATTATACTTTACAAGTTATTATGTATGGTCTCATGTACATATAATGTATGTAAATTCAGGGTAGGCTTACCTACCATTACGATCACATATGGTGAAGAGGTTGTAACTATTTTATGATTTCCCAACACTTTATATTTTCATTTCTGAATCTGCATACTCACCTTTGATGTACATTCCCTATAAGGAGTGTCGCTTGCTTACCATTGTCAGGTATCCTGTTTACTTCGGGAGACAACCCGACCTGGAGCCAGGGTGCCCATTTTTATAATATAGTAATTTTTTTCTCACCTGTCCAAACAAGCCCTAGGGAGCGCCATTACCCCATTTATATATACATCTAGTTTGAAGCACCTTCGGGGTGTTTCTTTAGGGGGGCTGCATACCTATACATTGTCCTAAGCGCAGTCATTACACTTTACTCTATAGTTTTATTTTTTGGTTCATCAATCACACACAATTTTCAGCTCGTGACTTGCAAATTCTATGTTAATACATATAAAAGATTATCATTCTGACCCCAGCATTTTTTCAAGCTGGTGACAAACATTTTTGGCCTCTACTGTCAATTGATATGTATACATCATTTTTTGTAAAAAATCCTTAATAGGTAATCAATTAGAACATCTAATTAACATCATTAATATTAGGACACTAAATATGTCTAAAAATAATATACCTGGCTCCAGATGGTCGCATCCGGTTCTTCCAGGATGGAAGGCCCAAGTTGGTCCTCATCAGCCTCTGCTGGGGTGGAGGGAAGGGTTGAAAGAGATTCCCTGGCTTCAGTCTGGTCATCAAGAAAATGCAGGTTTTGGAAGTATCACAGCCTGAGTACATACACATCATCTGCTGATGCTCCTGATCTCAGGGAAGCCTGGATCTTGTTATGCTCCCTCCTATACATATTCCTCAAGATCCCAATTTTCCTTTCCAAAATCTCCACGGTTGCTTCTGGGATGAAAGTCTGCACAAATGCCAGAAGTTTTTCCAGCGTTGCCCTCCTTACTGGTTTAATGTGATATTGAGGGTGTTTGACCTCCCACAGATTCCTCATCTCCCTGTACTGCTCAATAAATGGTGTCAGAAATTCACGGTCCTTCACTTATTATTCATTTTTGCTGTAAGACAATACACAAGACACAAACACTAATATTAACCTAAACTCTCATAATCTCATCCCAACATAGACCTCAATCTTTAAGCAGTATAGGCCGCTACAAAGTAAATAAAATTGACCTTCGTTTAGGACGCTCGTAACTTCAGTTTCTCTTTCCTCTGCGCACAGAACGAACATACGGCACATGCGTGTTAGCTTTATATACACTGTGCTTGCATCAAACTCCACCTGCGTCGCCCGCCCCTGATGTTCTTTTTCACGAATATTCTCCGCCCCTTCTCTACTCACAGAACGTACATACGGCACATGCGTGTTAGCATCATATACACTGCGCATGTGTAAAACTCCGCCTGGTTGCCCGCCCCTGACGTTCTTTTTCACGAGTATTCTCCGCCCCTTCTCTCTACGATGCGCAGTAGGAGCAACATGGCGGAGACACAGGTGGTTCATAATTTTACCACAAGCAAGGAGGAAAGCCCAAAGCCTGAAACGTCCCAAAGATTTAAAGCCTCCAATATGGCCTTTCAAGAGATGGTGGAGATGGTTGAAATTTTGCGGAGGAAAGATTATGATGGCAAGCATGGACCGTACACCCAGCCTAATTTACGCAAGGCCAAAATCATGTCCAAAGTTGTGAAGACTCTGCAGCATAATTTTGTAGTGCGCCGCTCAAAAGACCAATTGAGGAAACGTTGGTCTGACCTAAAACTCAGGGAGCAGGATCAGTACAGAAGAATAAAAAAAGTGCTTAAAAAAGTAAGTACTTGTCATGTGCTCCTATTCTGATTATTAACATGCATGCTGCTCCATGTGCTTTTCTTTACTGTTGTACAGTTTTAAATGGCTACTTTTATGTTCGTGGACACACACATTGTTCATAGAAAACATTGTTTGTAAATATATACAATGTTTTTGCCAGATACAGGGTTAACTACATTTGGTCTTGCTAATTTGTCTTATTAAAAGAGGTTTAGGACATTGTTGTCTAAATTTTTTTGGAAACTATAATGAATAGCAAACTTCATTCAGTGGAATGTAAGGAGAGGACACTCGGCAGCTGTTTACACATCTGGACTCAGGAGCACTAGTGTGGGACACCAGAATACATTTTTTACGGTAACCGACACAGGTGCTCCAGTGTATACTTGTTGGGGTGTCTCTATCTGTGAAACTTGGCTAAAAAAGGTAAGTATTCCAGCTTGTTTAAAAGGGCATTTTAATCATGTCTTCAACTTGGATCTCTGCACAAACAGACAATTGTACACCACTTCAATACAATGTTTCATATTCCTATTTCTGGACTCTAATATCTGTGTGCTAAGTATACCTTATGTTTCATTCTCACAGGGGAGAAAAGACTCAGACAACTGGATCCCAGGGACCCCCAACCTCACCTGCCAGATTGGGAAATAAGCCCAAGCCCCCTGTGAATGTGGAGGAAGAAGAGGTAGAGGAAGTGGGCGACATGGGCACCCCACCAGTTGAGTGTTTGACACCCCAGCTTCAGGTAATCTATGTATGCCTGCATATTTCTAAATACATCTTTTTTCATCAATTGTAGGTGATGTGCTGGTTGTGGAAGGGGAAGCCGCGGAACCATGTCAAAGCACCAGAGCCCCCCCCCGAGGATGTGGAGGAAGGAGAGGTGGAGGAACTGGGCGACATGGGCTCCCCACCAGGTGAGTGTCTGACACCCCAGCTTCAGGTAATCTATGTATGCCTGCAACTAAATACATCTTTTTTCATCAGTTTTAGGTGATGTACTGGTTGTGGAAGGGGAAGCCGCGGAACCCTTTTCAACAGACAGCGCACAAAGACTGATTGACCAGGTCATGGCATGGAATGGGGATATTGATGTCATGCACAATCAGCTGGACATTATGCGCAATCAGCTGGACATTATGCAACAGGAAATGAAGAACATGATCAATGTTATGGGGAGAATTTAATCCCTTTGTCGATCATGTTCTTCATTTCCTTTTTATATAACCAGATTCTGGCCTTACATTTTTTTACGATTGTGTACAATTTTCAAATCCAAATTTTGAAGATGCACACGGTGTGTCAACATGTGCTATCTGCCATCAGGAGATCTCAATGTACGCGGTTTGTGGGTGCAACCCGTTCCTCATAACACTAGTAGGTTAGAGGAAGGGATTGCACACACAAAACACATCCATTGATCCTCTATGATGGGAGATAGCACATGTTGAAATCCAAATTGGTGTGCATCTTCAAAATTTGGCTTTTACAGGGGTGACATCAACCCATCTGATTTTAGGGCAATATCAAGACATTTTTGTCATTATAATATCTGATATTGCCTTTATTTTAAAGATGCGGAACTTTGTTAACTTCCAGAGTTGTGTGTATGTTTTATATGTTTTAAAACATGCCCAGTTGTTAAAATATATATATATATATATTTTTTTTTTCTAATAAAAAATAAAACAAAAATAATTTTAAAGAAAAAAAATATTATATATTTGGTAAAAAAAACAAAATTTATATTGTAAAAAAATTATTAAAAAAAAAAACTAAACGCACATGTGAATGTGCACAGATTAAAAAGTTAGCTAATGAACAATGTGTGGCTTCTTCTTTCAATGCTCAATACCAGTTTTGTAAGTATAATTTTGGGTTTACAGTGACAATGGGGCTTATTTACTAAAGGAAAATACACTTGGCTCTACAAGTACACTAGGAGAACCTAGGAGACAGCAAAAAGAAAAGCAAGCAATAAATACATTTCTAGATTTTATCAGATATTTTTTTTTTTATTAACAAAAAATAGAGATTGCTTGGCATTGCAATGGCCCCCCTACCCATAAAAAAATCAACATATCTATCCCAAACTTGACAGGCGCTTTGGGGGGCCAAGCCAGTACGGCCAGTATCCAGGCCCGTCAGAGGATTCTCTGTAAGTCCGGCCTCAGGCCCAAGTGATCCAAGATAATTTCTTGAATTTTTGCGTAAAAATTGTGCAGGATGCCGCATGCTAGGACAATGTGATTACGTTTGTAGTCCGCCATGTGGATTGCTGTCTGAAACAGGGGGAACCGGCTGGCCATTATCCCAAAGGTATTCTGCATAACTCTTCTCGCTCTGGCCGGTAGTTAAAAACCCTCCTCTCCTCCTCTCCGGGGTGAGGGTCCTTTGGGGGAATGGCCTCATCAGGTGCTCGCTCAGACCGAAGGCTTCATCTGCAATGAAGACAAAGGGGAGTCCTTCCATGTTATCCGCATCAGGTGGCAATCCCAGGCCACCACTCTGGAGACACTGGTAGAGCTGGGTGAAGACTCCTCCATCCGACATCTGTCCATTCTTCCCCACGTCCACATACAGAAATTCATATTGTGCCGACACCACCGCCATTAACACAATACTATGAAACACCTTATAGTTGAAATAGTATGACCCCAAATGGGGTGGTGGCACGATGTTGACGTGTTTCCCATCTATAGCCCCTCCACAGTTAGGAAAGTCCCAATGGGTGGCAACATGGGATCCACAGTCTGCCATTCCTGTGGCTTTGAAAGAAACTGGGGAGTCAAATAAGAAAAAAATATATAAGTACTTTTGCACTTATAAGTATTATTATTATTAAGTATTATTTAAAGACTAAAAATATAAGGCCCACTTATGAGATTCCTCACCCCCTCTGAATGCCCATTGATAAAATTTAAGGGGGTGGGGGGATTATAAATCAATTTAAGGACACATAGACCATTTGGATACATTTTAGGGGGGTTATAAATCAATTTAAGGACACACACACCATTTGGATAAATTTTAGGGGGGTTATAAATCAACTTAAGGACACACAGACCATTTGGAAAAATTTTAGGGTAAAGCACTACAATGGAGCTGACAAAATACATGTTAAGTGACTGGACTAGGTGGATATGGGCCCAGCATAGCATGCTGGGGAGGTTAGTGAAGGCAAATATGCATGCAGGACAAAAAAGGAGCATTAAAAGATTACAGCATGCATGAGGACAAAGGGGACATTCACAGCATATTGCAATCATGGTAATTAGGGATTGAGTAAAGAAATACAATACATTAGCAAACATAAAATACAAAAAAATGTGATGTTAAAGGATACGTCTTATTTTAATATAGTCCTTCTGCAGGACCTGGATGATGGCAGAACAGGTCTCTGGGATTAGGGATGAGCTTTGTGTTCAAGTCGAACCCATGTTTGACTCGAACATCGCCTGTTCGATCGTTCGCCGAATTGCAAACGATATGGGCCGTTCGCGCCAAATTCGCACCACGTTGCGGCCCATAATTCACTGCGGGATCGCAGTGCATTGCTGGCTGATGATTGGCCAAGCATGCACTATGACCCCCATGCTTGGCCAATCACAGCTCCGTCTGTACAGAGAGCTGTAATTGGCCAAAGCCAGGGTGGCTTTGGCCAATTATGGCTCAGGGGGTTTAGTACACGCCTCACACTATATAAAGCCGCCTGCACGTTAGCCCTGTGTAGTGTGTTCCAGCGTTGAGAGACAGAGAGACAGTGTCATTTGATTTAAGTTAGATAGATTAGGCAGGACAGTCAGTCAGTTAGCTGCACTTACAGTGTATTGTGTATATATATATGCATCCCAGGTGTTGTATATATATATATATATACACTGTATTCAGTTTAGCTAGATCTGTTCCTTTTATTATCTTCCTACTGACAGGCAGGCAGGTGTTGTTACAGTATTTGAAGAAAATTGCTGGTGTTCTTTGGATCCTATTAGTCCTATTAGCTACTGTAATTACAGTTAGTGTAGTATGTCCTCTGCACAGTGTTCAGCTAAAGCTCCAAGTTAGTGTAGAGCGACCTCTGCACAGTGTTCAGCTAAAGCTACAAGTTAGTGTAGTGCGACCTCTGCACTGTGTTCAGTAGGGAAGAGCTTCGAGTTCGAGTCAAACACATGTTTGACTCGAACATTGGCTGTTCGCAAGTTCGCCGAACAGCGAACAATTTGGGGTGTTCGCGGCAAATTTGAATGCCGCGGAACACCCTTTAAAAGTCTATGGGAGAAATCAAAAGTGCTAATTTTAAAGGCTTATATGCAAGTTATTCTCATAAAAAGTGTTTGGGGACCTGGGTCTCTCCCCAGAGGACATGGATCAATGCAAAAAAAAGTTTTAAAAAGGGCCGTTTTTTCAGGAGCAGTGATTTTAATAATGCTTAAAGTCAAATAATAAAAGTGTAATATCCCTTTAAATTTCGTAGCTGGGGGGTGTCTATAGTATGCCTGTAAAGGGGCGCATGTTTCCCGTGTTTAGAACAGTCTGACAGCAAAATTAAATTTGAAAGAAAAAAAGCCATTTAAAACTACTCGCGGTTATTGCATTGTCGGTCCGACAATACACATAGAAGTTCATTGATAAAAACGGCATGGGAATTCCCCACCGGGGAACCCCAAACCAAAATTTTTTAAAAAAATGACGTGGGAGTCCCCCTAAATTCCATACCAGGCCCTTCAGGTCTGGTATGGATATTAAGGGGAACACCGGCAAAAATTTTTTTAAAAAAAATGACGTGGGGGTCCCCCTAAATTCCATACCAGACCCTTATCCGAGCACGCAACCTGGCAGGCCACAGGAAAAGAGGGGGGACGAGAGAGCGCCCCCCTCCTGAACCGTACCAGGCCACATGCCCTCAACATTGGGAGGGTGCTTGGGGGTAGCCATGTTGATGAGGACAAGGGCCACATCCCCACAACCCTGGCCGGTGGTTGTGGGGGTCTGCGGGCGGGGGGCTTATCAGAATCTGGAATCCCCCTTAAACAAGGGGACCCCCAGATCCCGGTCCCCCCCTGTGTTAAATCGTAAGGGGGTAAGTACCCCTACCATTTCACTAAAAAACTGTCAAAAATGTTAAAAATGACAAGAGACAGTTTTTGACAATTCCTTTATTTAAATGCTTCTTCTTTCTTCTTTCTTCCTTCGTCTTCTTCTTCTTCTGGTTCTTCTGGCTCTTCTGGTTCTTCCTCTGGTGTTCTCGTCCAGCATCTGCTCCGCGGCGTCTTCTATCTTCTTCTCCTCGGGCCGTTCCGCACCCATGGTAGGGGGGAGGCTCCCTCTCTTCTCTTCATCTTCTCTTCTTCATCTTCTTCTTCATCTTCTTCTCCGCTTCTTCTCCAAACTGTCTCTTGTCATTTTTAACATTTTTGACAGCTTTTTATTTCACACAGGGGGGGCCGGGATCTGGGGGTCCCCTTGTTAAAGGGGGCTTCCAGATTCCGATAAGCCCCCTGCCCGCAGACCCCCACAACCACCGGCCAGGGTTGTGGGGATGAGGCCCTTGTCCTCATCAACATGGGGACAAGGTGATTTGGGGGGCTACCCCAAAGCACCCTCCCAATGTTGAGGGCATGTGGCCTGGTACTGTTCAGGAGGGGGGGCGCTCTCTCATCCCCCCTCTTTTCCTGCGGCCTGCCAGGTTGCGTGCTCAGATAAGGGTCTGGTATGGATTCTTAGGGGGACCCCACGCCGTTTTTTTTTTTTTTGGCGCGGGGTTCCCCTTAAAATCCATACCAGACCTGAAGGGTCTGGTATGGAATTTAGGGGGACCTCCACGTCATTTTTTTAAAAAATTTTGGCCAGGGTTCCCCTTAATATCCATACCAGACCTGAAGGGCCTGGTATGGAATTTAGGGGGACCCCCACGTCATTTTTTTTTTTTTAATTTTGGTTCGGGGTTCCCTGTGGGGAATTCCCATACCGTTTTTATCAATGAACTTCTATGTGTACTGTCGGACTGGCAATGCAATAGCCGCAAGTAGTTTTAAATGGCTTTTTTCCTTTCAAATGTCATTTTGCTGTCAGACTGTTCTAAACATGGGAAACATGCGCCCCTTTACAGGCATACTATAGACACCCCCCAGCTACGAAATTTAAAGGGATATTACACTTGTATTGTTTGACTTTAAGCATTATTAAAATCACTGCTCCAGGTCCCCAAACACTTTTTATGACAATAACTTGCATATAAGCCTTTAGAATTAGCACTTTTGTTTATTCATGTTCGTGTCCCAAAGACTTTACCAGTGTTCGCATGTTAGAACAAACATTTTTCCTGTTCGCATGTTCTGGTGCGAACCGAACAGGGGGGTGTTCGGCTCATCCCTAGTGTTCAGCTAAAGCTATAAGTTAGCGTAGTGCGACCTCTGCACAGTGTTCAGCTAAAGCTACCTGTAGAAAGTTGGTGTTGTTTTTCTGATCCTATCACTAACGCAGGGAGCTACATTATTTACACATTAGTGTAGTGAGACCTCTGCACAGTGTTCAGCTAAAGCTACAAGTTAGTGTAGTGCGACCTCTGCACAGTGTTCAGCTAAAGCTACCTGTAGAAAGTTGGTGTAGTTTTCCTGATCCTATCACTACGGCAGGCAGCTACATTATTTACACGTTAGTGTATTGCGACCCCTCTACAGTGTTCAACTAAAGCTGCCTGTAGAAGGTTAGTGGTGTTTTCCTGATCCTATTACTACCCAGGCAGCTACATTATTTACATGTTAGTGTAGTGCGACCTCTGCACAGTGTTCAGCTAAAGCTACCTGTAGAAGGTTGCTGTTGTTTTCCTGATCCTATCAATACAGCAGGCAGCTACATTATTTACACGTTAGTGTAGTGCGACCTCTGCACAGTGTTCAGCTAACACTACCTGTAGAAGGTTTTTTTTGTTTTCCTGATCCTATCACTACGGCAGGCAGCTACATTATTTACACGTTAGTGTAGTGCGACCTCTGCACAGTGTTCAGCTAAAGCTACCTGTAGAAGGTTGGTGGTGTTTTCCTGATCCTATCAATACCGCAGGCAGCTACATTATTTACACGTTAGTGTATTGCGACCTCTGTACAGTGTTCAACTAAAGCTGCCTGTAGAAGGTTAGTGGTGTTTTCCTGATCCTATCACTACCCAGGCAGCTACATTATTTACATGTTAGTGTAGTGCGACCTCTGCACAGTGTTCAGCTAAAGCTACCTGTAGAAGGTTGGTGTTGTTTTCCTGATCCTATCACTACCGCAGGCAGCTACATTATTTAAACGTTAGTGTAGTGCATCCTCTGCACAATGTTCAGCTAAAGCTACAAGTTTGTGTAGTGCGACCTCTGCACAGTGTTCAGCTAAAGCTACAAGTTAGTGTAGTGTGACCTCTGCACAGTGTTCAGCTAAAGCTACAAGTTAGTGTAGTGCGACCTCTGCACAGTGTTCAGCTAAAGCTACCTGTAGAAGGTTGGTGGTGTTTTTCTGATCCTATCACTACCGCAGGCAGCTACATTATTTACACGTTAGTGTAGTGCGACCTCTGCACAGTGTTCAGGTAAAGCTACCTGTAGAAGGTCGGAGGTGTTTTCCTGATCCTATCACTACCGCAGGCATCTACATTATTTACACGTTAGTGTAGTGCGACCTCTGCACAGTGTTCAGCTAAAGCTACCTGTAGAAGGTTGGTGCTGTTTTCCTGATCCTCTCACTACCGCAGGCAGCTACATTATTTCCACGTTAGTGTAGTGCGACCTCTGCACAGTGTTCAGCTAAAGCTACCTGTAGAAGGTTGGTGGTGTTTTCCTGATCCTATCACTACCGCAGGCAGCTACATTATTTAAATGTTAGTGTAGTGAGTCCTCTGCACAGTGTTCAGCTAAAGCTACAAGTTAGTGTAGTGCGACCTCTGCACAGTGTTCATCTAAAGCTACAAGTTAGTGTAGTGCGACCTCTGCACAGTGTTCAGCTAAAGCTACCTGTAGAAGGTTGGTGGTGTTTTCCTGATCCTATCACTACCGCAGGCAGCTACATTATTTACACGTTAGTGTATTGCGACCTCTGTACGGTGTTCAACTAAAGCTACCTGTAGAAGGTTAGTGGTGTTTTCCTGATCCTATCACTACCCAGGCAGCTACATTATTTACACGTTAGTGCAGTGCGACGTCTGCACAGTGTTCAGCTAAAGCTACAAGTTAGTGTAGTGCAACCTCGGCACAGTGTTCAGCTAAAGCTCCAAGTTAGTGTAGTGCGACCTCTGCATAGTGTTTAGCTAAAGCTACCTGTAGAAGGTTGGTGGTTTTTTCCTGATCCTATCACTATCGCAGGCCACTACATTATTTACATGTTAGTGTAGTGTGACCTCTGCACAGTGTTCAGCTAAAGCTACCTGTAGAAGGTTGGTGGTGTTTTTCTGATCCTATCACTACCGCAGGCAGCTATATTATTTCCATGTTAGTGTAGTGCGACCTCTGCACAGTGTTCAGCTAAAGCTGCCTGTAGAAGGTTGGTGGTATTTTCCTGATCCTATCACTACTGCAGGCAGCTACATTATTTACACATTAGTGTAGCTCGTCCTCTGCACAGTGTTCAGCTAAAGCTACAAGTTAGTGTAGTGCAACCTCTGCACAGTGTTCAGCTAAAGCTACGAGTTAGTGTAGTGCGACCTCTGCACAGTGTTCAAGTAAAGCTACCTGTAGAAGATTGGTGGTGTTCTCATACTAATAATACTACAGGCAGGCAGTTTATTTTGCTAGCTGCAGTATCAGTATATATATATATATATATATATATATATATATATCCCAGCTTAGTGCAGCTACACTTCACTGCAGGCCATTAGTATGTCTGGAAGGGCAACAAGGAGAGGCAGACAGTCACAAGCCAATAAAAGAGGGCAAGCAGGCTCTGTGTCTATAGGCAACAGTGCTGGTCATGGACATGGTGCATCCTCATCAGCACATGGCCGTTGGACACACTTGGCCTTTTTTTTGGCAGCTGGCCACGTTGAGCCGCAACATGCAGAAGACTTGGACGAGTGAATGATCCTCCACACCACAGGTGTGCTTGGGGGACAGGAGCCACACTGGGGCAGAGGTTCTGTCAGCTCTGCAGAGACAGGTTCAGAAGTGGTTGACGCCACGCCAACTTAAGGCAGGAATGGTGGTTTGCGACAATGGCACCAACCTTCTGTCCGCCCTCTGACAGGGACAAATGACCCATGTGCCCTGTTTGGCTCACTTCCTTAACTTGGTGGTGCAGCGGTTCTTGGGCAGGTACCCGGGCTTACAGGATGTCCTGAGGCAGGCCAGGAAAGTCTGTGTGCATTTCTGCCGGTCATATAATGCCAGTGCTCGGCTGGCATACCTCCAAAAGGAATTTAACCTGCCCAAGAACCGCCTAGTCTGTGATATGCCCACTAGGTGGAACTCAACGTTGGCCATGCTGCAGCAGCTGCACACACAGCAGAGGGCCATCAATGAGTACCTGTGCAACTATGGCACCAGGACAGGGTCAGGCGAGCTTGTTTTTTTTCCCCACGCCAGTGGGCCATGATCAGGGATGCATGCACTGTCCTGTCACTAGGGATGAGCCGAACACCCCCCGGTTCGGTTCACACCAGAACCTGCGAACGGACCGAAAGTTCGCACGAACGTTAGAACCCCATTGATGTCTATGGGACTCGAACGTTCGAAATCAAAAGTGCTCATTTTAAAGGCTAATTTGCATGGTATTGTCCTAAAAAGGGTTTGGGGACCCGGGTCCTACCCCAGGGGACATGTATCAATGCAAAAAAAACTTTTAAAAACGGCCGTTTTTTCGGGAGCAGTGATTTTAATGATGCTTAAAGTAAAAAAAAAAAAAAGTGAAATATTCCTTTAAATATCGTACCTGAGGGGTGTCTATAGTATGCCTGTAAAGTGACGCGTGTTTCCCGTGTTCAGAACAGTCCCCTGCACCAAAAGGAAAAATCTCATTTAAAACTGCTTGCGGGTTTAATGTAATGTCGGGTCCTGGCAATATGGATGAAAATCAGTGAGACAAACGGCATGGGTACCCCCCAGTCCATTACCAGGCCCTTTGGGTTTTGTATGGATATTAAGGGGAACCCCGCACCCAAATTAAAACAAGGAAAGGTGTGGGGCCACCAGGCCCTATATACTCTGAACAGCAGTATACAGGCGGTGCAAACAAGACAGGGACTGTAGGTTTGTTGTGAAGTAGAATCTCTTTGTAATTTTGAACGGGTACATTTTTAACGTGTTTAGCTCCAGCCAAAAAATCTTTTTTAAGCTTTTTGGAAAACATAGGGAAGGGTTATCACCCCTGTGACATTTGTTTTGCTGTCTTTCCTCCTCTTCAGAAGATTTCACCTCACTTTTTGTCCCAATGAAAAATGTTTTTTGAAAATTTGGGTTTTTTTGTAGAACAAGGATTGGAAAGCATCAGTGGAAAGGAGAAATGTTTTTCCCATATTAACTCTTACAGGAGAGAATTTCCCTTCCTAGGGGTAGATTTAATCTCACTTCCTGTTGTCTCCTTCCGTTTGCAAGTAGGAGTCCTTTGTAAGTTAGTTGTTTGAAAGTAGGGTCCTGTCCTATATACTCAGCAGAAATTTGGGCCTTAGGTGTTGCTGTGGCCACAACACTGTAAGCCCTCACAGGGCCCTGCTGTGAAATATTAGATCAAGAATTGTAATTACATGCCCCTGTTGAACAGGAGCTGAAAAATTAGGCCTTAGGCACTGGTGCTGGTGCCATAACACTGCAACCCCTCACAGACACTCTAGTTGGAACGCAGGAATGAGCCCTGCTGCAAAGTATTGCATCAAAAATTGTAATTACACGCCCCTGTTAAACAGGGGCAGAAAAAATGGGCCTTAGGCACTGCTGCTGGTGCCACAACACTGCAACCCCTCACAGACACTCTAGTTGGAATGCAGGAACGAGCCCTGCTGCAAAGTATTACATCAAAAATTGTAATTACACGCCCCTGTTAAACAGGGGCTGAAAAATTGTGCCTTAGGCACTGGTGGTGGCGCCCAGAACCAAAAATGTTCTTACAAGCTATCAGCGTGATGATTGAGGAGGAAGAGGATAATTACTCAGGGATAGTCACTCAGCATCAGCATAGGCAGTCTTTGAAGGGATCTGAGATTTCCAAAAAAATTATTCGGTTACATCAGCATCAGGTGCTTGGTAGCTGGTGGTGATCCAAGACTGATTAATTTTTATGAAGGTCAGTCGATCGACCGAGTCAGTGGACAGACGCACCCTATGATCGGTTACCACGCCTCCAGCAGCACTGATTGTGCGTTCCGAAAGAACGCTGGATGCAGGACAGGCCAGTAGCTCAATTGCATACTGTGCAAGCTCTGGCCAGTGATCCATCCTCAAGACCCAGTAACCCAGAGGATTTTCGGTGGGAAAGGTGTCCAAGTCTGATCTTGCCCCTAGGTATTCCTGCACCATGTAAAACAGACGCTGGCGATGGTTGCTGGAACCGATCATACCTTGGGGCTGCGGACCAAAAAATTGTCTGAACGCATCGGTCAGACGGCCACCTTCTCCACCACTCCTTTTACTGACCGAAGCCTCAGCAACACGTTGTCCAGAAACAGGAGTTTGTAACCTCCCAGTCTCTGGGAACGCGTTGCACAGACCTTTCTGCAAGGCCTCCCGAAGATGTTTCATCCTCTGCTCCCTCTGCGATGGCAAGATAAGGTCCGCAACCTTACCCTTGTAACGTGGATCAAGGAGGGTTGCCAGCCAGTATTGGTCCTTCTCCTTGATACCACGAATACGAGGATCCTTACGCAGGCTTTGCAGGATCAGGGAGGCCATGCAGCGTAGGTTTGCTGAGGCATTCGGTCCGGAGTCCTCTGGGTCACTAAGGACGACATGGTCTGCAGCCACCTCCTCCCAGCCACGTACAAGTCCATGTGTTTCTTGGGACTGATCCCTTAAAGACTGCTGCTGATACTGAGTGCCAGGCTCCACCTCCATACTGACACATTCTTCCTCCTCCTCCTCCTCCTCCTCCTCGTCCTCTTCCTGTGTGATCGGCGGGCACGCAGGAACACTGTCTGGATAAAGGGGGCCTTGAGAGCTAAGTAAGTCCTCCTCTTCCTGCCTCTGTTCTGCCTCAAGTGCCCTGTCCATTATTCCATGCAGCGTGTGCTCCAACAGGTGGACAAGGGGGACAGTGTCACTGATGCATGCACTGTCACTGCTCACCATCCTCGTGGCCTCCTCAAATGGTGACAGGACAGTGCATGCATCCCTGTTCATGGCCCACTGGCGTGGGGAAAAAAAAACAAGCTCCCCTGACCCTGTCCTGGTGCCATAGTCGCACAGGTACTCATTGATGGCCCTCTGCTGCGTGTGCAGCTGCTGCAGCATGGCCAACGTTGAGTTCTACCTGGTGGGCATGTCACAGATTAGGCGGTTCTTGGGCAGGTTAAACTCCTTTTGGAGGTCCACCAGCCGAGCACTGGCATTATATGACAGGCAGAAATGCACACAGACTTTCCTGGCCTGCCTCAGGACATCCTGTAAGCCTGGGTACCTGCCCAAGAACTGCTGCACCACCAAGTTAAGGACATGAGCCAAACAGGGCACATGGGTCATTTGTCCCTGTCGGAAGGCAGAGAGGAGGTTGGTGCCATTGTCGCAAACCACCATTCCTGCCTTAAGTTGGCGTGGCGTCAACCACCTCTGAACCTGCCCCTGCAGAGCTGACAGAACCTCTGCCCCAGTGTGGCTCCTGTCCCCCAAGCACACCAGCTCAAGCACCGCATGGCATCTTTTGGCCTGCGTACTTGCGTAGCCCCTTGAACGACTACGGAGCACCGCTGGTTCCACGGAAGAGGCTATGGAGGAAGAAGAAGAGGAGGGGGTGGAGGAGAGAGGTGTGTCACAATCATTAGCATTTTGGAGGCGTGGTGGTGGAACAACCTCCAACACTACTGCACCTTGTCCTGCATCCTTCCCAGCTGCCAGCAGAGTCACCCAATGCGCCGTGAAACTTAGGTAACGTCCCTGTCCATGCCTGCTGGACCATGAGTCAGCGGTAATATGCACCTTACCGCTGACCGCCCTGTCCAGCGAGGCATGGACATTGCCTTCCACATGCTGGTAGAGAGCCGGAATCGCCTTCCGTGAGAAAAAGTGGCGTTTGGGTACCTGCCACTGAGGAACCGCACATTCCACAAACTCACGGAAGGGGGCAGAGTCTACCAACTGAAAAGGCAGCAGTTGAAGTGCTAGCAATTTTGCCAAGCTAGCATTCAACCGCTGGGCATGTGGATGGCTGGGAGCAAACTTCTTTCGGCGGTGCAGCAGCTGGGGCAGGGAAATTTGCCTGGTACAATCTGACGTCGGTGTACCAAAAGCAGATTGCCCACAAGTACTTGGCTGTGACACACCTAATTCTACACCTTCATTCCTCTCAGTGCAGGTCTCAGAGAGGACTGAAGGTCTAGTGGGGTTGGAAATCTCAGCTGATGAGGAGCAAGGAGAGGTCCTCTTTGTTCTTTGGTGTGGGTCTTTTAGATACGCTTGCCAATGAACTGCATGGCAGGTCAACATATGTCTGGTCAAGCATGTGGTACCCAAGCGGGAGATGTTTTGGCCACGTGAGATACGCTTGAGACATATGTTCCAAATAGCAGCGGTGCGATCTGATGCACTCGTCTCAAAAAAGGCCCACACCAAAGAACTTTTTGAATAACACGCAGAGACTGCAGCGCCCTGCACATGTGGAGCTTTGGGGTGTGATGCAGTCAATGTGCTGCCCTAAGGCTGGCCCCTGGAGGGCATCCTACCTCGTTGGTGATGTGCCGCCTCCTCCTCCTCCTCCTCCTCCTCTCTCCTATCAGGCACCCACGTTGAGTCAGTGACCTCATCATCCCCTCCCTCCTCATCACTGGAGCAAACCTGGCAGTATGCTGCAGCAGGGGGAGCATGACTACCAGATTGCTGTCCTTCTTGGGCACCCCCTCTGTCCGTGCTCATGTTACTGCCTTCATCGAGCTCAGTATCATCATCAGAGCCTTCCAAACGCTGGGCATCCTCCTGGAACATGTACCCAACACTGTGGTCAAACAGTTTGAGGGACTCCTCAGGAGGACATGGTGGGGCTAGGGAAGGAGTCACTGATGACATTGAGCCGAGGGAAGAGGCCGCTGCTTTGCCAGACAAAGTACCCTGGGCATGGGTGAGAGAGGATGAGGAGGATGAGGACGGCTTGGTCATCCACTCGACCAAGTCTTCCGCATGTTGCGGCTCAACATGGCCAGCTGCCGAAAAAAAGGCCAAGCGTGTCCCATGGCCACGTGCTGATGAGGATGCACCGTCTCTACGACCAGCACTAGACACAGAGCCTGCTTGCCCTCTCTTATTGGCTTGTGACTGTCTGCCTCTCCTTCTTGGCCTTCCAGACATACTAATGGCCTGTAGCTGCACTAAGCTGGGATAGATATATATATATATATGTACTGATACTGCAGCTAGCAAAATCAACTGCCTGCCTGTAGTATGAGAACACCACCAACCTTCTACAGGTAGCTTTAGCTGAACACTGTGAGCAGGATGCACCCCACTAACTTGTAGGTTTAGCTGAACACTGTGAGCAGGACGCACTGAACTAACTGTTAAATAGTCTAGCTGCCTGACTGTGGTACTAATAGGATCAAAAGAACACCAGCAATTTTCTTCAGGTAGCTGTATTTACTGTAACAAGACAAGCCTGCCTGTCAGTAAGAAGATAACAGAAACGGATCTAGCTGAACACTGTGCGCAGGACGCACCCCACTAGCTTGTAGGTTTAGCTGAACACTGTGAGGTGGACGCACCCCACTAACTTGTAGGTTTAGCTGAACACTGTGAGCAGGATGCACCCGACTAACTTGTAGGTTTTGCAGAACACTGTGAGCAGGATGCACTGCACTAAATGTAAATAATCTAGCTGCCTGACTGTGGTACTAATAGGATCAAAAGAACACCAGCAATTTTCTTCAGGTAGCTTTATATACTGTAACAAGACAAGCCTGCCTGTCAGTAGGAAGATAACAGGAACGGATCTAGCTGAACACTGTGAGTAGGACGCACTGCACTAAATGTAAATAGTCTAGAAGACAACAGGAACGGATCTAGCTAAACTGAATACAGTATATATATATATATATATATATATATATATATATATATATATATATATATATATATATATATATATATATATACATATATACAACACCTGGGATGCATATATATACACAGTGCAACTAACTGACTGACTGTCCTGCCTAATCTAGCTAACTCAAATGAAATGACACTGTCTCTCTCTCTCTCTATTTCTCAGCACACCGGAACACACTGCACAGGGCCGCCGTGCAGGCAGCCTTATATAGTGTGGGGCGTGTACTAAATCCCCTGAGCCATAATTGGCCAAAGCCTCCTTGGCTTTGGCCAATTACGGCTCTCTGTTAAGGCGGCGCTGTGATTGGCCAAGCATGCGGGTCATAGTGCATGCTTGGCCAATCATCAGCAAGCAATGCACTGCGATGCCGCAGTGAATTATGGGCCGTGACGTGCTACACGAATTTGGCGAACGACCGAACAGCAGATGTTCAAGTCGAACATGGGTTCGACTCGAACACGAAGCTCATCCCTACCTGTCACCATTTGAGGAGGCCACGAGGATGGTGAGCAGTGACAGTGCATGCATCAGTGACACTGTCCCCCTTGTCCACCTGTTGGAGCACACACTGCATGGAATAATGGACAGGGCACTTGAGGCAGAACAGAGGCAGGAAGAGGAGGACTTCCTTAGCTCTCAAGGCCCCCTTTATACAGACAGTGTTCCTGCGTGCCCACCGATCACACAGGAAGAGGACGAGGAGGAGGAGGAGGATTGTGTCAGTATGGAGGTGGAGCCTGGCACTCAGCATCAGCAGCAGTCTTTAAGGGATCATTTACAGTCCCAAGAAACACATGGACTTGTACGTGGCTCGTACGTGGATCATGTTGTCCTTAGTGACCCAGAGGACTCCGGACCAAATTCCTCAGCAAATCTACGCTGCATGGGCTCCCTGATCCTGCAAAGCCTGCGAAAGGATCCTCGTATTCGCGGTATCAAGGAGAAGGAACAATACTGGCTGGCAACCCTCCTTGATCCACGTTACAAGGGTAAGGTTGTGGACCTTATCTTGCCATCGCAGAGGGAGCAGAGGATGAAACATCTTTGGGAGGCCTTGCAGAAAGGTCTGTGCAACGCGTTCCCAGAGACTGGGAGGTTACAAACTCCTGGACAACTTGTTGCTGAAGCTTCAGTCAGTCAAAGAAGGAGCGGTGGAGAAGGTGGGCATTTGACAGATGCGTTCAGACAATTTTTTAGTCCGCAGCCCTAAGGTTTGATCGGTTCCAGCAACCATCGCCAGCGTCTGTTTTACATGGTGCAGGAATACCTGGGGCAAGATCTGACTTGCACACCTTTCCCACTGAAAATCCTCTGGGTTACTGGGTCTTGAGGATGGATCACTGGCCAGAGCTTGCACAGTATGCAATTGAGCTACTGGCCTGTCCTGCATCCAGTGTTCTTTTGGAACGCACATTCAGTGCTGCTGGAGGCTTTGTAACCGATCACAGGGTGCACCTGTCCACCTACTCGGTCGATAGACTGACCTTCATAAAAATGAATCAGTCTTGGATCACCAGGGGCATGTAATTGCAATTTTTGATGCAATTCTTTGCAGCAGGGCTAGTTCCTGCACTCCAACTAGAGTATCTGTGAGTGGTTGCAGTGTTGTGGCACCAGCACCAGTGCCTAAGGCCCAATTTTTCAGTCCCTGTTTAACAGGGGCGTGTAATTACAATTTTTGATGCAATTCTTTGCAGCAGGGCTAGTTCCTGTGCTCCAACTAGAGTATCTGTGAGGGGTTGCAGTGTTGTGGCACCAGTGCCTAAGGCCCAATTTTTCAGCCCCTGTTCAACAGGGACATGTAAATAGAATTCTTGATCCAATATTTCACAGCAGGGCCCATTTCTGCGCCCACCAAGAGTATCTGTGAGGACTTACAGTGTTGTGGCAACAGCACCACCACCAAAGGCCCAATTTTTCTGCCCCTGTTCAACAGGGGCATGTAATTACAATTCTTGATCTAATATTTCACAGCAGAGCCCTGTGAGGGCTTACAGTGTTGTGGCCACAACAACACCTAAGACCCAAATGTCTGCTGAGTAGGGATGAGCCGAACACCCCCCTGTTCGGTTCGCACCAGAACATGCGAACAGGAAAAAAATTCGTTCGAACACGCGAACGCCGTTAAAGTCTATGGGACACGAACATGAATAATCAAAAGTGCTAATTTTAAAGGCTTATATGCAAGTTATTGTCATAAAAAGTGTTTGGGGACCCGGGTCCTGCCCCAGGGGACATGGATCAATGCAAAAAAAAGTTTTAAAAACGGACGTTTTTTCAGGAGCAGTGATTTTATTAATGCTTAAAGTCAAACAATAAAAGTGTAATATCCCTTTAAATTTCGTACCTGGGGGGTGTCTATAGTATGCCTGTAAAGGGGCGCATGTTTCCCGTGTTTAGAACAGTCTGACAGCAAAATGACATTTGGAAGGAAAAAACTCATTTAAAACTAGCCGCGGCTATTGCATTGCCGACAATACACATATAAGTTCATTGATAAAAACGGCATGGGAATTCCCCACAGGGGAACCCCGAACCAAAATAAAAAAAAAAAAATGATGTGGGGGTCCCCCTAAATTCCATACAAGGCCCTTCAGGTCTGGTATGGATATTAAGGGGAACCCCAGCCAAAATTGAAAAAAAAAATTGACGTGGGGTTCCCCCTAAATTCCATACCAGACCCTTCAGGTCTGGTATGGATTTTAAGGGGAACCCCGCGCCAAAAAAAAAAAAAAAAAAACGGCGTGGGGTCCCCCTAAAAATCCATACCAGACCCTTATCCGAGCACGCAACCTGGCAGGCCGCAGGAAAAGAGGGGGGACGAGAGTGCGCCCCCCCCCCCCTCCTGAACCGTACCAGGCCACATGCCCTCAACATTGGGAGGGTGCTTTGGGGTAGCCCCCCAAAACACCTTGTCCCCATGTTGATGAGGACAAGGGCCTCATCCTCACAACCCTGGCCGGTGGTTGTGAGGGTCTGCGGGCGGGGGGCTTATCGGAATCTGGAAGCCCCCTTTAACAAGGGGACCCCCAGATCCCGGCCCCCCCCCTGTGTGAAATGGTAAGGGGGTACTTACCCCTACCATTTCACTAAAAAACTGTCAAAAATGTTAAAAATGACAAGAGACAGTTTTTGACAATTCCTTTATTTAAATGCTTCTTCTTTCTTCTTTCTTCCTTCATCTTCTTCTGGTTCTTCTGGCTCTTCTGGTTCTTCCTCCGGCGTTCTCGTCCAGCATCTTCTCCGCGGCGTCTTCTATCTTCTTCTCCTCGGGCCGCTCCGCACCCATGGCATGAGGGGGGAGGCTCCCGCTCTTCTCTTCATCTTCTTCTTCTTCTTCCTTCTTCTCTTCTTCTCTTCTTCCTGTCTTCTGCGGGCCGCTCCGCAGCCATGCTGGCATGGTGGGAGGCTCCCGCTGTGTGACGGCGTCTCTTCGTCTGACGGTTCTTAAATAACGGGGGGCGGGGCCATCCGGTGACCCCGCCCCCCTCTGACGCACGGTGACTTGAGGGACTTCCCTGTGACGTCACGGGGAATGCCACAGGGAAGTCCCGTCATGTCACCGTGCGTCAGAGGGGGGCGGGGCCACCGGGTGGCCCCGCCCCCCGTTATTTAAGAACCGTCAGACGAAGAGACGCCGTCACACAGCGGGAGCCTCCCTCCATGCCACAGCATGGCTGCGGAGCGGCCCGCAGAAGACAGGAAGAAGAGAAGAAGAGAAGAAGGAAGAAGAAGAAGAAGATGAAGAAGAAGATGAAGAAGAGAAGAAGATGAAGAGAAGAGCGGGAGCCTCCCCCTCATGCCATGGGTGCGGAGCGGCCCGAGGAGAAGAAGATAGAAGACGCCGCGGAGAAGATGCTGGACGAGAACGCCGGAGGAAGAACCAGAAGAGCCAGAAGAACCAGAAGAAGATGAAGGAAGAAAGAAGAAAGAAGAAGCATTTAAATAAAGGAATTGTCAAAAACTGTCTCTTGTCATTTTTAACATTTTTGACAGTTTTTTAGTGAAATGGTAGGGGTAAGTACCCCCTTACCATTTCACACAGGGGGGGGGCCGGGATCTGGGGGTCCCCTTGTTAAAGGGGGCTTCCAGATTCCGATAAGCCCCCCGCCCGCAGACCCTCACAACCACCGGCCAGGGTTGTGAGGATGAGGCCCTTGTCCTCATCAACATGGGGACAAGGTGTTTTGGGGGGCTACCCCAAAGCACCCTCCCAATGTTGAGGGCATGTGGCCTGGTACGGTTCAGGAGGGGGGGGGGGGCGCACTCTCGTCCCCCCCTCTTTTCCTGCGGCCTGCCAGGTTGCGTGCTCGGATAAGGGTCTGGTATGGATTTTTAGGGGGACCCCACGCCGTTTTTTTTTTTTTTTTTTGGCGCGGGGTTCCCCTTAAAATCCATACCAGACCTGAAGGGTCTGGTATGGAATTTAGGGGGAACCCCACGTCAATTTTTTTTTTCAATTTTGGCTGGGGTTCCCCTTAATATCCATACCAGACCTGAAGGGCCTTGTATGGAATTTAGGGGGACCCCCACATCATTTTTTTTTTTTTATTTTGGTTCGGGGTTCCCCTGTGGGGAATTCCCATGCCGTTTTTATCAATGAACTTATATGTGTATTGTCGGCAATGCAATAGCCGCGGCTAGTTTTAAATGAGTTTTTTCCTTCCAAATGTCATTTTGCTGTCAGACTGTTCTAAACACGGGAAACATGCGCCCCTTTACAGGCATACTATAGACACCCCCCAGGTACGAAATTTAAAGGGATATTACACTTTTATTGTTTGACTTTAAGCATTAATAAAATCACTGCTCCTGAAAAAACGTCCGTTTTTAAAACTTTTTTTTGCATTGATCCATGTCCCCTGGGGCAGGACCCGGGTCCCCAAACACTTTTTATGACAATAACTTGCATATAAGCCTTTAAAATTAGCACTTTTGATTTCTCCCATAGACTTTTAAAGGGTGTTCCGCGGCATTCGAATTTGCCGCGAACACCCCAAATTGTTCGCTGTTCGGCGAACTTGCGAACAGCCAATGTTCGAGTAGAACATGAGTTCGACTCGAACTCGAAGCTCATCCCTACTGCTGAGTATATAGGGCAGGCCCCTACTTTCAAACATCCAACTTACAAATGACTCCTATTTACAAATGGAAGGAGACAACAGGAAGTGAGATGAAATCTACCCCTAGGAAGAGAAATTCTCTCCTGTAAGAGTTAATATGAGAAAAATATTTCTTCTTTCCACTGATGCTTTATCACCAATCCTTGTTTCACAAAATACCCCTTAATTTTCAAAAAACATTTGTCATTGGGACAAAAAGTGAGGTGAAATCTTCTGAAGAGGAGCACAGACAGCAAAACAAATGTCACAGGGGTGATAACCCTTCCCTAGGTTTTCCAAAAAGCTTAAAATAGATTTTTTGGCTGGAGCTAAACATGTTAAAAATGTTCCAGTTCAAAATTACAAACAGATTGTACTTAACAACAAACCTACAGTCCCTGTCTTGTTTGCACCGCCTGTATACTGCTGTTCAGAGTATATAGGGCCTGGGGGCCCCACACCTTTCCTTTTTTAATTTGGGTGCGGGGTTCCCCTTAATATCCATACAAGACCCAAAGGGCCTGGTAATGGACTGGGGGGTACCCATGCCGTTTGTCTCACTGATTTTCATCCATATTGCCAGGACCCGACATTACATTAAAGTAGCAAGTAGTTTTAAATGACTTTTATTCCTTTAAAAATATAATTTTGTGCAGGGACTGTTCTAAGCACGGGAAACACGTGCCACTTTACAGGCATACTATAGACACCCCCCAGGTACGATATTTAAAGGAATAGATTCACTTTTTTTTTACTTTAAGCATCATTAAAATCACTGCTCCCGAAAAAACGACCGTTTTTAAAACTTTTTTTTGCATTGATACATTGATACTGGGGCAGGACCCGGGTCCCCAAACCCTTTTTAGGACAATACCATGCAAATTAGCCTTTAATATGAGCACTTTTGATTTCGAACGTTCAAGTCCCATAGACGTCAATGGGGTTCTAAACGTTAATGCAAATTTTCGGTCCGTTCACAAGGTCTGGTGCAAACCAAACCGAGGGGTGTTCGGCTCATCCCTATCTGGGATAATGATCCACAGAGCATGGTGGGAGATACCTGTCGAGAACTTAAGGTCCTGCAGGCTTCTCCCAGTCGCCAAATACCGCAAAAGAACAAATAATGGCAGCCGCAAGACACAAAGACTCTTAATTTTCAAAGGCCATAAATACCAAGTCTTTCAAGACTTATCTCAACTAACTCTCCTTAAAAGCAAAGAAATGAAACCACATCTGCAAGTCCTTAAATATCACCAAATTAATTATTGCTGGGGATTTCCTTTTTCCCTTCGCTTTACTTATAAAGGAAATTCATATATATGTAAATCAGCAAACAATCTTCTTTCTACACTTAGAGATCTCCACCTGGCAACATCTTCCACAACAATGGATGGTCCCAAACGATGAATGAATTCAACATCCCTCTCACAGACCCAAGATATTTAAGACTCCGAAGTACCTCAAATATCTCAAACCCCACTTAGTCCTCATAAAAGAGGTTGCTTTGCTTCACCTGAAGAAGATAACATTCCAGACTGATATATATACCAAATGGGTGATATTTAAGAATTCAATCTTATATCCCCCCCCTTTTTCTTTTTTTTTTTTTGTTTTGTTTTTTTACAGCGTTATTATAAGATTTTGATTCTATTAGAATTATCTTGAGTTATTTTTTATCAGTTTTAATTATCCTTAACTTCAATATATTTTGAGCTTAATCTAAATTCTACTACCTTGCATTATAGTATGCACTATTTTTTACAGTTATGTTAAACTAACATTATACTTATGACTCATTTTGTTCAATTATTTTACTTAAATATTACACAGGCTGTCGTAGTCCCAGAGACAGCTCACTGCACCTCCACTCATTCCTTGAGCGCCCAACTTAGATTTGGATGCTCCTTAGACCACTTCATATCCACTGGTTGGTGTTTATTCACCACCCACTGGATATTTGCTCCAATAGGGAGCCCTTTTCTTTTTATAACGTATTTTCTTTTTAGAAGTTTCACTTGAAAAAGAACAAAAACAACTTAATAAAAAGCTTGAAGACAGATTTTACAAAGCTTCGGTAGACTTTCAGACCAAACCCACACAACCGAATAAACTTAAGAGAAGAAGATGAAGAAGATGAAGAGAAGAGCAGGAGCCTCCCCCCATGCCATGGGTGCGGAGCGGCACGAGGAGAAGAAGATAGAAGACGCCGCGGAGGAGATGCTGGACGAGAACGCCGGAGGAAGAACCAGAAGAACCAGAAGAACCAGAAGATGAAGGAAGATAGAAGAAAGAAGAAGTATTTAAATAAAGGAATTGTCAAAAACTGTCTCTTGTCATTTTTAACATTTTTGACAGTTTTTTAGTGAAATGGTAGGGGTACTTTTGTACCCCCTTACCATTTCACACAGGGGGGGCCAGGATCTGGGGGTCCCCTTGTTAAAGGGGGCTTCCAGATTCCGATAAGCCCCCTGCCCGCAGACCCCCACAACCACCGGCCAGGGTTGTGGGGATGAGGCCCTTGTCCTCATCAACATGGGGACAAGGTGTTTTGGGGGGCTACCCCAAAGCACCCTCCCAATGTTGAGGGCATGTGGCCTGGTATGGTTCAGGAGGAGGGGGCGCACTCTCATCCCCCCTCTTTTCCTGCGGCCTGCCAGGTTGCTTGCTCGGATAAGGGTCTGGTATGGATTTTTGGGGGGACCCCACGCCATTTTTTTTTTTTTTGGCGCGGGGTTCCCCTTAAAATCCATACCAGACCTGAAGGGTCTGGTATGGAATTTAGGGGGAACCCCACGTCATTTTTTTAAAAAATTTTTGGCCGGGGTTCCCCTTAATATCCATTTTAGACCTGAAGGGCCTGGTATGGAATTTAGGGGGACTCCTACGTCTTTTTTTTTTTTTTTTCATTTTGGTTCGGGGTTCCCCTTTGGGGAATTCCCATGCCGTTTTTATCAATGAACTTCTATGAGTATTGTCGGCAATGCAATAGCCGCGGTAGTTTTAAATGAGTTTTTTCCTTCAAAATGTCATTTTGCTGTCAGACTGTTCTAAACACAGGAAACATGCGCCCCTTTACAGGCATACTATAGACACCCCCCAGGTACGAAATTTAAAGGGATATTACACTTTTATTGTTTGACTTTAAGCATTATTAAAATCACTGCTCCTGAAAAAACGGCCGTTTTTAAAAAAAATTTTTGCATTGATCCATGTCCCCTGGGGCAGGACCCAGGTCCCCAAACACTTTTTATGACAATAACTTGCATATTAGCCTTTAAAATTAGCACTTTTGATTTCTCCCATAGACTTTTAAAGGGTGTTCCGCCGGCATTCGAATTTGCCGCGAACACCCCAAATTGTTCGCTGTTCGGCGAACTTGCGAACAGCCAATGTTCGAGTCGAACATGAGTTCGACTCGAACTCGAAGCTCATCCCTAGTTATCAATATAAATTATGTCTGTTTGCTGACGATGTCTTAATATTCCTTACTTCACCCGTTACCTCAGCCCCAACTCTTCTGAACGTCCTTTCTAAAGTTGAACAATTATCAGGCCTTTCTGTAAACCCCCACAAATCCAAAGTTTTAAATATATCATTGACGCCTGCCATCCAAACCCAACTTCTTCACTCTCTACCATTCACCTGGTCTACAACGTTTATCTCCTATTTGGGTATTAACTTTACAGTCAACCCTCTGGAGCTCTATACAACAAATTACCCACCTATGCTTTCACAAATTAATAAACTTCTCAATAATTGGTCAACCATACCATTAGCCTGGTTAGGAAGAATTACAGTGATAAAAAAGTCCATCCTCCCAAAACTCATATCTTTTTCGAGTACTCCCTATATCTATACCATCACACTTCTTACGCATTGTACAATGTAAAACCTTACATTTCATCTGGGGTAAGACAAAACCTCGAATTCCTAAACATACCCTATATGCTCCTAAAATTCAGGGTGGTCTGGGTGTGCCAGATTTTACAAAATATTATTTTGCAGCTCAATTATCACAACTTTCCAAATACCATGCTAAGACGGAAATCTCACTTTGGCGGTAGAATCAGTCGATTGTGACCCTCTATCCATCGCAAATCTTCTCTGGCTAAACCCAACGCAATGCCGAATAGTAATGAATCCCATTACAGCCTATCTATTTGGGATAGGTTAAAAACCCGATTTGGCCTACAATCTAGACATAATCCTCTTCTCTCTTTCATCCATAATCCCTCATTTTACCTGGCTTGGTCCTCCCCAAACTCATTCTCTGCATGGTCAAGAGCTGGTCTGACTTGCGCTCATCATTTCTATAAATCTCCTCTAATCACACCATTTCCTACTCTTCATGAAAACTATGATCTCCCACATACACAAACTTTCAGATATCTTCAAATAAAAAACTTTTTTCACCTTCTGATATGAAATCACCCAGTTTCACTGTATTCGAACAAGCCTGTAAATCTGATCCACATAAACCTGGTCTCATTTCCAACCTATACACCCATTTACTATCACACATTACCTCTACGCCCCCAACCTATACTACCAAATGGGAAAAAGATCTCCAATTGCAAACTGCAGACATAAATTGGCCTTAAATCTCGCAAACAATAAAGTCTGCCTCCCCAATGTAGAGGCTCTCAAAACCAATTATAAAGTAATCACAAGATTACTTAGGTACTTAGTCCCTGCCAGAATTTCTAAATTCACAAATTTCTCTCCACAATATCCTTCCCAATGCTTTTGTGGCTGCTCTATCCCGGGTACTTAGGTACATATCTGGTGGGAATGTAATATTGTCAGATCCTTTTGGTCAGAAGTATTTAATATTCTTTCCACAATGTTCAAAGTTATATTACTGCATGACACACCTATTGCACTGCTGAATAGTAAGCCACAAACCTTGTGAAACTGACAATTTAAACTCATGCTCTTTGTGACAGCAGCAAAACGTCACAGCGAAGGCTTGGAAAACAGATTCAACCCTGGAGGACTTTGGGAGTAAACAGAGAGAGGATTTGATCCAAGGCTTGTTAACCTCCTGGCTCCGGTGAGTTTGAACCCCTATGAGGTGTGTGCAGCACAAGGTGTCCCAATAGATGGTGAAAGGTGCACTCATCAGATACTATTCATATAAGGGAATCCAGTCCGAGCTCCAACCGCTGTGTCTTTGTTGGAATTTACCTGCCTGCATGTGTTTTGCTTGCATTTACAAAGACTTTGTTTTATCAGTCAGCATTGAGGACTGAAAATAGCGCTGCTTTGATGGGTTAATTGCTGTTTCATATATTACATTCATTCATCCATATTTATAGTTATTTATTCTACAATAGGAGTCTTGTGGGACAATCTGAAATATTACTTACCGTATATACTCGAGTATAAGTCGTTCTGAGTATAAGTCGAGGCCCTAATTTACCACCAAAAAAATGGGAAAAACTTATTGACCCGAGTATAAGACGAGGGTGAGAAATGCACAGCTACTGTAAGTGGAAAAGAGGGTCAACAGTGCTCATTTGCAGCATCACGGGGCCACTTAGTGCTAGGAACCCCAAATTTGGTGTGCAAACCCAGTGGAACTAGCACCATACAATTTCCAAAGCTGGGGTTTCTAGCACCAAGTGGCCCCAAGATACAGGGCCCCAAAAATCAATTCAGAAAATGTCAAGAACTTTTCTGCAGCAGAGAATGACATTTTCCG
The DNA here is from genome assembly GCA_037952925.1 of Lithobates clamitans. Lineage (NCBI taxonomy): Eukaryota > Metazoa > Chordata > Amphibia > Anura > Ranidae > Lithobates > Lithobates clamitans. The sequence goes on along the minus strand of JBBGZY010000008.1, from coordinate 10,008,710 downwards.
AACCAGTTTTGGGGCCCTGTATCTCAGGGCCACTTGGTTCTAGGAACCCCAGCTTTGGATATGTCATGGTACCAGTTCCACTGGGTTTGCATACCAAATTTGGGGTTCCTAGCACCAAGTGGCCCTGAGATATGGGGCCCCAAAGTCGGTTCAGAAAATGTCAAGCACTTTTCTGCAGCAGAGAATGACATTTTCCAAACCGATTTTGGGGCCCCGTATCTCGGGGCCACTTAGTGCTAGGAACCCCAGCTTTGGATATGTCATGGTACCAGTTCCACTGGGTTTGTACACAAAATTTGGGGTTCCTAGCACCAAGTGGCCCTGAGATACGGGGCCCCAAAGTCAGTTCGGAAAATGAAATTTTTTGCTGCAGAAAAGTGCTTGACTCGAGTATAAGTCGAGGGGGGCACTTTCAGCACAAAAAAATGTGCTGAAAAATTCGACTTATACTCGAGTATATACGGTATATTTCCAGATAATGCCAAGCCAATTTGCAGGAACTTGGCCCTGGAAAACTTACCTATTTCTCTTAAATGCCCCCTAACACTCCTGTTCTATCATCTCATACATATTTTAATTACCGTATTTATCGGCGTATAACACGCACTTTTTTCCCCTTAAAATCAGGGGAAAGTCGTGGGTGCGTGTTGTACGCTGATTCCCGCTATCGCTATGTGAATGTCGGCGATCGCCGCCGACATTTACATAGCGAGTAGTTTCAAATATGGCGCCGCGGACTTCGGAGGGGCTCGGCAGTGCTGAACGAGCGCCGCCGAAATCACAGAGCCGAGATACACATAGTCGGGTGTATTCGGCTCTTTCCGGCGCCGCTCACTGTCACGCCCAGTCCCGCCATTGGACCTGTGTTATGTCCATCATTGGGCGGGACTGGGCGGGACTGTGAGCGGCGCCGGAAAGAGCCGAGAACCCTCGGCTATGTGTATCTCGGCGGCGTTCGTTCACTTCCGCCGGCGACGAGTCTCTCCGAACTCCGCGGCGCCATATTTAAAACTACTCATATGTGTATGGCGGCGGCAGCAGTGGCAGGAGGCATGGAGCATGGACACTAGGCTGCAGGGACAAGGCTGCATTGGGGACAAGGCTGCAGGGACAAGGCTGCATTGATAAGGCTGCACTGGGGACAAGGCTGCAGGGACAAGGCTTCATTGATAAGGCTGCACTGGGGACAAGGCTGCAGGGACAAGGCTGCATTGATAAGGCTGCACTGGGGACAAGGCTGCATTGACAAGGCTGCACTGGGGACAAGGCTGCATTGACAAGGCTGCACTGGGGACAAGGCTGCATTGACAAGGCTGCACTGGGAACAAGGCTGCATTGACAAGGCTGCACTGGGAACAAGGCTGCATTGACAAGGCTGCACTGGGGACAAGGCTGCATTGACAAGGCTGCACTGGGGACAAGGCTGCATTGACAAGGCTGCACTGGGGACAAGGCTGCACTGACAAGGCTGCACTGACACTGAAAAGGCTGCAATGACACTAACAAGGCTGCAGATGAACACTGATGAGGCTGCATTGATGGGCATTTTAATGTAAGTTTCTTTTCCTTAAACTTCCCTCCTAAAAGTTTTTTTCCTTAAAATTCTCTCCTAAACTTGGGGTGCGTGTTATACGCCGGCGCGTGTTATTCGCCGATAAATACGGTATCTGGCTCTTCATTCAAAACCATAAGTACAATATTCTTTTGAATTATTTCTATTCTCCATACTCATTCCTGAAAGAGATACAGTACCTGACCGCGAGATTGTGTTTCCAGCGCGATACCATCGCGCTGGTTCTCGGCGACAGGGTACTGTGAATGTCGCGCTGGCTCGCTCATCGGGAAAGGAAAACTTTGTTTTCCTTCCGCGATGAGTGACAGGCAGCGCTGACAGCTGTCTAGTATGAATCCTGAGGCGGGAACACCGCGCCAAATTTTCAATGAAAAAACCGGCGTGGGTTCCCCCCTCGGAGGCATACCAGGCCCTTAGGTCTGGCATGGATTGTAAGGGGAACCCCCTATGCCGAAAAATCGGCGTGGGGGTCCCCCCCAAATTCATACCAGACCCTTATCCGAGCACGCAGCCCGGCCGGCCAGGAAAGGGAGTGGGGACGAGCGAGCGCCCCCCCCCCCTCCTGAGCCGTACCAGGCCGCATGCCCTCAACATGGGGGGGTGGGTGCCATGGGGGAGGGGGGCGAATGCTGTGTGCGAGCTGCGGAGCCATTTATATAGGCGGTAACCCCGCCCCCTTACGACGTCATGGTCCCAGCATGCGCAGGGACTCTGGCGTCATAAGGGGGCGTGGCCCCAGAGTCCCTGCGCATGCTGGGACCATGACGTCGTAAGGGGGCGGGGTTACCGCCTATATAAATGGCTCCGCAGCTCGCACACAGCATTCGAGCCGGAGAGAGCGTCGTGTCAACATCGTGGAAGAAGAAAAGAAGAGAAGAAGCGGAGAGACAGCGGCGGCGAGACAGCGGCGGCGAGACAGCGGCAGCAGACCGGGCCCCTCGCTGGCAATAGAGCTGGAAGAAGATAGCGGCGGGGCCCGGGAGAAGAGGCCGAACACCGGGAGAAGAGGCCGAACACCGGGACAGCGGCGGCGAGACAGCGGCAGCAGACCGGGCCCCTCGCTGGCAATAGAGCTGGAAGAAGATAGCGGCGGGGCCCGGGAGAAGAGGCCGAACACCGGGAGAATGTGGAAGGAGACCCCCCCGAAGTCGGAAGAAGACCCCGGAGCTGACTAATAAATTACTCTTAAAACCTGTGTAGTGTGTTTTTTTTTATATTGACACTTTTCCCTAGGTGAATGGGTAGGGGTACTATGTACCCCAAACTCATTCACACAGGGTGGGGGGCCGGGATCTGGGGGCCCCCTTATTAAGAGGGGCTCCCGGATTCCGATAAGCCCCCCGCCCGCAGACCCCGACAACCAACGGCCAGGGTTGTCGGGAAGAGGCCCTTGTCCTCATCAACATGGGGACAAGGTGCTTTGGGGTGGGGGGGCCGCAGGGCGCCCCCCTCCCCCATGGCACCCACCCCCCCATGTTGAGGGCATGCGGCCTGGTACGGCTCAGGAGGGGGGGGGCGCTCGCTCGTCCCCACCCCCTTTCCTGGCCGGCCGGGCTGTGTGCTCGGATAAGGGTCTGGTATGGATTTGGGGGGGACCCCCACGCCGATTTTTCGGCATAGGGGGTTCCCCTTACAATCCATGCCAGACCTAAGGGCCTGGTATGCCCCCGAGGGGGGAACCCACGCCGGTTTTTTCATTGAAAATTTGGCGCGGTGTTCCCGCCTCAGGATTCATACTAGACAGCTGTCAGCGCTGCCTGTCACTCATCGCGGAAGGAAAACAAAGTTTTCCTTTCCCGATGAGCGAGCCATCTCGGCGCTGGCTTCTGCGACGGGGCTCGTAGGTGTCAAATCTCGCCGAGAACTGCGGCGAGATTGACACAATATCGCGGTCACCTACTGTATATCCTAATTCCAGTCATATATGTTACAAGTATCCAGTCATATATGTTACAAGTATCTTTGTATCATCTACTCATTTTTACCTTACAGCTTATTTTATTGTTTATTGCTACTGAAACTTCATTTCTATTATTTTCTATTTTGTCAAATATTGTATCTCTACATATGATTTTACTGTACATTTGTTGTTTTAGCTTATGAAAACATAATAAAAAAAAATTAAAATGACAAAAGGCAAAAGGAGATGATAATCACTCACCAAGACAAGTTTAACTGCTTCCCACCCAGTTACTGTACATAAATAGCTGGGTGGGAGCTTCCCTGTTCTGAGTTGATGTACTCGTACATCGCTCAGAATAGATGGCCGCATAGTGGCATGATCCTGTGATGGCTGTGGTCTTCAGATACCTGTGCTGACAGCTCTCTGTGTAAGTGAGGATTTTACACAGAGAGCTGTCACAGATCACACAGACTGCAGGCACCCACCCACAGTACACCAAGCACCACTGTCCCATTAACATCTGTACCAGTGTCCAATCAACATCTGTACCAGTGCACAAAAACATCTGCAATAGTGTTCCATTGCTACATCAAAATCTGTCAGTGTCCACCACTGAACGATCAACATCTGTAAAAATGTACAAGTGCACAAAAACATCTGTCAGTGTGCAAAAGTATTTGTCGGTGTACCAGTGTCCCACCAATAATTAGATAAAAAAAGTAAAGCGCCCCCATCCCCCTTGCTCACGTGTAAAGGCGAATGCACATGTTGGTCCCGTATGCATACATAAATAGCGATCGCACCATACACGTCAAGATCGCTGCGAACGTCAGATGAGAGCAATTATTCTAGCACCAGACCTCCTGTGTAACTCTAAACTGGTAATCAATAAAGACTTAAAAAATGTTGTCTATGGAGATTTTTAAATACCAAAGTTTGGCTTCATTTCACAAGCGTGCGCAGTTTTAAAGCATGACATGTTTGGTATCAATTTACCTGGCACAATGCCATATTTTATATTTTACCAAAAAATAACAAGTCTAGGTGCAATCACCTAGAGCTCCCACATAATCAAATCTATACAATAAAGCTATACAATACAGCAATCAAAGGACAGTCAAAAAACTAAATATAAAATGTGAACAATGACAATCCATTCAATAGGCCAATAGTCCATATATTGTTGTGATCAGGATGAGGGGAAAAAAACGCCCAGAGAAGCAAGCAGGGCTGCCATCATAGTAGGAACGAAACCATGGTCCTGAGGCTGAAATACAACAAGTAAAGAGGCGCCTCTGGGTGCAGACGTTTTTATAGATTTAAAATGCTTTAATAAGATATATAGGAGATAAACTCACATTGTGGTGATAAAAACAAGCATGATAGTAAGAGTCATGGATGGCACTCCCAGTCCTGTGCCTGTGAACAGTCTCTGTGGTGGATGTAGTGACAGCTCTTCCTGGTTGTAATGAGCCGGCTTCAGACAATGGAGGAGCGGCCTCAGAACGAGGCTTGAGACACATGAGACAGCTGGCTGAAGGGGGATGACGTCATCAGTAGTGGACGCGTTTCCTGAACAAGCGCGCTTGGGTGGTAAGCAAGCCGCACCCCTTTCTCAACAGACTAATCTACTAGACATGCTAGAGAGTTAAGTAAGGATGGAGAGGGGGAGCAGGGCGGAGAAAGGGGAGGGGATGGGGCGAGAGAGTAAAAGGAATATACAGAGCCCAATGCTGTTTAAAGTGATTAATGACGTGAATTGAAAAGAAAAAATACAGGATAAAACCGGAGACAAAAAATAAGGAGGAGGGAGAAATGTAACCAAGGAATAGGGGAGAAAAGAAAAGGGGGAAGGAGAAGGGAAAGGAGGGGGCGGGGGGAGGGGGGGGGAGAGGCTGAAGTGGTGAAAAAAAAAAAGGAGGCTGAAGTGGTGAAGACGACTTGGAGCTAAAAACGGAATGTGAAGGGGGGGGGGAGAAGACTGAAGTGGTGAAGACGACTTGGAGCAAAAAAAAAAAAAAGGGAGGAAGGGGAGTAGAGAGGGAGGGGGGAGAGGGACAACTGACTGGTCTCTAAAAGCACAAAACAATCGGACATGTAAAATGCATCTTATTAATACAACACATTAGTCATAGAGCATATATATAAAAATGGTAAAACACTAAATGTTCAAGATAGATGTATATACACGCACAACATATGCGTGGATAGCACTGGGAGATAAAAGCAAGGAATTAGAAGAGTCATCAATAAAAATAAAAAAACATGACAAAAAAAAAAAAAAAGGAGGCTGAAGTGGTTAAGACGACTTGGAGCAAAAAAAAAAAAAGGAGGCTGAAGTGGTGAAGAGGACTTGGAGCTAAAAACGGAATGTGAAGGGGGGGGAAAGAAGACTGAAGTGGTGAAGACGAAGATAGATGTATATACACGCACAACATATGCGTGGATAGCACTGGGAGATAAAGCAAGGAATTAGAAGAGTCAACAATAAAAATATAAAAACATGACATACTACTGACTATGCCCTGCATAGTAGTAAAATTGGAAAAAATTTGAAAAAATTAAAAGACATTGGAAGGAATTATAAAATATATATAAGATGTAAAACAATATGAAGAAATATATACAAGTATATGTACACGTGTAAATGCATATACGCACATATAGAATAAATGCACATATAGAAATATATATAGAAGATATCTGACATAGTACGAAGTTGTATAAAAATGTCAATAGGACTATAAAAAGGGGAAACCAGTGTCTGCAATACTGAGTGGGGCCACAGGTCTAGGGGATAATGAAGAATAATATAGTTATTTTAATTGTAAGCCTATATAGTTGTGAACTCTCTACATTATGGGCGGAAAGACGAAGGTACCGGAATTACAGTATTACAATATTACAGTATGGTAGAGATTTCTATTCCTTCGTTCATACCCCCAGGTGAGAGAACGTCTAACTGGTAAATCCAGAACATTTCACGGGCGCATAGTTTTTTGAAACGTTCTGCAGCTGGTAGAGATCTAGGGATTTGTTCTATGACCCACACCTGTAACCCTACGGTGGATTTTTTATGGACTTGGGCAAAGTGTTTGGGCACACTATACATCTATCTTGAACATTTAGTGTTTTACCATTTTTATATATATGCTCTATGACTAATGTGTTGCATTAATAAGATGCATTTTACATGTCCGATTATTGTTTTGTGCTTTTAGAGACCAGTCAGTTGTCCCTCTCTCTCCTCCCTCTCTACTCCCCTTCCTCCCTTTTTTTTTTTTTTTTTTGCTCCAAGTTGTCTTCACCACTTCAGCCTCCTTTTTTTTTTTTTGCTCCAAGTCGTCTTCACCACTTCAGTCTTCTTTTTTTTTCCCCCTTCACATTCCGTTTTTAGCTCCAAGTCGTCTTCACCACTTCAGCCTCCTTTTTTTTTTTTTTTGCTCCAAGTCGTCTTCACCACTTCAGCCTCCTTTTTTTTTTTCACTACTTCAGTCTCTTCCCCCCCCTCCCCCCTCCCCCTCCTTTCCCTTCTCCTTCCCCCTTTTCTTTTCTCCCCTATTCCTTGGTTACATTTCCCCCTCCTCATTTTTTGTCTCCGGTTTTATCCTGTATTTTTTCTTTTCTATTCACGTCATTAATCACTTTAAACAGCATTGGGCTCTGTATATTCCTTTTGCTCTCCCGCCCCATCCCCTCCCCTTTCTCCGCCCCGCTCCCCCTCCCCATCCTTACTTAACTCTCTAGCATGTCTAGTAGATTAGTCTGTTGAGAAAGGGGCGTGGCTTGCTTACCACCCAAGCGCGCTTGCCCAGGAAACGCGTCCACTACTGATGACGTCATCCCCCTGCAGCCAGCTGTCTCATGTGTCTCAAGCCTCGTTCTGAGGCCGCTCCTCCATTGTCTGAAGCCGGCTCATTACAACCAGGAAGAGCTGTCACTACATCCACCACAGAGGCTGTTCACAGGCACAGGACTGGGAGCACCATCCATGACTCTTACTATCATGCTTGTTTTTATCACCACAATGTGAGTTTATCTCTATATATCTTATTAAAGCATTTTAAATCTATAAAAACGTCTTCACCCAGAGGCGCCTCTTTACTTGTTATATTTTACCAAAAACTTGGGTATTATATTGTCTTTGTGACCATTGAAATGCATTAATGTATTTATGCGTTAATGTGCAAAATTGTGTTAGAAAAACTGCTGCGCAACTACTCTGTGACATGAAAACCTGTGCATGCACGGTAGCGACCAAGATGGCCGCATAGCCCTGGAGCTCCGCACCGTGACGGCACTTTAAACCCAGCAGCAGCAGACAGAGACCTCCCCACGAGCCCTTCCAGACACCTATCGAGAGGGGAGGCTCCAAGATTCATCGGATGACATCGGGTTCAGTCAGAAAAGCCCTGCTGAGCCAGCTGAACTCGGCTCTTCCCCACCCCAGCTGAAGCAAGATGGCAGCCGCCATGACACGAGGCCTGGACCGGGAGTCAGTTGAATCAATAGCTGACCAGGACACTCCACAAGCCTGCACAGCCATTACACCGCTCTCACAGGACAGAAGCACAGTGAGTACCTGGCAGCACACCGCTCACTCCCCAGCATCCACAGAATCACTCCTTGGGATGGTAATGGGCAAAACTAATCAGTCCCCAGGGAGCACTGTATTATCCACCCCAGGCACACAAGGCATAGGAACATTCAGCCACCCCCCTACACCCTCTGACTTTCCCTCCATGATGGAAGCCTTTGCCACCATGCTTGCAAGGGGACTGGCCCAAACAGCAGCTCAGATCACCAGCTCCATACATGATGATCTGCAACAAATTGGCACCAGAATAGATGCCATAGAAAAGACAACAGACCAATCGGTTGCAAAGATCAATCAGATTGCAGATGGGATCCATGATCTCCAGAACCACTTAGAGACAGCAATGTCTAAAATTGATGAATTAGAAAACAGGTCAAGAAGCTATAATTTTAGGATCTGAGGCCTGCCTAAATCAGTCAAGGAAGTTCACGCAGCAGTCCGCACATTAATAAAAGATTTAATCCCCGCCATACCAGAACACTGTCTAGAGCTTGACCGAGCACACAGAGCCCTGCAACCACTACGCACAGATGGATTACCACGAGACATTATTGTAAAGCCACATTTTTACGTGGTAAAAGAAGAAGAAATGAAAAGAGCCCGCGATGCTGACAAGCTCATGATCCAGGGTCACCAAATCCAGATTTTTGCGGACCTATCCCCTTATACAGTCCAAAAAAGGCGTTCCTTGAAACCATTGCTCCAACTGCTAACTCAAAAAGAAATCACCTATCGATGGTCCTTCCCCTTCAGGCTGAATTTCTCCCATCGCAACAAGCCCTATGCCTTCTCGTCGTTCCCAGAAGGGGAACATCTGTTTCTACACCTGGGACTGATCATTCAAGACAACCCATTCCCATCCACCCTGAAAGCTTCCTCTTCCATTAAAGGGCCCTCTCCGCCGAGTCTGCTCACACCAATCTGGCAACAACAACAATTGAAAAAATCAAGGGAAGCAGACCCCATCTGAGAAAGGAATCCAGGACCTGGACAAAGATGTCTGGCAGATCACCCTTAAGAACTGAACTTTAGAGAGTAGCATGTTCTTTTTGGGTTATTGATAGGGAGCCCCTTAGCTTAGGCTTAGGTATCGCCCCAAGCCCCTGGAGTAAGACCCCAGGGTAATAAGTCATATTCACTCTGAAGTTCAAGACCAAAGTTTATTCCTACCTCCTGACTGTCCTGTTCCTATAGATATCTGAATGTTTTTTTTTTTCCGTCTCAATCTCAGTTAGGTCTCACTGCAGCATCAGCCCATAAGGCCCAAGCTGATAATCTTCATCCAGAGTCCCAGATAGGAGGTCTGAGCTTTGCGTTATTGACACAGTAGAAAAATGCCTCTTGGACCCCAAGGGTGGTCCGGGTGGGGATCCAGAGCCCCCTCAGCCTGTGCCAACCCACATTTTGGGGGGGAAGCCCAGGGACTGTGGAGGCTTGGGATCCACCACGCGGAGCTCACCCTTGACACAAAGTCAGGGATAGGTTTCTGTCCACATGTTTTTGTTTGCATAATACTGCTTCTAGATTTAGTTAATGAAAAAGTTTTAGTCTGGGTAGCCGTTGCGGCTGCAAAGCGCCTCCCCCTGACTTTGAGGGATATATGTTACCCCCTCAGGGTCTGAGTGATACTTCCAGATTAAGGGAGCATCGCCTTGTTTTTGATTCGGGCTGGGATGCGACTAGCCCCTTCCTGCCACGAATGAGTTTGGGTGATTTGGGTTTTTCTACATATACTAATGTTTTCTCTTTTTTCCACCCTCTTTGCTTTCTTCTTCTTATCCTTTCCTTCTCTATTCCCCCAGTACTCCCTGACCATTGCAACTGACAGGATTGATCCACTATACACCACCCAGGCACAGAGTCCCAAAGGCTCCAAATGGTTTCCACCACCACCAGGTACTTGTCTGGTAGAGGTGAGCTTTTTCTTTCTGATGCACTACTCCCCCTCTAAGCTATGGCTAATCCAGCAAATGGCAGGGTGAAACTGCAAGTTATCACCCACAATGTACAGGGGATTAACTCCCCAGTGAAAAGAAGGAAATTATTCCAACTATACCACACAGATGTATTACTTCTGCAAGAAACCCATTTTCCGTCCTCCTGCAATGCTTCATTTATCCATCAAAGCTACCCTAAATTCTTTTTAGCAAATGCTGATAATAAAACAAGAGGAGTAGCAATCTGTTTCTCCAAACACCTACACTTTGCCCCCTCTAATGTAATCAAGGACCCGGAAGGGTGGTTTCTCCTAGTGGAGGGAACGATAGACGGCGGGATGTACACTTTTGTCTCATACTACTCCCCCAACAAAGGTCAGAAAATTTCTTTGAGACACTGATGAAAACCCTACACCCACACTGCAAAGGCACAGTGTTGATGGGAGGAAACTCGAACACTGAGCTCGACCACCCCTTGGATAAATCTCCCAGGGGTCCCCCGAAACTGAAACAACCTTCCAAACAGGGCCTAAAAATTGCACAGCTTCTGAACACTTACAGCTTAGATATATGGAGGGCAGTGGTAGCGGGTGAAGTTTTAGGATGTGGGCACCAGACCCCGCCCTTCCTTTTTGACCCACTTGGTGAAAATGGGTGTGGTTTCAGCAAAATAGTGGGCGTGGCTCTAAGGTGGTGTGGTTAGCGTCTGAGAGAATGGGGGATTGAGGGAGAGGGAGGGAGAGAGAGAGGGACAGCAGGCCCAGATCCTACAAAACAATAGAAATATGTGTATTATAGAAAGTTTAACAATCAGCAGATAAAGATATTCCAAACACCTGGTGTTAGCACTTCAATCATCCACCATTGTTATTATGGTGTCAGGATGATTAAAGCACATTGTTTCTATTATTACATTGTAAATAAAATTAAATCATTCAACTCACCATAATGCAGAATCAGTGGGAGCCCTGAGCGTGTCACTAGCCATGTCGCCTGCCACCAGACGCCATCAGGTGTCCCCAGCGGAGTCCATCTTTACATCAGATGCCCCCAGAGGAGTCCCTCCTTACATGCAGAATGTGTCCCTTCAAATGCAGCCTGTGTCACATCAAATGCAGCCTGTGTCCTGCCAAATGCAGCCTGTGTCACACCAAATGCAGTCTGTGTCACACCAAATGCAGACTGTGTCCCACCAAATGCAGACTGTATCCCACCAAATGCAGCCTGTGTCTCACCAAATGCAGCCTGTGTCTCACCAAATGCAGCCTGTGTCTCACCAAATGCAGCCTGTGTCACATAAAATGCGGCCTGTGTCAGATAAAATGCGGCCTGTGTCAGATAAAATGCAGCCTGTGTCCCACCAAATGCAGCCTGCCTGTGTCCCACCAAATGCAGCCTGCCTGTGTCCCACCAAATGCAGCCTGTGTCAAATAAAACCCCCTCCCCCTGTACTCCGCAGGAGCACAGTGATGCTTACCTTGCTGTGTTGTCCTCTCCTGCAGTGTCTCCCTCCACTGACAGCGGTGATGGAGGAGTCCGCTCCTCATACTTCTGGTTTTCTCTCTCCTAGGTGCAATGGGAGAGAGAAAACAGGAAGTGACATCTAACTCAGATGTCAATCAAACCACCCAGCCATAGTAACAGATACTATGAGTGCCGGGTGGAAACTACTCCGCGCTTTGGAAAGTGCCGCAATGCAGGACAAAAGCCAGCAAATGAAGCGCCGCGTTTGCAATCTCGTGATTGAATAGACGTGGCACTTCCCATAGTGCACTGTGTCCGGCGTCCAAACACAGTGCATTTAAGGAACTTTTTTGTATTTTTTTAAAGGGCCAGTTTTAATTTTTTTTTGTTTTTTTTGTGACTGCCTGGAGGGGGGCGGCATCTGTGCGCCCCCTATGGACAGGCCGCCACTGATGGAGGGAACTCAACCCCCATACCAGGGATTATACACATTATTCTGCCCCACATTGCAGATATACCCTGATAGACCACATCTTTCTGCAATCTGCAACAACCCCACTAGCGCTCTCCTCCACAATCCGTGACGCATCTCTGTCGGATCATTCTATTGTTTCCATACTAATACAGTGACCACTAAGGGTCAGGGGAATTCCCAAATGACACCTAAACTAATCAATTCTTACCAACCCGACACATTGTACACTACTAGAAAAGAACTTGAAAGAATACTTCACAGATAATTACAACAACACTGTCTCTCTAGCCACTCTATGGGTAGCACATAAAACAGTTATCAGGGGAAAACTAATACAAATATCCTCACAATTAAAATCGTGAACATGAAAATGAAATGAATAGATTGACAGGGGAATTTCTCACGGTAAGCAGACAACACAAACAAAGACCCAACTCCAGAAACTTAGTCCAACAGGAAACTGCACGAGCAAACCTTAATTTGGCCCTGACCACTGCGGCAGAAAAGCACCTGCGATGGTCTGGTGCCAAATTATATTCACAGAGGGAAAGAATAGGTTCCAGACTAGCAATGAAACTTAGCCCAAGACAGCGTACTTTAGTGTTCCCCAAGATAAGATCTGCATCAGGCGATCTGACCCAAAATCCCATTAGAATCATGGATACATTCAAAAAATTCTACGACAACCTCTATAAGGATCGACCCCAACCTTCCCCTTCTAAATTGGAAGATTTCCTTAGAAACATATCACTTCCCAAAATATCTCATGACCATAGGGAACTCCTTGACCAACCCTTCTCTGTGGAGGAAATCCTGGAGGTCATAAAATCTCTTAAAAATTGGTCATCCCCTGGCCCGGATTGTCTTTCAGTTTGTTATTATAAGAAATTTGGACAGGTACTAGCCCCCTTTATGTCTAGGTTCTTCAACTCTCTCCGGGGATGGAGCCCGCTTAAACAAAGACATAAATTCTGCATTCATCTCAGTCATCCCCAAACCAGGGAAAGATGTGAGTGATGTTAATAATTACCGCCCAATATCGCTAATTAAGAATGACCTCAAAATAATGACCATAATAATGGCCATAAATAATGAGACTATCAAGTTTTATCGCAAAATACATTCACAAGAATCAGGTGGGCTTCATCCCTGGGAGACAGGGCCATATTAGAAGGGCAATAGACGTCATTTCCATCTTGAACTCCAGATGGGATGGGGGGACACAACAAGAAGGATTTCTATTATCACTAGACCTCCAGAAGGCCTTCGATTCCACCTCCTGGTATTTTCTTCTGAAACACTAGAGAGATGGGGCTTCGGGTCAAAATTCCTGGGTACAATTAACTCACTTTATTCCATCCCTTCTGCCCAAATTCGCATAATAGGCCACTATTCTAATGCAGTAAATATACAGAGAGGAACCAGACAGGGTTATCCTCTGTCCCCGATAATCTTTGCGATAACGATAGAGACGCTAGCAATAGCGATCCAGTCCAACCCTGACATTAAGGGAGTTCTCTGCGGAACGCAAGAACACAAATGTGCATTGTTTGCAGATGACTTGCTACTCTTCCTCACCTCCCCATTAATCTCCACACCCAACTTAATGTAGCTTCTGAAGAACTTTAGCAAGATTCCAGGGCTTGAAATTAACGTTGATAAATCAGCGGCGTTAAATATAACTGTCCCTACTCCACTAATAGTCCAGTTAAAGGAACACTTTCCATTTTCCTGGGCTCCAAACATGATCCCATATTTGGGAATCAAACTACTGCCCAATATGGAGCAAGTTTTCTCTGCTAATTGCCCCCCAATATTACGTAAAATTGATGAAGAATTAAAGGTATGGTCAAAATGTGGTCAAGCTTGGCTGGGGAGGATTAACACGGTCAAGATGACCAAATTTGTTTGGGGTAAACAAGGCCACCGTTTCAAGAAAGAAATCCTCTTTCGCCTCAAAAATCAGGGGGGTCTGGCACTTCCCAATCTTTGGTGGTACTACAAGGCTGCACAACTGACCCAAATATCTATAGCCTACTCGAAAAGCCCAAAACTGGATTGGGTCAATATGGAAAGACAGGCGATACCCTCCCACACTATAGATTACCTCCTCTTTTGCTCACCCAAACTAAGATCCACAGTCTTAGCCCCCACATTATCCCATTCACTAGCGCTTTGTGACTCCCTACATAAACAGGAATCGCTCATCTCAAACATGAAACCACTAGCATATGTCTTCCACAACCCATCGTTTACACTAGGCATGAAGATTCTTACTTTCAAATGGTGGCTAAACAAAGGATTGTTGGGCCCCATATCATTGGGCTATTGTATAAGGAAACTTGAAATGCTGGACAAAGAGAAGTTCAGACTGTCACAGATAAATCACTTCTTACACTCAATTTGGTCAAATAAGCCTGAGTCCCCTAAACTCACTAATTAGGAATTATGGTATGCCAATATGTTGGATCGGAGGGGAGGTATCTCCATCATTTGTGCCTCTCTAGCAGACAATACCTCCAAGCCCTCCTATGCCCAAGCCTGAGAATCAGACACAGGGATCAACTTAGGTCAAGTAAAATGGTTTCATGCATTTAAAAGGTCATTCAAGGGCATTATGAATATCATTATGAATATCTCCTTAATTGAAGCCAGTGTCAAAATAATAACAAGATGGTACTATGTCCCACTTAGACTGGTTAGGTCCTATCCTAACACCTCTCCCCTCTGCTTTAGAGGGTGCAACCTTTTCGGCTCCATGTATCATACCTGGTGGAAGTGTCCACGTATCAGGTCATATTGGAACAAAGTGTTTCATTTAATCCGCAAAGTTAAGGGAGTCTAAGTCCCGCAGAACCCGACAATTGCGCTTCTGAACCACAGGGTAGACAAAGCCTCCAAAGGAGAGTGTTTTTTATTGACACTTTTTTCCCTAGGTGAATGGGTAGGGGTACGATGCACCCCATACTCATTCACATGAGTGAAAGTCCGATAACCCCCCGCCCGCAGACCCTGACAATCAACGGCCAGGGTTGTCGGGAAGAGGCCCTTGTCTTCATCAACATGGGGACAATGTGTTTTGGGGTGGGGGGGCCCGCAGGGTGCCCCCCTATGCTCCAAAGCACCCACCCCCAATGTTGAGGGCATGTGTAATGGTACGGTCCAGGAGGGGGGGGGGGCGCTCGCTCGTCCCCACCTCCATTCCTGACCGGCCGGGCTGCGTGCTCAGATAAGGGTCTGGTATGGATTTTAGAGGGACCCCCAGGCCGATTTTTCGGCATAGAGGGTTCCCCTTACAATCCATACTAGACCTAAGGGCCTGGTATGCCCCTGGGGGGGAACCCACACCAGTTTTTTTATTTAAAACTTGGCGTGGAGTTCCCCCTTATGATTCATACCAACTACTGTATGTTTTCATTTGTTAATGCCAAAAATGTCATACAAAGTAGTACTGCTCCCAAATCGCGATAAAATCGCGGCAAATCGTGGTAAGATCGCAGCAAAATTGCGGCCGTAAAATTGCGGTAAAATCGTGCAAATTTAAAGTCGTATAAGTGTGAAAGGGTCCTTAGTCTCAAATGAAATGACATGTACCTTTTAGTCCCCAAGAAATGAGAGCCAGGTTAAAGAGATTGGGAGTTCCTAGAAAGAATCCAATTGGGTTTGCAAACAAACTTAGTGCTGCACAGGAAGCATATGAGGCTTCTGCTACTGACATTCATCAGCTTCTTATTAAAGCAGTGGGAAGCAACACGTCTGGCTATATACTTAAAGACGAGGCTTCTAAGATGGCCGCGTAAGCCTGGGAGCTCCGCTCTGTCTCGGCCAGCAAGCCGCCCTATCGCTGGATCTAGACCAGCGGGACACCCGCGGATAGCGAGAATCGCTCGGGGAGTACCACAGCACTATCCCCATGCTAGGCAGCACGGTCCTCCAGGACCTGGGACCAAGATTCGCCACCATTACCATTCACAAAAAATGTCAGTGATTCTCCTACAGGAGACACATTTCCCAATACGGTACTCCCTTCATTCTTACATGCACAATACCTGCAATTCTTTTTAGCAAGTGCCGAACACAAGACGAAGGGTGTGGCGATACTATTCACAAAAACATGTAAATTTAAAACCACGCAGGTACACAGAGATCCAGAGGGGAGGTTTATCCTAGTTAAGGGGATTTTAGATGACCAACTATTCTCATTTATTTCTTACTACACCCCCAATAAGGGCCAAACAAAATTTTTCCAATCAATGTTTAGGACCCTAGGATCACTATTGGAAGGGATAGTGATATATGGCGGTGATTCAAATGTCGCGTTTGATCAAAGTCTTCATAAATCAAAACCACAATCTTCGCAGCTTATCCACCCCGGAAAAATTAGTTCCAAGATTTAAGAATTAATTCACCAACAAGGTCTCGCAGACATCTGGTGGAAATTCAACCCCACAAAACGGGACTACACACAATACTCGAACCCCCATCAATATTATTCCAGAATTGACCAAATTTTTATCCAAACAACACATATACCTTTAGTAAACAAAGCATACATAAGAGACACAACACTGTCTGATCACTAGGGATGAGCTTCGTGTTCGAGTCGAACCCATGTTCGGCTCGAACATGGGCTGTTCGACCGTCCGTCGAATTGCGAACGTTATGGGCCGTTCGCGCCAAATTCGTGTGGCGCGTCACGGCCCATAATTCACTGCGGCATCGCAGTGCATTGCTGGCTGATGATTGGCCAAGCATGCACTATGACCCGCATGCTTGGCCAATTACAGCGCCGTCAGTAGAGAGAGCTTCAATTGGCCAAAGCCAGGGTGGCTTTGGCCAATTATGGCTCAGGGGATTTAGTACACGCCCCACACTATATAAGGCCGCCTGCACGGCGGCCCTGTGTAGTGTGTTCCGGTGTGCTGATAGAGAGAGAGACAGACAGTGTCATTTGATTTGAGTTAGCTAGATTAGGCTAGATCTGTTCCTGCTATTTACATTTAGTGCAGTGCGTCCTGCTCACAGTGTTCAGCTAGATCCGTTCCTGCTATTTACATTTAGTGCAGTCAGTGCGTCCTGCTCACAGTGTTCAGCTAGATCCGTTCCTGCTATTTACATTTAGTGCAGTGCGTCCTGCTCACAGTGTTCAGCTAGATCTGTTCCTGCTATTTACATTTAGTGCAGTTTGTCCTGCTCACAGTGTTCAGCTAGATCCGTTCCTGCTATTTACATTTAGTGCAGTGCGTCCTGCTCACAGTGTTCAGCTAGATCTGTTCCTGCTATTTACATTTAGTGCAGTCAGTGCGTCCTGCTCACAGTGTTCAGCTAGATCCGTTCCTGCTATTTACATTTAGTGCAGTGCGTCCTGCTCACAGTGTTCAGCTAGATCTGTTCCTGCTATTTACATTTAGTGCAGTGCGTCCTGCTCACAGTGTTCAGCTAGATCTGTTCCTGCTATTTACATTTAGTGCAGTGCGTCCTGCTCACAGTGTTCAGCTAGATCTGTTCCTGCTATTTACATTTAGTGCAGTGCGTCCTGCTCACAGTGTTCAGCTAGATCCGTTCCTGCTATTTACATTTAGTGCAGTCAGTGCGTCCTGCTCACAGTGTTCAGCTAGATCCGTTCCTGCTATTTACATTTAGTGCAGTCAGTGCGTCCTGCTCACAGTGTTCAGCTAGATCCGTTCCTGCTATTTACATTTAGTGCAGTCAGTGCGTCCTGCTCACAGTGTTCAGCTAGATCTGTTCCTGCTATTTACATTTAGTGCAGTCAGTGCGTCCTGCTCACAGTGTTCAGCTAGATCCGTTCCTGCTATTTACATTTAGTGCAGTGCGTCCTGCTCACAGTGTTCAGCTAGATCTGTTCCTGCTATTTACATTTAGTGCAGTGCGTCCTGCTCACAGTGTTCAGCTAGATCTGTTCCTGCTATTTACATTTAGTGCAGTGCGTCCTGCTCACAGTGTTCAGCTAGATCCGTTCCTGCTATTTACATTTAGTGCAGTGCGTCCTGCTCACAGTGTTCAGCTAGATCTGTTCCTGCTATTTACATTTAGTGCAGTGCGTCCTGCTCACAGTGTTCAGCTAGATCTGTTCCTGCTATTTACATTTAGTGCAGTGCGTCCTGCTCACAGTGTTCAGCTAGATCCGTTCCTGCTATTTACATTTAGTGCAGTCAGTGCGTCCTGCTCACAGTGTTCAGCTAGATCCGTTCCTGCTATTTACATTTAGTGCAGTCAGTGCGTCCTGCTCACAGTGTTCAGCTAGATCTGTTCCTGCTATTTACATTTAGTGCAGTCAGTGCGTCCTGCTCACAGTGTTCAGCTAGATCTGTTCCTGCTATTTACATTTAGTGCAGTGCGTCCTGCTCACAGTGTTCAGCTAGATCCGTTCCTGCTATTTACATTTAGTGCAGTCAGTGCGTCCTGCTCACAGTGTTCAGCTAGATCCGTTCCTGCTATTTACATTTAGTGCAGTCAGTGCGTCCTGCTCACAGTGTTCAGCTAGATCTGTTCCTGCTATTTACATTTAGTGCAGTCAGTGCGTCCTGCTCACAGTGTTCAGCTAGATCCATTCCTGCTATTTACATTTAGTGCAGTGCGTCCTGCTCACAGTGTTCAGCTAGATCTGTTCCTGCTATTTACATTTAGTGCAGTGCGTCCTGCTCACAGTGTTCAGCTAGATCTGCTCCTGCTATTTACATTTAGTGCAGTGCGTCCTGCTCACAGTGTTCAGCTAGATCTGTTCCTGCTATTTACATTTAGTGCAGTGCGTCCTGCTCACAGTGTTCAGCTAGATCCGTTCCTGCTATTTACATTTAGTGCAGTGCGTCCTGCTCACAGTGTTCAGCTAGATCTGTTCCTGCTATTTACATTTAGTGCAGTCAGTGCGTCCTGCTCACAGTGTTCAGCTAGATCCGTTCCTGCTATTTACATTTAGTGCAGTCAGTGCGTCCTGCTCACAGTGTTCAGCTAGATCCGTTCCTGCTATTTACATTTAGTGCAGTCAGTGCGTCCTGCTCACAGTGTTCAGCTAGATCCGTTCCTGCTATTTACATTTAGTGCAGTCAGTGCGTCAGTGCGTCCTGCTCACAGTGTTCAGCTAGATCCGTTCCTGCTATTTACATTTAGTGCAGTGCGTCCTGCTCACAGTGTTCAGCTAGATCCGTTCCTGCTATTTACATTTAGTGCAGTCAGTGCGTCCTGCTCACAGTGTTCAGCTAGATCCGTTCCTGCTATTTACATTTAGTGCAGTGCGTCCTGCTCACAGTGTTCAGCTAGATCCGTTCCTGTTATCTTCCTACTGACAGGCAGGCTTGTCTGGTTACAGTATATAAAGCTACCTGAAGAAAATTACAGGTGTTCTATCCCAGCTTAGTGCAGCTACAGGCCATTAGTATGTCTGGAAGGCCAAGAAGGAGAGGCAGACAGTCACAAGCCAATAAGAGAGGGCAAGCAGGCTCTGTGTCTAGTGCTGGTCGTGGAGACGGTGTATCCTCATCAGCCCGTGGCCATGGGACACGCTTGGCCTTTTTTTCGGCAGCTGGCCGTGTTGAGCCGCAACATGCAGAAAACTTGGTCGAGTGGATGACCAAGCCGTCCTCATCCTCCTCATCCTCTCTCACCCATGCCCAGGGTGCTTTGTCTGGCAAAGCAGCGGCCTCCTCCCTCAGCTCAATGTCATCAGTGACTCCTTCCCTAGCTCCACCATGTCCTCCTGAGGATTCCCTCGAACTGTTTGACCACAGTGTTGGGTACATGCTCCAGGAGGATGCCCAGCGTTTGGAAGGCTCTGATGATGATACTGAGCTCGATGAAGGCAGTAACATGAGCACGGACAGAGGGGGTGCCCAAGAAGGACAGCAATCTGGCAGTCATGCTCCCCCTGCTGCAGCATACTGCCAGGTTTGCTCCAGTGATGAGGAGGGAGGGGATGATGAGGTCACTGACTCAACGTGGGTGCCTGATAGGAGAGAGGAGGAGGAGGAGGAAGAGGAGGCGGCACATCACCAACGAGGCAGGATGCCCTCCAGGGACCAGCCTAAGGGCAGCACATTGACTGCATCACACCCCAAAGCTCCACATGTGCAGGGCGCTGCAGTCTCTGCGCGTTATTCAAAAAGTTCTTTGGTGTGGGCCTTTTTTGAGACGAGTGCATCAGATCGCACCGCTGCTATTTGCAACATATGTCTCAAGCGTATCTCGCGTGGCCAAAACATCTCCCGCTTGGGTACCACATGCTTGACCAGACATATGTTGACCTGCCATGCAGTTCGTTGGCAAGCATATCTAAAAGACCCACACCAAAGAACAAAGAGGATCTCTCCTTGCTCCTCATCAGCTGAGATTTCCAACCCCACTAGACCTTCAGTCCTCTCTGAGACCTGCAGTGAGAGGAATGAAGGTGTAGAATTAGGTGTGTCACAGCCAAGTACTTGTGGGCAATCTGCTTTTGGTACACCGACGTCAGATTGTACCAGGCAAATTTCCCTGCCCCAGCTGCTGCACCGCTGAAAGAAGTTTGCTCCCAGCCATCCACATGCCCAGCGGTTGAATGCTAGCTTGGCAAAATTGCTAGCACTTCAACTGCTGCCTTTTCAGTTGGTAGACTCTGCCCCCTTCCGTGAGTTTGTGGAATGTGCGGTTCCTCAGTGGCAGGTACCCAAACGCCACTTTTTCTCACGGAAGGCGATTCCGGCTCTCTACCGGCATGTGGAAGGCAATGTCCATGCCTCGCTGGACAGGGCGGTCAGCGGTAAGGTGCATATTACCGCTGACTCATGGTCCAGCAGGCATGGACAGGGACGTTACTTAAGTTTCACGGCGCATTGGGTGACTCTGCTGGCAGCTGGGAAGGATGCAGGACAAGGTGCAGTAGTGTTGGAGGTTGTTCCGCCACCACGCCTCCAAAATGCTGATTGTGACACACCTCTCTCCTCCACCCCCTCCTCTTCTTCTTCCTCCATGGCCTCTTCCTCGGAACCAGCGGTGCTCCGTAGGCGTTCAAGGGGCTACGCAAGTACGCAGGCCAAAAGATGCCATGCGGTGCTTGAGCTGGTGTGCTTGGGGGACAGGAGCCACACTGGGGCAGAGGTTCTGTCAGCTCTGCAGGGGCAGGTTCAGAGGTGGTTGACGCCACGCCAACTTAAGGCAGGAATGGTGGTTTGCGACAATGGCACCAACCTCCTCTCTGCCCTCCGACAGGGACAACTGACCCATGTGCCCTGTTTGGCTCACGTCCTTAACTTGGTGGTGCAGCGGTTCTTGGGCAGGTACCCGGGCTTACAGGATGTCCTGAGGCAGGCCAGGAAAGTCTGTGTGCATTTCCGCCGGTCATATAATGCCAGTGCTCGGCTGACGGACCTCCAAAAGGAGTTTAACCTGCCCAAGAACCGCCTAATCTGTGACATGCCCACCAGGTGGAACTCGACATTGGCCATGCTGCAGCGGCTGCACACGCAGCAGAGGGCCATCAATGAGTACCTGTGCGACTATGGCACCAGGACAGGGTCAGGGGACCTTGTTTTTTTTTCCCCACGCCAGTGGGCCATGATCAGGGATGCATGCACTGTCCTGTCACCATTCGAGGAGGCCACGAGGATGGTGAGCACTGACAGTGCATGCATCAGTGACACTGTCCCCCTTGTCCACCTGTTGGAGCACACGCTGCGTGGAATAATGGACAGGGCACTTGAGGCAGAACAGAGGCAGGAAGAGGAGGACTTCCTTAGCTCTCAAGGCCCCCTTTATCCAGACAGTGTTCCTGCGTGCCCGCCGATCACACAGGAAGAGGACGAGGAGGAGGAGGAGGAGGAGGAGGAAGATTGTGTCAGTATGGAGGTGGAGCCTGGCACTCAGCATCAGCAGTCTTTAAGGGATCAGTCCCAAGGAACACATGGACTTGTACGTGGCTGGGAGGAGGTGGCTGCAGACGTTGTTGTCCTTAGTGACCCAGAGGACTCCGGACCGAATGCCTCAGCAAACCTACGCTGCATGGCCTCCCTGATCCTGCAAAGCCTGCGTAAGGATCCTCGTATTCGTGGTATCAAGGAGAAGGACCAATACTGGCTGGCAACCCTCCTTGATCCACATTACAAGGGTAAGGTTGCGGACCTTATCTTGCCATCGCAGAGGGAGCAGAGGATGAAACATCTTCGGGAGGCCTTGCAGAAAGGTCTGTGCAACGCGTTCCCAGAGACTGGGAGGTTACAAACTCCTGTTTCTGGACAACGTGTTGCTGAGGCTTCGGTCAGTAAAAGGAGTGGTGGAGAAGGTGGCCGTCTGACCGATGCGTTCAGACAATTTTTTGGTCCGCAGCCCCAAGGTATGATCGGTTCCAGCAACCATCGCCAGCGTCTGTTTTACATGGTGCAGGAATACCTAGGGGCAAGATCAGACTTGGACACCTTTCCCACCGAAAATCCTCTGGGTTACTGGGTCTTGAGGATGGATCACTGGCCAGAGCTTGCACAGTATGCAATTGAGCTACTGGCCTGTCCTGCATCCAGCGTTCTTTCGGAACGCACATTCAGTGCTGCTGGAGGCGTGGTAACCGATCACAGGGTGCGTCTGTCCACTGACTCGGTCGATCGGCTGACCTTCATAAAAATGAATCAGTCTTGGATCACCACCAGCTACCAAGCACCTGATGCTGATGTAACTGAATAATTTTTTTCAGATCCCTTCAAAGACTGCCTATGCTGATGCTGAGTGACTATCCCTGAGTAATTATCCTCTTCCTCCTCAATCATCACGCTGATAGCTTGTAAGAACATTTTTGGTTCTGGGCGCCACCATCAGTGCCTAAGGCACAATTTTTCAGCCCCTGTTTAACAGGGGCGTGTAATTACAATTTTTGATGTAATACTTTGCAGCAGGGCTCATTCCTGCATTCCAACTAGAGTGTCTGTGAGGGGTTGCAGTGTTGTGGCACCAGCACCAGTGCCTAAGGCCCAATTTTTCTGCCCCTGTCTAACAGGGGCATGTAATTACAATTTTTGATGCAATACTTTGCAGCAGGGCTCGTTCCTGCGTTCCAACTAGAGTGTCTGTGAGGGGTTGCAGTGTTGTGGCACCAGCACCAGTGCCTAAGGCCCAATTTTTCTGCCCCTGTCCAACAGGGGCGTGTAATTACAATTTTTGATGCAATACTTTGCAGCAGGGCTCGTTCCTGCGTTCCAACTAGAGTGTCTGTGAGGGGTTGCAGTGTTGTGGCACCAGCACCAGTGCCTAAGGCCTAATTTTTCAGCTCCTGTTCAACAGGGGCATGTAATTACAATTCTTGATCTAATATTTCACAGCAGGGCCCTGTGAGGGCTTACAGTGTTTTGGCCACAGCAACACCTAAGGCCCAAATTTCTGCTGAGTATATAGGGCAGGACCCTACTTTCAAACATGTAACTTACAAACGACTCCTACTTGCAAACGGAAGGAGACAACAGGAAGTGAGATGAAATCTACCCCTAGGAAGGGAAATTCTCTCATGTAAGAGTTAATATGGGAAAACAATTTCTCCTTTCCACTGATGCTTTCCAATCCTTGTTCCACAAAAAAACCCAAATTTTCAAAAAACATTTTTCATTGGGACAAAAAAGTGAGGTGAAATCTTCTGAAGAGGAGGAAAGACGCAAAACAAATGTCACGGGGTGATAACCCTTCCCTATGTTTTCCAAAAAGCTTAGAAAAGATTTTTTGGCTGGAGCTAAACACGTTAAAAATGTTCAAAATTACAAACAGATTCTACTTAACAACAAACCTACAGTCCCTGTCTTGTTTGCACCGCCTGTATACTGCTGTTCAGAGTATATAGGGACCTTTCCTTATTTTAATTTGGGTGCGGGGTTCCCCTTAATATCCATACAAGACCCAAAGGGCCTGGTAATGGACTGGGGGGTACCCATGCCGTTTGTCTCACTGATTTTCATCCATATTGCCATGACCCGACATGACATTAAACCCGCAAGCAGTTTTAAATGAGATTTTTTCCTTTAAAAATGACATTTGGTGCAGGGACTGTTCTAAACATGGGAAACACGCGTCACTTTACAGGCATACTATAGACACCCCCCAGGTACGATATTTAAAGGAATATTTCACTTTTTTTTTTTTACTTTAAGCATCATTAAAATCACTGCTCCCGAAAAAACGGCCGTTTTTAAAAGTTTTTTTTGCATTGATACATGTCCCCTGGGGTAGGACCCGGGTCCCCACACCCTTTTTAGGACAATACCATGCAAATTAGCCTTTAAAATGAGCACTTTTGATTTCGAACGTTCGAGTCCCATAGACGTCAATGGGGTTCTAACGTTCGTGCGAACTTGCGGTCCGTTCGCGGGTTCTGGTGCGAACCGAACCGGGGGGTGTTCGGCTCATCCCTAATGATCACAAAAGCGCTGCACATTTCACCCAATTTGTCATTTTTGCAACTTTATCTACTGCTGTGCTGGCTGCTTTAGTTTTTTTTTTTTGAGACAGCGCGGTATATATTTGTTTATAATTTACAGTACTGTTATTGAGATTGGTTTATACTGCTGCAGTCTTTTGTAAGTTCACACACTTGCACATTTATTCACGTCTTTTTCAAATAAGATGGATGTATTCGAATATTGAGCAGCACGCACGGTTAATACTGAGGGCGTGTTCACCATTGCAGGTAATGATACGGAGATAGGCGGTCTTTTTATGAGACTTAAAAATGCCATGGTCTCTGAGCTACACTTGCAATGGGATGTTGCCTTCTTGGAGCAATACATATCAGAAAATATGGTCCCAAGAAGTCTGAGATGGGACATCCATCCACAGCAAGGAGATCCAGACTTGGACTCTTGGTACAAATATTTCAATGATGCGGGTACCGAATTTTTGGGGTTTTTGAATTCCAAGAAGAAAAATAGGCTCCAAGTCCTGGATAGAGAGATAAAAGAACTGAAAGATAAGCTTTTACAGTTCAAAAATTCCCAAGAGTATCATTCTCTTTCCTCGAATCTTCAGTCTTTTCTTGAGAAGGAAGATAGAGAGCAAAAGAATAAAAAACACAAAAAATACTCTCGAGATGCGGGGGATTATAAATCAGGGTTGGTTGTCGGTTGGCAAAAGACATTGTTAGTGAACACCAATCCTGAAGTCTCTTCTACGGCTGTCGTAAATGGTCCCCATGCTGTCAATAATATGGTGAACACCAGCCATTCCAGTCGCACACAAACTAAACCCCCATTTACACCTAGAGGGTACTCACATGAACCTGTAGGTCATTTAGGTCCACAGAGAGGTAGGCATCCCAGTTATCATACCCCTCCACCACCACATCGTGGACGGGCCAATAATCATAATAAGAGGGGAGGTAGAGGTCGCTCCAGAGGCAACCAACACTACCATCAGACTCCTCATTATGTTGATTATAGAAATTATGGATACAACGGGTCCCCTGTGAGAACCTATGATAATCCACCCCCCTATGACTCTCGTTATTATGACCATCCGTCAATCCCAGTGTACAACAGATTTTCTCCACTCCGTCATAGAGAGGATCAGTCATATAACAGGAATGAATATAATTGTTCTTCCTTAAGTCAAAATCGATATGATTTAAATCCTAAGGGAAACCAGGATTTTCGTCAGGGCACACAGGGAAGAAAAAGGTCTTTGGACCCAAAAGAGGTTCTAGAGGGGGGCAGAGAATCCAGAGAAGAAAAAAGAAAAAGGACATGATAGGCAATGGAGTTTTTAATTTAAGCACTAAGGAATTGACCACTCAGGAAATGATGATATTGGACAAGGGTTTAAAATTTGCCCCCAAAAGAAATTAGACAAATTTCACACCTTTATAGATGTCCATAAATTTATTAGGAAGATTAATATACAACGTTATGTAGCTTCTAATACGTCTTCTCAATTTCAAAGAGCTGCTTCTTCAGGCATGGTACATTCAGGGCTGTCTAATCCGTCTTTATTCAGCCCCCCTGTACCTGCAGCTCCTGCCGTCAACATTTTTAGGGACCTAGTTTTGCAAGATTTAGCCAAGCTTCCTCCCAAAAAGACATATAACCAGTCCTTTCCAATGCTCGGGTTCAAATCACTGTGCGAGAGGAAAGACATTGTAGTCCGCCCTGCCGATAAGGGCGGAGGCATAGTCATGCAGGACAGACTGGACTACATTCAAGAAATGTATAGGATATTAAGTGACCAGGACACATATAGGGAACTTACCAGAAACCCTACTGCCCAATATAAAATAGAGCTGGACCAACTAGTTTTAAAAGGTTTTAATGAGCAGATTCTAAATAAAAAAGAAAGGGCTTACCTAGTATCTACTGCACCTAGAATCCCAATCATGTACCATCTGCCCAAGATCCACAAGGATCCTGTTCACCCTCCGGGTCGACCAATCATACGTGGAATCGACTCTGTAACATCACGTATCGGTAAATATATTGATTTCTACCTTCAACCATTGGTCAAAGGCACTCCATCGTATCTTAAGGATACGACTGATACCATTAGGCTACTTGAAAGTGTGGAGATTGGGGGGGACCTGCTGATGGCCACTGCAGACGTGGCATCACTGTACACCTGTATCCCCCATACCAGAGGTATAGAAGCGGTCACACATTTTCTGAACAGAGACCATTCCATTACCAATAAACAAAGTGAATATATTATTGAGCTATTACAATTTGCTACCAAACACAACTACTTCTGGTTTGACCAAAAGTTTTTCTTGCAACAGAAGGGTGTGGCTATGGGGGCTAAATTTGCCCCTAGCCTTGCCAACCTTTTTATGGCAAAATGGGAGGAGGATGTCGTCTATTTTGAACACAGGCCCTCATTGGTACTGTGGGCCAGATATATAGACGACATCCTCCTCCTATGGGATGGCACTCCCAAATCCCTCAGGGATTTCTTTGTGTTTTTAAATGACAACGATTGGGGGATTTCGTTGACATATGAATTTAGCTCATTTAAAATTCACTTTTTGGATCTCGAAATCGAGATGGTCTCACGCCAATTTAAGTTTAAAACTTACTTCAAAAATACTGACCGCAATAGCTTTATACCAGTTGACAGCTGTCACCACCAATCCTGGTTACAGTCTGTGCCTCGTAGTCAGTTCCTGAGATTGCGCAGGAATTGCACAGATGTAAACAACTATTTCACTCAAGCATCAACACTGAGGGACAGATTCATAGAAAAGGGGTACGAGCCAACATCGTTAACCTCAGAAATAAATAGAGTGGCTGCAATTGATAGAAGTTCTTTGCTGACACCAAAACCTCCTCATGAACAAGAAAGCTCCTTTAAATGCTCTATGCTCACCACTTTTTCGGTCCAACACAGAGAAATCTAAAACATCATTTACAGACATTGGGATATACTTAGGAATGACCGTGTTTTAAAGGAAATACTCCCAGAACAACCTAAGGTCATCTTTAGAGGTGTGCCTTCTTTGCAGGGAAAAATTGCACCTAATATCATGAATCCCCCCATACGACCTTCTTTTTTTCACAACTTAGTGGGTTATTTTCCCTGCAAAAAATGCACTGTATGTCAATACAATTCCTGTGGTAGACGTAAAAACCTCGAGTTTAAATCGAACACTACAAACTGTACATATCCCATTAAAACATTCTGCACTTGTGCTACCACACATGTCGTTTATCTGATTACCTGCCCCTGTGGGAAGCAGTATGTGGGCCGTACAATTCGAGCCTTCTCTGTTAGAGTCAGCGAGCGTATCGCTAAAATAAAAAGTGGTGACATCAAACGTAATGTGCCTCGACATTATAGAGAGCATCACAGACGAGACCCTACTGGTTCTCAATTTCTTGTCATAGATAAATATACACCTCCTTGGAGGGGAGGGGAGGAGCTAAGACAAGGGGAGTCTCTCGTTTGGAGACTTATTGGATCCACCAATTGCAGATCTACTCCCCTTTTGGGTTGAACATAGAATGGGACATCAATGCTTTTATCAAGCAAGCATGATGCCTTTTCTCTATTTCTGGTACTTTAGGGTCCAGTTGGTACCTATTAGAATATCTTTTATGAGATTTATGAGATTTTTTTTATTTTTTTATAAGTATTTTAAAATGTTTTTTATGAGGGTATTTTTTATTAAATTCTTATAACATACATTTTAGAATGTATTTTGGATTTCTTATTTGAATATATACTGGTTTGGTCCCTATCACAAATATCAGCTCGATCCAACCAATAACGTGTCCTTTCTGAGGGGTACCATCATTTGTCACACCTTAGTATCATATATTTTTTATATATATTACATAATTTTTCTTTATTTATTTATTTTCTACCCCAACATGGAATCTCGGGATTAGAACCTGCAACCCTTTTGCTGCTGGGTGGGAGTGCTGGCTACTACGCCACTGCCCATGTTCAGGCTAGAGCAATGTTTGGATGTATTATATTGTTTTTTATTTTTACTGCCAGAAGGGTGATACCTTGTGACTTAGTGTATTAATATACATGTCCTTATGACAAACTGTGCCATGTTGTAGGTTATATACACCGGACATTGTGCCATTTTAAGCCACATCTGCCCCTATATGTCCCCCAAAATAGCGGTACCATGTTTTTGGCTGTTTAAACCAGTCACTGTTCCACATGATGTCACATCCTCTTTCACATGTTAAAATGAGGCTTGGAACTCTTGTCTGGGCGCCATTTTGGCAGAACCAGGAAGTAATCCTCCTCTACATATGAAAACGAGGCTTGGAATGCAAGCCCGGGCGCCATTTTGGAGGAACCAGGAAGTAATCTCCATAATTTGCACTTTCAATCAGACGGAGCTGCCACTTGTTATGGGGGTAACCAGTACCTATAAATACTCAGCCAGTAAAGTGGTCCAGCACCCCAGATGATGACTTCTAAGTCGAAACGCGTCGGAAGGATATGCTGAGACCACTGTCTTCTTTTATACAAGCGCTTGATTTTACTGCTAAACACGTGAGTGTATTTCCTTTGCTTTTTATGTATTAAAATTTCCATACGGAGTTACACTATATGCCTTCCTCTTTCTTTTAATGATGGGGCTGACTGCCTATATCTACTGAGTCCATCTATACCTTACACTTGTTCGGAGGTCCATCTGGAGGTCATATCTGGATAGAGCATCTGATCCCCTTGGTATAATATACCACAAAGCTTGATTGACTCACTAGGTGTATACCTATTTGAGTTCAATCCCTCTGGTAAGCAGCTTCTGGTGTCTTTGGTAGTGGACCTACTATTAACTGTTATTACATCATACATATTTGAAGTTAAAGACTGTCACTATATTATATCCACATGTGGTTGAGGATTATCATCACACATGACTGAAGCTTGTCACTGACTTTTTTCAGTGACAGGTGATGTTAGCCTCAAAATATCAACAATTACAATAAGCATATAAGTGACCATAACGTGTCAGTAAACAAAAACTTAATTAGAACTCTTGATCTATTTTGTAAATTATTTGTAACATTACATGATTAGTAGGCAGTCCATAGTTGTGAAAAAATCTTCACCATGGTGAAAAATAAAAATAAAAAATAAAAATAGACATTAGACTCAGAAACGTGACTTGAGTGCATTCAACGTCCTGGTGACTTGGTGACTTGGTGCTCCCCCTCAAGGATCCCCACTCACCAGATCCATTCACCCCAAAGGGGTAATTCGCATGCAGATGTAGCCTCTACGATCTCCCTGCCCGCGTAAAGGATGGGTTCACGAGGTGGTCCTCAGCATACACAGAAGCATGGAACTTTGTTACTCATGTGGAAAAAAAGGAATGGTGGACTCCCATAGTGTAGTAATTAAAAATAGAATTTATTCCAACAAAAATTCCTCAGATAAAAATCTTCAGGTAAAAATACCACAAACCAGCACAGCTGGCTGTGGTAATACAGCAGCAAACAGTGTATTTCAGCAAACATACATCAAGGGACTAGATGTAACTATCCGCAAACCGCTCAAGTGGATTGGGAACACTCGTACCGCAAGGTGGATGTATCCCGAGCGTTTGCGCTCCACCTGCCTTCCAGTGGCCTACTTTTGCGGAAGTGACGTAGCACGCGTGGCGCCGTCGCACCGCGCGATGGTGCCACGCACGCTACATCTCTAAACTCAGGGTAGGCTTACCCACCACTACGTTCACATATGGTGAAGAGGTTGTAACTATTTATGATTTCCCAACACTTTATACTTTTAATTTTGAATCTGCTTACTCACCTTTGATGTACATTCCCCATAGGGAGTGTCGCTTGCATACCACTGTCAGGTATCCTGCTTACTTCGGGAGGCAACCCGGCCTTGAGCCAGGGTGACGATTTTTATACTATAGTCATTTTTTCTCATCCGCCCAAATTAGCCCTAGGGAGCACCATTACCCCATTTTTATATATACATCTAGTCTGAAGCACCTTTGGGGTGTTTCTTCAGGGGGGCTGCATACCTACACATTGTCCTAAGCGCAGTCATTACACTTTACTCTAATATTGTCATGAAGATCCTGCCAGTAATCGGCGCTCCAGGCGCACTGGAACACGGGTGCCGTCACGCACGGGCAGGCGCGCGCGCACTCCCGCTGGCGTCAGGAGTGCTATTTAAACCTGCCTGTCACACTCAATCCCCGCTGTCTGCTCTACAGCGTTCTGTGTGCCAAACCTGATCTCGTCTGAAATCCTTCTGTTATCTAACCCGTTTTCCTGTTGTGACTATCCAGCTATCTGCCTGCACCTGACCTCCTTGGCTTGCTTGACCATTCTCCTGTGTTATCCCTGGTACCTCTGCTGTCCACCCAATACCGACCACTGGCTTGTTTGACCATTCCTTTGCTTGATACCAGTATCCAGTCTATTACCTGCTGCTTGTTCCTGGTTCCAGTCCAGCGCTCCAGTATCCAGTCTGTTACCTGCTGCTTGTTCCTGGTTCCAGTCCAGCGCTCCAGTATCCAGTCTGTTACCTGCTGCTTGTTCCTGGTTCCAGCCCTGCACTCCAGTTCCTGTCTACTTACCTGTCGTGGTTCCTGGTTTAGTCTGCATTCCAGTCTCCAGTCTCCTCTTCAGTTCCTGGTTCCAGAGGTTTCCACCACTCCTGAACTTCTGGTGACTGTTGATCCTGCCAGGCACCCATACCACTCCTCACTCCTGTGTCCTCTGTCTCCATTCCAGAGGAACGAGAGTGGGAGCTGTAGGGGAGGTCTCTCTCTGCACTTCAGGCTCAAAACCTACCAGGTATGTGACAGTAGCAGACAGCCATGTCTGAGCCTAAGCAGGGAACCTCTCCCATGGAGGAACTATGTGCACAGCTGGCAGGATTGACTGAAGCAGTCAAGAATCTGCAGCAAGGATTCACCCGGCTGGAAGAACAGGTATTATCTTTGTCTAACCCTATCGGGGTCCAGGGAGTCCCTCCTGCTCCCGCTTCTTCAGTTGGGCCCTCTTCAACAGTGGTGATGCTCCCTCCAGAACCCAAAGTTCCGACACCTGAACGATTTTCCAGAGATCGACATAAATTCAGGGCCTTCCGCAACTCCTGCAAACTGTTCTTTGCTCTTCAGCCACGTACCTTTTCCCTGGAAGCCACCAAGGTGGGCTATGTGATTTCTCTACTTACAGGCGACACCCAAACCTGGGCCCATCGCCTCTTGGAGCAAAAAGATGTATCCCTGACCAATCTCACCACCTTCTTCGATGCTTTGGCCCAGTTGTATGAAGATCCCCAGCTTTCTGTGACTGCAGAGACTGCTCTGCATACCCTGCAACAGGGTCGCAGGGTAGCAGAGGACTATGTGGCTGAATTCAGAAGATGGAGTGCAGACACAAACTGGAATGATGCGGCCCTCCGCTATCAGTTTCGAATGGGACTTTCTGACTCTTTATAGGATGAGCTGGCCAGGGTGGGTATACCACAGACTCTGAATACTTTGATCGATCTAGTCATTCAGATCGATCGAAGGTTAAGGTAACGTAGAGCAGAGAGAGCTATGGGACCTTCTCGCCCAACCTGGGTGCTTCCAAAAGCTCCTCATCATACCTCACCAACACCACCTACCTCCACGTTTAATCCACCTGAGCCTATGCAGTTGGGGGTCCTGCAGCCTTCTCTTACCCACATCGTCGGATGAATAATTTGTGCCTGTACTGCGGGGAACCTGGACACTACATCAGGAACTGCCCTCTTAAGCTCCGTAAGTGCCTATCCTTGTCCACTGACTATGTTGCACCTCTGGCCAAGAGCACTACTCACCTTGCCCTCTCTGTCCTGTTACAGCTCCCAGGAGAGACTCTGCAAATAACCGCCATTATTGACTCTTGAGCTTGCAGCTGTTTCATGGACTCCCTTTTTGCTGAAAAACATCAGATTCCTTTGCTGCCTAAGGCCCATGGACTTTCCATTCATCTGGCTGATGGAACCGCCATCAAATCTGGACCTGTTACTCAAGAGACTGTTCCTTTACCTGGTTCTATACTCAATTCCCATCAAGAATTACTACGCCTGGGGGCGCGTCCTGACCTGGCATGAAGATGGCTGCTTAACTCCACAGCTCCTGCCATCACACGACCTGCACTCAGCTCACCGGAGGCTAAAGCGAGCTACACCCATCACAAAACATGGGGACCGCTTCCAGGAACACATCCACCTCCCCTTCCAGATCTCCAAGGGAACAGTCTGACAACCCCGGCCACAATATTCTTGAAATGTTCAGGACGGGCAGAGGAAACATGGCGTCCTCCCGCCACAGAAGCGCACAGGCCGCAACTTCCTCACAGGGAGCGCCATCTCTCACTCTACCTATCAGCCTAATGGGAGAGAATACCACAGAAGAGCTTCCCCAGCACCACTTAAACAGTGGCGTCTCCAGCTTTCAAATTTAGGGGGGGCACATGGGGGGACAGGGACAAAAGTAGGGGGGCAACTATAAAATGCTTATATATATATATCTCCTGGGGCCCTTTACTACGACCCCACAACGGGCCCTTTCACATGTTCTGCAGTGAGCTCCCTTCCTACTGTATTGGGGTCCCCCAGGGTGGCAGAAAACAAGAGATATATGTCACCAGCATGTCAAGAAAATATAAGGATCCAAAGCAGTGGGAGAACTATCAGGGTTGCAAAGGTTGTCTTGCCTCCGGGCCCTGGTGTTCTGCCACTGTGGGGTTCCCCAGCCTCCTCTTGCTGTCCTGCCCCTGCTATTGACAGCGCTGGTCTGGCATCTCTTGGAATTTACAGGCTGGTCCTCTTGTCCTAAGGATGGGAGAAAGCAGTCTGTTTTTTCAGTAACTGAGAGTCCTGGTGGAGTCCTTCCTGCAAATCGCTCTTCTCCCTGCCAATGAGGATGCAGGTGAAGGAGCAGATCGGGTGGCCGTGGTTGTGTGAACGCTCGCATTATGCAGTGTCAGCGAGCAGGGGAGGGGGGAGGAATCACCCACAGGAGCTGACTGGGGACTCTCTCCCTCTTAGACATTGATTTTTTGTAAAAAAAAAAAAAAAAAAAAATTTTTTTTTTGGGGGGGGGCACATGGTGGGGCACAGCATAATGTTGGGGGGGTCAGGGCCCCCTCTGCCCCCCCCCCTAGGGTCGCCATTGCACTTAAATATAAACGACCTGTGGATGATTGCCACGGACATAAAGGACACTCTTTCGGCCACCATATCCGAACTCAATTTAGACATCCGCGCCCTATCTGACAGGGTAGCAGTGGCGGAACGAATGGCGGAACAAGAAGAACTCCAAATACGCAAAACTACCCGACATGTGGACACACATACCCTCCAGATGAGGGATATGCAGAGGCACCTCGAAGACCTCGATAATCGGGGCAAAAGTGGAAACTTGAGGACCCCTACCAGGGATATAATATGCTGCCTAACTGACTATAAGGTCAAAGAAGACATCCTTAGACAAGCCAGGAGCATTCCACAAATTGTCCATGAAGGAAAGACCATACAAATATTTCAGGATCTCTCTGGAATAACCCTCCAGCCCCGCAGAGACCTGAAACCATTATTAGACACACTTCGCGCCAAAGGCATAACATATAAGTGGAAGTTCCCCTTCTGCCTAGCAGCCTCTTCGCAAGGGTGCACAGCACTCCTCAAAGTGCCTGAGGATCTTCCCCATTTTTACAAAGCTTTAAACATCCCCATCGTGGAGGTACCTAATTGGTACGCGGAATTTCGCCGCTCGGCCATCCGTAGAGAACGCCAGCCTGAAGAACCCATGGAGGCCCTGAACTCGGGCCATAGGAGGAGACGGTCGCCTTCTACCTCGGCATACCACGGTGCCTACCGCTCTCAACACCGTGACTTCAGTGTCCTGAAGTCACGCTTCGCCTACCTTGAGGAGAGCCAGAAGGGATCGCTAAAAGGTCAGGGAAGCAATCAATGTCACAATAGCCAAAAATTTCAGTTATGCCACGTTAGACGAGCAAATATCTTTAATAAGGCCAGAATGTGTTTTGACGTGTTCACTTACAGATAACTTTTTCATTACTAGCATAGTATGGCTAGATTTGCTGAGAAGGCTTAGACCGTAAGGGCATGTCCGGATTCCACGAATAGGATTGAGAGTCCTCTCTTGGCGGCCCTCCCTCTGACTCTACGTTTCGTCACATGAGCGACAGCCTACAACCCCCATAATGCCTCAAGCGCTTCTCCCGGAAATGAACACCTACACTCACGCAAGCGGCAGATGTTGCTGTGCACTCCTGTAAGCGCACCCCATGGACTCTGTCACCTCAACAACAGAAACTGGACTTTGAGTTCCGGGTGCTCACACTGCGTAGCCTTTATACCTATCCCTTTGGAACGCTACCCTGGATGACGATCGTTAAAGGAGGACCGACACCCAGGCCCATCGCAGCTTACATCGCGGAGAGCCTCAGTACCAGTCATCTAAGAACACATATAAGTAAAATGAAAAGGGAAGTTTCAAAGAATGAAACCCATTGGATATTTAAAATGGACACGATGAGGCCAAAGTTGTTGAACGTAGAACTCGACATCAACTGCTACTTGGAAGATTACTAAAATGTAATTGTTTTAACTTTTGTATTATTATTATTTTAGTATTTTTTTAGTATTATTTTTTTAGTATTATTCATTTTTATTTTTATTTCTATATTTTTTCAATTATATTTTTTTCAATTATATTTTTTCAAGTTTTTTCATTTTTTATTTTTTATTATTTTTCATTTTATTATTTATTTTTTATTTTTATTTTTATTATTTATTTAATTATTTATTATTTTTTGATTCAGTACTGATTATAAGCTAGAGATTAATTTTGAAATGTAGGGGTGCATATATATTTCACTGCAAATAAGTATGTGAACATAGTAAAAAAGTTTTTTGCTGTTCCATATTACAGGTTTTGCAGCAATTGCTGCGGAATGAAAATATGTATAAGATGCTTGAAATGTTAAAGTGTTTAAGGGTTAAAATGCCTAATAACATGTAAAAGCCTCTCCAGCAGATACAGATGGGTTAGTTCTTGAAATATACACACATTTTAGTATATAATTTGTAAGAATACAGCAAGGATAAGCAGTGGTAGAAAAGGGAAGAGGGTATGCGCACTTGGTAAACACTAAATGGGCTAATGCCCACAGTTAAAATGGCGTTAAAAGGGAGGAAGTTACAGAGGAGATAGTAAGGGAAAACCCATAGTTAAGATGGCGGTACATGTATTTCCGCCCATACACAATATAAATAGAACAGAAACCAATCAAACGGCAGATTCCTGATGACGCATACTATGATGTGAAACGCGTAAAGGCTGCTGGGAGTTTTTTTGCCCACGTGATCGGAAACGGTCGTGGCTGGTGAGGACGCGAACGGATACGAGGGGTGGAACGCAAGCGGAACACGGAGGTCGCATATTGCACATAGGCGAACCAGACTACAGTTCCTACACCCGTCCCTAACTGCTGGATAAGCTCTGTGCCGGCTCAAGGGCTCTTTTAAATGTGAGTGCACACTTTTTGTTTGTTTTTACATAATAAACAGTTTTAAAACGTTATTGCGCGATGATCGTTTTATCCATATTTTATATGAGGAACACTAAAGTCCAATTATAGCCGTTGAAGAGGTTTTCTTAAGTGGAGTGGTTATCCCATGAATGAACCAAAGGTGTATTATTAAAGAAGTAATCTGGTGAGTGGCCAATCTTACAGGTGGTGGTGAATCACACAGTCACTTTGGTGTCCGTTTATGAAGCAGTGATCAGCGGTGATCCCGAGGATCGCCGCTGATCACAGTCCATAAACAGTTTATGAAACAGTGATAATCGGGGGAGAACATGTTTGAACTTGTTCTCCCGCCGATTATCTCTACACATGGAGAATCCTCATTGAATGACACAGTAACGGCCAGTTTATGAAGCGGTGATCTCACCGCTTCACTGGCGATCTGAGTCAGAATTCACACTCCCAGGTTCACCAGCTCAGAGGTGGTGAATCGGGGAGTGAAGAGGAAATCTGGGGGGATCTGAGGGGGAAGGAGGAAGATTTTTAACTTCCTTATGCCTCGTTCAGACTCCCCAACACTGTAAGCATGTCCCCCTGTCATATTTATGTGTATACATATATATACATATATACATATAATGTGTATATGTATATATATATATCATGTGTGTGTATATACATGTATATATAATGTGTGTGTGTGTGTGTGTGTGTATACATATGTGTATAATGTAGGGGGACTCATTATTTTATTAACATTAATCCACGCCATTGAGCGGTGATAATTTATCACTGCTTGATAAACTGACATCTGGTACTGTAATCTCGTAAAGTCTCACGAGATTCCAGTATCAGGGGCCGTTCTCCACTGTTTGAAGCATTTGTAGATCGCTTCACTCCTCCAAAGGTGAAGCGATCTACACCGCTTCATAAACTGGCACACAGAGGAGAAAGATCTTCACTGTGAATGCCGGAGAATGAAGCAGTGAATAGATTTCACTGCTTCATAAACGGACACCTCAATGCATATTGAAGGAACACAGGAGCACGCCAATCACGGCAATTGATAGAAGATTTGAAAGCATATATTTGGGGACTCTGTTACATATGTGATATATGTCATCAGATTTTTGTTATGATTTTGGTCTAATGTGGTGAATTTTCACATGTATATGTTTTTTATTTAGGTTAGTTTTATAATTAATAGGTAGGGTATGTGAATATTGAAAAGGGTGCATAGATGGGAGCAGCGCATTCACACACAAAAAACAACACATCTAAGAACACAACCAAGCAACGATGATCTACATGTCCTACAGCCCCACTTGGATGATCACTTGAGTACCCGCGTGTTGCAGCCATATGCTGCGCCTACTTGTGAACGCCGGATCGATCAGCTGACAGTATGCAGACCCCCCGATACTGAAGGAAAGACCTGCAACCACCTTTAGACTCAGCGTAGCAGCAGAACCTTAAACCATTGCGGTTCTCCAGGAGATAGGGTCTTCTAACACAGAAGGGGGTGCATCATATCAATATAGTTAATATCCTGCAGATATTTGCAATAAATCTTCTTTTACAGGTACACCCCATTAGGTACTTTTCCGGAGGCATTATTAACTTGTATGGACTGTCTTTTTCATAAAGTCATGGTTTACCAAAAGTTTCTCAAAGGTACGTTCAGCTCTATATAACTATGTTAAGTATACCTGCTCAAGTTGTAGGATTCAAGTTCACGTTATTTACTATGTAGGTTGTATAAAACTTTATAATTCGCACCCTGGAATCTCCGCTGCATCTCTACACAGACATTGCAGTGACTCCGGGGGTCTGAATATGACTCATACAGAGTCTGAGACTAAGGAATACATTTCCAATGTACTCAATAGCATGGGCAGTCTCCTAGGTTATAGATGTGACAAATCCACTACCTTTTCTATTATTTTAATTGACCCCAACATTCACATATATGCCCGGTGGACGAGTACTGCACCCCTCCTACCATACATTTCCATGGTCACGTGATGGCAGGGCTCACACCTTTTACTCACACTCGCCAACTCTTTCGTGTAAGGTCTACACCAACCCCCATACAGTAACGGTGTAGTGTACTAACCCGTGTTTCACGGGCTACGCGCTACACCTACGCTGTAAAATTCTGATTTTTTTTTTCTAGACTTGAGAAAACGGGATAATTAATTATCCCTGTTGTCTCTTCGGATAACCTCCCCTCTTTTTTTTTTTTTTTTTTATATCTCCCCTAAGCCCGACGGAGGTCATTGACCCCAATCAAACATCAAAAGATAAGACGCTATCTCCCACCCTTCTAAATCTCAAATCCATCAATGTACGCGGACTAAACACGCCAGAAAAACATTCTCTCTTACTCTCCTCCCTACACAAGTCCAAGACCCATATTGCTCTGATCCAAGAAACACATTTTAGAATGGACACAATCCCCAAACTGCATGACAAACAATTCACGACAATATACCATGCGTCCAATAATGACGCCAAATCAAAAGGGGTTTGCATTCTCATTTCCAAAACTGCCCATTTATTGTATCTGATATCCACAGGGACCCACTCGGAAGATTCATATTCTTAAAAGGCACCCTACACGAGAAACCAATCATTATTGCTAACCTGTACGCCCCAAATTCGCGACAAGTCTCCTTTTTCCGCAATACGTTTCAAATACTCACGTCCTTGAGCTCCGGTACATTGATAATCGGAGGCGACTTTAACATCCCGCTAAACCCTAACCTCGACACCTCCAATGGTAACTCTTCTCTCACCTACAGAGCCCTTCGTGCCATAAAAATGCAACTCAGTGCCCTACTGCCACGTGACACATGGCGTACATTGTACCCCGATGATAAGGATTTCACCTTTTACTATCCACCACACTCTAAATACTCACAAATTGATTACTTCTTTATATCCCAAGACGACTTACCATTGGTCAAAAAATCTACCATCGAACCGATGGTCTTATCAGACCACAACCCCATAACCTTAACTTTACAACTGCCCACCAAGAGGATGCACTCTCCAATATGGCGACTAGATAACTCCCTTCTCACTGACACTGCTGTCTTAAACACGATTTCCCAACAACTCACCAATTACTTCACAGAAAATGGCAAGGGGGAGACCACGCCTGAAGTGGTCTGGGCAGCACATAAATGTGTTGTAAGAGGCACACTCATTTCTGAAGCTGCACAACGAAACAAACTCCGAAAAGCTAAACTGGAAGAACTGACTAAACGCATCTCACATTTGGAACAAAAACACAAACAATCCTTAGCCTCTGAGGCACTTGCAGAACTTACACAAGCTAGAAATGAACTGCTAGAAGAACTACATAAATGGATTAAGCACAAATACACATTGCAGCAGAAATATTTTTATGAATTTGGCAACAAGTCGGGGAAGCTCCTCGCAAGAGCACTACAGGCCAAGAGAGCTGCTAACACCATACATACAATCAAAGACCCTTCTTAGACTAAACTTTTTACCTACCTTACAAACCATTCAAACAGACCTACAAAAATGGAGTTCAGGGCCGTTTTCTTGGTTCGGAAAGACAGCCATCTTAAAAATGAACATACTACCCAGACTGCTTTATTTATTCCAAACCATACCCATACAACTCCCTCTTCCCTTCTTTGGCACACTTAAGAGATTATGTAGGAATTTTATATGGTCCTCCAAACAACCTAGACTGAACTGGAACAGAATGACATATCCCAAACTCCAAGGAGGACTACACATACCAGACATACAAAAATCTTATTGGGTTTGCCACCTTTCCAGGATAGTCGACTGGCATACTAACAGGTCAAACAAAGACTGGGTACATCTAGAAAATGCTTTCACCCCAATACCGATAAAACTTTTACCATGGCTTAATAAAAAAAAAAATACCTAAGGGGGCCACATCAAACCCAATCATCAATGCCATTCTAACTAACTTTAAAGCGGCCTGCAAACTACTTAAATTGAAACCCACACCTGGTCCCATGACACCTCTGGAAAACAATCCAGACTTCGTACCAGGAGTACACATCCTACATTCCAACGACAGAC
The DNA here is from genome assembly GCA_037952925.1 of Lithobates clamitans. Lineage (NCBI taxonomy): Eukaryota > Metazoa > Chordata > Amphibia > Anura > Ranidae > Lithobates > Lithobates clamitans. Next base: position 9,968,703 of record JBBGZY010000008.1, on the reverse strand, counting down.
CCGGACAGACCCAGACTAAAACTACACCAATTGTTCCAACAGGGTACCATCGTGTCGTTCCAGGCAATGACTCACGAATTTCCGGACTACCACATTCCCTTCTATAAATACCTGCAGATACGCCACTTCACTAATAGCCTCAAACCCATCACAGACTTGCATAGGGAACTTACGCCCTTTGAAATCTTATGCAACAATCCCGAACCCCAAAGACACCTTATCTTTTCTATATACACACTCCTATTTACATCCCACAAAATTAAAACCGACATCTTGATTAAACAATGGGAACGAGACCTAGATTTAGATCTGGCAACATATACATAAAGGATCACTCAATATCTCCACACAGGAAAACAGATATAAAATCTTTACGAAATGGTACAGAACTCCAGACAGGATTCACAAATTCCACCCAAATCTTCCCCCGCTCTGTTGGCGCTGTAATGCATCCAGAGGCACCCTGCTTCACATATGGTGGGATTGTCCCCTCATTCAAACCTACTGGACCAACATACATCGCCTAATTTCACAGATCACGACATACACTCCTGACTTCACTCTGGCCCAATACCTACTTCATCACACCTCACTTCCACAACACACCTATAAGAAATCCCTGGTTCTTCACCTCATCAACGCAGCTACTTTATGCATCCCTGTTCACTGGAGAGACACACCCCCCCCCACTGTTCTGGAATGGATCCAGAGGGTCGATAGAATAGCTGAAATGGAACACCTTATCCATCAATCCACTGACACGTCATTCAAGTATGAGAATATATGGGCTTGTTGGACACATTTCAAATCTTCCCAAACCCTGCATACCTCCACAGGTCCCACTCTCATTAGGACTGGAGAGAACACGACCACACAAATAACTGCACAGTTAATGGAATCATCTCTTGGCTCACACTAACCCTGCACCACCCCTCCCCCCCCCTGCAGTACCCTTTTTACCCATCATAATACCCCGCACAACATGAGTGACTTCTCGCAGACTGAGTTAGACCTGCTAGGAGTCACTACAGCTCCCTCTTTATCTTATCTAGACAGAACCGACACGCTTCTGACATACCTGTTCCTATATCCCCCCACTGGGCACAGACTGTTCCCAATAGGGGTGCCCAGAGGAGGGAATTAAGCAGACAAGGTCGGTAAAGGAAAGGGGAGGATGAAAGGAGGAAAAGTGGAGAGAATAGAGAAGGTTACAGAAGGGACGAGAAAGAGAGAAAGAAGGAGATAGGAACGAACAGAAAACAACACTACTTAAATTAACAACAAATTAAAAAAAAAAAAAAAATGAAAATTAAATTATAATTAAAACGACTCTTAAACGTAACGACTCAAGTCGCATTTCGATATAGATGCAGTAATAACCATAGTGATATAGGAAATAGCAAATCATTTCTCATTTCTCATTTTTCATATTGAACTTGCAATGTCAATACACAATATGGGACTCTCACCGACATCCTTTAACGAAATTTAAAGGGGTTGTAAAGGTAAAAAATTTTTCACCTTAATGCATTCTATGCATTAAGGTGAAAAAACTTTTGACAATACCGCCGCCCCCAGCCCCCCCGTTTTACTTACCTGACGCCTCGAATCTTCGCTGCTCGTTCTCGTCATCTTCATTGCAGCTCAGCTTGGTCGCTGATTGGCTGCAGTGGATGGATTGAAAGCAGCGCAGCCATTGGCTCGCGCTGCTGTCAATCACATCCGATGACGCGGCGCGCCGGGGGGCGGGGCCGAGTGATACAGCGAGCGGCTATAGCGGGAGCGCGTCCACAAGCACTCACCACCATGCGAGGGAGCTCGCATTATGGTGGTTAATGCTTGCGGGGAGGAGCTGAAACAGCCGCCGAGGGACCCCAGAAGACCAGGTTCGGGGCCACTCTGTGCAGAACGAGCTGCACAGTGAAGGTAAGTATAATATGTTTGTTATTTAAAAAAAAAAAAAAATTACCTTTACAACCCCTTTAAGGTATATTCCTCCATCACATAGAAAACCACCAACAAAATATCTAAACGTTATTTTTGTTTTTCTCTTCATGTGTTTTATAAGATACAACGTTGTATATTATGATGTACCTGTTTACTTGATTTCTGGCTACTTTGTGACATATATATCTCTGCTACCATTGATGTAACCTCTGTGAAAACTCAATAAAATATGTTTAAAAAAAAAAAAAAAAAAAGAATTACTACGCCTGGATATCATCGCTTCACCCCTGTTTCCCATAATCCTTGGCATGCCTTGGTTGCAAGCTCACAACCCTGACATTAACTGGGCCACAGGTGAGGTTACCTATTCCTCTTCATATTGTCAGCAGTTTTGCAGAATTCAGGACATTCAGGAGACCCCTACCTTGCTCTGCCTAGACACAGATTCCGGCCTACATCAATCTATTCCTGCAGCTTATGATGACTTCCTAGATGTGTTCAGTAAGCAGGGGGCAGAGGTCTTACCCCCTCACCGGGCCTATGACTGTCCTACCGAGTTACTTCCCGGAGCAGAGATTCCATTCGGAAGGATTTTCCCTTTAACTGAAGTAGAACAAGGGGTGCTAAAGGAATATATCGATGAGAACTTAAAGAAGGGCTTCATTTGCCCATCCACGTCTGCAGCAGGTGCAGGCATCTTCTTTGTACAGAAGAAAGATAGTACTCTTAGACCATGTGTGGATTACCGTGAACTAAATAAAATCACAGTAAAAAAAACGTTATCCTCTTCCTCTGGTACCAGAATTATTCCAAAGACTTGGAACTGCCACCATATTTACTAAGCTTGACCTCCGCGGAGCCTACAATTTGGTTCATATCAGGGGCGGCGATGAGTGGAAGACTGCTTTTCGTACCCGCTATGGACATTTCGAATACCTGGTGATGCCCTTCAGTCTGTGCAAAGCCCCTGCTATGTTCCAATATTTCATCAATGATGTTTTGCGAGACTTTCTAGATCTGTTTGTTATCGTTTATCTAGACGACATATTAAATTTTTCTTGTTCCCTTGAATCTCATCTCAGGCACGTCAGAAGTGTGTTGGGCCGGCTTCGACAACATGGTTTATATGCAAAGGCAGAAAAGTGTGAATTTGAACAGGAAAGTATTCCATTTTTGGGGTTAATCATCTCTAGTAAAGGCATTAAGATGGACCCTCAAAAGATTGCTGCAATCCTAGATTTGCCAGTTCCTACAGACAAAAAGGGAATCCAACGATTCGTTGGATTCGCTAATTTTTATCGAAAATTTATTAAGGGGTTCTCAGCCATCATTACACCCATCACACAGTTAACTAAACAGGGAACATGCTTCCACTGGTCTGCTGAAGCCCAGAAAGCTTTTGAGACCCTCAAGACCCATTTTACTTCTGCCTCTGTATTAAAACACCCAGATTCCTCTCTGCCGTTCGTGCTTGAGGTAGACGCATCTGAAATTGCGGTGGCAGCAGTGTTGTCCCAAAGACAGGGAACTAAGGCCCTGTTATATCCGGTGGCCTTCTTCTCTCGTAAGTTGTCCACGGCAGAGAGAAATTATGATGTAGGTGACAGAGAGTTGTTGGCAATTAAAGCAGCGTTAGAAGAGTGGCGCTATCTCCTGGAAGGAGCCGCTCACCCAGTCTTAATTTTTACAGATCATAAGAACCTGGAGTATTTGAGATCTGCAAAAATGTTGAAGCCACGATAGACCAGGTGGGCTCTCTTTTTCTCCAGGTTCTCTTTTCATGTCACTTACTGCCCTGGCTCCAAAAATACTAACCCATCCAGGATGTTCCACAAGACCCAAGAGGTTTCCCCTCTGGACACCATCCTGTCCCCGGGGAATATTCTTCTACTTCAGGGGAACCTGCTTTCTCAAATTAAGCAGGCTTCCGTGGGATTAGGACCTTCCATTGGGCCAGAACTCCAAGTTAAGGATGGGTTACTCTACGAGTTCCTATATTGGAGCTCTGTCATGATCATGCACTGGCTGGGCATTTTGGTGTAGCTAAGACCACTGATTTGGTACAGCGTACCTTCTGGTGGCCTCAGTTACGCGAGGACTGTAAAAAATTTGTAGAATCCTGTACCACCTGTATTAGGAACAAGGGTTACAGAACCAAGGCATGGGGGTTACTAAGACCATTGCCTGTCCCAGATAGGCCATGGAAAATGTTATCCATAGACTTTATTGTTGAACTACCTCCGGCCGGGGGCTACACCTCGATCTTTGTAATAGTGGACCGGCTATCAAAGATGGCCCACTTTGTCCCAATGAAGGGTACCCCCTCAGCTACAGAAACGGCACTGGTGTTTATTAAAGAAGTCATCGGGCTCCACGGGGTGCCCGCCAATATTGTTTCAGATCGGGGGGTACAGTTTACCTCCCGATTCTGAAGGTCTCTATGCAAAACACTGAACATTGAGCTTTCATTTTCATCTGCCTATCATCCCCAGACTAATGGGCAAACAGAGAGAACAAACCAAACACTTGAACAATACTTACGCTGTTTTTCTTCTTTTGCCCAAGATGATTGGATTTCTGTGCTTCCATTGGCTGAATTTGCCTACAACAATTCCATTCATTCCGCTATCAAACAGACTCCATTTTTTGCAAATTACGGCTTCCACCCTTCATTTTTACCTAACTCTCTTCCACAAATATCTTGTGTGGCCACCATTATTTTCCAGCACTGCCTTAACCCTCTTGGGCATAGAGTTCACCAGAGCTTCACAGGTTGCCACTGGAGTCCTCTTCCACTCCTCCATGACAACATCATAGAGCTGGTGGATGTTAGAGACCTTGTGCTCCCCTACCTTCTGTTTGAGGATGCCCTACAGATGCTCAATAGGGTTTAGGTCTAGAGACATGCTTGGCCAGTCCATCACCTTAACCCTCAGCTTCTTTAGCAAGGCAGTGGTTGTCTTGGAGGTATGTTCGGAGTCGTTATCATGCTGGAATACTGCCCTGTGGCCAGTCTCCGAAGGGAGGGGATCATGCTCTGCTTCAGTATGTCACAGTACATGTTGGCATTCATGGTTCCCTCACTGAAGTGTAGCTCCCCAGTGCTGGCAGCATTTATGCAGCCCCAGACCATGACACTCCCACCACCATGCTTGACTGTAGGCAAGACACATTGGGCTTTGTACTTCTCACCTGGTTGCTGCCACACTGACACCATCTGAACCAAATAAGTTTATCTTGGTCTCATCAGATCACAGGATATGGTTATAGTAATCCGTGTCCTTAGTCTGCTTGTTTTCAGCAAACTGTTTGCAGGCTTTCTTGTGCATCACCTTTTAGAAGAGGCTTCCTTCTGGGAGGACAGCCATGCAGACCTATTTGATGCAGTGTGCGGCGTATGGTCTGAGCTTTGAACCTCTGCAGCATTGCTGGCAGCACTCACACGCCTATTTCCCAAAGACAACCTCTGGATATGACGCTGAGCATTTGTACTCCACTTCTTTGGTCGACCATGTCAATGCCTGTTCTGAGTGGAACCTGTCCTGTTAAACCGCTGTATTGTCTTGGCCACCATGCTGCAGCTCAGTTTCAGGGTCTTAGCAATATTCTTATAGCCGAGGCCATCTTTATGTAGCGCAACAATTATTTCAGTTCCTCAGAGAGTTCTTTGCCATGAGGTGCCATGTTTAACTTTCAGTGACCAGTATGAGAGAGTGAGAATGATAACACCAAATTTAACACACCTGTTCCCCATTCACACCTGAGATCTTGTAACACTAATGAGTCACATGACACCAGGGAGGGAAAATGGCTAATTGGGCCCAGTTTGGACATTTTCACTTAGGGGTGTACTCACTTTTGTTGCCAGTGGTTTAGACATTAATGGCTGTGTGTTAAGTTATTTTGAGGGGACAGAAAATTTACACTGTTATACAAGCTGTACACTCACTACTTTACATTGTAGCAAACTGTCATTTCTTCAGTGTTGTCACATGAAAAGATATAATAAAATATTTACAAAAATGTAAGGGATGTAATCACTTTTGTGAGATACTGTATGTGTGTGATTTTTTTATACTGTTTTCATTCAATATTTGACATTTATAAAGATATTTTGTATTTACTTAATTGAACTTAGTTGTTTTTGATGCACCACTTGTGTCCTTTGAAAGCAGCTTCCCTTTGACTGGTATTACCTTCGCATATGCTGCAGGGACCACACAGTTTAGCCCTTTTACTGGCAGAGCCGTTTTTGCAATTTTTGCACATGTTTAAAAAAATCATTTTTGGACAGAATATGACACAAAACCCACAAATATTATATATTTTCTGAAAGCAGATACCCTGGAGAATAAAATAGTTGTGGTTCCAATTCTCTATGTCACATGATATTACCGCAAAGTTCTAGGAAATGCAAAAGTTCAGTAAAAACACACTGACGTGAATTGTAGGGCAAAAAAACATGAAAGACGAGACTGTACTAAGTAAATAGACACCCAACATGCCAAACCTTAAATTCTTGTGTGCCTGTGAAATGGCATCAAAAGTCAGTACCCTAAATTTTCTATAGGCAATGCTTCAAAAGCCCCCTATAGGTATCAGTTTAGTGTTATGGAGGAGGTCTTGTGTTAGAATTATTGCTCTCACTCCAGCGTACATGGCAATATGTAACATGTGTATCACAATCAAAGTTTTCACGCGTCGGTGATCCAATGCATGTGTTTACATTTGTGTATGTGTATATGTGGGGGCAGGGGGGGCTCAAAATATTTTGGTGGGGATTTTGTTTGGGTGTAATTTTTTTTTTGCAGTTTTTTTACTTAACTTTTTTTCAAAAAGTCCCCTTTGTGATTTTTTTTTTTGGTGGCAGGTTCTCTTTATTGAGATATGCAGGGTCTACATGACTCCCCTGTGCTCCACTAAATGTTTTGCAATGCAGATCGCATTGCAAAAACAGAAAATTGTTTCATACCTACCGTAATTTTCTTTTCCTATCAATGGCAGCATACCTGTGACAAGCTCCGCCATGGCTCCTATCTCAGGACCAGTGAATATTATAAAAGAAAAGGACTATAGCACTCCCAGCATTCTATGTAATATAGCATATGGAGGGTGGGATTGTATGTTACCATGGATAGGCACCAGGAAAAAAAAATTACGGTAAGTATGAAACAATTTTCTGTTTTCCTGGTGCCTCCATAACAGCATACCTGTGACAAATAACTAGCTCAAATGGGTGGGATGATGCATAGTAAAAGATTTATTTGAAAAATAATTTAAAATAGGCAAATGCCAGCATGATAGCCTGTCTGCCAGATGAGAAAGCTGCCGGGTCTTCTCTGTAACGTCTCATAAACGCATGCTAGGATGGCCATGATGCTACCCTTTAGATCGTTTTGATGGATACGTCTGCTCTGGCCGTCCAAGAAGCAGAGAACAACTGGGTGGCATACAGCCCAACTGAAGAGGGGATTCCAGTCCCCTATCCCTTCACACCTTCTTAACCAACTAGATTATCCATGGTACTAGAGCAGGGATCTGTAAACTATGGCTCCCCAGCTGCCGCAGAACCACATGTCTCATGAGGTTTTGTAAAGCTCTGATATTCACAGACATGACTAGGCATGATGGATACTGCAGTTCCGGAATAGCTGGAGGGCCCCCAGATGATGCCTCTTTGCCCCTGTCTTTTTTTTTTTGGAGTATTACAAATAGGTTAGATGATAGTCTGAAGGGAGTTGTGGCTTGGAGATAGTGTCTTAGTACCGAAGTAATATAGTCTTCGTGAAGAAAGTAAAAATTGGATCTGAAAAGATTGGCAGAGCCCAAGGCTTGGAGATAGTAGAGGAAGAGGAGAACTTAAGGATGAATCCATGTACCATTATAAGTTCCACTCTATCCAAGCACAAAAAATAATACTATTGTCTTCTGTTCCCAAAGTCTAAAGTTCTGATAATCCCCAGCCCGATGCCATCGCCACAAAGAAAAATAGTTTCCAAGTGAGATGCCACAAGGATGCTGAATCAGATGGGGCAAAAGGCTGTTTGGATAAGGGCTCAAGAGTGATAGAGAGAGATCCCAAGTGGGAAAGATTTGTTTTTATGGGTGGGCTTATCTTCTTGATTGTCTTGAAGAGTTCGATTATTAACCACTTCAGCCCTGGAAGGATTTACCCCCTTCCTGACCAGAGCACTTTTTACAATTTGGCACTGCGTCGCTTTAACTGCTAATTGCACGGTCATGGAATACTGTACCCAAACAAAATTTGCGTCCTTTTTTCCCACAAAAAGAGCTTTCTTTTGATGATATTTGATCACCTCTGTGGTTTTTATTTTTTGCGCTATGAACGGAAAAAGACCGAAAATTTTGAAAAAAAATGATATTTTCTACTTTTTGTTATAAAAAAATCTACAAACTAAGGTACATTTTCTGGAATTTACACAGCTTTTAGTTTATGACTACCTATCTTATTTCTTGAGGTGCTAAAATGGCAGGGCAGTACAAACCCCCCCAAATGACCCCATTTTGGAACGTAGACACCCCAAGGAAATTACTGAGAGGCATGTTGAGCCCATTGAATATTAAATTTTTTTGTCCCAAGTGATTGAATAATGATTAAAAAAAAAATACAAAAAGTTGTCACTAAATGATATATTGCTTACACGTGCCATGGTTATATGTGTAATTGCACCCCAAAATACATTTAGCTGCTTCTCCTGAGTATGGGGATACCATATGTGTGGGACTTTTTGGGAGCCTAGCCACGTACGGGACCCTGAAAATCAAGCAAAACTTTGTGCAAAAAAAAAGTTTGTCACATTCCCACAACTTGTGGCAAAATATAAAATATTCCATTGACTCAACATGCCTCTCAGCAAATAGCTTGGAGTGTCTACTTTCCAAAATGGGGTAATTTGGGGGGGGGGGGTTTGTGCCATTTGGGCATTCCATGGCCTCCAACTGTGATAGGCAGTGAAGAGTGAAATAAAAAATTTACACCCTTAGAAAGCCTGAAGGCGGTGCTTGGTTTTCGGGGTCCCGTACGCGGCTAGGCTCCCAAAAAGTCTCACACATGTGGTATCCCCATACTCAGGAGAAGAAACAGAATGTATTTTGGGGTGTAATTTCACATATTCCCATGGCATGTTTAAGCAATATATCGTTTAGTGACAACTTTGTGCAAAAAAAAAAATTGTCTTTTTCCCGCAACTTGTGTCATAATATAAAATATTCCATGGACTCGACATGCCTCTCAGCAAATAGCTTGGGATGTCTACTTTCCAAAATGGGGTCATTTGGGGGGGTTGAACTGTCCTGGCATTTTATGCACAACATTTAGAAGCTTATGTCATACATCACCCTCTCTTCTAACCACTTGAAGACAAAGCTCTTTCTGACACTTTTTGTTTACATGAAAACATTTTTTTTTTTTGCAAGAAAATTACTTTGAACCCCACAAACATTATATATTTTTTTTAAAGCAAAGGCCCTACAGATTAAAATGGTGGATGTTACATTTTTTTTCACACAGTATTTGCGCAGCGATTTTTCAAATGCTTTTTTTGGGAAAAAACACACTTTGTCGAAATAAAAAAGATGATCTTAGGCCGAGTACATGGATACCAAACACGACATGTTTTAAAATTGCACACAAACATGCAGTGGAGAAAAACTACATATATTTTTATAACCACTTTGGATTTACAGAGGAGGTCTACAGTTAAAATTACTGCCCTCGATCTGACCTTTGCGATGATACCTCACATGCATGGTGCAATTGCTGTTTACATTTGACGCCAGACCGACGCTTGCGTTCGCCTTTGCAGGAGAGCAGGGGGGGACAGGGGTGCTTTTTTTTTCTTGCTTTTTTTTTTTTTTGCTTTTTTATCTTATTTTTAAACTTTTCCTTTCATTTTTTTTCTTTTATCATTTTTATTGTTATCTCAGGGAATGTAAATATCCCTTATGATAGCAATAGGTAGTGACAGTTTAGAGGCTAATTAGCCGCTAGGATTGCTTTTACATGAAAGCCAACTGCTGGCTGAAAAGAATGATACCAAGATGATACCTAAACCTGCAGGCATCATTCTGGTATAACCACTCAAAGTCCAGCAACATACCAGTACGTTGCTGGTCCTTGTGGAGCATATAAACTTTTTTTTCATGCAGCCTGTGGGTTGAATGAAAAAAGAGATTGATTGGTGGGTATGCCCACCACCATTAGAATACCTCCCTTCATCCACCCACTTCTAATGATGGGCATACATGCACTGTTTATATATGCCGAAGCATGGGGGCATCCACCCCAAAAGGTAGGAGCAAATCGCTCCTCCGCCCCTGCTGCCCCCATGCTTCGGCATATATGCTCTTTTTTTTTTAACTGTGGTGGTGAAATCACCTCCGACAGCACTGGAGTCACGGCTTTATGTATCGTGGGAGCAAACGCTGTTGCTGTCAAGATAAATAAATCCTCTCTGCAGCTGAATGGCGTACCTGAAAACAAAAAAATGGTTAACAATAAAACACAGTAAACAGTAAGGTATACAAAAATTGCATACCTGAAAAGCAAACATGATAAAACAAAATAACAATAAAACTTTTCAGAATAGAATACAGTAAAAAAGAGCAGAACAATAGAGAGAGAATAGAGAGAAAACAATAAAATGACAACTATTTTTGTCTTTTTTATTTTATATATTTTATATATATATATATATATTTTTTTTTTACTTTTTTTTTTTTACATTTTTTTTTTGTAACTGTAACTTTTGTAACTGTAACTGGTTCCAGGTTCGGGTCTCTTCCAGGTTCGGGTCTCTTCTCTCTCATCTTGGGAGACCCTGTGAAAGTGTGCCTAGTCTGTGCAGTGCTGTACCCTACGCTAATACTCAACTAGTGTATGGTAGCGTTCAAAACATTCACCAATGCAAAGACCAGGATTGTCAGGACAGGAGGGACAATAATAGCATGCCCCAATCTGCTGATCAAACAAGTGACTAAAAAGTGGCACGCTCATGTATTAATTGTCCACGTACAAGTGGTACCCCTTTTAGAATAAGAGTGACACCAAGTCCCACACAATCCTGCCAGCGCTTCCTATGTAGTCAGGGCAGTTTGTCGACTCTACGTGGCTATCTTTTCCCGTGTAAACAATAAAACTACATGTATAGCCTGTGGCCCTGTCACAGAGCTTATACATCTTGACCCCGTATCTGGCGTGCTTGCTGGGAAGGTACTGTTTGAATGACAAGTGGCCAGAAAACTTAATCAGGGACTCATCAATGCAGACAACTTGATGGGGAGTAAACAAGTCTGCAAAACGTTGGTTGAAGTGATTTACAAGGGGCCGAATTTTGTAGAGCCAATCGTATCCAGGGTCTCCATGAGGACGACAGAGTTTATTGTCATTGAAGTGCATGAACCGCAAGATCTGCTCGTATGCCCTGGTCATGGAGGCAGAGAACAAGGGCATATGGTGAATTGGGTCAGTGGACCAATATGACCGCAACTCACTCTTTTTAGTTATGCCCATATTGAGGGAAAGGCCCAAAAAGAGCTTAAATTTGGAAACTGTAATTATTATTTTATTTACTATTTTATTTCAGGTACTTATATAGCGCCGTCAATTTACGCAGCGCTTTACATATACATTGTACATTCACATCAGTCCCTACCCTCAAAGAGCTAACAATCTAAGGTCCCTAACTCACATTCATACATACTAGGGACAATTTAGACAGGATCCAATTAACCTACCAGCATGTCTTTGGAGTGTGGGAGGAAACCGGAGTACCCGGAGGAAACCCACGCAGGCACAGGGAGAACATGCAAACTCCAGGCAGGTAGTGACGTGGTTGGGATTCGAACCAGCGACCCTTCTTACTGCTAGGCGAAAGTGCTAACCACTACACCACTCTGGCAAGGGAGGACTGGGGAATAGTGGCGATATGTTGACCAGCATACAAATTGCTTTGGTTCACAATAGATCTATAGAGATCTTCAGTGAAAAACAAGTGACGTAAAATCAACTGTTTGCACCTGAATGCCGGTTTGGCCAGTGAATGGGGGAAGTACGGGTGCTGCAGAAGTGGTGGGTTCCCAATTAGGAATGGTGAATGCAGCAGGAAGGGCACTATGGGCACAACGGGCCTGTGTTTGTCTTCTTGGTGGCAGCGGGACACTACTTGTGCTTGCCAGCTCACCAGCTTGAACTGCACTTATGGGACTCGCCACGTCACCACGTGATACTGCAGTGCTGGATTGACTCTGACCAGGGTGTACTAGGCCACTGGTGCTTGCCAGTTCACCAGAAGGAATAGCGGCGCTAGTACTGCTCTGCTCCATACGAGGGAACCGGCGTTTTTTGCACATCAACGACAGAAGAAGAAGTTCGGGGTCTGGTACGCCTGACCTTGGCAGGGACCACAACTCCGTCGTCAGAGCTATCTGTCATGGAGCCGCTGTCCTCTACAGGATCGTATTCTGAGCCTGAATCTGACAGATAAGTGACTTCCTCTTCACTATCTGTCATGCTCAGAAATGTGTAGGCCTCTTTACTAGTGTACCTTTGATTTGCCATTTTGAGCTCTAAATTTAGTGGTACACTAGTCAGACTCACAGGTAAAAAAGCTCCTGACTGTTAGCGACTATATCAAAACGCTACCAAAAAAACTGTTAACGATCGCAGGGATCAGGCCTGACTCTGCGAACGCTGCAGTTATGTGTGTTTAGTGTTTTGTAAGTGACAGTGATCGATTGATACTGCACTTGGGTGGGCTGGGTGGAGGGGCAAAACGCAGGTGCTAGCGGTTATCTGGGCTGATCCCACTAACACTGCATTTTTGGGAACCCTAAACTGCTGGGGACGCTAGTATAGATCTGATCAGATCAGATATTGATCCGTTCAGATACTATAGCACTAAGGGAGGTGTATGCTGCATGCATGGGTGTAAGCAGTACTGGCACTAACCTGACGCTATCTGGGGCAACACAGACCCTATCTGACCCTAAAACCTAACTTGTATCACCTGCCGGGTGATACAAGTTTTATTAGGTAATAAACGGCGGGTGCCTTGACACTATAAAAAATAAACTAACTAACCAGCATCGCCTGTAACAGTTATACGGTGATCACTGGTAAAAGGGTTAACTAGGGGTCAATCAGGGTGTTAAAACCTTTACTAGGTAGTATATGGGGGTACTTGATGCTATAAAACGCTGACGGCGAACCTAAATACTTACCTCCCTAACTAGCGTCACCTGTGACACTAATACACTAATACTAACTCAACGATCGCTTAGTGACACTGGCGACAGGGGGTGATCACGGGGTTAAACCTTTATTAGGGGGGGTTAGGGGGGTACCCTAGACCTAAAGGGGCCTATCACTAACTGCCCTACCACTTATAACGGTCACAAATGACACCAATGCAGTAATCAGTAAAAAAAAAAAACTGCTATTGGTGTCACTGTGACAGGGGGTGCAGGGGAGGTGATCGGGGGGTGATTGGGGGTGAAAACCCATCTATCAAACTAAAAATGGACTATTCGAACACACATGTCAACTTCCTGGACACTACAGTATACATCAGGGATGACAAGCTTCACACGTCGATATACAGAAAAACGACTGACCAATGCAGCTATCTTCATAGTTCCAGTTTTCATCCCCAACACACTAAATGGGCTATCATACACAGCCAGGCCATCAGATACCACCAAATTTGTTCAGACACAGAAGACAGAGATAAACATCTCAGAACACTGGCAGACTCCTTCCATAAGAAAGGTTACAAAAATAAAACAATCAACAACAGCATAAACACAGCCTTGAAAAGAGAAGAGAAAATCTCCTCCAATACATAGAGAAAAAAACAAATAATCGAGTACCTCTAGTCACCACATACAAACCAGCACTTGAAGGGATAAAAAAGATAATCAAAGATTTACAACCCATTATAACAGAGGATGAAACTCTGAAAGGAATATTCCAACAACCCCCATTATTGGCTTTCAGACAACCACCCAACCTCAGACTCAAACTAATCAACAGGAAACTTCACTCTGATTATGAAGTCACAAATAATGGAAGCAAACCCTGCAATAAAAAGTGCTGCAAACTATGCAACCAGATTAATCTATCCAAAAGTGTTACACACACAAATGGGACCTTCAGTATCATGGGATCTTACAACTGTACCTCCACTAATGTTGTGTACCTCATCCAATGAAAAAGGTGCAGCAAAGGATCTTATGTTAGTGAAACGGGACAGAAGTTGCAAGCGAGGATGAATTTGCACAGACATACCATCAAAGAACATAAAGAAGACAGTTTATGCACACCTGTGGGACATCATTTCTCACAACCGGAGCACACTATAGAAGACCTCAATGTTTTAGTTCTTAAAGGGAATTTCAGAACTATCCAGGAAAGGAAAACGTTTGAACTAAGAATGATACTTCTTTTTGACACGAAAAATAATGGCCTGAATTTAGATATTGGTTTCCTTACACATTATGCTAAAGTTTTACGACCCCCTCTGTGACCAGTATCCCCCCCTCCATTCTATAGCTCTCCCTCTGTCTTATAAAATATAGCTCTACACATGTAACTTCCAACCCTTACTCCAGAGACTTAAAATTGACCTTCAGACCTGGCACAAACTCACTTTGACCTGGTTTGGGCGATGCAATGCCCTGAAAATGACGGCCCTACCCCGGGTTTTATATATACTTCAAACATTACCGATAAATTTACCAATGACCTTCTTTAAGCAAATACAGTCCATCGTGAGGGAGTTTATCTGGTCTCATAAATCCCCCAGAATAAACATGCAAACACTGTCCAGACCCAAGGAGAGGGGGGGCATCGGTTTCCCAGACATCTCCCGGTATTACCGAGCGGTACACCTAGCCAGGATTGTTGATTGGCATTGCAACAAGGATTCAAAACAATGGGTGGGAATGGAAATTGAGGACTCCTCTATCCCCTCGCTCCCGTCCCCGTGGCTCTTGTCCCCACTCCCAGAAGACCAGAAAACCCACCCGCTAATAGGAGCTACCCTTCAGGTGGCGAGGAAAATATTCCGTAATACGGATATATCACCGTTACCTTCCCCCTTGACACCTATCATAGGTAACCCAGACTTTACCCCCGGACTTACAAGTCGTAGACTGAGACAATTAATTACTCATGAGAAACAGTCTCTGGGTGAGGTTTGGCCCCAGGGGGAACTCCCATCTTCTTCCACCATCTCTAGACTCACAGAACCTCCGTTAGACAGCCTTAGTACCATCCAGCTTAGACATTTTCTGCAGACTCTTCAGAAAGCTCCCTATGTCCCATGGGGTCACACTCCTCTGGAATCTCTGTGTAAATCGGGGGAACCGATAAGACACGCACTCTCATTTTTATATAACCTCCTCACTACTCAGGGAGAGGACAAGACGCCAGAGTTTCTATTGAAGTGGGAAAGAGACCTAGAGACCCAGTTTACCACACAACAAAGGGAGAAGATCTTGGCTTTGGCTTACAAGTCCTCGATTGCGAGTCATTACCAAGAATCGCGATACAAAATCCTGACCAGGTGGTATAGAGTCCCGTATATGTTACACAAAATGAACCCTACGCTCTCGGATAGGTGTTGGAGGTGTGGCACAGAAGTAGGAAATATGCTTCATGTCTTTTGGTCGTGTCCAGTCCTGAGACCCTTTTGGGAGGAAGTTACTTCGACCATTCAAAGTTTGACCTCGGTCGAACTTAAAGACAACCCAGCTGCTTGCCTTCTACACCTAACCACCAGACCCACTAGTAAATACAAGAAAACTTTGACAATGCAACTCCTGAACGCAGCGAGAGCCTGTATTCCCGTGCTATGGCGGGATCCCCTCCCACCTACTAGGGTCCTGTGGTATTTGAAAGTAAACTGTATTCTACGTATGGAGGAACTGACTGCAATTCTACAAAACAAGGAGGAACAATTTATGGACAAGTGGAGACCCTGGAGATATTTTGTTGGCACTAACGCATATCTACAGGAGTTGGCACAAGCACAAACCCAATCTACTTGAGAGGGCATTCCCGTAGGTATTACTAAAACAGGCACCCGTACTTGCCCCTTTGGGGTCTGGCGGGTGGGTTCGATGGGGGGGCGGTGTCCGGTGTCGCAGCCATACCCTTCCAACCCCCTTCTTTGATCTCTTCTCCCCCTCCTCCCTCAGCCCTTCTTGTCTTTCCTTCCCCGCTTTCCCTCTGATTCTTTACTATTCCCCCCTTTCTCTGTTCTTTTGTACTGATAAGCTCACCAGGTAGCCGTGGTGACGGCGTTAACGAATTATTGAGAGCATGTTATTCACGGTGAGCAGGAAACACATGCTCGTATAGCATTAGACACATCTGTCTTAAAATATTTTAAGCATTACATTATATGTCAATACTGTTTAAGATCTGTTCAAGGTTTATGCAAGGAGGCCCATGTGTAGGCTACCTTGCTTTATTATGTTTAGGAATGATATATAGTTGGCTGGAACACACATGTATTACCCCACTTGTTTGGTGGATAACCTGATCTGGGTCTACGGTCTCAACCTACTGTATCCTAAATATGTTAATGTATGAAAATGTATGACCTGTTTTATACTGGACTATGTATCCATGCCTTCTTTATAATAAAATAAAGGAATTTAAAAAAAAAATAAAATATAGCCCTAGGGAATCATGGTTTTCCCTGCAAATATGGCAGGACTGTTATCACAGTTTATTGTTGATATTGCAAGTCTCGAGAGAATTTTCAAGGTAGGAGGCCGGAGAAGGCCTAAATTAGATTGCATGCCCTATGACTTAACAGGGCATCTATTGCTTCTGCCCAAGGGTGAGGTAGATGTGAAATAAACCTCTGCAGCTTGGTATTGCTTGTTGTAGCAAAAGGACGCAGTTCAGGAAAGGTCCACTGGCCCACAATCCAACTGAATAACTTTGATTGTAGGGACCATTTGTTGGGATCCAGGAATCCTTAGGATAGGTGATCGGCATCTGTGTTTAAGTGGGCTGGAAGATAGACTACTCTTAGGTCCTTCAGATTCCCCTTTGCCCAAATGGAGATGGGTTCCACTTCCTTTAGTAAGGAACTGTTTTTGGTTATGATATTGCAGCTCTATTGTCTATCCGAATCAGAACTGATTTGTCCTTGATCTGAGAGAGCAAATGCTGTCGATGCGAGATAAGCCACCTGAATTTCCAGGCTATTTGCGATGATGTCTGCCGCATTGAACACCCATCTCTCTTGAACCAAGATCTGGTTGCAATACGCCTCCTAGCCTATTGCATTGGCGTCTGTGGTAACTGTGGTCCAGAAGACATGCCTTAATGGATGTGGCTTTACATGCGTATCCCTCTTTGTCCACTAATGCAAATCCCTGTGCATCAAACTTGTTGATATACGGACTGGGATAGACGGTTTGCTCGATTGTTTCAGGAATTCTAGCTAAAAGGTACCTGAGGTATCCATGTGTCCATGGGACCCTCTGGATACAAAAAGACAAAAATCCCTATTAAGTTGATTTAGCTCAAGGCTGTTATGTAGGACCATGTCTTCACTGTCCTTACTTTCTGAATGATCGCCCACACTTTCTGAGATGGCAGGGACACTGTCCCTTCTGCGGTGTTGAATAAGGCGCCTAAACTGGAGAAAAAATTACTCATTTGATGATTTACCATGCAACCGTATCTTGATAGTGTAGGCCACAGTATCCACCTTTGTTCCACTAGCTGGGCTGGATCTTTTGATAAAAGGAGGATATCGTCTGGTTAGTTATAAGAACTGAGACCCAGTTCTCATAAAGAAGCTTGGATAGTAATTTGAGCCCTCGTGTGGGCTCTGAGGAAAGTGCAGGACCCGAAGGGGAGACTCTGGAATTGTAGATGAGCCTGATCGACCGAAAATCTCAGATTCTTCTGTAACAGTTGTAGTATGGGTGTGTGCAAGTAAGCATCCCTGAATCCCTGGGTACATCTAAATCTGCAGTCCTGGTGAATCAAGTCTGACTTTCTTCCTGTGACGTGGGGAATGGCTTTCTGTAACCTTTCTGCAAAGAGTGATTTACCATCAAAAAAAGGGTATTTATACTGATTTTGTTTTGACACAGTGTCAGCTGCCCGTAGTTCTGACTGCAATACCCATATGGCTATCACAAGTAGTGACATTGAGCTTGTGAAGTAACGAATTGTATGCATCGCCGTCTCACCAGTGAAGTCTGCTGAGAGCCATAGTTCATCCAAAGCCTTGACTATATTTTCCCTAGAAACATTTCGATGAATCATTGTTTCCATGTTTTTGGTCCATGCCCACAGCGCTTTGGATACAAATAAGGCAATTGCTGACCTCCAAGCATTTAACCGCCATTTGGTAAGCTCCTTTAAGTTGGGGTATATTCATCTGTCTAAAGGATCTTCAATTGAGGCTGAATTATCAATTGGTGAGATTAAATTCTTTGTTATACAAACCACTGTGGCGTCTACCTCCGGCAGACCGTCTGGCATCTTTTTCCGACCAATTCCTAGTCAATTGAGAGGAAAAAACATATTTTTAAATGTTTTTTCCTTTCTTCTTCAACAAGGTCTCTGATATTATCCATCAGAGTAAGCCTATGTTTCCACTATTGCGACCTGAAAGTTGCACGATTTTGCCACAATTTTGATGCGACTTGAAATAATGCCTATGTATTCTTGAGTTCTATGGACCCCAAATCGCATCAAAGTGGGATCAAAGCAGTGCAGGGACTACTCTAAAGTCACTGAGACTTGAAATCGCACAGATAAACAGTGCTAATTTCAGTACGACTTGTCATGAGACTTTGCAATCCCAAGTCGCATGACAAGTCGCACTAGTGAAAACCGAGGCAAAAGAAGGAAACCTGCTTCTTTCAAAATTGTATTTTTATTGGGTTATCATGTAACAGATTATAAAAAAAAATATATAATGTACATTACACTATTAATAAAAGCGTAATACAAACAAACATAAGAAAAGCAATGGAGAAAATAAAAGATATAAGTGAATAATGTTCACAGATACTGTACACAAGTGTGAGTTGCATCTCTTCCCCTTGACATACAAACAGCAACAATGTAGAAATAATAAAGTATTATTATCAATAATTATTAATCATTAATAAGTCGTGATGTGTGGTATGGAAGTCCCCTATTCCGAGAGGTCCTATGGTTCCCATACTTTATTAAATTGGGGTATGCAGTCATGCACTGAAGCCATCAGAAACTCCATCGTCCTAATCTCAGCTAGCAAGTGCAGAAATCTGGACCATGAAGGGGGCGTATTGGATAACCAGGACAGTGGGATAAGCTTCTTGGTGGCAAGCAAAATATAGGATATTAGTCGATTAGTTTTTTTAGAAACACCTAGGGAAGGGAGGCCCAACAGACAATTTAAAGGATCCAGTGGAAGGGACACCCCAGCCACCCTTTGTATAAGTAAATGCACATCACGCCAAAATGGTTGGATCAGGTAGCATTGCCAGAAGATATGAAATAGAGAGCCTATGTCGGCCCCGCACCGCCAGCAGCGTGACGAAATTGAGGGGTCATACTTATGAATTACATCGGGGGTTCTATACCAAAACATGAGAATCTTAATGGAAGTCTCCCTCTGAGTCACACATTTGGAAGATTTGAAAATAGAGAACCAGATCCTATCCCACATCTGTATTGTGATAGAGCGACCCACTAGATGGGACCACCTGCTCATATAAAGATGTGTGGTTTCCGTGATAGGAATCGACTCATGGAGGATACGGTAAATACATGAAATTAAATGTGGTTGGTGAGGGCCCTGTGCACATAGGTATTCAAAGGCAGTTGGCTTGTCTAGGGTTAGGGTTGGAGATTTGGAGTGGAAGAAGTGTCTAACCTGTAGGTAGAAGTGGAAAAGGTGTGGTGGTATGTCAAATTTCTCACCTAAAGTATGGAAAGCATGTAGTCTCCTTGTTATGGGATGAGCCAGGTGTCGGAGTTGAAAGAGAGGTACATTAAGCCATGGGAGGATCTTGCCCAGGGACATACTGTCTGGAATGAGTGGGTTGAATACT
Source organism: Lithobates clamitans (assembly GCA_037952925.1). Lineage (NCBI taxonomy): Eukaryota > Metazoa > Chordata > Amphibia > Anura > Ranidae > Lithobates > Lithobates clamitans. The sequence continues at coordinate 9,948,657 of JBBGZY010000008.1, read as the reverse complement.
ACATTCACGAGAGGAGAGCAGGGGGATATAAGGGAATATCGTTTGAGACACTGACGGCAAATGGATAGAGTAAATGTCATTGGACCAGTGCACTGATGTCTATAGATGGGATCCAGGGAAGGGGGGGCACCACAAATCAAGGAGCATGGGTGAACCAGATAAAGTACCCCTTTTTCAATGGTGGCCCATTGATTCGGTGCATGTAAAGAGGTCCAAGAAGTAGTGGCCTTTAAGTGTGTGGCGTGATAATATTTAGTAATGTCCGGGGCTCCTAAACCCCCCTGGATCTAAGAGAAAACATCACTGTGCTCGCTATGCGGTGGGCCCTACCATTCCATATAAATTTTACAAAGTTCCTGTGAAGTGCTTTCAGTTTTGAGGCAGGTAAGGCAACCGGCAACGTTTCAAAGTGGTAAAGCAGTTTGGGTAAAATAGACATTTTTAAAACATTAATCCTGCCTAAAAGAGACATGGGATATTTGGACCAGTTTGACAGCGATCTATTAATGTCCAGTATCAAAGGAGGGAAATTAGTATTATAAAGGGAGGCGTAGGAAAGAGTAAGTAGGACCCCCAAATATTTGAGAGAGGTGTTACACCATTTATAAGGGTATGATTCTTTAAGTTGGGTCAATAAGGGTGGCAAAATGTGTATAGAGAGGGCTTCAGTTTTGGAAGTGTTAACTTTATAACCAAAAATGCAACCAAAGGAATTCAATAGTTTATGTAGCGAGGGGAGGGATATCAATGGGTTGGTTATAGTAAGCAGAATGTCATCTGCAAATAATTACAATTTGTATTCCATCACCACCCCACGTATATATCCGGGTGAACACGGATGGGCTCGGCTAGGGGTTCCAAGCACAAGATAAAAAGCAATGGTGATAGAGGACATCCCTGCCGAGTTCCATTTGTTATGGGGAAGCCAGGAGACAAGAAGGATGACATCTGCACCTGTGCTGTGACCGTTGAATATAGGGCCTCTAAGGCCTTTAGAAAAGAGCCTTCAAAACCATATGATTTCAAAGTGGCAAACATGTAAGGCCAACTCAGCCTGTCAAAAGCCTTCTGTGCATCTAAACTCAAAATTAGTGCTGAACGAGAGGTTCTATCTAGAAGGTCTATTGTGCATCGAGTATTATCCCCCGCATGTCTTCCAGACAAAAAGCCCACCTGGTCCCTATGGATCAGTTTGGGGATGATCCCGGACAGACGGGAAGCAAGAGTTTTAGTGAATATTTTATAGTCCGAGTTTAGAAGGGCTATAGGTCTATAGTTATTTGGGATAGACGAGTCCTTTCCAGGCTTTGGGATAACCGAAATATATGAGTGGGAGAAGTGTGAATGTGGGGGAGTGCCTTTGAGGAGGGAATCATATAAGGCTAACATATGTGGAGACAAAATAAGGTAAGCCATCAGGGCCGGGTGACTTATGTATTGGGAGGCTTTTAATTATAGCTAGTAGCTCTTCAGCCGATACTGCCACATTCAAACTCTCTAGATCTGCTGTAAACAGTTTCGGTAGCTTAATATTAGAGAAGAAGGATTCAAATTTTTCTTGGGTAAAATTAAAATGATTCTCCGGAGTTAGGCAGTTATACAGGTTGTTGTAAAATTTGCCAAAAATTTTGGACCTCTCACGGGGGAAATGTGCTCTAGATCCATCCGACTGCTGAAGAATATCAGGGAATGAGTTAAAAGGTCTTGGGCATAGTGTGTTTACTAACATCCAGTGAGGTTTATTAGAGTATCCGTACATTTTTGGTTTTGTCCAAAGCATGGACCTGGCCGTTTTGTCAGGTTTTGTTGATTTAATTTGTTCTCTGAGAGATATGACTTTGCGCAATTTCAACACTGTGGAACTACACAAAAGCCTCCGCTCTGCAATTGTTAAGGCGGATAGTAAAGACTGCACAAGACTATTTCTATCTCTCTTCAACCGAGAGCCTTCCACTATACATGCGCTGCGAAACACAGCCTTGTGTGCCTCCCACAGTGTAGATATCTGAGATACTGATCCTTTGTTGAGCAGAAAGTAGTCTTTCAAATTATTTGCTAGGATGGAATGTGATACATCAGACTGCAAAAGGTGGTCATTAAGATGCCAATGACATGATTTGGGATAAGTATGAGAGCACAAAAGATCTAACATAATGGGTGCATGGTCTGACCATGTAATGGGGGAGATATTCGACTCGACCACATAGGGAATGAGTGGAGCCGAAATAAAAAAGTGGTCAAGACGGGAGTACATTTTAAGGGCTGGCGAGTAGAATGTATATTGTTTAGCAGAGGGGTGTTTTATCCTCCATGAGTCGAATAGCCGATGTGATCTGACACATTTACGGAAGGCATTGGCTTGGGACACGATCCTTTTGGATGGTACAGTGCTAAAGAGGGTTTGTCAATCTCTAGTGGGTGACATGACCAGATTGAAGTCCCCACCAACTATCATACAAGGTTGTGAGCGATATCAAAAAGTTTGTTGAGGAAGTCAATCTGGCAGTATTTGGAGTGTATAAATAAACCAGTGTAAAAGAGGCAGACATGTATTTGCATTCCAAGATGAGAAATCTCCAGTGAGGGTCTACATGAGATTTCCTGACCTTAACAGGGCATGATTTTCTGATCAAGATTGCCACTCCCGCCTTGCCCGTGGAATCAGAGGCAAGGAAGGAGGTGGGGAAAAACTTTGAAGCAAGGTTTAATGATCCACCTGCCTAAAAGTGGGTCTCCTGAATCATTACCACGTCTGCGCCCGAGGCTCTGAAATCTTTCAAGGCCATCCAGCGCTTAGCAATTTCCCAAGCCTTTCACGTTATATGACATAATTTTCAAAGCCATGGTTGCGGCCTATTTAGATACGCTAATGTAGAGATGGTAGGTAATACAAGCATTGGAACACTGATAACATAGAAAAGTATATAAGACAGTTTATGGGCAATGTTGATAACAATCGTTTTTCCACGTCTGACTGCTAAATAACAAACCCTATGTGGATATTGCTATAGGTTGATATAGTAATAACAATGACATTTCAATCTGTGAAACAAAGCTATAGCAATGAGGAAAAAAGGCAAAAAAGAAAACCAAAAAAAGAGACCAAAAGAAAAAAAAAAGAAAAAAAGATTTAAATCTCTGAGGGCCTGAGAGTAAACTGTATCTCAGGGTGCCCTGGGCATAGACCAGGGCTTGGTAGGGGCATGAACGGGCTTCCATCTGGAGACTCTGGATAGAGCAATGGGAAGGGCCCGCTGCTCACCTTATGAGCTTAATAGCAAAAATAAAATGGAAAAAACCTGTATACCTCAGGAAATGTAAAGTTAGGAAATAAAAAGTAGTAAAACCTCTAATGACAGCATCCCATGGGATGCAAAAAAATTCTACCCCGAAAAAGGGACAGGGTAGACTCAAAACTTTAGTAACCAAAACTGCAACATCGTTTCGTCCAAAAATTTGAGGAAACGGAAATACAAAGGGCAATACGGTAAAGATCCAAAAAGGAACGTTTAGAGTGTAGTTCAAGGTGTGTTCAAGGAGTGTAGTTCAAGGAGGTTGTTTAGAGGATCGGAGGCATTGAGGAGTGGAGAATTGTTTCTTGGACTTGCCCCTGGCAGGGGTCCAGATGCGTTTGGGTGTATTTGGAGGTAAACGGACCTGTGTGGCAGGAGGGATCGTGTCATCCCCCGGAAAAGGAGGGAAACCAAGACTTTTTAGAAAGGCCTCAGCCTCTTGCAGTTCATGCAAAGTATATTGGGCACCATCTTTGGATACAGCTAGGTGGAAAGGAAATCCCCAATAGTATGGGATCTTGTGTTATTGCAGGTGTGAAATGAGTGGTCGTAGATTCCTCCGTTTAGTAAGGGTAATGGGGGAAAGGTCGCTAAAGATCTGCAATTTAGCACCCTTATACATAATTTGAGATTTGTTACGTGTTGCCATGGTTAGCGCCTCTTTACTTTCAAAGTAATGAAACCTCACCACAACATCTCGTGGTCTAGCTCCAGCCAGAGGTTTGGGGCCCAGGGACCGATGGGCCCTATCCAGGCGCCAGTCTATATCCACAACTGAGGGAGCCAAGTTGTTAAAGAGACCCAGAAGATAGGTCCGTAGCTCAGAGTCTCCCACCGTCTCTGGGATTGCTCTGAAGCGTAGGTTTTGTCTTCTCTCCCTGTTCTCCAAGTCCTCTTGTTGCAGTTGCAGTTGAGAGACTGAGAGGAGTAAGGTGTGATTTTCCTCCTCGATGGCCTGTATGTAGTTAACCACTTACCACGCAGATATTCTGCAGCAGAATGGCACGGGCAGGCAAAATCACGTACCTGGTACATGATTGCCTTCCCGTGGGCGGGGGATCCTATCGGACCCCCCCGATGCCAGAGGCGGTTGGCATTTGTTCGCAGGCGATGAGAGGTGAGGGGGAGGTCATCCATTCATGGCCACCCCCTCCCGATCGCTCCCAGTGAATGAAAATCCTTCCTCTGCCTCTGTAATGTAAACAGAGGGAGAGGAAGTGATGTCATCCCTCCTCGAGCCGGTCTTTTCGTTCCGGTGCCGAGGAGAGAAGACATCAAGTAAGTGCACCAACACTACACTTTTAGTAGAACACACTAGGCACACTTTTCACCCCCAAGTCACCCCCCGATCACCCCTCAATCACCCCCCTGTACCCCCTGTCACAGTGACACCAATAGCAGTTTTTTTTTGCATTGGTGTCAGTTTGTGACAGTTATAAGTGTTAGGGCAGTTAGGGTTAGCCCCCTTTAGGTCTGGGGTACCCCCCTTTAGGTCTAGGGTACCCCCCTAACCCCCCCTAATAAAGGTTAACCCCTTGATCACCCCTCATTGTCAGTGTCGCTAAGCGATCGTTTTTCTGATCGCTGTATTAGTGACACAGGTGATGGTAGTTAGGGAGGTAACTATATAGGTTCGCTGTCAGTGTTTTTTAGCAACAGGGATCCACATATACTACCTACTAAAGGTTTTAACCCCCTGATTGCCCCCTATTTAACCCTTTCACCAGCGATCACCGTATAAGTGTTACGGGTGACGCTGGTTAGTTAGTTTGTTTTTTATAATTTATTATAGTTTTAGGGCACCCGCTGTTTATTACCTTATAAAGGTTTAACCCCCTAATTGCCCGGCGGTGATATAAGTTAAGTTTTTAGGATCAGATAAGGTCTGCCTCGCCCCAGGCAGCGTCAGGTTAGCGCCAGTACCGCTAACACCCACACACGCAGCATACACCTAGTGCTATAGTATCTGAACGGATCGATATCTGATCCGATCAGATCTATACTAGCGTCCCCAGCAGTTTAGGGTTCCCAAAAACGCAGTGTTAGCGGGATCAGCCCAGATACCTGCTAGCACCTGCGTTTTGCCCCTCGGCCCAGCCCTGCCCAGCCAACTCCCAAGTGCAGTATCGATCGATAACTGTCACTTACAAAACACTAAGCACACATAACTGCAGCGTTCGCAGAGTCAGGCCTGATCCCTGCAATCGCTAACAGTTTTTTGGTAGCGTTTTGATACAGCCGCTAACAGTCAGGAGCTTTTTTGCCTGTGAGTCTTACTAGTGTACCCCTAAATTTAGAGCCCAAAATGGCAAATCGAAGGCACACTAGTGAAGAGGCCTACACGTTTCTGAGCATGACAGATAGTGAAGAGGAAGTCACTCATCTGTCAGATTCAGGCTCAGAATACGATCCTGTAGAGGACAGCGGCTCCATGACAGATAGCTCTGACGACGGAGTTGTGGTCCCTGCTAAGGTCAGGCATACCAGACCCCAATATTCTTCTTCTGTCCTTGAAGTGCAAGAACCGCAGGTCCCTCGTATGGAGCAGAGAAGTACAAGTGCCGCTATTCCTTCTGGTGAACTGGCAAGCACCAGCGGCCTAGTACACCCTGGTCGTACATCCAGCACTGCAGTAACACTTGGTAACGTGGCGAGTCCCATAAGTGCAGTCCAAGCTGGCGAGGTGGCAAGCACAAGTAGTGTCCCGCTGCCACCAAGAAGATGAACACAGGCCCATCGTGCCCATAGTGCCCTTCCTGCTGCATTCGCCAATCCGAATTGGGAACCCACCACTTCTGCAGCACCCGTACTTCCCCCATTCACTGGCCAACCCAGAATTCAAGTGGAAACAGTTGATTTTACGCCACTGGATTTTAATTCGCTGTTTTTCACCGAAGATCTCTATAGATCTATTGTGGACCAAAGCAATTTGTACGCTGGTCAACACATCGCCACTATTCCCCAGTCCTCCCTTGCCAGAGATTGGAAACCAATTACGGTTTCCAAATTTAAGCTCGTTCTGGGCCTTTCCTTCAACATGGGCATAAATAAAAAGAGTGAGTTGCGGTCATATTGGTCCACTGACCCAATTTACCATATGCCCGTGTTCTCTGCCTCCATGGCCAGGGCACGATACGAGCAGATTTTGTGGTTCATGCACTTCAACGACAATGAACTCTGTCGTCCTCGTGGAGACCCTGGATACGATTGGCTCTACAAAATTTGGCCCCTCGTAAACCACTTCAACCAACGTTTTGCAGACTTGTTTACTCCCCATCAAGTTGTCTGCGTTGATGAGTCCATGATTACATTTTCTGGCTGCTTGTCATTCAAACAGTACCTTCCCAGCAAGCGTGCCAGATACGGGGTCAAGATGTATAAGCTCTGTGACAGGGCCACAGGCTATACATGTAGTTTTATGGTTCTCAAGGGCAAAGATAGTCACGTAGAGCCGACAAAATGCCCTGACTACATAGGAAGCGCTGGCAAGATAGTGTGGGACTTGGTGTCACCCTTATTCGGAAAGGGGTACCACTTGTACGTGGACAATTATTACACGAGCGTGCCACTTTTTAGTCACCTTTTTGATCGTCAGATTGGAGCATTTCGCACCGTGTGACCTAATCGCTGGGGCTTTCCCCAGCGGCTTGTAGATTCCCGTCTTAGGCTGGGGGAGAGAGCCTGCTTGCAGTGTAATAACTTGCTCGCTATGAAGTGGAGGGACAATAAGAATGTTTTCGTTCTTACCTCCCTTCATGCAGACACAATGGTCCAAATTACTACGGCGACTGGTGTTGTGGAGAAACCCCTCTGTGTCCACGAATATAACCAAAATATGGGAGGGGTGGACCTCAACGACCAGTTGTTGGCACCGTACCTAGTTGCCCGTAAGGCCAGATGTTGGTACAAAAAAGTGTCTGTTTATTTATTTCAATTGGCTTTGCTGAATGCTTATGTGCTATACAGAGCTTCAGGATGGACTGGATCCTTCCTTAAATTCCAGGAAGAGATTTTCAGAGCCCTCCTGTTTCCATACGGTGCTCCACCTCACCATCCCCAACCAAATGCAGTAAGCCGGCTGCATGAGAGGCATTTTCTATATGTCCTCCCGACAACCCCTACCCAACGAGCCCCCCAAAAAAGATGTTGTTTCTGCAGCAAGCGCGGATTTAGGCGTGACACCCAGTATTATTGTCCCTTCTGTCCTGACAATCCTGGTCTTTGCATTGGTGAATGTTTTGAACGCTACCATACACTAGTTGAGTGTTAGCGTAGGGTACAGCACTGCACAGACTAGGACACACTTTCACAGGGTCTCCCAAGATGCCATTGCATTTTGAGAGACCCAAACCTGGTACCAGTTAAAAAAGTTGAAGTTACAAAAAAAAGTGTAAAAAAAAAGAAAAAAACACAAAAGAATATATAAAATAAAAAAAACAAAAATAGTTGTTGTTTTATTGTTCTCTCTCTATTCTCTCTCTATTGTTCTGCTCTTTTTTATTGTATTCTATACTGCAATTTTTTTATTGTTATGTTTTCATCATGTTTGCTTTATAGGTATGCAATTTTTTTATACTTTGTTTTTTTATTGTTAACCACTTTTTTGTTTTCAGGTACGCCATTCAGCTGTGGAGCAGATTTATTTATCTTGACAGCAACAGCGTTTGCTCCCACGATACATAAAGCCGTGACTCCAGCGCTGTCGGAGGTGATTTCACCACCACAGTTACATACTTCAGCATATATGCCGAAGCGTGGGGGCAGCATTGGGTGGAGGAGCGATTTGCTCCTGCCTTTTGCGGAAGGATGCCCCCATGCTTCGGCATATATATATTGTAGGTAGGCACAGGTTGCGTTAAATGTTTTATTCTTTACTATGTTTTTTTTTTGTATTTGCTTTGCAGGTATGGTAAGTATTACTGTTATACTGTATTGTTACTTTGTTTTTTTGTTAACCATCATTTGCTTAGCAGGTACGCCATTCAGTTGCAGCGCGGATTTATTTATCTTGACAGCAACAGCGTTTGCTCCCACGATACATAAAGCCGTGATTCCAGCGCTGTCGGAGGTGATTTCACCACCACAGTTACATACTTCAGCATATATGCCGAAGCGTGGGGGCAGCAGTGGGTGGAGGAGTGATTTGCTCCTGCCTTTTGCGGGAGGATGCCCCCATGCTTCGGCATATATATATATTTTAGGTAGGCACAGGTTGCGTTAAATGTTTTATTCTTTACTATGTTTTTTTTTGTATTTGCTTTGCAGGTATGGTAAGTATTACTGTTATACTGTATTGTTACTTTGTTTTTTTGTTAACCATCATTTGCTTAGCAGGTACGCCATTCAGTTGCAGCGCAGATTTATTCATCTTGACAGCAACAGCGCTTGCTCCCATGATACATAATGCCGTGACTCCAGCGCTGTCAGAGGTGATTTCACCACCACAGTTACATACTTCAGCATATATGCCGAAGCGTGGGGGCAGCAGAGGGCGGAGGAGCGATTTGCTCCTAACTTTTGCGGGAGGATGCCCCCATGCTTCGGCATATATATATACGGTGCATGTATGCCCATCATTAGAAGTGGGTGGATGAAGGGATGTATTCTAATGGTGGGCATACCCACTGATCAATATCTTTTTTTTGTTCAGCCCACAGGCTGCATGAAAAAAAAGTTTACAATATATGCCCAACAAGGACCAGCAACGTACTGGTATGTGGCTGGACTTTGAGTGGTTATACCAGAATGATGCCTGCAGGTTTAGGTATCATTTTGGTATCATTCTTTTCAGCCAGCGGTCGGCTTTCATGTAAAAGCCTAATTAGCCTCTAGACTGCTTTTACAAGCAGTGGGAGGGAATGCCCCCCCCCCCCACCATCTTCCATGTTTTTCTCTGGCTCTCCTGTCCCAACAGGGAACCTGAAAATGCAGCCTCCAAACATCTCTATGGCCTAAGAAACCAGAAGCTACAAGCATTTCATGACTTAGATTTCGCCGGATGTAAACAGCGCCATTGGGAAATTGAGAAAGCATTTTATCACACCGATCTTGGTGTGGTCAGATGCTTTGAGGGCATAGGAGAGATCTAGGGTCTAATAGACCCCAATTTTTTCAAAAAAGAGTACCTGTCACTACCTATTGCTATCATAGGGGATATTTACATTCCCTGAGATAACAATAAAACTGATTAAAAAAAAAATAAAAATGAAAAGAACAGTTTAAAAATAAGATAAAAAAGCAAAAAAATAATAAAGAAAAAAAAAAACACCCCCTGTCCCACCCTGCTCTCATGCAAAGGCGAACGCAAGCGTCGGTCTGGCGTTAAATGTAAACAGCAATTGCACCATGCATGTGAGGTATCACCGTGAAGGTCAGATCGAGGGCAGTCATTTTAGCAGTAGACTTCCTCTGTAAATCTAAAGTGGTAACCTGTAAAGGCTTTTAAACGCTTTTAAAAATGTATTTAGTTTGTCGCCACTGCACGTTTGTGCGCAATTTTAAAGCATGTCATGTTTGGTATCCATGTACTCGGCCTAAGATCATCTTTTTTATTTCATCAAACATTTGGGCAATATAGTGTGTTTTAGTGCATTCAAATTTTAAAAAGTGTGTTTTTTCCCCCAAAAAATGTGTTTGAAAAATCGCTGCACAAATACTGTGTGAAAAAAAATAAAAACCCACCATTTTAATTTGTAGGGCATTTGCTTTAAAAAATATATAATGTTTGGGGGTTCAAAGTAATTTTCTTGCAAAAAAATTTTTTTTTTGACTGGGGGGCGTGGCTTGCCGGCTTGTGTGGATGACTGCCTAGATTAACAGCTCCACAGTTTATCCAGCTAAAGCGACCTAAATAGCGGCTCCTGTGAAGGGGAAACATACTCATCAGCTGCCCAAACACTCCAGCACAGCGGATAGACATGCTGAAGAGGAGAAAATCATCCACACTCCCCAGGAAACTGACAGACTATTATGCCCTGTCAGACCTGACGAGCGACCAAGATGGCGCCGGCGGCGGCCGTGACATGACAGAGCGGCTCTCCTCTTCACATCTAAATCAGAGCCTCACACTGACTCAGGAGCTCCACCGATCCTCAGGCATACAGGGTGAGTGCTCTCCTCCTAACTCACCCACAACTTCCAGCCCTGCCAAAACTCGGCTCAGAACGGATGAGCCACAGCAGACACAGCCTGTCACAGCTGCATGCCTGTTCACTCTCCCTCCTCCTCAAAAATCATCAGTGCTAGATGCATTCCCTGCCTCAGATCAGCCACTATCTGAGAACACCATGAAAAATATGCTGCTCTCACTAAGACAAATACTTTATACTGATCTTTCCACAGCTGTCTCCTCACTCTCACTAACTGTTAATCAGCATGATCAAGCCATAACACAAATGGATGCCAAGATGGGAGATTTATTCTCTGCTCATAATCAGCTAGTGGATGGCTTTGCAGACCATAAAGATGAACTTCAAATAATTAATCTGAAGCTCGCAGACCTCGAAGACCGCTCCAGGCGAAATAACATTAAATTCCGTAATATTCCAGAGTCGATCCAACAATCGGATCTGGTACAATTTCTGCAATCCCTAATGCGTGCCCTTTCGCCTGACCTATCTGCCCGGGACATGGAAATTGACAGGGCACATAGACTACCAAAGCCATCTCACCTTCCTGCTTCCACACCCAGGGATGTTTTAGCACGTTTCCACTTTTTCACTGTTAAGGAAAAAGTCATGCACGCAGCTAAACGAACCGCGAGACTCCCTGACCCTTTCGCCAACATCGCTCTGTATGCTGATTAATCCAAAGCAACAATGGAAAATCGTAGACAGCTGTCGACTATAACCAAAGCACTTCGGAATCATAAGATACCCTACAAATGGGGTTTCCCTACTAAACTACTCATTACTCATGTAGTTCGCACCCTCTCTATGGGTCTTACACTCCTGAGAAACTGGCACATCATCCCGGAGGAACGGCCATGCCCTTCTGATCACCCTCCAATTCACATGGAGACCGGAGGAGACGCTCCAAATCCCTGACATATACGATCCGTACCCTTCTACATACCCACTAAATAGCTGGGAAACTGTAATGCCTCTATCCAGTACTTGCCTGCCTGTTCAGAGATCCCTGTCCCACGTTGTGGACATCAGTTCTCTCCCCCCTGCTGATTGTTTGCAGTAGTTTCTGCACATTGAACCCAGATCTCTTTTGTTACTGGGCTCGCCCTTTTTAATCACGGACCCTCTACCCACCCCCTACACCAGCCACTCTCTACCCACTTTTCTACCTAGCTATACCCGGGTCGCTACCCCCTTAAACATCAGACAACCCATCTCATTCACAGCACATTAAGTGAGCTTAGCGACTCGAATTACGCCGATCAAGCACCACCCAGACCTGGGGACAATCCTCCCTGTCTTTACTATTCTAGAATGGCTTTTAAAATTGTCTTTACTAATGCCAGGGGCCTAAACTCCCCACAGAAGAGATCCACACTCCTCAGAGAAGCCAATACCCAAAAAGCTGATATACTTTTAGTACAAGAGACTCATTTTGCAATTGCCAAAACTCCCAGATTCACTCTAAAAAATTTTGATTAGGTTTTTTTGGCCTCAGATCAGAAGAAGAAAGGTGGAGTCCTCACCGCCATACGAAACACACTACAATTCAAACTGCATCAATTAATCGCGGACCCCCGTGGCCGCTTTCTGATCCTCATATGTGATGTAAATCAAATCACCTATACATTGGTCAACATTTATGGACCAAACAAACGACAACTGAGCTTCCACAACCGAATATACAAGAAAATAACACGACTTCGTAAAGGGAGACTTCTTATAGGAGGCGACTTCAACATAATTGGAGATCCCAGCTTGGACACTACATCCACGACTAGAAACCATCGATCTGCTCTGAACCCCTTTCTTCAAGCAAACGATCTTTATGATCCATGGGGATGCCAACACAGTAACGAAAGTGACTTTTCCTACTTCTCCTCTTCTCAAGTTTCATACTCCCGCATTGACTTCTTCCTTGTTGATAAACTCACCCTTCAAGACGTGACACACTCCGACAATGGATCCATCACATGGTCGGACCATGCACCCATCTCCCTTACTGTGGGAAACTGTAGTCGAAGGACTACCAGAATATGGAGACTTGACTCTTCCCTCATCTCTGATCCAAATATTGTCCAAAAAATTGCTACTGAACACTGCTCCTACTTTGAAATGAACAATCAACTGGATATTGATAGCTTTGTACTTTGGTCAGCATATAAAGCCTACATGCGTGGTGTTTTAATTAAGCTTCATAGCAATGTTAAAAACCAGAGGTCTAAGCAGATTGACGAAGTCCTTTCCCAAATCACCCGGTTAGAAAACCAAAATAAACTTGCTCCATCTCCACAACTAGCCAGTGACCTTCTAGAGCAGCGGCAAAAACTCCGTTCACTTTTACTCTTTAAATTTGAAAAAAATCTCAAATTCACTAAGGCCAAATATTATGCTTTAGGAAACAAAGCTGGAGCCTTACTAGCCCGACAAGTCAAGGCTCAACGGGTTAAAAATAAAATAGCTTCCCTTCACCATCCCACCACCAAACAACTATTAACAAACCCACAGGATATAGCTAACGCCTTTAGCCACTATTACTCATCCCTCTATAACCTTGCAAGTGACACAGCTACCCCTCAACCTACAGACCAAAGCATACACAATTTTCTATCTAGTATTGATCTCCTGACTATATCCCCTACTCAGTCTGAGGAGCTCTCTCGACCCTTTTCAGACGAAGAAGTGCTGAAGGCCATCAACACTCTACCTCTCCACAAATCACCTGGAGAGGATGGCTTCACCAACGAATTTTACAAAACATTTGCAAAACCCATTGCCCCCCACCTAACTGACCTCTTCAACTCTGCTGCCACCTCTGGTTCTCTACCACTTGACATGTTACGATCAATTATCACTACTATTCCCAAACCAGAAAAAGACCCCACCTCCACATTTAATTACAGACCGATCTCGCTTCTTAACACGGATGTCAAAATATTTGCAAAAGTCATGGCATCCAGATTAATGACCTGTCTTCCTTCTCTGGTGCACCCAGATCAAGTAGGCTTTATGCCGGACAGACAGGCCCCGGATGCAACAAGAAGGGTCATCAATCTAATTCATCAGGTCACCCGGTCTCGAACGCCTTCTCTGCTACTTTCATTGGACGCAGAGAAGGCGTTCAATAGAGTGCACTGGGGATTTTTAAGAGCAGCACTATCCAAATTTGGTATCACCAGCAGGTTTCAAACTGCCATACTCTCACTTTATTCAAATCCATCCGCCAGAGTGCTAACAGACGGAACCCTGTCTACACCATTCGCGATCACTAACGGCACTCGCCAGGGTTGCCCACTCTCCCCTCTCGTCTTTGCTCTACTTATGGAACCTCTAGCAGCAAGGATTAGAGAAGATGAGCGCATTTCAGGCATCATACACAGCGACAAGGAACACAAAATAAGCCTCTTTGCCGATGATGTCATACTACTGATCACAAATCCAGCCCATTCTATCCCAGCAATCCAAGACATCATTGTTCAATTTAGCTCTGCCTCCTTCTATAAAGTTAACTCCTCTAAGTCCCTGATCCTCCCACTTAATCTCACAAGCAGTCAACAATCCCTCTTGGAGAGGACTCTCCCCTATTCTTGGACGAAACAATCCATCTCATATTTAGGTATTAAATTAGCCCCCTCTCTTCCCCAACTCTATGACCTAAACTATCGTGCTTTCCAAAAATTACTTCCACAACTTCTTAACCAAATACGCACAACAGGACTCTCTAAATTAGGAAGGATTGCCTCCTTTAAAATGCTTATCCTCCCTAAACTGCTTTACCTATTTCGTACAGTGATTCTACCTATACCCCACTCCTTCTTCACATCCATACAAAAACAACTTACCAGATATATTTGGGAAACCAAACCACCAAGATGCGCTCACTACATCCTAACCAGACACCATAGGGGTAGGCCTTCCCCACGTACAAACTTATTACTACGCTTCCATCCTGGACCAGCTCTACTACTGGTGGCACCCAAACCCCAATAAGTCCTGGTCGATCATGGAATCATCTTCCTTCAAACCAAACACCCTACGTGAGGTACTCCTTCTCACGTCAGTGGGCTCTCTACTAAACACAAGGACGGATCCCCCGTCAATCACGGCCTCGTTGACAGTATGGAAGAAATTCACCCAGACGACCTCTACAGGTCACCCGTCACATACAGTACCAATCCCTATCAGATCGTTAATGTTGCTGCTACCTAACCTAAACCTACAAAATTGGCAGAAACACAAGATCAATACTATCTCAGACCTCTACCACACAAACGGTTCCCTAAAAGCTTTCACAAATCTCCAAACCAAATACAAGCTTCCCCACACAGAAGCCTTTACATTCCTGAGGATCTCCCACTTCCTTCAATCATCTAAACTTCCCACTATGACCAAAATACCTGAACCGATACACAACTTCTATACACACACGACTTACCCAAAGCATGGTATCTCGACAATGTACTCTGCACTGAATGACGATCGGCCCTACTCCCAAATACCATCTCTCTCAAAATGGTTCAGAAGAACAAAACATTGCTATTACCCCCAATATGTGGACATGTGCCTTTAAACATACCTTCTCAGCTTCCCACTGCTCTAACCACTGGGAATCATATCAAAAAACGATACATAGATGGTATCTCACACCCTACCGTCTCTCCAAATTCTTTCCAGGACATCCCTCTACATGCTGGAGAACATGTGGAAGCAAAGGTACTCTAACACACATCCTATGGTTTTGCAGATCTATAAGTTCGTTCTGGAAACAAACATTTACCATGATCTCTAACATATCTCAGGTAACAACGCCTCCTAATCCCTCGTTAGCATTACTACATCTGGGCATTGAAAAATTTCCTACCAGGTCACGAGTAGTAATAGTGCATCTTCTACTCGCAGCAAAACTAAATATTGCCAAACTCTGGAAATCTACAGATTCTCCTTCCATTGCCAATACAATTACTGATCTGAACCTTCAGTGTGAAATGGAGAAATTAGTAGCTAGGAAGAATCTAACTATGGAAAAATTTTTGTATAACTGGTCTACCTGGCTTACACATCCAAAATGCTCCGTATCATTATAATGTACTCACTATTTCCCAACTTCCCCTTAGCTTGCTTTGTCTTCTTTATTCTCTTATCCACACTCATAGTATACATTAATAACTCATTAAGCTGGTTGGTGCTCCTCCCCACCCTTCACCTCCCCTCCCCCCCCCCCCCCCCCGTCTGGAGCTACTCTGTTTCTTTGTTTGCATTAATAAGCATGATCCACCACTGTTTAGTCTCATTTGTATAACTACCTATGCTATACTTACAACTTCTTTCTCCGTTATGGACTCATTTACTCCAGTCGCAACATCTGAGCATCTGACGTGCTGTAACAACTGCATTTTCCTCTTTGTTCATGTTTTTTTTTTTTTTTTGAAAAATTTTAATAAAGAATTATTGAAATAAAAAAAAAAAATAAATAAATAAATACATTTTTTTTTCATGTAAACAAAAAGTGTCAGAAAGGGCTTTGTCTTCAAGTGGTTAGAAGAGTGGGTGATGTGTGGCATAAGCTTCTAAATGTTGTGCATAAAATGCCAGGACAGTTCAACCCCCCCCTCCAAATGACCCCATTTTGGAAAGTAGACACCCTAAGCTATTTGCTGAGAGGCATGTCGAGTCCATGGAATATTTTATATTGTGACACAAGTTGCGGGAAAAAGACAATTTTTTTTTTTTTTTGCACAAAGTTGTCGCTAAATGATATATTGCTCAAACATGCCATGGGAATATGTGAAATTACACCCCAAAATAAATTCTGTTGCTTCTCCTGAGTATGGGGATACCACATGTGTGAGACTTTTTGGGAGCCTAGCTGCGTACGGGACCCCGAAAACCAAGCACTGCCTTCAGGCTTTCTAAGGGCGTAAATTTTTGAATTCACTCTTCACTGCCTATCACAGTTTCGGAGGCCATGGAATGCCCAGATGGCACAACCCCCCCCAAATGACCCCATTTTGGAAAATAGACACCCAAAGCTATTTGCTGAAAGGGTATAGTGAGTATTTTGCAGACCTCACTTTTTGTCACAAACTTTTGAAAATTGAAAAAAGAAAAAAAAATACATTTTTCTTGTCTTTCTTCATTTTCAAAAACAAGTTAGAGCTGCAAAATACTCACCATGCCTCTCAGCAAATAGCTTGGGGTGTCTACTTTCCAAAATGGGGTCATTTTGGGGGGTTTTGTGCTATCTTGGCATTTTATGGCCTTCGAAGCTGTGATAGGTAGTGAGGAGTGAAATCAAAAGTTTACGCCCTTAGAAATCCTGAAAGTGCAAAAAGTGCCACACATGTTACATAGTTACATAGTAGGTGAGGTTGAAAAAAGACACAAGTCCATCAAGTCCAACCTATGTGTGTGATTATGTGTCAGTATTTCATTACATATCCCTGTATGTTGCGGTCATTCAGGTGATTATCTAATAGTTTCTTGAAGCTATCAATGCTCCCCGCTGAGACCACCGCCTGTGGAAGGGAATTCCACATCCTTGCCGCTCTTACAGTAAAGAACCATCTACGTTGTTTAAGGTTAAACCTCTTTTCTTCTAATTGTAATGAGTGGCCACGAGTCTTATTAAACTCTCTTCTGCGAAAAAGTTTTATCCCTATTGTGGGGTCACCAGTACAGTATTTATAAATTGAAATCATATCCCCTCTCAAGTGTCTCTTCTCCAGAGAGAATAAGTTCAGTGCTCGCAACCTTTCCTCATAACTAAGATCCCCCAGACCCTTTATTAGCTTTGTTGCCCTTTTTTGTACTCGCTCCATTTCCAGTACATCCCTCCTGAGGACTGGTGCCCAGAACTGGACAGCATACTCCAGGTGCGGTCAGACCAGAGTCTTGTAGAGCGGGAGAATTATCGTTTTATCTCCGGAGTTGATCCCCCTTTTAATGCATGCCAATATCCTGTTTGCTTTATTAGCAGCAGCTTGGCATTGCATGCCATTGCTGAGCCTCTCATCTACTAGGACCCCCAGGTCCTTTTCCATCCTAGATTCCCCCAGAGGTTCTCCCTCCAGTGTATAGATTGCATTCATATTTTTGCCACCCAAATGCATTATTTTACATTTTTCTACATTGAACCTCATTTGCCATGTAGTCGCCCACCCCATTAATTTGTTCAGGTCTTTTTGCAACACGCCCTTGTAGCCAGTTTTCAATCCATGTACTCACCCTATGGTCCATGCCAACGGACCTTATTTTGTACAGTAAACGTTTATGGGGAACTGTGTCAAATGCTTTTGCAAAATCCAGATACACCACGTCTACAGGCCTTCCTTTATCTAGATGGCAACTCACCTCCTCATAGAAGGTTAATAGATTGGTTTGGCAAGAACGATTCTTCATGAATCCATGCTGATTACTGCTAATGATATCATTCTTATTACTAAAATCTTTTATATAGTCCCTTATCATCCCCTCCAAGAGTTTACATACTATTGATGTTAGGCTAACTGGTCTGTAATTCCCAGGGATGTTTTTTGGGCCCTTTTTAAATATTGGTGCTACATTGGCTTTTCTCCAATCAGCTGGTACCATTCCAGTCAATAGACTGTCTGTAAAAATTAGGAACAATGGTCTGGCAATCACCTGACTGAGTTCCCTAAGTACCCTCGGATGCAAGCCATCTGGTCCCGGTGATTTATTAATGTTAATGTTAATACATGTGGTATCCCCGTACTCAGGAGAAGCAGCAGAATGTATTTTGGGGTGTAATTCCACATATGCCCATGGCATGTTTGAGCAATATATCATTTAGTGACAACTTTGTGCAATAAAAAAAAAAATTGTCACTTTCCCGCAACTTGTGTCAAAATATAAAATATTCCATGGACTCAACATGCCTCTCAGCAAATAGCTTGGGGTGTCTACTTTACAAAATAGGGTCATTTGGGGGGGGGGTTGTGCCATCTGGGCATTTTATGGCCTTCAAAACTGTGATAGGTAGTGAGGAGTGAAATCACAACTTTACGCTCTTAGAAATCCTGAAGGCGGTGCTTGGTTTTCGGGGCCCCGGACGCGGCTAGGCCCCAAAAAGTCCCACACATGTGGTATCCCCATACTCAGAAGAAGCAGCTAAATGTATTTTGGGGTGCAATTTCACATATGCCCATGGCCTGTGTGAGCAATATATCATTTAGTGACAACTTTGTGCAAAAAAAAAAAAAATTGTCACTTTCCCGCAACTTGTGTCAAAAAATAAAATATTCCATGGACTCAACATGCCTCTCAGCAAATAGCTTGGGGTGTCTACTTTCTAAAATGGGGTCATTTGGGGGGTTTTGTGCCGTCTGGGCATTTTATGGCCTTCAAAACTGTGATAGGTAGTGAGGAGTGAAATCAAAAAGTTACACCCTTAGAAATCCTGAAGGCAGTGATTGGTTTTCGGGGCCCCGTACGCCACTAGGCTCCCAAAAAGTCCCACACATGTTGTATCCCCGTACTCAGGAGAAGCAGCTGAATGTATTTTGGGGTGCAATTCCACATATGCCCATGGCCTGTGTGAGCAATATATCATTTACTGACAACTTTTTGTAATTTTTTTTTGTCATTATTCAATCACTTGGGACAAAAAAATAAATATTCAATGGGCTCAACATGCCTCTCAGCAATTTCCTTGGGGTGTCTACTTTCCAAAATGGGGTCATTTGGGGGGGTTGCCTTGCCATTTTAGCACCTCAAGAAATTACATAGGCAGTCATAAACTAAAAGCTGTGTAAATTCCAGAAAATGTACCCTAGTTTGTAGACGCTATAACTTTTGCGCAAACCAATAAATATACGCTTATTGACATTTTTTTTTACCAAAGACATGTGGCCTGCCATTTTAGCACCTCAAGAAATGACATAGGCAGTCATAAACTAAAAGCTGTGTAAATTCCAGAAAATGTACCCTAGTTTGTAGAAGCTATAACTTTTGCGCAAACCAATAAATATACGCTTATTGACATTTTTTTTTACCAAAGACATGTGGCTGAATACATTTTGGCCGAAATGTATGACTAAAATTGGGTTTATTGGATTTTTTTTATAACAAAAAGTAGAAAATATCAATTTTTTTCAAAATTTTCGGTCTTTTTCCATTTATAGCGCAAAAAATAAAAACCACAGAGGTGATCAAATACCATCAAAAGAAAGCTCTATTTGTGGGAAGAAAAGGACACAAATTTTGTTTGGGTACAGTATTGCATGACCGCGCAATTAGCAGTTAAAATGACGCAGTGCCAAATTGTAAAAAGTGCTCTGGTCAGGAAGGGGGTAAATCCTTCCGGGGTTGAAGTGGTTAATCATCTCATCAAATTTATTCTCCAGGGTATCTGTGTGATCCCAAATTTGGGTTATTTCCCCTCTCAATTCGGCAGCTAGTTTGCTTACCTCTGCTGAGACATTGGATGTGATTTGTTGGAGCAAAAGCTGCAGTTTAGTGTCCAGAATGTTAGTGGTAAGAATCTCACGTGGAAGTGAAGAATTGAGTGTTTGACTCTGGGAACTAGGTAGTGAGGGGTTTGCAGCATCTTCCAAATCAAGGGATGGGTCCAGCAAAGCAAAAGGGTTTGTGGAAGAATTCGAGGGGGCAGGTTGTGGCCTAGTAACAAAATGTTCCATGTTTATTTCCTCACGCGAGCCAAACTTTATAGTAATGTTGCTGTTGGCCTACTTTGCCCATGAGGTGTGGAGAGGTTTTAGTAATTAGACAGGCTTACCTCCATATCTGCATATAGCTATAGCAGCTTCACGGAGGTCTCGGTGAGCAGGCAGGGGCCCTGGGTTTACTCAAGCAGCATCCTCCATGTAGGTAGTGGTGTGCTTTATTGCTTAAGCAGGGTTGTAGATCCGTGGTGCCGCCAACACCCACTGACAGTAAGAGGGGATGAGAGATAATCTCTAAGGGCTCTAGAGCCTTATAGGCGGCCGATTACCTGAAGGAGTGGAGGGAGTTCCGTCAGGGTGTATACTGGAGGAGCAAGATGGCCGCCGACTTCCAAATGTAGGCCGAAGCCACAGAATTTCCTGAGGTGCGGCCGCCGGGTAGTAGGAAAGTCCATCCTGGAGGCCAGAGAGACCCCCCACTGCAGGTATATGATGTCTCCTGAGGGGGTACTCACAGTCGAGGGTATCGGTCACTAAATATTGCGTGCGGGATATGTGTTGTGGGCCGCGGTCCGTGTCCGGGATCACAGGCCTCTCTGGTATACCATGTATAGCTGGAACTTGTGGCAATCCGCACTCGATATCCCTCTGGGAGTCAGCCTCTGCAACCCTGGGAAAGAGTTCAGCTCGTGTGCCCAGTCAAATAAGACATGTCTCTAGTAGAGCTCAGTTGTGAGATATAGGAGGCTTCCTCTGCCTAGTAGGCCCCAAGATGGCGGGACCCGCTGTGCTGAATAATCAGCCATGGGCCTAGGCCCAGACAGCAAAAACTCCCGCCGGCTCTCCAAACAAAGGTGGAGGAGGCTCAGGGATCAGGACAGGCAGTCTGGTGGGAGATTTGAGCCGAGGAAGGTAGTGGATGGCACTCAGTTCTGTGAAGCGAGCGAGGAGCTCGAGCTCAGCACGTCTTCCTAGCTTGACTTCCAGGACACGCCGGAAACCTGCTTCTTTAGAAATGGGGAAGTACATCTTTTGACTACTCAGATGTAGTGTCGGCTTTCTCCCAGCCAATAGCTGGCTTTACAGGCTGGACATAGGGCTGAACTAGGAAAAAGTCTGAGGGCCGAGCTCTTCTGAGGTATCCTCAGATGGCCCCCTATCATCC
Organism: Lithobates clamitans; assembly: GCA_037952925.1. Classification (NCBI taxonomy): domain Eukaryota; kingdom Metazoa; phylum Chordata; class Amphibia; order Anura; family Ranidae; genus Lithobates; species Lithobates clamitans. Next base: position 9,927,431 of record JBBGZY010000008.1, on the reverse strand, counting down.
AGATGTCTAGGAGGGATACTTGCTGCGTGGAGAGGATTCTCTCGAGGATGGGCCAGGAAGAGTTAACTTCTCTGGAGGAGATTGAGCTAATTGCTGCAATGGAACTGCTGTTGCTCATTCCACTATGTATCCCTGCCCATCTTTGAGTAGGACAGTTTCCCTGTTAATCCTCTGACTCTGTCTGCTGCATAGACTCTAAAACAGCTTTTGCAAACCAATTGGCTGGTAATGGGAGCTAGCCGGGGACATGAGAGCTTAACCCGGAAGTGACATCAGAGATGATGCTTTCCGGGTCACAAGAAGAGGAGGAGAACAGATGTGTGTCCACTCTTCTCCTTCCCCTCCAGCCACCGGCACCCACAATGGAGATCCCCGGTCCACCGATGGGCAAGCGGAGCCCGGTAAGCCTGGCGGGACGCCGTTACCGGGAGCGTGTGTGAGCGATCGGGCAGCAGCGGAGCCACATGAATGCTCTCACCTGACAGGCAGGAGTCTGCTTGTCAGTTTATAGAAAGTGTGGTAGTGAACCCGCGCAGTGGAGATTTAATTACAACAAATTCAGAACTGCTGCCCCCCTACATGCAGTCACCATATACAAATGGAGACAGCTAGTTTAATTAATTTGAGAGAAGGGTATGGCACTGTTCCTCTAAAGGCTCTGTGGTGTCCTGTGTATGTGCTATATTCAATACATGAAGTAAAAAATCAAAAATCATTCATTATACAACTGTTTAGATCATATGTGTCATAGTGCTCCTTAGGTATGGAATGTTAGTGCAACACTGAGGAGAGGAAAAAAAGTGAGGTGGGGTGGGGGGGGAGAGGGAGAGAGAGGGGGGTGGGGTATTGGGATGCAAAGGTAAATTAGGATAATTAACTATACATGCAAATTCATCCTATTAAAGTGCACATGTGCAGTCAAAAAAATGTTATATATAAAAGTCCTTTTTTTCTTTTTTTTCTCAGAGCAAATTAATTTGTGTGATATTCGTGCTTTTGATTCTCTTGGTAATAAAATCCCGTATTCTAAATGTGCAGCCACTCACCAGGGCTGCACATTTAGAGCACGGGATTTTATTACCAAGAGAATCAAAAGCACGAATATCACACAAATTAATTTGCTCTGAGAAAAAAAAGAAAAAAAGGACTTTTATATATAAAATTTTTTTGATTGCACATGTTCACTTTAATAGGATGATTTTGCATGTATAGTTAATTATCCTAATTTACCTTTGCATCCCAATACCCCACCCTCCTCTCTCTCCCTCTCCCTCCCCCCCCCCCCACCCCACCTTACTTTTTTCCTCTCCTCAGTGTTGTACTAACATTCCATACCTAAGGAGCACTATGACACATATGATCTAAACAGTTGTATAATGAATGATTTTTGATTTTTTACTTCATGTATTGAATATAGCACATACACAGGACACCACAGAGCCTTTAGAGGAACAGCGCCATACCCTTCTCTCAAATTAATTAAACTGCTTGTCAGTTTCACACACAATCCTGGTGGCTGCAGTCACCAGATTGTGTGTAATACCCACTGTCAGATAAAATACCGTATGGTTTCATGAGTAAAATACCTCACATTTTGATGAAATAAATTTATTTTAGTAGCATTTGTTTGTGAATTGCAAAAAAAAGTTTGAAAAAAAAGCTATAAGTTATTTTATCTCAGATTTTAAGAGGAAAATAACTCTTTATGAATTGAGCCCAGTATGTCAAAAAATTTCATTAGCCCTGTACTCCAATTACAGGGTGCTTATGAGGCATGGGAGCAGGAGTAGATATGGATACATCTTCCCGCATCCAGGAAGCTCCTGCCTGGCTGTTTATTTACAGTGGCCAGGTGGGAGGTGGTTAATTATTACCTGACATGGATTGTGCACTCACACATTAACCTTATGTTGTCTAATGTGGTACATGTAGTAAAGGCCACATGCATAATGCACAACTATGACAGCCAGAAAGATGACTATCAATACAATGAGACTCAGTAATTGTATACTCAAGGTCAATTACCATGCAACTTGTCACCATTTAGAATTTTTGGCCTCAGCATAATTTTTTGGGGGACTGACAGCACTGTATCTTAAAGTGACCCTGCAACACTCTGGCTAAAGTTAGAAATAAAACCCCCAGAAAATAAGCCTAACTTTCAGGTGGTAGCAAGGGCAGTCATTGATCTCTTTAGGAGCTCTGCCCAACACTACTAGACATCACACTTCCAGCGTTTAGGGTTAGATATGCAAGCTTGTAACAAGATCTGTGAGATATTATAAGGACTAGCCAAAAAAAATGTAATTTTAAAAAGTTGTAAGATGTTCAACTATCTAGGTCATGTTTATATTAGTGGCAGTTAGTCACAATCAACTGGGCTTGTTTGGAAATACTATAAGAAGTCTGCAGGAGTCTAATTAAAATCATTAGATGTAAAGCAAAATGTGATTTGGAAAGCTAATAAACATTTTCGACATTACACAACATATCCAACTGAATTTGACTATCTTCTGTACTTACAATGTACCGTAACATTCTTACCCTATAAACCAAAATGTCTACAAGTGTTTAGAAACTGAGCTGATTTCTGAGACTACAAAAGGCAACAACATCTCAAGCTTTATAATGCACTTCTATAAGGACCAGTCACAGTTTTGCAAAAGGCTTATACCCGTAGCACCCTCTTACCCCAGGGAAAATGAGGAGGACCCTCACAGGGCACAGTGGACTAGCATTTCAACTTTCATGTGATGTCCTAGAGTTTTTGGGGAGAGAAATTAATTAATTAGACTCCATTTACTTTGGAATGCCTAGAAGTTCTATTTGGTTAAAAAAAACTCAGACAGGAGTAGGATACCCTCAAAACATGCAAAAATAGCTCCAAACTTCTCCTTTAACAACAGTCAACACAGTCTTTGGGCATTTAGGCTGAAACCAGCAGTTTAGCATAAGTACCTTCCAGGATGAGCAGTCAGAATTTCCTGCAGCAGCTTGTACCTAGCTTTCCAGAACATTGTTCAACAGCAAAGTCTCTTCCCATAAGGCAGCCACTGTCTTGCTTAACTTCTTATGAATTTTTACCCCCAGCAAGACAGCATACATTTCCTAGGCCAAAACTAAGACCTCCCTCTCAGCAAAGACTTTCTTCAGGCAGCAGACATAGGGGGCATAGACCTCCAACATTGCCTCTCCACCTGTGAACAGCCCAAGAAGCAAGGATCCTTTTCCAGGGTTACCCCAAATATTTATATCCTTCCTTAGTGTGCACAAATGTGTTGTTTATAACTCAGCAATGTTGTTTCTTATTGCTCAATCTGCTAGGGACACTCTACAGCAGCAGACAGAAAACTATCCTAAATTAAGGGAAAACTCAGAGATAATAACATTTCAGAGTTTAGGATGACAAAGACCCTAGCATCATCACTACATTTAAAATACAGATACTCCTAATTTCGGCAGGGTCCTTGCCATAATAAATAAAGCAGAACAGCACAAATGTGTGACTTTTGCATATAGAATTGTTGACTACAACATTAACCTTCTCAAAAACAATAATTGGAACTATAGAGAAACGGAATTAAAGTGCAAGTTATCTTTTCTTTTTTATTGTGATGATGACAAAACTACTCACTCTACACAGATAATAGCAGCCACACTTGTAGAGATGTGTTCCCCTTCAGTATTGCTTGAAAAAGCACATGGCCAGTATCCAAGGACAGGGCTTTCTAAAACTGTTGCCAACGCAGTATACCACATCAAAATTATTATGTACATGTTGATGTATTGCCATGGACTTCTATGGGCCTCTCTATGCAATTTAGGATAAAAAAAACAGAAAATTTTTAAAACGCACAGTACTGCACGGCTGAGATGGGAACAAAGATTTTCTTTATCATGGGAAATCATTACACATACATTGTAGCATGTGCTAAAGCATGACAGCGTAAATGGGCCCTACTTACTAAACCATATGTTAGTGAATTTTTCATATGTACTCTGGCACCATTGTGTGCATCACCACAAGCTTTGCATGATTGTAATAAATACTGTAGTCATCAATGTGACAACAAGCACGCATATTCTTTAGTAGTGAATTATACTCGTTGAGTTTGATTCACTAAAGAAATAGAGGCTGTCTACCTAGCAAGGTGAATATGCACACATTTTAGTAGATAAGGTGAAACTATGTTCACTTGAAATACCAAATTATGTAGAAATGTAGTAAAAGAAAAAAAAAGTATTTGGGCTTGTACATGAGCAGATGATAAAGCAGTAGAGATGAGCTTGGGTGTTCTCTGAACTCACCTCTAGCTAAACTCCAAACTTGTTCTCTTTTTCAACTGAGCAGTGGGTCAGGTCATACTCACCCCACAGTCTGTCTCTATGTTTACATGAGCTGCATGGTGGGAATGACCCAGCCCACAGCACAATGGAGGGAAAAAAGCACGCATTCAGAGTTTGGCTAGAGATGATTTTGAAGCTGATCACCTTAGCACGTCTCTATTAAAGGGAACACATTTTCATCTCATTCACTATTACTGGTGTAAAATATGGTCCGGGGACACACTATACACCTTTTCTGCCATTGTGCTCTTGCTTGGTATCCAGTGTGCTCCTGTTCCTTTAAGGGGGGTTGGGCTGCCTCCAGGCCCACCTGCCCCTCATGTATCCATTTAATGCTTGTGCTTCCATTGTGGAGACAATTATAAATTCATTAGCGTTAGGACTGCAAGCATACACAGGGTGCCGTGAAGAGGCCTTGTAGCTTATGCATGCATTTGCAAATGTGTGCTAACTAAGGATGAGCTCCGGCGTGTTTGCACACACCACGTGCCAAGCCTGCCAAGAAGTCGGCTGTGCTAATCAAAGGCAGTGAGACATTTTCCCGATGTGCGGCTGCAGAGATCAGGAAATGACTCACTGCCTGTAATTAGTGCAGCGTCGTGCCGACTTCCTGACGGGCTCGGCACGTGGAAATGTGCGAACATGCCGGAGCTCATCCTTAGTGCTAACTAAACCCTGTTTTTAACGCAGACAATTGGACAGGTTAATTTGGTCAGTTGGCAGACTGGTTGGTGAGTTGAGCTATGGAATGTTCTGTTTTTGTCTTCCATGTGTTTGCCCTTCCATGTGCTCCTTGCTGTGAAGTCCAGTTATATGTGGGGGTCTTTTGGTTTGTTTCTGGAAAATATCCTGCCACTCAGCTGAATTATGAAGTTACTTGGAGGAGTGCTGAAATGATTCCAAGTTCTGTCTTGTTTTAATTTTCTTCATATTTAGTACACTTATGATATATTTTATAATTCACATTACACAGGTCTCTGATTTCTTGTTTATAACAATACTGCAATTAGTTTGTCACATATATACTAAATCAAAACTCTTCAAATCACTTGATCTGTATTGCATATATCAGGTTGTACAGATAGCTTATTACTCCAAAATGTCAGCACATCTGTATAATGTTGCATTACTTCCACTCCAATGCCTATCGATACACCCACAATGGATTACATTAGATCTGTGAATGCAATGACTCCTAAATCAAGGTCTATAATTACACTCTAGTACACTAATGTTAACTTGAAATAATCAGAGAGAAAGGGAAGTGTAGGAATATAATGCCACATTTCAAGATACATACCTGACAGCACTAAAGGACAGACTGTCCAGGCTTTCCTGTAATTATATTCCTTATCAAATGTATTTCTATGTTCCAGAATTAAATTACAATTGCAGCCTTCTAATAAGAGAAAAAAAGCAGAGAGAACATAAGGTTGATTATAAGAACAAATGTATGCATGTGTAGTGACACCGCTTTGATTAAAAGAGCACAGTCTTTATCTTGGTTTTGTTTATTTAACAGAAATGCTGAAAAGAAAGGCATGTTCTTAAATGGCCAAATGTTTCCTATAATATCATATTATCTACAGTATACAACCAGAAAACATGAAATACACTTGCTGGAGGGTTCTGTTGTCTTTGCTTTTGCCATTGCTGACCTATTCTACTGAAAATGCTAGCTGTCTGTCAAGAGGCCCCAAAACATTGTTTGATATGTCTCATTTTGCACTTTCTTGCATCTCTTTCTACTTCTTGTTTGCACTTTACAATTATGAACTTTAAAATGGAACCTCAATAATACGCATTTCTGAGGTTCACTTGCGTGGTGTTCTGTGATGTGCTGGCTTTCCTTGTGAATAGCTGTTATACTTGCTTACATTGAGCCGCTAACCCAGAGCAACAATGCATATTAGGAATTATGAATTTTCAGATCTGCAAGCAGGCAGGTTGCCTACTGTGTTAATTTTACCTAGGCTTGTGTGGATGCCCAGGCTGGGGGGGGAGGGGGGGTTAATAATGCTTTGCATTCCCTGCTCATTTTCACAGACTTTTTTTGGGATCTGGTGTCCTGTGCTGTAATATATAAGAGGCAGAGGTTTGTGTCCCAAGAGAGCGTGGGGTAGCGGGCTAGGAACAGGAACCTTGCAGGACTTGCTGAGACTTGTACTTCATCTATGGAGCACAGGCCTCTTGGAATATACACAAACCATGTACTTCTCCAGTCGAGTTATGCCAGTTATGGTCTTCACCCATAAGGACTTTACCTGTGCAAGTTCACTGTTAAAGCTAGTTAGGGAAAGGACATTTTGCCATGTTATGTATGCCCTACTGAACTCTCAGTAAAAGTTGTTTAACCGCAAAAAGCTTGGTCTGAAGTTAGTGAGGTCTTGGTGCTCATTAAGGGGTCTAAGTCTACAACAGCACACTAGTGGTGTAACATTGCAACAACAAAAGGCTAACTACAACCAGTCATTGACATGGTACCTAGTTCAATGACAGGTCCTTCAGTAGCGAGGGGGTCCAGTGTTAGGGCTCCCTCCCTAGTGGTCCATCTCAGTCGGTGACTGGGAGAATTACAGAGATCTATGGCCTGATCACTAGGTACAGAGAGGCAAGAGTGAAGTTGAGCATGTATGAGGTCCACACTATGTGCTCAGTGGGACCCCATTCTGTTACTGGGAGTGAGGTAACAGAGGTACCCTGACTGGTGAAGTGGGTATAAGCTCTGCATTTCCCTCCTAAGGCAACATATACACCTGTTCAAGTGGGTAGGACAAGGGACAGTATATTCAGAATTACTGCATACAACACTACACACAAGTGGCTCATCCCTGAGTTGGGGGACTACCTTAATGTTTGACTTTCACATGACAGCGACCCTCGCTTGGTCCTGGGCATTGGTGAGCACATCTTTAGGCAAGGTTTAATTATGTGGTAGAATGAATGACCTTGGTCAACACCCGCCGTAGCCTAAAAGAACCCACCCCAGGGTAGGCCTCCTATGTGACCCATACTTAGCGTCCAATGAGTTCATGGGAAACATATGGAGGAGGTGTCATCCACCTACTGCAACACGCACCCTACCCTTACTTGCATACTTGTATTACTTCCAGATAAATAACTGAAACATTTATTAAAATCACTCTTTTGCTTAAAAAAAAAAAAAAACAAGAAAAAAACATACCACAGAAGACTTAAAAATTCTACAATTATAATGTCTGCAAAAAGGGCCATTATGAGAGGCAAGCTCAGACACGTCCAAGTAGTGTTGAATCTTAACAAAAACACAATACTAATCCAGCGCCAATGAGTGTAAACCCAGGGACCTCAATCAAGGCATGTAGAAAATAATCAAATAATAAAAAAATAACATATACTATATAGTCAGTCCTCCATGTGACACATAACATGTACTAAGTAGATTGACATGACTTGAAATGGGGGGGGGGTTAGGGGAAGGGGAAAGGGAAATCAGTGCAGCTGGACTGACTGTAACTGATAGATACAGATTTAAAACAATGACCAAAGAATGTCCAGCACTCTGAATGTCTCATAAACATTTGCCAGCAGTCCAATAATAAAGGTTAAGAGATTTAATATATGTGTATAATAAAAACACTATAATAAAAACAATAAGTGAACAGTATGTTGTCCCATGTCGATAAAACTGTATGACACTTGAATGAGAAAGTTTATAACAGCCTGAAGGTCCAATCAGCAGCAGGCAGTCTAAAACTGGAGATCCATCCAAAAAACCTAACCCCAGGCTGAGAAGCAGATAGAAGGGGGTTGGAGGGGAGATGGAAGCCCCAGCCCACCAAACCCAGGGGACTCACACGGTAGAAACCAGCTTTAGATGGAGAGGCTCACCGATTCCAGAGGACAGATCTGTGGATGTGATGTGAAGGCAGGCTGTAGATCCACCGGGAGGGGAAGGTCTCGCAGACGCTCTGTGTCAGGGGGCGATGACATCAGCCCAGCTGGAGGAGGAAGGCGCGGCTTCACACAGGGGAGCCGCCGGAGAAACAGCTGATAGCGCTGGGCAGTTGCAATGCCGGTCTGTGTCCCCTCTGAATGGAAAAGCCTCAGTAGGAGGCAGTGACACTTGGTGAAGCCGTTGTGATAGTAATCAAACTATCAGGGAGTGACAAGGTGGACAGGAGGCCACCAGAGAACAGGCTGGGGACATGAAACAATTAGCCTGCCGGTTTGTGTCACCTCTGCATGGAGTGAACCTCAGAGAAGAGTGGTGTCAATCAGAAAGTCCAGTGAAAAACATGGGCTGCCAGCCAGAAGTAGATAGATGGAATTGGCAGGAGAATGGGAGAACGCTGTGTGTAGACCATGTGAAGCTCCCACGGGTGGGTAGATAGGAGGATGGATTCTCACCGTGGCATGGTGCTGAGTGGAACCTCTGTCAGTGGTTGCCTTGACAAGGCATTGCAGCTGCCCAGCGCTATCAGCTGTTTCTCCGGCGGTTCCCCTGTGTGAAGCCGCGCCTTCCTCCTCCAGCTGGGCTGACGTCATCGCCCCCTGACACAGAGCGTCTGCGAGACCTTCCCCTCCCGGTGGATCCACAGCCTGCCTTCACATCACATCCACAGATCTGTCCTCCGGAATCGGTGAGCCTCTCCATCTAAAGCTGGTTTCTACAGTGTGAGTCCCCTGGGTTTGGTGGGCTGGGGCTTCCATCTCCCCTCCAACCCCCTTCTATCTGCTTCTCAGCCTGGGGTTAGGTTTTTTGGATGGATCTCCAGTTTTAGACTGCCTGCTGCTGATTGGACCTTCTGGCTGTTATAAACTTTCTCATTCAAGTGTCATACAGTGTTATCGACATGGGACAACATACTGTTCACTTATTGTTTTTATTATAGTGTTTTTATTATACACATATATTAAATCTCTTAACCTTTATTATTGGACTGCGGACAATTGTTTATGAGACATTCAGAGCGCTGGACATTCTTTGGTCATTGTTAGTGTTGAATCTTGCCTCTACCTTTCACATTCCTATTGGACCAATAATATGATGGGCTGTCTGCAATGGCGACCCTAGGGGGGGGCCAGAGGGGGCCCTGACCCCCCCAACATTATGCTGGGCCCCACCATGTGCCCCCCCCAAAAAAAAATTTTTTTTTTTTTTTTTTTAATTTTTTTTTTTTTTTTTTTTACAAAAAGGCAATTTCTTTTTGTTTGTATTCATATCGGATGTGCCACATTTTACTCGGGCCACCACTGGGGTAACACAGTCTCTATTGAGAGGGAGAACGTCCCCAGTCAGCTCCTGCGGGTGATTCCTCCCCCCTCCCTCTGCTCGCTGACACTGCATAATGCGAGCGCTCACACAACCACGGCCGCCCGATCTGCTCCTTCCCCTGCATCCTCATTGGCAGGGAGAAGAGCGAGTTGCAGGAAGGACTCCACCAGGACTCTCAGTTACTGAAAAAACAGACTGATTTCTCCCGGCTAGACCAGCGCTGTCAATAGCAGGGGCAGGACAGCAAGAGGAGGCTGGGGAACCCCACAGTGACAGAACACCAGGGCCCGGTGGCAAGACAACCTTTGCAACCCTGATAGTTCTCCCACTGCTTTGGACCCTTAAATTTTCTTGGTATGCTGGTGACATATATCTCTTGTTCTCTGTCACCCTGGGGGGGGCCCAATACAGTAGGAAGGGAGCTCACTGCAGAACATGTGAAAGGGCCATTGTGGGATCGTAGTAAAAGGGTAAAGGGCCCCAGGATAGATAAATCTATCTATCTATCTATCTATCTATCTATCTATCTATCTATCTATCTATATATATATATATATATATATATATATATATATTTATTTTTTTGCATTTTATATTGCCCCCCTATTTTTGTCCCTGTCCCCCCATGTGCCCCCCCTAAATATGAAAGCTGGAGACGCCACTGGCTGTCTGACTGGACACACTGCTATTGGACCACCAATCTGATAGGCTGTCTCACTGATCAATAGGAATGTGCAGGAGACAAAAAGGAACAAGCAAGGCCTTAGAAGGTTGAGAGGCCCTGGAGCTTTGCATGTAAAGAAAGTTCCTGACATTTGGCTTTAATTGCAGGCACCTATAAGCCCGATTCATACCATTGCATTATAGTAACATATGACAATGCACATCAGTCCTATTTAAATGGCAATCCAATGTACTTTTTCAATGCACCTTTGTAGATGTACATTGCAACACATGGTAATGCACTATTATGTGTTATGGCATGCTGCAAAGTTGCCCTTTGATGCATCAGGCAGCCCATCTAAATTAATAGGCTGCCTCATCATGAAGCACATTAACACATGTGAGTGCACCACACAGATGTAAATGATCACTTACATGCCTGTACTTTTTTTTTTTTTTACTTCTCACAAATTTTCCAGTGGGTCTGACTAGCAGCCAGTCAACTATACACTGCACTGTGGTGCCCTTCAACAGAAATACATTCTGTATGTCTGATTGTTGGTCAAATGTAGTGCTTTGGCATCCCTTTCTTGTGAATGGACTGCCTTAAAGGCTAAAAAAAGAATCAATACACATTTTTTCAGAAAAGGCGCTTTTATTTTTATTTTTTTCACAGTAGAGCATTGCACCCGCATTCAGGTGATCATTGGTGCAAAGCCAGGCTCCTTCACAGTCTTCTAGCTCTCTGCCCATACAGAGGTACTGACTTTTATTTGAAGAGCTGGAAGAAGTGTCAATGGAATATGAGTATAGTGATTACCACACGCATGTTCCATTAAGAACTACAAGTCCATCTTCCGAGATAGAAGATGGGATTTGTAGCACATCCATTCACAGATACTATATCCTGAATTAATGAAGTGGCTGTGTGGGTGGAGAACTGCACAGCCATGCTGATTTCAAAAGTGTCAGTTGCTGTGGGGGAAAGGATCCTCCCAGACGCCATCATGGGGGAGCAGTTTGACGGTGGGGGGCCCATTTTCACAATGTTACTCCCCTAAATATGGGTGTATCACGTGCAAAAAAGGAAGTTAGTCTTAACACAACAGGCGCAAAGACAGATGTATAGGCGCAAAGGCAGGTGCATTAGTGTAATGCACCAAAACTGACAGGTCTGAATGAGCCCTAAAGGAAACAACTACTGAGAGAAATAAAGAGGACACTATTGCTAACCTCTAATTAATAATTATTTTTATCCAGCTCTCTTTGATATACATACTTTCTTTATCCCTGAAACAGAACAAGTATGTTGATTAGAAGTCAGCACTCCTAATCTGAAAACTCATTTTGGTTCAGTTACTCAATTAGGAATTCATTGCATCCGCATGACAGCCAAGCAACTAGCATTTCAATGGCAACCTCCCTATTCTTTTTTCAGTACAGGTTTTCTTAAAATGTGTGGCATCACTGATAATTTCCAAGCATCAGGTGTATGTTTGCAAAACATATGTATGTACTGTATCTATGAAGTATTGACAGAAGCAACATAAGAGAAAAATGTCTTAGGGGTAATTGAAAAGCCCATGTTCTTATAAGGGGGGTCAACATATAAAATTATTAATAAACACTGCCCTAGAGAACCCCCTACTGACAAGACTACCAATCAGATGTTTAGTAGTACTAAATAAAAATGTCAAAGCACAGAGTTTATTTTTTCAGTATGCATTAAAGAAGGATATTTTTCAACGTGCTCTGTAAAATGACCAGGATAACACCAAACAGAATTGATTCACTATAGTCAGATTTTTTTTTCTGTATGCTGCACATAGTAGTTTTAACAGCGCGTATGTACCAGGAGTTCTGTAGCAGGAGCTGGTATTATTGGAAACTTTATCTTGTTCCAACACATTTGTACAGAGCAGACTACCTGTGCAGAACAGTTGATGGACTTCTCTTCTAATCATCTGTCACACCTGGCATGAACCACTACTTGGGAGCTGCAGAAGGCCTGAACTACACAGGAGATTTGCAATTGCTTGTGATTTACTCTTTAATGACAAACATCTCAGTTACAGCACACTGAAATCAATGTGGTGTAAATGAAAAACAAAAGGTTAATCCCATACCTGTTAAAGTGATTGTTAAGCCACTATCGTATCTTTATTATCATCCCCTCTATCAGATAAAAATCTGCATCCTAGTTCCTGTGCTTTATAAAAAAGAAACAATTTCTACCTGTTTTAACATCAACTCCCGAATGATAAGATGACTCCAGGCTCTCAGTTCTCCCCATCTGATATCTCCAGTGGGCGTGGCCGAGATTCCCCTGTTGACGTCAGCCAGGAGGGGAGGAGAGGAGCTGAGAGCCTGGAGTCATGGGCTCGCTGTAAGACCCTGTTAAAACAGGTAGAAATCATTTTTGTTTTAAAGCATAGGCAGTAGGACACAGCTTTATATCTGACAGAGGGGATGATATACAGATTAGTTATGCCTCGTACACATGATCGGACTTTCCGACAACAAAACCATGGAATTTTGTCCGAAGGGTGTTGGCTCAAACTCGTCTTGCTTACACACGGTCACACAAATGTTGGCCAACAATTACGAACGTAGTGATGTACTAGACATACTACGTGGTTTTTCAGCTCTTTAGCACCACCCTTTGGGCTCCTTCTGTTAATTTTCGTGTTAGTAGAAGTTTGGTGAGTGTTGATTCGCGCTTTTCTTTTTGCGTTTTTCATTTAGCACTTTTCAATTCGTTTCTGAATGGCCGTTCGTCAACCAGACATGTTGCGGAATCGGAGGAGATAACGTGTTATATATTATTGGCCTTGGAGTTATTGCTTTGACATTATTTTTTTGGTTGAATAATGATTTGATTTGGTATATTTTCTATATTTTTGGATGCATAGTAATGCACTTTTTGGTTAAGTTCTATTGGCAGATAGCATGTCTATTTTTTTTTAATGCACAATAAAAAAAATTGTGGAGAATAATACTTGGCTATGTGTTTTACTTCAGATGACAGTTTGGGAGTAGGCAGTTACATTTTAAAAAATACAATGTAAAATTGACAAGGGACACCAACATAGTTGTACCTTTGATCTTAAAAACTATGGGATAATGGTGTTGTGGTAACTTGCACAAATAAAAAAAAAACAAAAAAAACAAACATAATAATATTATTCTTGATATCACTAGAAAAAAAAGCCTTTGAAAATGTGTTTGCAATAACTCCATCAGTATCACCAGCAAAGCAGCTTCATTATTATCCCATTAAAGAAGAAGAGAATGTGCGCTGCATTTGGAGATTTAATAATTTGCCACATCACGAATGTTAATTCTCCATTACAAACGCTAGTTTACAAGACCGACAGTTTCTGCTTCCGAGCATGCGTGTTTGTACTTTGGACTTTTGTCCGACAGACTTGTGGACACATGATCAGAAAATCCGACAACACACATTTGTTGGCGGAAAATTTGAAGACATGCTAGCCAACATTTGTTGGTGGAATGTCCGACAACAATTGTCCGATGGAGCATACACAAGGTTGGATTTTCCGTCAACAGCCTGACATCCAACATTTCCCATGGGAAAATCTGATTGTGTGTACGGGACTTTAGTTTTGAAGCAGTGGGGAGAGGAGCAGATCAGCGATAGTGAGAAATGACAGACAGTAAGGAGAGGGGGGGGGGGACAGAGGGAGACACAGGAGACCTGCAGATAGCAGCTGATGATGGATGCACGTACACTGACAATGGTGTCAGAGCTTAGAAGCCCTGATATGTCAGAGTCAGCGTACAGAGGGGAGGGTAGAAACTGTCAGGATCAGCCAGGTATTTCAGGTGATACAGGGGGCTAAAATACACAGCACAACACTGTGCTGTATAACAATCTTTAAAGGAAAAGTATCTTTATTTTGGGGGGTTAACAAACACTTTAAGTGAAAATGCAGTTGCAGCAAGTAAAATAATGATGTAAATTATTTTGGCACCTATTACACTCATTCTATTGAAAAATAAGTAATACAGCTCTGCCTAAAAAAAAAAGTAAATAGCAGCCAACACACCTATAGACCCAAGTAATTAAAAATATACAAAAAAGTGTAGCGCTATAGTTTTAGAAAATTAAGTGAATAGTTTTAACAACACAGCTTAGATGTGTAACTTACAATTAAGTGTTATCATAAGAAAATAAAAAATTAAGATGCACTATATACAGTACAAATACAGTTACACAAACTATAAACAGAAAAAAAAAACACTGTGTAGTATTAGTATGAGCCAAGTATAGCACACTGTGCATAATAAGTATGTGATATACAGATAGTGTGAACACAATCTAAAAATAAATAAAAAACAAATATTGATATAGTCCAAAATGTTCAGATGGGGTTGACATTATCTAGAACACATATAACAAAAGTCCACCAAACTAGTAAAGAATGTTAAGTAAAAAATAAAAACCACACCACCCAGGGTCTTAGGGGGCTTGCCAAGGGCAAATTCCCAGGCACGACCTATGTCTATTAAGTCCAAAGAGCTGAGGGATCAACTGTATAGATTAGGTATGTAGAGATTGGGAGACAACAAAAGTAAACAGAAAAGCTGATGGTAGTTCAGAAGCCGTCACCGAAGACAGGAACAGGCACCGAAGACATCGAGAGGCTTACCAGATGTTGTTGACTTGGGGAGACTTACGTCATCCAAGTAAAAAAATAGGCTTAGAGACCAACTGGTCAGAATGGTGAGTCCTCTCAGATACCCACAGTAACTTCCGAACCAAGATGGCAGTTCGACTTCCAGTTATCCGCACAGCATAGAAAATAGTATTCCAATGGGAGGCCACAAACAAATTTCCGTATACCATGCGAGAAATGAATGAAAGGACTCACATAGTGTAATAAGGTAAACACTGGTTTATTTATAAAATGTCGAAAATAGACTCACATATTACAAGAACATCTAAAACAGATTCGAATAGCGGTAATGGTGAGGGGTTGGGTGGATCCCTCACTATTACCGCTATTCGAATCTGTTTTAGATGTTCTTCTAATATGTGAGTCTATTTTCGACATTCTATAAATAAATCAGTGTTTACGTTATTACAAAACAAACAAAAAAATCACCACGCTATCAAGAGAAAACCCCCAAAAAAGCAGCAGTTCAACCCTGAAATAATCATAACAAACAGGAAAAACAAAAAAAAAAACTGCGCTATATAGTGAAATGTAAAGAAACAGTATATGCAATAAACACACACATGTATATCAATGATATCAAATCAGTAATGCAAAAATAGTAGCAAAGTTCATTGGTGTAAAGGAAACAAGAGGAGTCCCCTAGCAGTTCTCTGTGATATTCCAGTGAGAAATGGAAAACGAGCACACCCTGCACGGTGAACCTCCACCACCAAGCATATGCGCTTACCAGATGGGAATCATAAATAAGCACATCTCAGGACAACATCCAGGTAGGGCTGCTAGACAGTGGAGACATTCCTCTGGATACCACTATAGATGTTGAGCATGAAAGCTGGATCCCGGTGTGCTATCTACGATCTCCCTCCGTGTAGCGTGGCTCCGACCAACCAACAACCCAAGTTATAAACATAAGGATGGAAGAAGGGCAGCCATAGCGTAAATCCGATAAGGAGATTTATTTAGAATATGGTAAAACACTTACAAAATATAGGTTGTAAAAAGAGCAATCGCCGTCCGGCAAGTGAGCGCCCGTTCGTAGTAGATTGTGATGACGTCAGAGCGTCACCCTCCCGACGTACATTTCGCCTGTCACTGACGTCGTCTGGGGAACGGGCAATGCTCTGACACATCGCACTATAAAATAAAGAAAGAGCATGCCCCATTGTGACATCTCGGAGGCGTCAGGCGTGGACAACCAATCAGCTGTAAGGATAGAACCCGGAAGTAACCAGACCATGGGAAGTTCTTCCACGGCCAATTACTTACTACAAAGATGTAAACAACAATATGTAAATTAACTGAAGCTGCAAAACTCATGTTTATTAAACTCTAAAGAGTTGAATAAAAAATTAAAAAAGCAAATAAACTACACAGATGTTATATAAGTGAGTAAAAACTTACAATAGTATGCGCTCTTGCCAATCCGATTATCGTAAAAACAATTTTTTATCCATCTAATGAAAGAGGTAACTATAGAATATATTAAGTTACGGCATAGCACCATCATGTGGAGGAAAAAGGAAATACTACCCAAAAAAAGTTTTTTATAAACATATTAGATTACGGCCTAACGCCAACTTATGAAGAGAAATTAAAAAATATCCAGAGGAATGTCTCCACTGTGTAGCAGCCCTACCCGGATGTTGTCCTGAGATGTGCTTATTTATGCTTCCCATCTGGTAAGCGCATATGCTTGGTGGTGGAGGTTCACCGTGCAGGGTGTGCTCGTTTTCCATTTCTCACTGGAATATCACAGAGAACTGCTAGGGGACTCCTCTTGTTTCCTTTACACCAATGAACTTTGCTACTATTTTTGCATTACTGATTTGATATCATTGATATACATGTGTGTGTTTATTGCATATACTGTTTCTTCACATTTCACTATATAGCGCAGTTTTTTTTTGTTTTTCCTTTACGTTATTACACTATGTGAGTCCTTTCATCCATTTCTCGCATGGTATACGGAAATTCGTTTGTGGCCTCCCTAACTGTGGAAGTCGAACTGCCATCTTGGTTCGGAAGTTACTGCGGGTATCTGAGAGGACTCACCATTCTGACCAATTGGTCTCTAAGCCTTTTTTTGACTTGGATGATGTAAGTTTCCCAATCTCTACATACCTAATCTATACAGTTGATCCCTCAGCTCTTTGGACTTGATAGACATAGGTCGTACCTGGGCATTTGCCCTTGGCAAGCCCCCTAAGACTCTGGGTGGTGTGGTTTTTATTTTTTACTTAATATTCTTTACTAGTTTGGTGGACTTTTGTTATATGTGTTCTAGATGATGTTAACCCCATCTGAACTTTTTGGACTATATCGACATTTGTTTTTTATTTATTTTTAGGTTGTGTTCACACTATCTGTATATCACATACATATTATACACAGTGTGTTATACTTGGCTCATACTAATACTACACAGTGTTTTTTCATATTTTTTTTTCTGTTTATAGTTTGCACAATTGTATTTGTACTGTATATAGTGCATCATAATTTTTTATTTTCTTATGATAACACTTAATCGTAAGTTACACATCTAAGCTGTGTTGTTAAAACTATTCACTTAATTTTCTAAATCTATAGCGCTACACTTTTTTGTATATTTTTAAACACTCATTCTATTGAGCCCAGTGCAAGCACTTTATCTATTAAAGGAGAAGACCAGCCAAAGCTCATTTGGCTGGACTTATCTGTGATGTCAGCAGAGAGCAATGTGTGATCCATAGGAGATCAGTCCAAGCACTGCCTCTTCTTGACAATGGGAGTCTGGATCCATCAGGTGCCTGGACTGACACCCCGATCAGCCTCTCAGCAAGCCGCAGAGAGGCAATTTTACTCCTGCTACTGAGAGACTTAAAGTGTAAGTAAACCCCCCTATCGTTTTCAGCCAAGGAAACTGTCATCTTTGCCTCTGTTTAATAAACAACTGCCATGATGCTGCACATATGATCAGTTATGACACCAGCCATTGGATGGTTTGACAGTTTGGCTGAGAGCAGAACCAATGGGAGTGTTACATTTCCGGCGTGTGCCGGAAATGAAACTGTTTTATGGATGGGTTTACGTCTGCTTTAACTACTTGTCCCATGTGGCTTAAACCTAATTAGGTAAATTCCAGCAAGAGGTTAAATCTCTAAACAGTAAGAGATTTAAATTGTCTGTGACTTCCCATTCTCGGCTGCCTGCATTAACCATCTCTCATAATATTAGTAATTTAATGGGCTGACACACTGTTTTTCAGCTGGTATGCCTGCGGGGAAGAAACCACACTGGGGAGAGATTCAAAGAGCTCTGCAGGGGCAGGCACCTACCAAATGCCAAGCTCTGTTAAAAAAGTTTTTTTCATAACTCATGAATAAAGGTAGAACCCTCCTCCGCCAAAAATGTAATATTTTACCAATCCTCCAACTTGGTTTTTCACAAACCAAGTTGGAGAATTGGTGAAATATTACATTTTTGGTGGAGGTGGGATGAAAAAAACATTTTAGCGATATTAGGGTAGCGAGGCACTTTTCTAGCAGAGCATTTCATTAGGGAAAAAAAAATCCCCAGAGAGATTACAACATTGGGGGTACAGTGTTAGCCAGCACTGCAGAAAAACAAGATTTTCGTGTACTCATTTCAGATGATTGCAAAATGAGCAAACAGTGTGACCAGGCAGTGGGAAAAGGTAAATAGAATTCTTGGATGCATCACTAGAGGGATCACCAGCAGGAGGAAGGAGGTTCTGATTGTCCTATCTTTAGTGAGACCTTATTTAGAATACTGTGTCCAGCTCTGGAGACCTCACTTACAGAAAGATATTGATAAAATAGAACGAGTCCAAAGACAGGTAACAAAAATGGTGAAAGGTTGGAGGATAAAACTTATCGAGAGTGACTTCAGGAACTTAATATGTACAATCTGGAGGAAAGAAGGGAAAGGGGAGACATGATTGAAACCTTTAAATACATCAAGAGGCTGAATAAGTTTCAGAAGGGCAGTTTTTTTAATATGAAACCAAAATCAAGAACAGAGGAACATGACCTCAAACTAATTGGAGGAAAGTGGAGGAAAACTGGAGGAAAGCTAATCTTATGCCGCGTACACACGGTCGGACTTTACGACACACTTTGCCCGGCGGACTTTTCGACGTACTTTACGACGGACTTTCTGAATGAATGGACTTGCCTACTCACAATCCACCAAAGTCTGTCGAATTCGTACGTGATGACGTATGACCGGACTAAAACAAGGAAGTTCATAGCCAGTAGCCAATAGCTGCTCTAGTGTGGCTTTTTGTCCGTCGAACTAGCATACAGACGAGCAGACTTTTCCACCGGACTCGATTTCGACGGATTAATTTAAAATATGTTTCGAATCTAAGTCCGTCCAACTTTTGAGAAAACAAAGTCTGCTGGAGCCCACACACGATCGAATTGTCTGACGAAATCCAGTCCGTCGGGCAAAGTCTGCCGTAAAGTCCGCTCGTGTGTACGCAGCATTAGAAAGTATTATTTTAATGAAAGGGAAGATGTTGCTTGAAAATATACTACCAGAAGAGGTAGTGAGATAGTCAATAGTACATTGCTTCAAACATACTTGGGACAAACATAGTTCTAAACTCAAACAATAAAGTTAACACACAAAAAAAATGGGCAGACTCAATGAACTACTCAGTCTTTTTCTGCCTTTACTTATCTATGTTTGTGTGGGAAGGGAACACATAAAAGTGTTCAGGAGAAGTTGATTTCTATATTTTGTTTTTTGGATTTATTCGTTTTTAGTTTCTCTTTAATCTCACTTGGAGCTTGTGCCATGAAAGGTCATGGGTGGCAATGGAACCAACCTGCTGTCTGCCCTTTGATAGGGAAAGTTCACACAAAAGTCTCACCTGGCACACATCCTTAACTATGTGGTGAAGCAGTTCCTAGCTTAGATGATATTCTAAGGTAGACCAGAACAATGTGTATCCTCTTCTGGTGGTCATACCCAGCCAGTGCTTGGCTGACATTCAGCAACATTTCAACCTGCCTGCATACTGCCATGCTGCAGTGGCTGTACAAACACCAGTAGACCAAGAATGAATATTTGTGTAAGTATGGTATGATGAAAGGTTAATAGGAATAGTTTTCTACCATGTCAGTAGCTAAGTGTACAGGACACATGGACTGTTCTTATATCATTTGAAGAGGCAACCAGAATTGTGAGCCATGGTGAGATAAGAGATCAATGTTACTATTCCTGTAGTGTTCCTGTTGGAGCACACAGCATGGTGTAATAGAATAGGCAGCAGGAGAAAGAGGAAAACATCCTGTAAGAAGGACATAGGGCAGGCACCCAGGCGTTTGTTTCAACCCTCCTAAACCAACAATGTTTTACATGGGTGAGGAGGTAATAGTTAATAGAAATGTTTTCATCAGTGACCCCAAGGACTCAGGTTCCACCTCTTACTCAGTAGATACATTTTTTTGGTTTGATGCAGTTTGTCTGCTTTTTTGGGCACTGCCTCAATCAAAAATTGTTGTCAATACTGTCTCCCTCAAATAGTTTAACCCAACAATGATACCTTCATTATAAACTGCTGGTCTCTCAACTCCAAAAAATGTGGTCTACATAAAAGGTTTAAAAACAGTATATCAAATGTAAACATTATCTTTGTTCCAGAAAAAAAGACCCAGAGCTCTGAGGAAGATAGTTTATCCCTTGAAATTTATCAGCATATGTGGTTGTAAAGTCTTGGACTACCAGAATATGGTGGTGTCTAGAGACTCTGTCATATGACTTTTTTTTAATGTTTATGATTTTAACAGATTTATGAGTATTTTATTATCTATTTTAAACAACAAATAGCCTTTTAGGTAATAGGTCGGTGACCCCTTTTGCTGTTTTTGTCTGTCATAATAAAATCTGCCTGCTCTATCCCTCTGAAATTGTATCCAACTTAAACACATAATGCAGCAAATCCATGCAAATTTGTTGTCTTCTGAAAAAGGCATCATGTTTTTTTTTTATTTTCAGCTGAAAACTTCCTGCTCCATTGCTATTAAATTACATCCCAGCAAATAAAGTAGTACATACTGGGCATCAAATCTGTACATGTACACAAGTCTGTCTTTTGTCTCAGAGAAATAAACTATAATATTTTATTTCCAAAATAAATCTGCCTGCTGTCCCCCTCTGAAATTGCAATCCAATTAAACAACAGATCTGTACAATTTTCAGTTTCAGAAAAAGACAGTATTCCAGATAAAATCTTCCTGCTTTCTCCCTCTGCAATTACATCCTAGCAAAAAAATGTACATATTGTGCAGAAAATCTGTGCAATTTTTCTGTCTTCAGTGTCAAAAAAAAGACACCATCATTTTTTAATTTCAATAAGTTTTTATTGATTTTTCCAGTAAGTAATGAACAGAAAAATAAAGTAAAATACATTCAATGAGAGCTGTCTCAAATTTGAACTTTCAAAGGTTAATGTTAAAGCAAGTATAAATATTGGTATACATTCATGTTACAACTTGAGGAAATAGGTATATCATGAGTGTTACTCACCTCCCCTAGACACTCCCTTGGGAACTAATTGTGTCCAGCAGAGGGAGGTTTTCACAGCCCAAATATATCCTGATGAATCTAGCTTTCAATCAAAACATAGGTATATTCCATACTTGCACGCTATGTCTCTTGCTTGGACAACACATGAACAAAACTGCAAAAGGAATAGTAACAAAACTTTTTTAACATTTATCTGCAGTTAGAAAATTATGTCTATTGACCATCCGTATTACATTGACTTGTTGTATATATCATTTTGTCATATATTATTTAATTATTTAATGTTCCCATAGAAGTTGAGACTTGAGTTTTTTGGATACCATTCTAACCAGGGATTCCATATTTTAGAAGCCTGGTTATAGTTCCCCCAGCTACGAGCAAATTGTATCTCATAAGCACTATGTGTGTTCATTATACATAGGGTTTCCACTATTAGGGGTTTCCACTATTAGGGGCTTCCAATGTCTGACTATGGTGAGTCTAGCTGCTATAAGTAAATGAGATACTACTGTTCTCAGTGGTGCAGGTATCAATTCTATTCCTAGTGACAGAAGTGCCATACATGGGGTATATATAGCTTTAGTACCTGAGATTTGTTCTATGGTAGTGAACACAAGGGTCCAATACCTTTTAAGGCGTGGGCAAGACCACAGTATGTGTAGCAATGTACCCCTGTGACCACAGTTCCTCCAACAATCAGGGGATGCTGCAGTTGCAAATTTGGAAAACCGGTGTGGGGTAAGATACCACCGTAATAGTATTTTATAGTACAATTCCCAAAGGTTAGCACTTCTTGTGGAATTATATGTAACCCTGAACGCTTTTTCCCACTGTTCTTCTGTGTAGGTCCTCTCGAAGTCCCTTTCCCACGCTGTAATATTAGTAGTTTTGCTAAAGGAGTGTTTATCTTGTAGGTATTTATAGATTAATGATGTACCTTTTTGGGTCAATTTGGTGGTTGTGTAGAAGAGAGCTAATTTCCAAGGTAGTTGGGTAAGTAGATTGCTACTCTTTTTGTCTAGTAGGTGGGATAACTGGATATATTTGTAGATCTCGGAGGCTGGTATGGAATATTCGATCTGTAATGATCTGAATGATTTCAGGGTTGGTCCTATAAAAAGGTCCTCTAAGAGGAGTATTTTGCTTGTACACCAATTTGTTAGTGATAAGTCAGGGATAACATGTTCCAAGGCTGTGATCGGGAATTTTAGAAGAGTTTGTGGGTCCTCTTGAGTTATATTTGTAAGTAAATATTTCCAGGATTCAATAGAAGCCTGTATGGTAGGGGCACACGACGTTGATTTGGTATAGTGATGTAGACTGGAAATCAGGTAGTTATATAGGTTCCCTCCTTTAATTTGTGCTCTCTATATCCGACCATAATGTGGTGGTGTTTTGAGGAAACCAATCCTTTACTTGGGTTAATATGGTAGCTGCATAGTAATCTTTTATAGAAACATGTCCTATCCCCCTCATCTGTTTAATTTTGATAAGTTTGTTGAAAGCACAACGTGCTTTTTTACCTGCCCACAAATACCTGTCAACTGGATTGTGCTTGTTGAAAAAAGGATTGTGGAACGGGTATTGGTAAGGTCCTAAATAGATAGAGGAATTGTGGTAGAATTAGCATTTTAAATGCTGCAAGTCTGCCTGACCAGGAAAGTTCAAACTTTTGCAGTCTGTCAAGTTTGTATTTCAAGGAATCTAAAAATGGGGTGTAGTTTTCTTTAATTAATTCTGAGATTTTAGGTGTGAGAGTGATCCCTAGGTATGCAATGCCTTTTTCTTTCCATCTATATGGGAATTTAGAAGTAATGTTTTGTTTCACTTTTTCTGTAAGACCCAGTCCCAATAGGTAGGACTTGGTATCATTTACTTTATAGTAAGATATAGCGTTAAATAAATGTAAAGCATCATGAACCGAAGCCAGGGAGGACGTTACATCTGTAAGAATTAAAATTATATCATCCGCAAATAGACTTATGGTATGCATTCTGTTCCCGATTGTTAAACCTTTAATTTTGGGGTGTTGACGTATATATGCTGCCAAGGGTACCATTAAGAGATTAAAAATTAGTGGGGATAATGGGCACCCTTGGCGTGTCCCATTTGTTATGTCAAATGGGGTTGAAAGCATACCAGATATGTAGACCTGTGCTGACGGTGTTGTGTAAAGTGCCATAATAGCTTGATATATTTGGCCCACAAAACCAAATTTAGTCAAAACTTGTTCTAAGTATGTCCAGTGGATCCTATCGAACACCTTCTCTGCATCCAAAGCAAGGAGCAGAGAAGGCGTTCCAGTCCTGTTGGCTGTATGTACAAGATTAATGAAGCGTCTGGCTGCATCCGCTGTTTGGCGTCCCTTGGTAAAACCAGATTGATCCGGATGAATTAAAGATGGGAGGAGATCAACTATTCTTCTGGCTATTAGTTTGGCATATAATTTTAAGTCATTATTAAGTAGTGATATCGGGCGGAAATTTTGTGGGGTGTCTGGGTCCTTCCCTGGCTTCGGCAATGCTACAATCATCGCTTTAAACATTTCAGAGGGAAATGAGGAGGTGGAGGCAGCTCAATTAAATATTTCAGTGAGTCTAGGTGACAATACTTCCTTAAACGTTTGGAAATATTCGCCTGTAAATCCGTCAGGTCCAGGAGATTTATTTTTGGGTAATGAGTCTATCACTTGAGACACCTCTTGTGTCCTGAAAGGGGAGTTCAGTGCTTCAATTTGGTTTTCTGTAAGATGAGGTAGATTTATTTTGCTGAGAAATTCAGAGATAGTGTCGGTTGATGGTTGAGTTACTTGAGGATCTTTTTTTAAATTATATAAAGACCCGTAATAAGTGCTGAAGGCATCTGCTATTGCCTGGGGGTGGTATAATTTAGTCTGAGTTTCTGGGTGAATAATGCAGGGAATTTTAGTTTTATGTCTAAGACCTTGTAAACGAGCTGGTAATAATTTCCCTGCCTTATTTCCAGTGGCATAATATGTCATTTTCAACCTCCTGGAAGATTTCTCAAAATCCTCCAGCAGTATTAGACGTAAATCATGTCTCAATTTGGTTATTTCTTCGGTTTTCCTATGAGTGAAATTGGCTTTGTTTTGATCCTCTAATGTTTGGATTTGTTTAGAAATATCCAGTATGCGCTGCCCCCTCTTCCTCTTAGCTCTGGCTCCTAGCTTAATTAGAAGACCTCTCATAAACGCCTTATGCATGTTCCATGTAACAAAAGGGTCATTAACTGAACCCACATTATGATCAAAAAATTCCCTCAGATCCCTTTGTAAAGCAGACCTGGAAGGATCATCCTGGAATGGGTGTGGATTGGATCTCCAAATAAAGGTGGCACTGCTGGTGGATTGGTCATCCACCAACAGTGAGACCGACGCGTGATCTGGCCAGGTAATGCTATTGATCTGCAATGCTTTAATTTTGGTTAGTAACCATCTATCTGTCAAAAAAGATCCAGTCTAGAATACATTTTGTGGCTAGCTGAAAAGAAGGAGTAGTCCCTTTCTGAGGCATGAAGGCATCTCCATGCATCGTATACATCATAAGTCTTCAAAAGGGGTTGAAGTGTCTGGGGTTTCCTCTTGGTTATTGAACTAGAGTCCATGTCGGGGTCCGGTGGCAGATTTAAGTCCCCGCAGAGAATCAGGTGACCTTTCTGTATTTGCAGCACTTTTTTCAATAGTTTATGAAGAAAGCGGGTCTGATGAGTATTAGGGGCATAAACGTTCACCACTGTATAAGTGGTATTATTGATATCACATACTAAGATGAGGTATCTGCCTTGAGCATCTTGTATATCATTATGAAGGTGAAAGGCTACTGGGTCCTTTATTGCTATGAGAACTCCTCGTCTTTTGGTATTAGAGTTTGCAAAAAATATATGCGGGAATTTAGGGTGAGAACATATAGGTTGAGCCTGCTTTTTGAAATGCGTCTCTTGTACACAGATAATGTCACCTTTATGTTGAATCGCTTCTTTCCACATGGATCTGCATTTGGCCAGATGATTAAGTCCTCTAGCATTGACCGTTATAGGCATCTTTTGAGTGTAGAGCTGAGTGCATAGTGAAGCATGTGTATATAACACTTACATTTGGTGGTTAGCTTGTCAGGATAGGTCTTGATGCGACTGAAGTATGGGAGGATAAGGTTATAGTAGTCCTGCTGTGCGGCTTTGTCAGACTTGAGGGATGTAGCAAAGTTTTGTGGCTGCGGAGATAACTTGTGAGTAACTAAACAGAAAAAAAATAGTAAAGAAGAACATATAACAGCGAGTAGGTCCTTACGACCTGGGTGTGACAATAAGTCACTCATATGGTAATCAGGGGTTATGCCAAATTTCAGTTCAGCTTAACAGATAATTCCTCTGTTTCAGGGGACAGTTATGTGTAACCTGTATTGATTTTGATCAGTTTAGGTATGTTTGCGGGCATTCTTGGATGTGACCAGGTTCCAATCTTCAGCAATATGATCAGGGCTTTTTGCGTTGCAGTCTCTATGCATATCATCTGGGATAATATGCCATTTTTGAAGTAAGAGCAATCCTTTGACGAGGTTATCCACCACATGTTCCTTACCATCCCGTGTTATGATCAGTTTTGTAGGGAACCCCCACTTATAGGTGATTTTATGGTTCCTCAAGGCCTTAGATATTGTATTGAGGTTACTCTGTTTCTGTAGAGTGAATTGGGACAAGTATGCAAAGAATTGTAGGTCTTTGTACTGTGGTGGAAAGAGGTCTTTGTTGCTTATGCCCGAGCGGATAGTATTCTGTAAGTTTTGCGGCTTACGGAGCTCTTTGTTCCTCCGCGGCATGTTCGGTCGGATCCCCGGGATGTGCTGCGGGTCCGCTGGTATATCTTGTGCCTTTTCTGTCGGGTATAACAGGTGATGGGTGCCGGTTTGTCCCTGAGTGCAGAGGAGCTCAGCTAGTGAGCGTCCATCTCCTTCTGCTGCAAGCTCTGCCCCCTTCGATACCATCATTTTTTATTTCCATATGAAATCTGCATATTTTCTTCCTTGCATCCTAGTTAATAGTGTACAGCAAGTTCTTAAAATTGTTCTGTATTCCATCTTCTGTATTCAAGAAAAAAGAAACTGATTTTTTTGTTGTGTGTGTTCTCCCCCTGAAATTGCATTCTAGCAAAAAACAAGGCACATACCATGCAGCAAAACTAAAAAAATACTGCATTTTTTTATTTTTCTAATTTTGTATTTCATTATAAATCGTGCCTAGTCTCTCTTAAATTGTGTGTCATTTTTTTACCTCTAATATAAGGGGGCAGTTGCCAAATAAAACTGCTTTCATAATGTGTGTTTTCAGTATTGCCCTTTAGGCCACATGATCCCAGGGATCTCCTCCAGTAAGACTGAACCCATGATCTCTGCCCCTGCTGCCTTAGGCCCCAGACTATTTATGAACTACCCCCCCCTTTCTGGGCAAACCTTCCCAGAGATTTGCTGGAGTCCAATAAATATTCAGGGTGCATGCCCTGTTCTTCTTTCCACTAGAATTCTAGAATTCTCTAGAAGACAGGGTAAGTAATAGAACAGCAGCCCATGAGACACTGAGCAGCCCTAATTAATCAACCCCTGTTTCTCTGGTTACAGTGGAACCAACTGAATTAACCTAGCAGCTTAGTCTACTTCTAGAAGGGTGCTACACATATAAGTGAGTTGTTATATCTGCCATGGCATTTTAAGTGGCTCTATTATGTTAGAAATTCTGGGTAACCCTCTGCACACTGCTAAATACCCTTTCTAGCAAACTTTGAAAAAAAGAGATTTTTAGTTCACACATATTTCAATACATGTTTATTCTGGCCAACTGCATTAAAGAATTCCCTTTTATGGCCAGCCCTACTCTGCTTTGCCATTGCAAATGCCTCAGTGGACACAATGCCAACATGGGTCAAACAGACACAAAATGGGGGAGCGGTACTAGGTCCAGGTCTGGTCACTGACCTGCATTGCACCAGAAACAAGATATCCCTGTGCTCAAATCCCAATAGCTTGTACATGCATATAATCTATCAGGTGCTAAAGGGGTGTGACCACATGTAACACTAGAAATTATGGATAAACCTCTGCACACTGATATATACCCTTTCTAGCAAACTTTGCAATGAAAAACAGGGATTTTTAGTTCACACATATTGCAATATATGTTTAGGCTGGCCAACTGCATCAAAGTAAGCCCTCTTACGGTCAGTCCTACTCTGCTTTGCCAGTGCAAATGCTATGGTGTTACATAAGACACATGGCTTTGAGCATGCTTCATACCCCTGTGGATATCATTTTTAACGAAACATGTTGGGTGAAGCTTGAGGCCGTGACATTACGATACATACGTGTGCATTGCTAAGGATTTTGGGATATGTGATTTATATGCTGCATTTCAAGCCATTCATTTGTAAGTGTTTTTAACTGATTTTAATGTAGTAATCATATTTAC
The DNA here is from genome assembly GCA_037952925.1 of Lithobates clamitans. Taxonomy (NCBI): domain Eukaryota; kingdom Metazoa; phylum Chordata; class Amphibia; order Anura; family Ranidae; genus Lithobates; species Lithobates clamitans. The sequence goes on along the minus strand of JBBGZY010000008.1, from coordinate 9,899,453 downwards.
ACTATGAGAGGTGTTATTTGCATTTCATTACATGTATAAGGCTGATGTATTGCTGCAAAATATTAAGGGAGAAATTAGAAGGCAAGCGATTACCCTATGTACCAGAGTACAGAGGACTATGTGGATGTTGCATATGCTCTGGAAAGTTTTGTGTTTGTGGAGAATACACGTTATTAATGGAATTATCAAGTTATCCTGCTTAAACAGATTTGAACTCACCCTTCAGAGTGTTATTGTTTTGCATGGGGCTCACTTTTCAGACCTTTTGTGTTTTTGAATACTAATCTTATATTTATAGCAGTCACTAAGATGGCTCTTCAAAGTGTTGGTTTCACTCTTCAGAGGGATAGTAGTTATTAAATCACTATTGAGCTAGTTTTTGCAGAGTGTAATTTAATTTTTCAGAGGTTTTTTGTTTTTCATATTTACATTGAATATTGTATTTGTATTCAGAATGGTTATCGAGTTAACTCTTTGGAGTGTTGGTTTACCCTTCTGAGGGATATGAGTCATACTATTTTCTATTGAGCTGACTCTGCAGAGTGTTATTTCCCTTTTCAGAGGTCTTTATTTCTTTTTTTTTTCTCATTTTAGTTATTTAGGTATTTAGCGCTGAACCTAATCAAATGTTGGTGGCATTTTTATTGCCATGTCCTCAGTGGTGAGATTTATACAGCACTTCCACACAAGCACAGCCTGCTTTGCTCCTTATTATTTGTACACTGGAATGACATTGCTGACCTGTATCATTGGTAAAATATATACAATTTAATAAAAATACAATTACAATAAAACGGGATATACTGAACATTCCACATAAGTTCATAGTAGACTTAAAGCCCAAATAAAGCAAAATGTGTTGAAGGGCTAATGCCCCGTACACACGGTCGGATTTTCCGATGGACAATGTCCGATCGGAGCGTGTTGTCGGAAATTCCGACCGTGTGTGGGCGCCATCGGACATTTTCCATCGGATTTTCCGACACACAAAGTTGGACAGCAGGAGATAAAATTTTCCGACAACAAAATCCGTTCGCGTCAATTCCGACCGTGTGTGGCCTGTTCCGACGCACAAAGTGCCATGCATGCTCAGAAGAAATTCCGACACGGGACAGCTCGTTCTGGTAAACTTAGCGTTCGCAATGGATACAGCACTTTCGTCATGCTGCAATGTTAAAAATGGTTTAATACAGCGCACTCTCTTCTTCTTTATAATTTGACAAGAATTAAGTAGTTTTGCTGCTCATATTCACACACACTTCTCACAAACTCTTATTTGTGTTTTTTTAGTGGGATTCCCTCAATATATTGTTATTAGTTGTCACATCTGACAGTTTTATATTTTTTTTAATTATTTTTTTTTGGATTTTCAGCCTTTTTTTTTCTTTAATGTTTGTATTTTTTCCAAGGCTGATCTTTGTTCAATGTTATTTTTATTTTTACTCCAGAATATTTTTGGTTGTGTTTTGTGTGTCAAGTTACCCCAACACCATTGATATCTTTTATTATTTAATCTCAAGGAGATTGTTGTTGGTGTCCCTTGTTCATTTCACATTGTATATTAGAAATGTACTTGAATCCTCACAAACAAGCTGTCATTTTTGAAGTAAAACACATAGGAGAGTATAATTCAAAACAAAAATCCTTTATTAAGGGATCAGAACCAAACAAAGAGGAAGGCAACACTGGATCAACATGAGAAATTAGCGAAGCCTGGGACCCCCACGGCAGACATCAATTCTTCAACATCAAAATTGGTGGCCTGAGGAGTCCATATGTAAGGGAGGGCAGTCTGGTCCAGGATTCACAGAGACTCGGATAGCAGCAGATGACATCTGTGTCCCCAGGCTGTGGTACCACAAGAGGCTGCATTTTTTGGCCGACCAGACTGGACCCAGGGCAATCACTGTCTAGTCTTCCTTCCACACTTCCATCCGGGCTGTGGCTGTGCAGTTGGAGATGTGGCAGGAGGAGGAGTAGGACCTGGAGGAGGAGGAGGAGGACTGGGAGGACCTGGAGGAGGACTGGGAGGACCTGGAGGAGAGGGAGGAGGAGGACCTGCAGAAGGAGGAGGAGGACCATCCCAAAGCTGTGTGTGAGGTGTAATTTGGCCCCTCAAACCTTTCTCCAGAGCCTCTGATATGAGGGCCTGACACATGGCTTTTTGGCCCTCCTCCATCCTCTGCATTTTATATGCTATGAATGCAGAAATGTTCTCCTGCATGGTGTGGGGTGCTCCCAGGACCTCTGTAGCCCTCCAAAAGAATCTGATAGCCGCCTCCTCTAGGGCACTCGTCCTACTGCCACTTTCTGTTTTTAGGTGTGGTGGAGGGACCTTGATATCAGCCAGCCAGCTCGGCCCGGCCACCTCCTGGCTGAGACTTCCCTGTGTATGAAAAAGGGACATAGTTGTAATGTTTTGCATCATCAATCACAATCCTAAATTTGTACTCCCAACTAACATCTAGTTAACATCATTGATTGGACAAGCAGAAATATTTAGAGGAATGCTATACCTGGCTCAATCTGGGCTCCTCCACATGCGGCCTGGAAGGCCCAGGTTGGGCGTCAGAAGCCTTAGCCAGGGGGGAAGGAAGCGTGGAAGGAAGACTTGAGAGGGATGGCCTGGGTTCAGTCTGGCCTGCAAGAAAGTGCAGCCTGTCGTAGTACAACATCCTGGGGACATAGATGTCATCTGCTGCTCCGGATCTCTGTGAATCCAGGACTTTCTTGCGCTCCCTTAGATATGTGCTCCTCAGGCAACCAATTAATATCTTTAAATAAGTGATGTCTGCCGTGGGGATCACCTGCTTCACAATTTCACACAATTGCTCCAGTGCTGCCTTCCTCTTTGCTTGGTTCTTTAAATGGGGGTGGGTAATCTCCCACAGACAGGGCAGCTCACTTAGCATATCAATGAATAGTGACATGAAGTCAGTATCTCTCATTAAGATATCCATGTTCACTGCAAGACACAACACAAGACAAAGCCTAATGTCAGACAAAACTCTCCTAATCTTGTTACAATATAGGCCTCAATCTAGAAGCAGTATAAGCCCAAGTTTGTCTCTTACCTTCGTTCTGACGATCGGCGCGTCCAATGCTCCTTCCTCCGCTCACAGATCGTACGTAATACGCACGCGTGTTACGCTTTATACACACTGCGCATGCGTGTAACTCCGCCCGCCCCTGACGTTCTTTCTAGTCTATTCCCCGCCCCTTTTCGTTCGGCGTAGTGGGGGAAGAGCACATGGCGGAGTCAGAGCAGGTGCGTGATAATTATATCAACGAGGAGGAGGAGGAGGAAAGCCCGGATCCAGGCACGGCCCGATCCAGAAGGAAACGTTTTAAGGCCACAAATATGTCGTTTGGGGAGATGTTGGAGATGGTCGACATCATGAAGAAGTCTGACTATGACGGAAAATATGGGTCTTACCCCCACCCCAACATCAGAAAGGCCAAGATCATGGCGAAAGTGGTCAGGAGTCTTGAGAGGAATTTCGGGGTACGAAGATCAAAAGATCAGCTCAGGAAGCGGTGGTCGGACCTGAAGTTGAGAGAGCCAGAGCAGTACTGAAAGATCCGGAGAGTGCTGCAAAAAAGTAAGTAGTTGTGCTGTGTTCCTATTCTTTCTGTCTTTATTCCGTTCGTTCTGCTCCATATGCTTTTAGTAATTGTAATGTTTAAAAAGGTCAACTTTAATGTTCATGGGCCCATTATTCGTTCGTATCAAACATTTTTCTTTCGGCCTCTAGAACACCATTGCATTTTCACACATTTTTGGGGGCCTACTTGGATGCCAAATATTTGTTTGTGTAGATGGGTTTGTTACTAGAATGAAATGCCAACTAGATTGTGTGTAAGGAGAGGACACTGAGCAGCTGTTTTCACATCTGGACACTGGAGCACTAGTGTGGGACTCCAGAACACCATTTTTATTAGGGGGGGCACACAGGTGCTCCAGTGTATACTATAGGGGGGGCTACATCTGTGAAGCTTGTACCAAACAGGTAAAGTATTGCAGCTTGACAAAGGGCAATAAAAAATATACATCTTGGAACTCGGCTAAAATAGACAATTGTACCCCACTTCCAAGCAATGTTTCCTATTTCTAGTTCTGCCATCAAATATCTGTGTGCTAATTATACCATTTTTGTTTTACATAGGGGAGAAAAGACTCAGAGGACACCCCTCATCCGAGGAGACCAGAGACCCCCCACCTCTGGAAGAAGGGAAAATACCAACACAAGAAGCTGAGCAGGAGGAAGAAGAAGATGTGGTGGAGATTGGCACCACAACAGGTGAGTGTCTGCGACCACAGGCTCAGGTAAAAGAGATGGATGGTGGCAGATTTTTGAGACCTTTTTTTTGTTCTTTATCTCTTTTTAGGTGATCGTGATCCAGAACGCTTTACATCTGAAAGTGCCCAGATACTGATCGGGGAGATCATGGGGTGTAATCTCCAATTGCAAAACATCCAGCAACAACAGTGATGTTATTAAAAAAAATAATAACATCATTGATGTTTTGGGGCGAATTTAAACCCCACAAAATCACCTGTTTTATCTTACTAAAATGTTTACAATGTTTAGAAAAGCCAAATTTGGAGGATGCACACAGTGTGCCAACATGTGCTATCTGCCATCACGGGAGATCAATGGACGCGTTTTGGGGGGTGCAACCCCTTCCTCAATTATAAAGTAGCGTTGAGGAAGGGCTTGCTCCCACAAAACACGTCCCTTGATCCTCCCTGATGGCAGATAGCACATGTTGACATTCGTAAATTGGTGTGCATCTTCCAAATTTGGCTTTTCCAGGGGTGATTTCCCCCCATCTGAACGTTATATCAAACCCAGTTCCTAAATACTGATGTCTGATATTGCCTTCAGGTTTTACCTAATGTGAACTTTGTAAGTTCAAGTTTTTTGGCTTTCTTGTTGGTTTTCCACAGGCCTGTTTTATCTGAAATGGACATTTCGATTTTTGATAATGCCCCCCCAAAAATTGTTATACAACAAACATGTTGGTTTGTTTTAAAAACCTTTGCTAAATGCACATGTGATTGTGCAGGTATAAGAAAGTGCCTTACTCAAGAATGTGTGGATTATTGTCTCAACACTACAATACTTTTGGGGTGATGTAATTGCTGTTTTATGCAAAAATGGGGGTTATTTCCTAAGGGAAAATACACTTTGCACTACAAGTGCAGGTTCAGTGCAGTTGCAAGTGCACTTGTAGTGAAATGTGTTTTGGCATTTAGGAAGTACCAGCCAACACTATTTTTTATAAGGTTACCCAATCACTACATTTTCTGCACTCAACACATTTCTGTCAGGGTCAGCTAAAACAAACACAAGCAGTAAATGTCCACCAAGAATTTCTTTTGGTTGCTTTTTATTTGAAAAAGGTGTCACAGATTGTCTGGCATATTGATAGCCCCCCTACCCGCAAAGAACTCCAGGTAGCGTAACCGGACATCATGGGCATTCAGGGAGGGCAAGCCAGGACGGCCACTTTCAAGCGCCGTCATTGTTGATGGATTTGGGATTCCGGCCTCAGGCACAACTGAGCCAGCATAGTTGGCTGAATGTCTTCTTAAAAAATTATGGAGAACACAGCACGCCAGTATTATATGGTTCAGTTTATACTCCGCCATATGGATGGGTGTCAGAAATAATCAGAACCGGCTGGCCAGGATTCCAAATGTGTTCTCCACCACTCTTCGGGCCCTGGCCAGCCGGTAATTAAAAACCCTCTGTTCCGGGGTGAGGGTCCTCATCGGGAATGGCCGCATCAGGTGGTCCCCCAGCGCAAATGCTTCATCAGCAACGAACACAAATGGGAGACCTTCAACATTGTCCTCTGGAGGTGGCAAGTCCAAGCTGCTATTATGGAGACGCCTGTAGAACTCCGTCTGGGCGATCACTCCACCATCGGACATCCGGCCATTCTTCCCCACGTCCACATACAAGAAGTCGTAATTAGCCGACACCACCGCCAACATCACTATACTATTAAACCCCTTGTAATTATAATAGTACGACCCCGAGTTGGGTGGTGGGATGATGTGGACGTGTTTCCTATCAATTGCCCCTCCACAGTTAGGAAAGTCCCACCGCTGGGCAAAGTGGGAGGCCACAGTCTGCCATTCCTGTGGCGTTGAAGGAAACTGTTGAGGAAAAAAAAATAAACATTACTATTTTTTCACAGAAACCTGGCAAGCAGATTAGACACAAACATTCTGGGGCAACCTCCAGATAGCATTTATTAAGGGGAATTTAACAACAACAAAGTATAAGGTACACCTATCATATTCCCCCTCCCCCCCCATGGGCCATTTCTAACATTATAGGGGGGACTCTTGGACAGGTAACCCTCTTCACTTCATTGAGAGATGAATGCCTAAATACAGGGTATTACTTGGAACAGCCCCTCCTTAGTTACACTATTGGCAGACCACTGGACAGGTAAGAAGTGTCTGAATACAAAGATATAAATACACATTGTACACATTTGAGGACATTTGGACATTCTGCTATTACCTATCAAGATAATAATAGGATACAAAAACTTAAAACAGTTCCATTGGAAAGTATATAGACAGACCCTTGCACTACATGCTTTGGGGAATTCATTCATAAATCTGACCAGTAAAGAGATGGGTATAGTGTGTATGGGTTTGGCAAAGTCAGCAGATAGATGATTGAGGATAGAGAATTGGGATCAGCTGACTTAGCAGTTGGGGGGAGGGGGGGTTACCAAAAATTTGGGGACACCACAAAAAAAGCCTCTGACACTCTGCCTGAATTAAAATCAAAAATAACATTTCCAAACATTTTAGGGGGTGTTTGGGGTAAAGCACTACTATAGAGCTGATAAAATACATTGTTAAGTGACTACATGAGGTGAATATAGGGCAGGAGACACCATGCTGGGTAGGTTAGTGAAGGGCAAATATGTATGAAGGGCATAAAATAATAATTACATAAAAATCCAGCATGCATGAGGACAAAGGGGACATTCACAGCATATTACAATCATGGTAATTAGGGAATGAGGAAAGAAATACAATATATTAGCAAACATTCAATACAATAAAATGTGATATAAATGGATAAAAATCTTACCTTCATATACTCCTTCTGCAGGACCTGGATGATGGCAGAACAGGTCTCTGGGATGATGATCCCCAGAGCCTGGGGGGAGATGCCTGTCGAGAACTTGAGGTCCTGCAGGCTTCTCCCTGTGGCCAAATACCGCAAGGTAGCGACCAACCTCTGCTCCGGAGTGATGGCTTGCCTCATGCAGGTATCCTGCCTGCTGATATAGGGGGTCAGCGAAGCCAACAAACGGTGAAACACGGGGTCCGTCATCCTGAGAAAGTTCCTGAAATCATCAGGATTATTCTCACGGATCTCATGGAGCAAAGGCATATGACAGAACTGGTCACGCTGAAGCAACCAATTCTTGGTCCATGAACTCCTCCCCACCCTGTTCACGGACTGGACTTGTGTCAAGGTCAGGACCCCGACACCAAGCCCCCGCACAGCACGAACTCTACGAGGAGTACGCATACGAAACATGGCTAGAAAATGGTCGGCTGCTCAGAACGAAGTAACAGAACGCACTGAAGAACAGCAAGGCCTGTGAAGAGCGACCTGAAAACCAGTAACGAACGAACAAGAATACAATGACTCCTTAAAGTCACGCGGAACTTGCTTGCACGCACTGAGCAGATACAAACCCACAAGCACAAACTGAACGTCAGAAAACGATCTGAAAGCCACGAGTCTGAAAAAGCGTGAATCGTCTCTCACCAAACTTTTACTAACACGAGATTAGCAAAAGGAGCCCAAAGGGTGCCACGCTTGGTTCTGAACCGGCCTTTTCTAGTCTCGTCGTACGTGGTGTACGTGACTGCGTGGTTGTCGATCGGAAATTCCGACAACTTTGTGCGACCGTGTGTAGGCAAAACAAGTTTGAGCCAACATCCGTCGGAAAAAATCCTAGGATTTTGTTGTCGGAATGTCCGAACAAAGTCCGACCGTGTGTACGGGGCATTACAGTTCTTTTAAGAAAGCAGCCACAGTCTGAAAACAAAAGCCTGTTTCTTGACAACATGCTTTATAAAGCACCCTTGCTCTCTGTGAAAACAGTGTTTTTTGCAGAAGTTTGATATACCTCCTACTCAAACCTATAGCTCTCTAATAGGCAAAACTTATGTAAAGTGTATGCTCCCTGCAGTTTGGAGATTTTTTGCTCTTACTCAGCAGAGGCAGTATTCGAGCTTAGCAAGACCACTGCTTCCACACAGAAAACAAGGATCTTTCTCTGCTGCATGCTGACAGGGAACAGGCTTTTCTACTCAGGATATGACTGAATTCCAAAAATAATAGCCTAGCTGTATCATAGCCTATTGCATTCGGGTGTGCACCCAAAAGCATAAACACACATACATTGCGTGATTGTGTGTGTGTGTGTGTATATATATATATATATATATATATATATATATATATATATATATATATATATATATACATATATATATACATACACACAGACACACTCTTATAACTAAATGTAAAAAGCATTTTAAAATGTATTGAAACATAAGTCAGTGGGGCAGAGGTTGGTGTCAGTAGGGCAGTGGATGGTGTCAGTAGGGCAGTGGACTGTTTTGGTAGTTTTTAATTATTATTTTTTTTAAATTGTTATTTGTTTTATAATTTTTTACAATTTTTTTTACAATTTTTTAGAAGCTCTGTTTGGGGGGGAGGGGGTTAGTGAAATATCAGGGTCCTAAACAGTCCTCTGATGTCTAAAGTTTGAATGTAAATGAATGTGCAATGCTCTGTGCTGAGCAGCTTCCTGTTCATTCACAAACACAGTTTACTATGCTTCAGTTATGAATGAACACAGTGAGCAATTGGTACTGATCACTATTCAGAAAAGGAAGAGACCAGTAAATGACATCCTGTGCCTGCAGCTGCAGCTGATGGGAGAGGAGAGAAGACAGCAGCGCTGTGGGGGAAAGGGTTAGAGGGGCATGCATAGGTGGAATCTGCGTTGCACAGGGGTGATTAGGGTGTGAGCTGCATTAAACTAAAAGTTCAGACAGGCTTTAATAATACAGGTCAATATCTTAATGTTCTGACTCTACTGGATGATGAAACAGTTAAGCATACCAGAAAGCAGATTCAAATCTAAATTCATATGATGGGCTGTTTAAAGGCAAATGTTGCTCTAATTCCATTCCCGGATGTATTCTGCATATTCTACTGCCCCTGGCATTTTTGCTCATCTGTTTTACCTGCTGCTGACTTTATTTTTCCTGGGAATTCTTGTTGTTCCCTTATTTATATTATTTGGTATATTTTTGTCTTAGTTAGCATCTCAGATTTATAACTGTTTTGAGTTTTAGTCAGTCTCCTAATCGCAGCTATATGACTGCTGTACATAGAAGTGACAAGTATCATTGTAATCACGTTTGTTGCGGTGCTGTGCACAAGCTTTTGGCTTTTCTGATCTTGAGTCAATTTCCTCAAATTCTGGTACATAAAGCGTTACAGCTGGGATTTTTTTTAAACTGATGTGTACTCTGGGGTCTTTCGTAGTATGTATGTATTGCTTTATTTGGTTGTAGTCATTGCTTTCTAACATCTAAATAAGTGGTAAAATTACCCTGTTTGATCTCAACAGAAATGTGGATTTAACAAACCTAAGATCTAAAACTCATATGCATATTAATTAACTAAAGTTAACCAAAGATGTGGTGGGGCAATTGTCCAAAATCTTCTACTTTAAAAAATCTTTTCAGATGGCTTTTGTTTATTACCCGATAAACTGTCTAATGTGCCTGTAAGTTCCTCCCCCTTTCCAGCAAAACTCTTAAACATGAATTGCCAGAATGTTGGGGTGTGGCCTGTTAATAGAGATGCGAGAAGCTATTGTAGCTTCTTGCATGTCTGTCTCCGTTCTTTTAGCAGCAAGCACTTCTTTTTTATGCCTAATTTTCCATTAAAAATAGGTGAACATTTAAAGGTCTGCAGTCCACCACTAAGGCTGCCTCACAACATACAGACCCTGATGCAGTTGCCACTCTGCTCACTTGTCTCCTGCCAAATGCCCAATGAGATCTGATATTTGGAGGAGAAACTCCCCCTCCCCACACTGATTGAGAAAGGGAGCATTGGGGGATAGTGCTGCAATGCTTAGACATCTCTGCTATATATATCTGTGATGTAATATGGCAAACTGAAAAACCATCACAGCTGTGGGCTTCACGGCTGTGGCATTCTCCCTGCCATGCTTATCACTACATCAGGCCTCTCTATCCTGGAATCCAGAGCACTCACAGGACCTAATCCTTAAGACATCTCCACACTTACAGTAAATCTCTTTGACTCTTTGAACACCTGATCCACATTACTTGGGGAGATAAGGGCAGTTACCCCCAAGCATCATTGGCCTAGCTGCAGCTGAATGGGGACATCAGGGCTCTTCCTAAGGAACTTTGTTAGTTTAATGACAGCTGAGGGCTGCAGAACAAGCTAACTCCAAATTGCAACAACAAATGATCCTCCTTGAAACCTCTTATGCGATCTATCAATGTCAATCCACTTCCATGATGCTTCTTGTGGATCACCAAGACAATAGAAGGGGAGGAATTAACATAAGGGTTAGGAGAATCCCAGAAAGACATCTAGAGCAGCAAACCTGAAAGAAACAGTATGAGCTAGCATTAACCTATATGTGGAGAATACCCCATTTCACAATTTGAAAAAGACAGAGCACACCAAACCTTTAGTCCCAGGCTGACAGATCCCTCTAGACCAAAAGATGTGGTGTGCAATGTCCATTGTTATATCAAGAAAGACAAAATCATGCAGATGGCTTGGAATACGGACCCCTTAAATTTTGGGGGAGTAAAGATTTGCATTTTTCATGATGTCTCCAAATGTAGTTTGCAAATGAGGTGCATGCTTAAGCCTCTCTTAAATGAAATTCAAGAGTCTTGAGCTACTTACAAATAAGGATTTTTCTTACATCTGATGGAAAAAAAAAAAGGTCCACGCCTTTATACTAAGATCCCTGACAGAATCCCTGAGACTCTTTGAATTTCTGGAGATTACCCAATGTCTTTGTTGAATTAGCTGCAACCATCCCATGGACCTTAACCAGGCAACTGTTGTTCTTGGTGTTTATAGGAGACCACGTAACATAGCGTGCAGATCTAGATCTTCTATTCTGCACCCCTCCTAGAATGAACCCTGATTATCGTATTTATCGTATTTATCCTGCAGGAAGCTTTAGCCTCTTATTGATAATCCCCTTATCACCATTTCTTCCTCCTGGGCATCAGTAATCATCTTACCTTTGTGCTTTTTACAAACTTTTTGCCTTTTCAGAAAGCCTGTACCTCCGCAAAGACAGCTCCCCTGAAGAAGCCCGACCTATGGGTGAAACATGTCGAGTTTTGTTATGCTGTCCTGTTTAACATCTTGATAATACTATTGTACATGCCTGTGTCCTTTGGTTTTATGTATATTTTCTGTTTTGCTTCTCAAAACAAGAAATAAAATATTTTTTATTGAATATATTTGATGATAATTTGCACCTTCAAAAATCCCCACCCTTTCTCACCAGGCTGGTCTTCTAATATCCATACTGAGAAACAAGAGATACAGACATTTTTTTTTAAGAAAATCTTTTCCCTTTCCCTGTCTATTAAAGATAAATTATTGTTCAAAACAAATTTTGTAGACATTGGTGAAATTATCTCTTTTTTACTATATAGAGCTTTAGTCTCTACATTAAAGGTTATATACCGTTCACTAGTATCTTTTTTTCCCTTTGTGTTAATTTCCCCATTTTTTATAAATTTTGTATAAATTTTGGGTTTCATTATGGCCAAATTCTGTGGGGAAGATTGAGAGGGTTTCATGACTAAAATACATCTTTCACAGAGCTCAGTGGGATCTAGGGAGGCAACCCTGGACAAATCTTTTGCCAAACTTCAAAGATCACTAGAAAAGAAAGTCAGGATTTTCTGGCACTAGAAATATTTTGAGAAATATATTGAAAACCAGATTACCCCTTGGGGATTGAGGATTCAAATTTTTCCTAATCCCAAAAAAATAGATGATACTTTGAAAAACAAATGGCAATCAAATCTACAATCTTGCTCTTTTGAATTGATGTCACTAATATGTGCTCAGTATGAAATCGAACTTAATGAGGTAGATGAAGTAATTAACAAATGGTACACTGAACATGTGTCTCTGACAAATTTGCCCTCCTTCCTTGATAAGGAGTGCAAATTGAGGGAACATATTGAACAGTACACCATAGAGATTATTAACAATAAGGAAACCAAATTTTCAAGGGATCAGTCAGCCCATGACATGGGTTTTGCCTATAAATGGAACCAATCAACCCAGCCTAGACAGCCTACTAAAACTAATAATCATGCTCAATCAAACTCTAATGCCCCTGTATCTTATGACTGCTCTATCTCTCCTGCATCCTCTAGTCAATCTACTGTATATAAAGATATTGAGAATGAACGAGAATCCAAAAAACATAAAGAAGACTCCAATACGTCGTTCTCTGACAATGTCAACTACGCACCGGCCTCGACGCAGGAACACGAGTCATCCTAAAACCTCACAATCACGTTTGAATACTTCTCATAACTCTATAAAAAACTCACGCGGCACTCGTGAATCCAAAACTACTGGTTCTATGGGCTCTCTGTCTCTTCCTATCTCTTCTTCTTCAACTATGGCACACTCTATCAAACCTACTAAGGTAAGTGATTCGACTCTATCATTTACAAAATCTGATCCCAAACTGGTGTCCATTTTTTTACCCCCGGGAACACCGGAACAACAAAATCCGGTAAAACCGTGAGTTTTTCTAGCACAATTCCCAATGAGAGTAATCAATTTCAAATTCTGAATCTTTCCTCTCACTCACTAACTAATGATGAACTCAGTGTTTCACAACTGGGATTAACCATTTGCCCTGACACTAATGTAGACCGTTTTGAAGTCATTAAGGATATCCACCTATTTGCCCGCCAGCTTTTGTATAAGACTATTTATGACAAACCAGTAAACGTAGATCATGTGGCCACATCTACTGGCCTTAATGACCTTACTTTTCGATAAATTCAGGCATTACACGAATTAATGGAACTTTGGGAGGAGGACGGTGAGTCAGTTGACTCCCCCCTCTGCAGCACAGGGGACTTCCCCTGCTTGCATTTTTCCTCCCCCCAGCTATTTAAACCCAAATCGCGGAACTTTCCCAACTTGGGTAAGTGTCTGAACATTTGGGCGTTTGTTTTACAAACAACCAAAGAGGTGGAGGAGATGACTTGGTCAGGACCAGGTCCTGATAATCTCTCTCCCCCACTCAGGAAAGCCCTCATTAGTTTACAAAACAACACTGAGATCATAATTAAGATGGCTGATAATGGTGGAAACCTAGTGATAATGAACTGCTTTGAGTACGAACAAATGTGTTTGCGCATCTTACAAAATTGCAAATGGTACAGACCGATTTCTTGTACTATCATTGACTCCTATTGTAGAGAATACAAGCATATCATCATTAAAGCCCTCTCTAGAAATCTGATTGACAAACCCACTTGGATATTTTTGAACGTACAAGAACCTAAGATTGCAACGTTCTATGCCCTACCAAAGGTTCATAAATCACTAACTCATCCTCCAGGCCGCCCAATCATGTCTGGTTGTGGCTGCCTAACCGAAAATGCCAGTAGTTTAATTGACACCTACCTTAACCCCCATGTTAAGGCATTATTTTCCTATGTAAAGGACACCATCAACCTTATTAAAATTCTAGAAGGCATCTCTGTTCCAGAGGATGCCTGGCTAGTCATTATTGACATTGAGAGCCTTTACAACACAATCCCGCACGAGAAGGGGTTATCGCTAGTGGCTGAACATCTACGTGAACGTGGTCGGGCTGCTGACCCATACAATGAAGTCATTCTTGAACTATTGAGGTTTATACTCACTAGGAATGTGTTTGTTTTTGGTCTCTCCCACTACCTCCAGGTGCAGGGGGTAGCGATGGGGACACGTTGTGCCCCATCGTATGGCAACCTGTACCTGGGGGGTGGGAGAGAGACCTCTTTTCTAGAGAAGACATTACTAAGTATTTAGATAATGTAGTAACGTTCCATCGCTACATCGATGATATCTTGATTATTTGGTCAGGTACCCATGAAGAGTTGCTTGAATTCATGGATATTTTGAGCAATAATACCTACAATCTTAAATTTACCATGTCAAGTGATAGGAAGTCCGTTAATTTTCTGGACATTCACATTTTTGTAGAAAGTGACGGCTCCCTGGGTACATCTCTTTTCAGGAAACCGTCGGCCAGTAATGCTATTCTTCATGCATCTAACTCCCATCCGAAACCTTTAATCAATAGCATCCCCTACAGTCAATACCTCAGATTGAGGCATAACTGTTGCAGGGATGACGACTTTCAGAGGGAAGCCAAACTTCTGTACTCTCGTTTGCGTGAAAGGGGATATTCCCACAATACCCTAAAGAGGGCCTTCAATTGAGCAAAGGCCCCTGATAGGAACACGCTGATTCATGAGAAAAAAATAAAACCTTCATCCCAAGTAGTAAGGATTATAACTTCCTATACCAAACTACATTAACAAGTGAGGAAAATTGTCAATAAATACTGGCCTTTATTGTTGGCAGATCCAATAGCACGCAAATACGTTGAGAACCAACCTCAAATTACATACAGACGTGCTAGATCTTTGAAAGACTGTCTTACTCAAAGCCATTATCAAGTGCCTTCCTTACCTACATCCAATCCAGGATCATTCCCATGCAAAAAATGTGACAAATGCCGCTTTATGCTAAACCATCAAGAAATTAATTTACCCAATGGTTAAATTCATAGGATTAAACATAGAGTCACATGCCAAACTCCTGGCATTGTTTATTTGATGCAATGTACTTGCAAGTGTGTCGGAAAGACGAAACGTCTCTTTTCCAAAAGAATCAATGACCACATATCACTTATCAAGAAACGGAAAATGGAGACTCCAATTAGTCGCCATGTGGGACTGTACCATGGCTTCAGACTGGATACCATTAAATTTATGGCTTTGGAACATATCCCCTTAGATATTAGAGGAGGTAGAAATGATCAGAGGCTACTACAACTTGAATCCCGTTGGATTAATTTATTTAAAGCTACTGTCTATCCTGGTTTAAATGAGATGCTGAGTTTCAAGCCCTTTCTCCAAACCCTTCCCACTACCCTCTGTTGTTGTATGCTTCTCATCTCTTTTTTTCTCCCCCTTCCCCCTCTCTTTTCTTTTTCCCCCTTTTTTCCTTTCTTTTTTCCTTCCCCCTTTTCTCGCTTTCCCTTTCTTTATCTTCTTTTCTTTCTTCCCCCTCCCCTCCCTTCCCCCTAGCTTTTGGCCGTTATTGTAATAATTTTTATAAGTTGTCATTAATGAGTAGATTTCCCTTTCACTTATTATTATTTAGCATGTATTTAAATACTTTGACAATAATTCTGTTTTATTGTCCACTTTCTTTTGGTTTCTATCTACCTTACCTTCATGACCTATTTTTGTGAATTACTTGTGAAAACTGATTATAACCATTTTGGGTTCTTTCATATTCTCTTGTATTTATCAATGTCTCTGTATTTTGTGTTTATTACTCTAACTTACTAGTCTGTTGATTGTTTATGTTGAGCCTCATTATTATTATTATACTTTTGTAAATGCACCTGCTTCTCCTAAAACCCACGGCATTGCTTCAATGCTTCTAACATCTCTGGGCTCTTTTCCCCTCTTTTCCCTAGAATGGGTGTTTGCTCCTGTTTATGCCCCTCAGCTGTACTGCAGTCTGACCCTTTGGCATTTTTGGTGGTCACATGGATGCCCGGGGGCGTCCCTGTTCTCCAGCAGGATGTCCGCCATCCTGCGCTGCCCTGTGTGTCCTGCATCACACCTCCCTGTCCCCGCAGGGATGATCTCTCCCTCCTCCTCTGATCACCACAGGAGGGAGCTGCTCCACTCCGTCTGGCATCCGAGCCTTAGGACCCGGTGACGACGGGTGGAGCTGTGTGGTGGTTCATTGCGCAGGCGCATCACAGCTTCACGTCCGCTTCCGGCCCTTCGGGACTGGATGGGGGGGATAAAACGCTACTGCTCCAGCATTTACATGCTACTGGAGCCCCCTGGGACATGAAGTGCCACTGCCCGCTTAAAGGTATCTTCCTCAGCCTCATCGAGGATCTTTGCTTGCTTTAATTGTGTGTATATATTCATAATCTGATGCCGGGCTGTCTTATCTATGACTGCCCAGGCTCCTTTTGACCCTTTTTTTCTTTTTTTCTTTTTTTGATATAACATTACTGCTTGAACTATTGGTTTCCTTTTTGGATCACCACTTGTTCATTGCCAATTTCCTTTTTCAGTATATTAGTCTACTGAATACCTTTAGTGTTGTGAGGTGGCCCTACCAAGTCCCTTGGTTTCAAGCTCTCCTAGGGTCTATTTTGTAAGTTCATTTTTTTTTTTTATTATTTATTTAATTGGATATAAGATTGTTCTATAAATTTCCCATTTATCATTATTATATATATATTTTTTACTTTTGTTCATTTGACCCCTTATATATTGCTTTTAGTTGGTCCTTTTGTCCCCTCTGTGACCCGCAGTCGCCTGTGGTCTCGACTTGTACAGTCAGCTGTGGGTGGGACTGCAACAGGACCGCTGCCCCCGTTGCTTTGGTTGAAGTGGTACAGAAGCCCTGCCGTGGGAGTGGAGACACAGGTGCATATTTATTTATTTTGTCCACTTCATGCTTTTTTAAGATGGTAGTTGAGTGTTTACTTACCCAAGCCTCTAACACGTACACTACACTCTTTGAATGGTAGTTTGACACTCATCATTTTTTGTATATGTTGTTTGTGTGTTGTCCATTTCAGAAGGCCTGTACCTCCGCAAAGGCAGCTCCCCTGAAGAAGCCCGACCTATGGGTGAAACATGTCGAGTTTTGTTATGCTGTCCTGTTTAACATCTTGATAATATTATTGTACATGCCTGTGTCCTTTGGTTTTACGTATATTTTCTGTTTTGCCTCTCAAAACAAGAAATAAAATATTTTTTATTGAATACATTTGATGATAATTTGCACCTTCAAAAATCCCCACCATTTCTCCCTGTGGTTTCTATGCTTATCTGGGGATTGGTGCCACTACCTGGCTGTGTCTTCCACGACCAATTATCTGTTCATCTACTTCTGGTGTTGTACCACACCATTCACTGATCGTGGACTTAACAGCTACTTTTGTTCAAAAACACCATATGTATTCTCTAATTAATACTTTCTCTTAATGTGTGGTCTTTGCTTTGTGATTCATCTAGAATTTATTTTCTCTATTAGTGACCCCTTACCAGGCTGGTCTTTTAATTATCCATACTGAGAAACAAGAGATACAGACATTTTTTTTTTACGAAAATCTTTTCCCTTTCCCCGTCTATTAAAGATAAATTATTGTTCAAAACAAATTTTGTAGACATTGGTGAAATTATCTCTTTTTTACTATATAGAGCTTCAGTCTCTACATTAAATGTCATATACTGTTCACTAGTATCTTTTTTTCCCTTTGTGTTAATTTCCCCATTTTTTATAAATTTTGTATAAATTTTGGGTTTTATTATGGCCAAATTCTGTGAGGAAGATTAGGAGGGTTTCATGACTAAAATACATCTTTCACAGAGCTCAGTGGGATCTAGGGAGGCAACCCTGGACAAATCTTTTGCCAAACTTCAAAGATCATTAGAAAAGAAAGTCAGGATTTTCTGGCACAAGAAATATTTTGAGAAATATATTGAAAACCAGATTACCCCTTGGGGATTGAGGATTCAAATTTTTCCTAATCCCAAAAACATAGATGATACTTTGAAAAACAAATGGCAATCAAATCTACAATCTTGCTCTTTTGAATTGATGTCACTATTATGTGCTCAGTACGAAATCGAACTTAATGAGGTAGATGAAGTAATTAACAAATGGTACACTGAACATGTGACTCTGACAAATTTGCCCTCCTTCCTTGATAAGGAGCGCAAGTTGAGGGAACATATTGAACAGTACACCATAGAGATTATTAACAATAAGGAAACCAAATTTCCAAGGGATCAGTCAGCCCATGACATGGGTTTTGCCTATAAATGGAACCAATCAACCCAGCCTAGACAGCCTACTAAAACTAATAATCATGCACAATCAAACTCTAATGCCCCTGTATCTTATGACTGCTCTATCTCTCCTGCATCCTCTAGTCAATCTACTGTATATAAAGATATTGAGAATGAATGAGAATCCAAAAAACGTAAAGAAGACTCCAATACGTCGTTCTCTGACAATGTCAACTACGCACCGGCCTCGACGCAGGAACATGAGTCATCCTAAAACCTCACAATCACGTTTGAATACTTCTCATAACTCTACAAAAAACTCACGCAGCACTTGTGAATCCAAAACTACTGGTTCTATGGGCTCTCTGTCTCTTCCTATCTCTTCTTCTTCAACTATGGCACCCTCTATCAAACCTACTAAGGTAAGTGATTCGACTCTATCATTTACAAAATCTGATCCCAAACTGGTGTCCATTTTTTTACCCCCGGGAACACCGGAACAACAAAATCCGGTAAAACCGTGAGTTTTTCTAGTACAATTCCCAATGAGAGTAATCAATTTCAAATTCTGAATCTTTCCTCTCACTCACTAACTAATGATGAACTCAGTGTTTTACAACTGGGATTAAACTTTTGCCCTGACACTAATGTAGACCGTTTTGAAGTCATTAAGGATATCCACCTATTTGCCCGCCAGCTTTTGTATAAGACTATTTATGACAAACCAGTAAACGTAGATCATGTGGCCACATCTACTGGCCTTAATGACCTTACTTTTCGATAAATTCAAGCGTTACATGAATTAATGGAACTTTGGGAGGAGGACGGTGAGTCAGTTGACTCCCCCCTCTGCAGCACAGGGGACTTCCCCTGCTTGCATTTTTTCTCCCCCCAGCTATTTAAACCCAAATCGCGGAACTTTCCCAACTTGGGTAAGTGTCTGAACATTTGGGCGTTTGTTTTACAAACAACCAAAGAGGTGGAGGAGATGACTTGGTCAGGACCGGGTCCTGATAATCTCTCTCCCCCACTCAGGAAAGCCATCATTAGTTTACAAAACAACACTGAGATCATAATTAAGATGGCTGATAATGGTGGAAACCTAGTGATAATGAACTGCTTTGAGTACGAACAAATGTGTTTGCGCATCTTACAAAATCGCGAATGGTACAGACTGATTTCTTGTACTATCATTGACTCCTATTGTAGAGAATACAAGCATATCATCACTAAAGCCCTCTCTAGAAATTTGATTGACAAACCCACTTGGACATTTTTGAACGTACAAGAACCTAAGATTGCAACGTTCTATGCCCTACCGAAGGTTCATAAATCACTAACTCATCCTCCAGGCCGCCCAATCATCTCTGGTTGTGGCTGCCTAACCAAAAATGCCAGTAGTTTAATTGACACCTACCTTAACCCCCATGTTCAGGCATTATTTTCCTATGTAAAGGACACCATCAACCTTATTAAAATTCTAGAAGGCATCTCTGTTCCAGAGGATGCCTGGCTAGTTATTATTGACGTTGAGAGCATTTACAACACAATCCCTCATGAGAAGGGGTTATCAGTAGTGGCTGAACATCTACGTGAACGTGGTCGGGCTGCTGACCCATACACTGAATTCATTCTTGAACTATTGAGGTTTATACTCACTAGGAATGTGTTTGTTTTTGGTCTCTCCCACTACCTCCAGGTGCAGGGGGTAGCGATAGGAACACGTTGTGCCCCATCGTATGGCAACCTGTACCTGGGGGGTGGGAGAGAGACCTCTTTTCTAGAGAAGACATTACTAAGTATTTAGATAATGTAGTAACGTTCCATCGCTACATCGATGATATCTTGATTATTTGGTCAGGTACCCATGAAGAATTGCTTGAATTCATGGATATTTTGAGCAATAATACCTACAATCTTAAATTTACCATGTCAAGTGATAGGAAGTCTGTTAATTTTCTGGACATTCACATTTTTGTAGAAAGTGACGGCTCCCTGGGTACATCTCTTTTCAGGAAACCGTCGGCCAGTAATGCTATTCTTCATGCATCTAACTCCCATCCGAAACCTTTAATCAATAGCATCCCCTACAGTCAATACCTCAGATTGAGGCGTAACTGTAGCAGGGATGACGACTTTCAGAGGGAAGCCAAACTTCTGTACTCTCGTTTGCGTGAAAGGGGATATTCCCACAATACCCTAAAGAGGGCCTTCAATCGAGCAAAGGCCCCTGATAGGAACACGCTGATTCATAAGAAAAAAATAAAACCTTCATCCCAAGTAGTAAGGATTATAACTTCCTATACCAAACAACATAAACAAGTGAGGAAAATTGTCAATAAATACTGTCCTTTATTGTTGGCAGATCCAATAGCACGCAAATACGTTGAGAACCAACCTCAAATTACATACAGACGTGCTAGGTCTTTGAAAGGCTGTCTTACTCAAAGCCATTATCAAGTGCCTTCCTTACCTACATCCACTCCGAGATCATTCCCATGCAAAAAATGTGACAAATGCCGCTTTATGCTAAACCATCAAGAAATTAATTTAACCAATGGTTAAATTCATAGGCCTAAACATAGAGTCACATGCCAAACTCCTGGCATTGTTTATTTGATGCAATGTACTTGCAAGTGTGTTGGAAAGACGAAACGTCTCTTTTCCAAAAGAATCAATGACCACATATCACTTATCAAGAAACGGAAAATGGAGACTCCAATTAGTCGCCATGTGGGACTGTACCATGGCTTCAGACTGGATACCATTAAATTTATGGCTTTGGAACATATCCCCTTAGATATTAGAGGAGGTAGCAATGATCAGAGGCTACTACAACTTCGAATCCCGTTGGATTCATTTATTTAAAGCTACTGTCTATCCTGGTTTAAATGAGATGCTGAGTTTCAAGCCCTTCATCTAAACCCTTCCCACTACCCTCTGTTGTTGTATGCTTCTCATCTCTTTTTTTCTCCCCCTTTCCCTCCCCCCTCCCCCTTCCCCCCTCTCTTTTCTTTTTCCCCCTTTTTTTCTTTCTTTTTTCCTTCCCCCTTTTCTCGCTTTCCCTTTCTTTATCTTCTTTTCTTTCTTCCCCCTCCCCTCCCTTCCCCCTAGCTTTTGGCCGTTATTGTAATAATTTTTCTAGGTTGTCATTAATGAGTAGATTTCCCTTTCACTTATTATTATTTAGCATGTATTTAAATACTTTGACAATAATTCTGTTTTATTGTCCACTTTCTTTTGGTTTCTATCTACCTTACCTTCATGACCTATTTTTGTGAATTACTTGTGATCACTGATTATAACCATTTTGGGTTCTTTTCATATTCTCTTGTATTTATCAATGTCTCTGTATTTTGTGTTTTTTACTCTAAATTACTAGTCTATTGATTGTTTATGTTGAGCCTCATTATTATTAATATACTTTTGTAAATGCACCCGCTTCTCCTAAAACTCACAGCATTGCTTCAATGCTTCTAACATCTCTGGGCTTCTTTTCCCCTCTTTTCCCTAGAATGGGTGTTTGCTCCTGTTTATGCCCCTCAGCTGTACTGCAGTCTGACCCTTTGGCATTTTTGGTGGTCACATGGACGCCCGGGGGCGTCCCTGTTCTCCAGCAGGACGTCCGCCATCCTGCGCTGCCCTGTGTGTCCTGCATCACATCTCCCTGTCCCCACAGGGATGATCTCTCCCTCCTCCTCTGATCACCACAGGAGGGAGCTGCTCCACTCCGCCTGGCATCCGAGCCTTAGGACCCGGTGACGATGGGTGGAGCTGTGTGGTGGTTCATTGCGCAGGCGCATCACAGCTTCACGTCCGCTTCCGGCCCTTCGGGACTGGATGGGGGGATAAAACGCCGCTGCTCCAGCATTTATATGCTGCTGGAGCCCCCTGGGACATGAAGTGCCACTGCCCGCTTAAAAGTATCTTCCTCAGCCTCTTTGAGGATCTTTGCTTGCTTTAACTGTGCGTATATATTCATGATCTGATGCCGGGCTGTCTTATCTGTGACTGCCCAGGCTCCTTTTGACCCCTTTTTTCCTTTTTTTAAATAACATTACTGCTTGAACTATTGGTCTCCTCTTTGGATCACCACTTGTTCATTGCCAATTTCCTTTTTCAGTATATCAGTCTAGTGAATACGTTTAGTGTTGTGAGGTGGCCCTACCAAGTCCCTTGGTTTCAAGCTCTCCTAGGGTCTATTTTGTAAGTTCATTTTTTTTTATTATTCATTTAATTGGATATAAGATTGTTCTGTAAATTTCCAATTTATCATTATTATATATATATTGTTTACTTCTGTTCATTTGACCCCTTGTTTACTGCTTTTAGTTGGTTCTTTTGTCCCCTCTGTGACCCCCAGTCCCCTGTGGTCTTGACTTGTACAGTCAGCTGTGGGTGGGACTGCGATAGGACCGATGCCCCTGTTGCTTTGGTTGAAGTGGGACAGAAGCACTGGCCTGGGAGTGGAGACACAGGTGCATATTTCTTTATTTTGTACACTGCATGCTTTTTGAAGATGGTTGTTGAGTGTTTACTTACCAAAGCCTCTAACACGTACACTATACTCTTTCATTGGTAGTTTGACACTTATCATTTTTTATATATGTTGTTTGTGTGTTGTCCATTTCAGAAGGC
The DNA here is from genome assembly GCA_037952925.1 of Lithobates clamitans. Classification (NCBI taxonomy): domain Eukaryota; kingdom Metazoa; phylum Chordata; class Amphibia; order Anura; family Ranidae; genus Lithobates; species Lithobates clamitans. The sequence continues at coordinate 9,876,586 of JBBGZY010000008.1, read as the reverse complement.
CTGTACCTCTGCAAAGACAGCTCCCCTGAAGAAGCCCGACCTATGGGCGAAACATGTTGGGTTTTGTTATGCTGTCCTGTTTAACATCTTGATAATACTATTGTACATACCTGTGTCCTTTGGTTTTACATATATTTTCTGTTATGCCTCTCAAAACAAGAAATAAAATATTTTTTATTGAATACATTTGATGATAATTTGCACCTTCAAAAATCCCCACCCTTACTCCCTGTGGTTTCTATGCTTATCTGGGGATTGTTGCCACTACCTGGCTGTGTCTTCCACGACCAATTATCCGTTCATCTAGTTAACATCATTAATATTAGGACAATAAATATATCTAAAATTAATTTACCTGACTCCAGATGGTCACATCCGGTTCTTCAAGGATGGAAGACCCAAATTGGTCCTCATCAGCCTCTGCTGGGGTGGAGTGAAGGGTGGAGGGAAGGGTGCATGGAAGGGTGGAGGGAAGGGTGGAGGGAAGGGTTGAAAGTGATGCCCTGGCTTCAGTTTGGTCATTAAGAAAACATCGTTTTTCGCAATACCACAGCCTGGGTACATATACATCATCTGCTAATGCTCCTGATCTTAGGGAATTCTGGATCTTGTTATGCTCCCTCTTATACATATTTCACAAGATCCCAATTTTCTTTTCCAAAATCTCCACCGTTGCTTCTGGAATGAAAGTATGCACAAATGCCAGAAGTTTCTCCAGCGTTGACTTCCTTACTGGTTTGATGTAATATTGAGGGTATTTGACCTCCCACAGATTCCTCATCTCCCTGTACTTCTCAATAAATGCTGTCATAAATTCTGGGTCTTTAATTTTGCATTCATGTTTTCTGTAAAAGATAATACACAAGACAAAAACACTAATGTTTCAGCTAAACCCTCATCATCTTAACCCAACATAGGCCTCATCAATCTTTAAGCAGTATAGACTGCTACATAGTTTACTAATAAAAAAAATTACTTTCCTTTCTGGCGTTCCGTTCCTCTATCCCCTACGCACAGAACGTACGTACGACACAATGCGTAATAATTCCTTATACACTGCGCATGTGTGAAACTCTGCCTGCGTTGCCCGCCCCTGAAGTTCTTTTTTAACGCATATTCTCCGCCCCCTTGTCTCTACGCACAGAACGTATGTACGACACATGCGTAATAATCTTTTTATACACTGCGCATGCGAGAAACTCCATCTGCAAAGCCCGCCCCTGACATTCTTTTTTAACGAATATTCTCCGCCCCTTCTCTCTATGGTGCGTAGTAGGAGAAACAATGGCGGAGACACATCAGGTGTGTACTACCTCAGGTAGCGACGAAAGCCAGGAGCCAGGAACGTCCCAATCTGGGAAGCAGAGATTTAAGGCCTCCAATATGGCCTTTGAAGAGATGGTGGAGATGGTGGCACTTTTGAAAAAAAAAGATTATGATAGGAAGTATGGACCGTACGCTCGGCCTAATTTCCGAAAAGCAAAAATAATGGCGAAGGTGGTGAAGACCTTGCATCTTTGTTTTTGAGTACGGCGCTCAAAAGATCAGCTGAGGAAACGATGGTCTGACCACAAACTCCGGGAGCCGGATCAGTACAGACGGATCCATAAAGTGCTTAAAAAAATTAAGTACTTGTCATGTGTTCATATTCTGTTTATTACCTTGCATACTGCTCCATATGCTTTAATTTAACGTACGAGTTTAGACCGTTTTAAACGATCATAGTAAACATTGTTCCATATATATACAGTCAGGTCCATAAATATTGGGACATCGACACAATTCTAATCTTTTTGGCTCTATACACCACCACAATGGATTTGAAATGAAACGAATAAGATGTGCTTTAACTGCAGACTTTCAGCTTTAATTTGTGGGTATTTACATCCAAATCAGGTGAACGGTGTAAGAATTACAACAGTTTGTATATGTACCTCCCACTTTTTTGGGGACCAAAAGTAATGGGACAATTGGCTGCTCTGCTGTTCCATGGCCAGGTGTGTGTTATTCCTTCATTATCCCATTTACAAGGAGCAGATAAAAGGTCCAGAGTTCATTTCAAGTGTGCTATTTGTATTTGGAATCTGTTGCTGTCAACTCTCAATATGAGATCCCAAGAGCTGTCACTATCAGTGAAGCAAGCCATAATTAGGCTCAAAAAACAAAACAAACCCATCAGAGAGATAGCAAAAACATTAGGTGTGGCCAAATCAACTGTTTGGAACATCCTTAAAAAGAAAGAACGCACCGGTGAGCTCAGCTAAACCAAAAGACCCGGAAGACCACGTAAAACAACTGTGGCGGATGACCAAAGAATTCTTTCCCTGATAAGGAAAACACCCTTCACAACAGTTGGCCAGATCAAGAACACTCTCCAGGAGGTAGGTGTATGTGTGTAAAAGTCAACAATCGAGAGAAGACTTCACCAGAGTGAATACAGAGGGTTCACCACAAGATGTAAACCATTAGTGAGCCTCAAAAACAGAAAGGCCAGATTAGAGTTTGCCCAACAACATCTAAAAAAGCCTTCACAGTTCTGGAACAACATCCTTTAGACAGATGAGACCAAGATCAACTTGTACCAAAGTGATGGGAAGAGAAGAGTACAGAGACGGAAAGGAACTGCTCATGATCCAAAGCATACCACCTCATCAGTGAAGCATGGTGGTGGTAGTGTCTTAGCGTGGGCATGTATGGCTGCCAATGGAACTGGTTCTCTTGTATTTATTGATGATGTGACTGCAGACAAAAGCAGCAGGATGAATTCTGAAGTGTTTCAGGCAATATTATCTGCTCATATTCAGCAAAATGCTTCAGAACCCATTGGACGGCGCTTCACAGTGCAGATGGGCAATGACCCGAAGCATACTGCGAAAGCAACCAAAGAGTTTTTTAAGGGAAAGAAGTGGAATGTTATGCAATGGCCAAGTCAATCACCTGACCTAAATCCGATTAAGCATGCATTTCACTTGCTGAAGACAAAACTGAAGGGAAAAATGCCCCAAGAACAAGCAGGAACTGAAGACAGTTGCAGTAGAAGCCTGGCAGAGCATCACTAGGGATGAAACCCAGCGTCTGGTGATGTCTATGCGTTCCAGACTTCAGGCTGTAATTGACTGCAAAGAATTTGCAACGAAGTATTAAAAAGTGAAAGTTTGATGGATGATTGTTAATCTGTCCCATTACTTTTGGTCCCTTAAAAAGTGGGAGGCACATATACTAACTGTTGTAATTCCTACACCGTTCACCTGATTTGGATGCAAATACCCTCAAATTAAAGCTGAAAGTCTGTAGTTAAAGCACATCTTGTTAGTTTTATTTTGAATCCATTGTGGTGGTGTATAGAGCCAAAAAGATTAGAATTGTGTTGATGTCCCAATATTTATGGACCTGACTGTATATACACATATATATACAGTGGGGACGGAAAGTATTCCGACCCCCTTAAATTTTTCACTCTTTGTTATATTGCAGCCATTTGCTAAAATCATTTAAGTTCATTTTTTTCCTCATTAATGTACACACAGCACCCCATATTGACAGAAAAACACAGAATTGTTGACATTTTTGAAGATTTATTAAAAAAGAAAAACTGAAATATCACATGGTCCTAAGTATTCAGACCCTTTGCTCAGTATTTAGTAGAGGCACCCTTTTGATCTAATACAGCCATGAGTCTTTTTGGGAAAGATGCAACACGTTTTTCACACCTGGATTTGGGGATCCTCTGCCATTCCTCCTTGCAGATCCTCTCCAGTTCTGTCAGGTTGGATGGTAAACGTTGGTGGACAGCCATTTTTAGGTCTCTCCAGAGATGCTCAATTGGGTTTAAGTCAGGGCTCTGGCTGGGCCATTCAAGAACAGTCACAGAGTTGTTGTGAAGCCACTCCTCCATTATTTTAGCTGTGTGCTTAGGGTCATTGTCTTGTTGGAAGGTAAACCTTCGGCCCAGTCTGAGGTCCTGAGTACTCTGGAGAAGGTTTTCGTCCAGGATATCCCTATTTGGCCACATTCATCTTTTCCTCGATTGCAACCAGTCATCCTGTCCCTGCAGCTTAAAAACACCCCCAGAGCATGATGCTGCCACCACCATGCTTCACTGTTGGGACTGTATTGGACAGGTGATGAGCAGTGCCTGGTTTTCTCCACACATACCGCTTAGAATTAAGGTCAAAAAGTTCTATCCTGGTTTCATCAGACCAAAGAATCTTATTTCTCACCATCCTTCAGGTGTTTTTTAACAAACTCCATGCGGGCTTTCATGTGTCTTGCACTGAGGAGAGGCTTTCCTCGGGCCACTCTGCCATAAAGTCCCGATTAGTGGAGGGCTGCAGTGATGGTTGACTTTCTACAACTTTCTCCCATCTCCCGACTGCATCTCTGGAGCTCAGCCACAGTGATCTTTGGGTTCTTCTTTACCTCTCTCACCAAGGATCTTCTCCCCCGATAGCTCAGTTTGGCCGGACGGCCAGCTCTAAGAAGGGTTCTGATCGTCCCAAACGTCTTCCATTTAAGGATTATGGAGGCCACTGTGCTCTTAGGAACCTTAAGTGCATCAGAAATTTTTTGTAACCTTGGCCAGATCTGTGCCTTTCCACAATTCTGTCTCTGAGCTCTTCAGGCAGTTCCTTTGACCTTATGATTCTCATTTGCTCTGACATGCACTGTGAGCTGTAAGGTCTTATATAGACAGGTGTGTGGCTTTTCTAATCAAGTCCAATCAGTATAATGAACACAGCTGGACTCAAATGAAGGTGTAGAACCATCTCAAGGATGATCAGAAGAAATGGACAGAACCTGAGTTAAATATATGAGTGTCACAGCAAAGGGTCTGGATACTTAGGACCATGTGATATTTCAGTTTTTCTTTTTTAAAAACCTGAAAAAATGTCAACAATTCTGTGTTTTTCTGTCACTATGGGGTGCTGTTTGTACATTAATGAGGAAAAAAATGAACTTAAATGATTTTAGCAAATGGCTGCAATATAACAAAGAGTGAAAAATGTAAGGGGGTCTGAATACTTTCCGTCCCCAAGGTATATATATCTATATATATATATATATATTAAAATATATATATATATATATACACATATACACATATACATATATACATATGTATATATATATACTTGTTGTTGGGGGTGTCTGTATCTGTGAAACGTGGCCTAAAAAGGTAAAGTATTCCAAACAGACAATTTGTACATCACTTCAATACAATGTTTCATATTACTATTCCTGGACTCAAATATCTGTGTGCTAAGTATTGCTTTGGTTTCATTCACATAGGGAAGAAAAGACTCAGACAAGCTGAACCCAGTGACCCCCTGACCGCAACACCTGATTTGGGAAATCAGCCCATTTTCCCCACAGAGGATATTGAGGAAGGAGAGGTGGGTGACATGGGCACCCCACCAGGTGAGTGTGTGACACACGAGCTTACGGTAATCTATGTATGGCTGCAAATTTCAAGATTAATTTTTTTATCATCTATTTTAAGTGATCTGGTTGTGGAAGGGCAACAAACAAGCAACAGCGCCACCCCCGAGGATGTGTCCGAAGTAGAGTTGGATGAAGTAGGCGACATGTGCACCCCACCACGTGAGTGTCTGGCACAGCAGCTTATGGTAATCTAGGTATGGCTGCATATTTTGAAATACATTTTTTAACATCTATTTTAGGTGATATGGTTGTGGAAGGGGAAGAAGCAAGCACCAGCGCCACCCCCAAGGATGTGTATGAAGTAGAGGTGGAGGAAGTAGGTAACATGGGCACCCCACCACGTGAATGTCTGACACACCAGCTTATGGTAAGGTAATCTATGTATGGATAGTGCTAAAATCTTGTGAGCCACAAATGGGTTAATGCCTTCAGTGTGAATAAATGAACCTAATTCAGCTGCACACACTAACCACGTTCCATACCGTGTATATGCCAAAAATAAATAAATATATGTGTATGCGCTAAAGGCTATAAATACGTGAACAAAGAATATAATAAATCTATACAATATTAAAAATTATAAATTATAAACAGTGTCACACACCTGTGAAGAAAGTGACTATAATCCACAATTGAATATATGAAAAATGGTAACATGCACCATGCAAAAAAAAATGTGAGAAAAAAAAAATCCTTTAAATGATTAAAAAAAATATATAAGTGCTACTTGATAAATAAAGTGTCCGAAACCAATTCATACAAATGAATATATCTCAGTCCAAGCCATTCATAAGAGTATATAAATCAAAGTGCACAATAGTGTCCAAACAAATAGCAGGCAATCCTCATGCTGGTTTTTTTGAAAAAGTGCTAAATATTCCTCATGCTCTTCTTATGAGATGTGCACATTAAGGCATGCTGCAGTGCTCTCCAGTGACCCCCAATGGATAATGCGCTCACCTTAGAGCATGTGACACAGTAGCTAAACAGTGTCAAAACACGCATTAGAGCCACTCCAGGGCTCACACAGGGTATGCTGGTGATGATCTGTATCTCGCTCAAATGGTGACATATATGAAAGAAAGGAGACTCATAGCATAATACCGCCAGGAATTTATTTGAAAAGCCCTAAAAACAATCCCTCCAGGAGGGTACTCATAATGCTTGGGTGCGTCAGTGCACCATCCTATCCAAAATATGCAATACAGATGAATCCTTTTTGTTTAAAAAAAAATAAGGAAAAAAAAATATCATAATTATATTGTATAAAAATAAAATATATATTTTCACATCTAAAATTTTTACAAACGCACAAGTGAATGTGCAAAGATTAATAAAAATTCTGTCATTAATCAACAAGATGTGTGGCTTCTTCTTTCAATGCTCAATACCAGTTTTGGAAGTTATTTGTTGTTGTTTACAGTGGCAATAGTGCTTATTTACTAAAGGAAAATACACTTGGCACTACAAGTGCTCTAGGATAACCTAGGAGAAAGCCAAAAAGAAAGGCAAGCAATAAATATAATTCCAGATTTTATTTGATCAGGTTTTTTAATAAAAAAAAATTAGATTGTGTGGCATTGCAATGGCCCCCCTACCCATAAAAAAATCAACATATTGATCCCGAACTTGACGGGCACTTTGGGGGGCCAAGCCAGTATGGCCAGTATCCAGGCCTGATTCAAGGACTGAGAGTCATAGTAGCCCGTGCATACAGCACGTCACAGGTGACTCCAGTTATTGCAGCTAATCATCCATTTAAAGTGGATTTAAAGGCTGGGAAACTGTACACATGGTGTAGCTGTGGCCACAGCAAGAAACAGTGAGTGCTTTTCCCTAGGCTGACACGCTGGAGTTGAATACTTCAATAAATTTCGCGCAATATTAAGCAAAAATAAACTGTGTAGGTAGATACATAAAGTGCATATTATAATGTGAATGTGGGACACTGGTGACTGATTGGTGTTAGTGCTAGGATCGAGGAACTCTCTTATGCACTATAGTGATCACTGCTAACTGCCCATATAGTAATAGTCAAATAATTGCAGTAAATACTAGAATAGTAAACATGCCACCCTGTAACTAGCATGCAAGAATAAACAATGGCAAATTCTGGTGGTTCAAAAACCCATAAAATCTTCTAAAAATGCTAATCAAATGTTGAAATATTATTAATACCACCCTGTAATCTGCATAAAAGAATACGTGCATACAAAATGATTCCTGGTGAATAAACTGAGTAAAATCTTCTAAAATCCACAATCGAAAAATGTGCAATAAAACATAGGTGCAACCTTAAAAGATACACATTTAAAATAAGTGCAAAAAGTCTGTTTTGGTGCTACAATATGGTGCAGGTATTCAAGTGACGAAGTGCTTTAAACAAAAGTAAGTGGGTATTTATATATGAACAGAAAAAAAAAATCTGTGAAAAGTTCTTCTATTTGATATTGGAAATGTGACAAATATGTATCCTTCTGCTGCTGGTGTAGTATGTCTTTAAGGTGTGGGAGTGGTCTCTGGCAGCCTTTTCTTTCTTTGCTATTTTCTCTCCTCCAACATTCCCTCTATACAGCTCTGCTCCGGTAAACTCAGTGGGGGGGGGGGGAATAAAATAGGGAGGGGGGAGAAGAAAAAGGCTCCACTAGTGCATTAAACTTTTAAAATAAAAGGGGGAATATTTATTAAGTGTTGCTCTTACATTTCTCATAATAAAAACAGGTAAGGTAAATGTAAAAAAAACGGTCTGGCGTTCTCAGCACCCTCTCACTTGTGCTTCAGATACAGTGTATTGCTCCAGCCAATCCCTGCGCATTACGACACCGTCACGTGTCTTCATCTGGGGAACCGGATTGGCTGTTCTGTGTAGGCTTATATGTCATGAAACCGGAAGTCACAAAACCGCCATTTTACTTATGGTCAATGTTAATTTAGTTCGGCGGCCATTTTTCTTTGGTTTTAGGGGAGTTAAGCTTCCTCCATTTTGTTGAGGGTTGTACTCTATAGTTTAGACATTCATGTGCGCGGCCATTTTTTTGGTGGCAATTCTCTTACATATTCAAGTATATTGCTGCTGCATAATGTTGCAGACGTAATTGTGTTATAAGAATATTGGAAAGGATAACCGCCACTGTTCATAGAGTATATGCTGCTGCTGTTTTATATACCAACAAATATGGGGTATATATACTGAGTGATAAATTAATACGATGGCGTTCTCAAATCTATTAATAATGGGTTAGTTTAAAATTCCTTTTGTGCATATATGAAGCAGGTGCGAGAGTGCTCTGGTAACTGAACCAGTTAATATTATATAAAATGAACTAAAAAATCATACATTTTATTTAGACAGTTAATTTGTGGGACAATTAAACAATTATGGATTATTGAATATCTTACATTTAAAGAGAATCAAATATATGTACATAAAACACTATGCTGGATTTCAATAAATTCTCTAATCACAATGTGATTGAGACTGATTGTATGGTATGTGAGTGGGTTATTGTTTTCAAAAGATATGGTCCCACGTGTGTGATATAAAATTAAAATTACATAAAAAAAATTTTTTTTTTAATTATTAAAAATTATTTTTATTTTTAATGGGCTGTTGGTCCTCCTGTAAAATAGGCCCAATATTTGTATTAAAAATTATTTAAAAAACAATTTAAATCGAACTCTACGTTCAGTCCCCCTGGTACCAGGGTACGCAAGGAGTGTATCCATTTGGATTCTTTGCGACTAATATCTCGGACCAGATGACTACCTCTCCAGGATGGTTTATGTTTTTCTATACCCCAAAATTGGAGGTGTGCAGGGTCTTTATTGTGTACTAATGCGAAATGTTTTGACACATTATGTTTAGGGAAGCCCGATTTTATATTTTGTACGTGTTCCTTAATGCGTGTTTTTAATGCTCATTTGGTTCGGCCCACGTATTGCAAGTTGCAGCTACACTGCAACACATAGACCACTCCTTCTGTATGGCATCCTATAAAGTCTTTGATATTATGTATGATTTTTTAGTTGATTTTAGTTGATTTTTTAGTGCGTCAGACTTGACATTCTTGGATCCGGGTCTGTAGATAATGTGGAATTGGAATCGCGAAAAAAAAGTGCCCATCTGGCCTGCCGAGGTTTTAGTCTCTTAGCCGTTCTCAGGTATTCTAAATTTTTATGGTCTGTGTAGACCAAAATGGGGTGAGCAGCACCCTCCAGAAGATAACGCCATTCTTCTAAAGCTGCTTTGATGGCTAGAAGTTCCCGATCTCCCACGTCGTAATTCCTTTCTGAAGATGAACGTTTACGTGAGAAAAACCCCACAGGGTACAGGAGAGCTTTGGCGCCTTGTCTTTGCGAGAGCACAGCTCCTACCGCAATTTCGGATGTGTCAGCTTCCAATACGAAAGGTAGGGCTGGATTGGGATGTTTAAGAATGGTGGCTGAGGTAAACAAAGCCTTGAGTTCTTCCAGCTGCGCCTTAGGAGTCCAGCAAAACTGGGTCCCTTGTCTGATGAGTTCAGTGATGGGGGTTATTATCGAAGAAAATCCTTTGATGAACTTCCTATAGAAATTGGCGAAGCCAATAAAGCGCTGTACTTCTTTCTTATCTACAGGTGCAGGCCAATCCAGGATAGCGGATACTTTTTGAGGGTCCATCTTGATACCCTCAGGAGAGATCACCAGGCCTAGAAACTGAATAGATTGGAGCTCAAACTCACATTTTTCGAGTCGGGTAAGTAAGTTTCGTGCATGTCTACGGTGGTCGATCAGGGAAGTGGAGAAAAACAGAATATCGTCCAGATAGACTATGACGTACAGGTCCAGAAAGTCACGGAAGACATCATTAACGAAGTGTTGGAAGGTGGCTGGTGCGTTACACAGGCCAAAGGGCATGACGAGGTACTCGAAGTGCCCAAATCGAGTACGAAAAGCCGTCTTCCACTCGTCCCCCTCTCTTATGCGGATCAAATTGTAGGCTCCGCGGAGATCCAACTTGGTGAGAACTGTAGCCGGCCCCAATCTTTGAAACAGTTCAGGTACTAAGGGTAGCGGATATCTGTTTTTTATGGTAATTTTATTTAATTCCCGGTAGTCGATGCAGGGACGTAGGGAGTGATCCTTCTTCTCAACGAAGAAGATGCCCGCACCTGCAGGAGATGTGGAGGGGCGAATGAATCCCTTCTTTAGGTTTTCATCGATATAGGTTTTCAGGGTGCCCAGCTCCTGCTCAGTTAAAGGAAAAATCCTTCCGAAGGGAACTTCAGTTCCGGGTAAGAGTTCTATTGGGCAGTCATAGGGCCTGTGTACCGGGTGTCTCTGCCCCCTTCTTGCTGAACACATCCAGGAAATCCCAGTAGGGCTCGGGAAGAGATTGGTAAAGCTTGGTATCGGAGTCTAAGCAAAGGCACTGAGATGGTGTAATGGGTGTTCCCAGTAGACAGTGTTGTTTGCAGTAATTGGAGAGAAACTGAATCTTTCCTGTGGACCAGTCGATGCTGGGATTGTGAGCTTGCAGCCAAGGCATTCCTAGAATAATTGGAAAGAGGGGAGAGGAGATGACATCCAGGCGTAAGAGTTCCTGATGTTCCGGGCCAATAGTAGCCAGTAAGGGAACGGTCTCCTGGGTAACTGGTCCGGAGCTGAGGGTGGAACCGTCTGCTAAGAATACTGCAAGTCCCTGGGCCTTGGGTTGGAGAGGAATACTATGGTTATCAACAAAGGTTCGGTCAATGAAGCCGCTGCATGCTCCTGAGTCAATAATAACCAGTACTGGGATGTTCCTTCCAGGAAGCTGTAACATAACAGAAAGTGTCAAATGGTTACCAGATCTGGGTAGGACAGGTGCACATAAAGAAGAGGACGGCAGGCACTTACGTCTCTTGTTGGGGCAGGCCCTCACAAAATGTCCTTGTTCTCCGCAGTACAGACACAAATTGAGCATACGTCTGCGCGTCTTTTCTTCTAGGGTCAGGGATGGACGGAGCAGACCGAGCTGCATGGGTTCTGGAGCTTCTGTGGCTGGAGCAGAAGAGGTGGGAGGAACTTGATTCAGAGCACTAGGAACCCTGGGCAACATCCAAGTGGGACGTGGGTGGCTAACGGTCCTCTCTGAACGTCTCTCTCTAAGACAGCGGTCAATCTGGATTGACAAGTTTATGAGCTCATCCAGCGTCTGAGGTATCCCAACACGTGCCAGTTCATCTTTGAGGGGATAAGATAACCCCAACCGATATTGGTGACGCAAGGCCGCGTCATTCCACTCTGTATCAGAGCTCCAACGTCTGAACTCTACGGCGTAGTCTTCGGCCGCTCTGCGACCTTGCTGCAGGGAGTGCAAGGCGGCTTCAGCAGTAGCCGTTAGTTGGGGGTCCTCGTATAGCTGAGACATTGTTAGGAAGAGGTCATCCAAGGAATCCAGAGATCTGGATTTTTGCTCCAGTAAACGGTGAGCCCAAGTTTGAGGCTCGCCGGTCAGTAGTGATATGACGAACCCCACCTTTGTGGCTTCCAGAGAAAACGTGCGGGGTTTTTAAGGCAAAATACAGCTCACATGCATTGCAAAATGCCCGGTACTTGCAACGTTCTCCAAAGAACTTTTCGGGTGTGGGTACCCTGGGCTCCGGGGGGAGCATTACTACAGAGGGTGCTGCGGAAGGGCCGGCAGATGCTGCTCCTTGAGGAGATGCTGAGAGGGCCTTGACTTGTCCCTCTAATCTGGTATAGCCTTCTTGTAGGCTTTTGACTGCCTGGGTGAGGCCCGCTAGGTGCCTACATAGTTCATCCATGGGAAAGGCCCCCTGCCCGGACTCGGTCATGGCTGCCTGATACTGTCAGGTCTCTCACTTACCAGACCGGAGAGTCCACTTGGGCAGAGGGTAGGCTCCCTTACATATCCGACTTGCGGCCCCTGGTAGAGCAGACAGGAAGCACACAAGTGCGGAGTGGTATGAGAGCCTGTGCAGGAGTCCGTATTTCGGAAGCTAGAAGTCTTCAGACAGCAGGTGATGGTTAGAGGCACAGGCAACGGATGCTGGGCAGGAGCTAAAGACAGGTCAATGCACAGGCTGGGTTTGGCAACAGGCGGACAGCAGAGGTACAGGAGGAGCAGGCAGAAGCAAGGTCAAAACAAGCCGGGGTTAGATGCAGGCGGAGGTCTGAAGAATCCAAAGGCAAGCCGGGTCGTCAACAGATCAGGAACTCAGGAACTCAGGAACACAGGAACTAGGAACAGGAAACAGGAAACAGGAACTAGGCACAGAGCTGTTGATCAGGCAGCACTGATCAGAGATAACAGCAGACCTAAATAGGCTGATTGGCGCCAAATGCCGCGCTCGTGCGCGCGCCGATACGCACAGACGCCCGCGCGCCCGCCCGAGCGCGCCCCTGGACACTGGCGCACACACCAGCACCACCAGGCACAGCGCGGCCAGCCAGATTAGACATGCCAGAGCCCCCAGAAGCACGCGGCCCAGCACGCACAGGAACGCGCGCACCAACGCGCCCCGGCGCGCACCGACGCCCAACCAGGTAACCTCTCTGACAGATATTTGATGGCAGAACTAGAAATAGGAAACATTGCTTGGAAGTGGGGTACAATTGTCTATTTTAGCCGAGTTCCAAGATGTATTTTTTTATTGCCCTTTGTCAAGCTGCAATACTTTACCTGTTTAGTACAAGCTTCACAGATGTAGCCCCCCTATAGTATACACTGGAGCACCTGTGTGCCCCCCCTAATAAAAATGGTGTTCTTGTGTCCCACAATAGTGCTCCAGTGTCCAGATGTGAAAACAGCTGCTCAGTGTCCTCTCCTTACACACAATCTAGTTGGCATTTCATTCTAGTAACAAACCCATCTACACAAACAAATATTTGGCATCCAAGTAGGCCCCAAAAAATGTGTGAAAATGCATATGGCCTAAACAATGGTGTTCTAGAGGCCGAAAGAAAAATGTTTGATACGGACGAATAATGGGCCCATGAACATTAAAGTTGCCCTTTTAAATGTTACAATTAATAAAAGCATATGGAGCAGAATGAACGGAATAAAGACAGAAAGAATAGGAACACAGCACAACTACTTACTTTTTTGCAGCACTCTCCGGATCTTTCGGTACTGCTCTGGCTCTCTCAACTTCAGGTCCGACCACCGCTTCCTGAGCTGATCTTTAGATCTTCATACCCCGAAATTCCTGTGAAGGCTTTTGATCACTTTAGCAATGATTTTTGCCTTTCGGATGTTGGGGTGTGGGTAAGGCCCATATTTTCCGTCATAGTCGGACTTCCTCATGATGTCGACCATCTCCAACATCTCCCCAAAGGACATATTTGTGGCCTTAAAACGTCTCCTTCTGGATCGGGACGTGCCTGGATCCGGGCTTTCCTCCTCCTCCTCCTTGTTGCTATAATTAGCACACACCTGCTCTAAATCCGCCATCATGCTCTTCACCGACTGCGCCGAACGAAAAGGGGCGGGGAATAGACTAGAAAGAACGTCAGGGGCGGGCGGAGTTACACGCATGCGCAGTGTGTATAAAGCGTAACACGCGTGCGTATTACGTACGATCTGTCAGCGGAGGAAGGAGCATTGGACGCGCCGATCGTAAGAACGAAGGTAAGAGACAAACTTGTGCCTATACTGCTTCTAGATTGAGGCCTATATTGTAACAAGATTAGGAGAGTTTTGTCTGACATTAGGCTTTGTCTTGTGTTGTGTCTTGCAGTGAACATGGATATGCTACTCAAAGATAATGACTTCATGTCAGTATTCCTAGAGATGCTAAGGGAGCTGCCCTGTCTGTGGGAGATTAACCACCCCCATTTCAAGAACCAAGCAAAGAGGAAGGCAGCACTGGAGCAATTGTGTGAAATTGTGAAGTAGGTGATCCCCACGGCAGACATCACTTATTTAAAGATCTTCATTGGTGGCCTGAGGAGCACATATCTAAGGGAGTGCAAGAAAGTCCTGGATTCACAAAGGTCCGGAGCAGCAGATGACATCTATGTCCCCAGGATGTTGTACTACGACAGGCTGCACTTTCTGGCAGGCCAGACTGAACCCAGGCTATCCCTCTCCAGTCTTCCTTCCACGCTTCCTTCCCCCCTGGCTGAGGCTTCTGACGCCCAACCTGGGCCTTTCAGGCCACATGTGGAGGAGCCCAGATTGAGCCAGGTATAGCATTCCTCTAAATATTTCTGCTTGTCCAATCAGTGATGTTAACTAGATGTTAGTTGGGAGTAGTAATTTAGGATTGTGATTGATGAAGCAAAAACTAAAACCATGTCCCTTTTTCATACACAGGGAAGTCTCAGCCAGGAGGTGGCCGGGCCGAGCCGGCTGGCTGATCTGCAGGTCCCTCCACCCCCACTGAAAAGATAAAGTGGCAGTAGGAGGAGTACCCTAGAGGAGGCTGCTATAGGATTCTTTTGGAGGGCTACAGAGGTCCTGGGAGCACCCCACACCATGGAGGAGAACATTGCTGCCTTCATAGCATATAAAATGCAGAGGATGGAGGAGGGCCAAAAAGTCATGTGTGAGGCCCTCATATCGGAGGCTCTGGAGAAAGGTATGAGGGGCCAAATTACACCTCAGACACACCTTTGCGTTGGTCCTCCTCCTCCTCCTGCAGGTCCTCCTCCTCCTCCCTCTCCTCCAGGTCCTCCCAGTCCTCCTCCAGGTCCCCCCAGTCCTCCTCCAGGTCCTCCCAGTCCTCCTCCTCCTCCAGGTCCTACTCCTCCTCCTGCCACATCTCCAACTGCACAGCCACAGCCCGGAAGGAAGCGTGGAAGGAAGACCAGACAGTGAGGACCCTGGATCCAGTCTGGTCGGCCAAAAAATGCAGCCTCTTGTGGTACCACAGCCTGGGGACACAGATGTCATCTGCTGATTTCCAGATCTCTGCGAATTCCGGACCAGACTGCCCTCCCTTACATATGGACTCCTCAGGCCACCAATTTTGATGTTGAAGAATTGATGTCTGCCGTGGGGGTCCCAGGCTTCGCTAATTTCTCCTGTTGATCCAGTGTTGCCTTCCTCTTTGTTTGATTCTGATCCCTTAATAAAGGATTTTTGTTTTGAATTATACTCTCCTATGTGTTTTACTTCAAAAATGACAGTTTGTTTGTGAGGATTCAGGTACATTTCAAATATACAATGTGAAATGAACAAGGGACACCAACACCAAACAATCTCCTGGAGATTAAATAATAAAATATATCAATGGTGTTGGGGTAACTTGACACACAAAACACACACAAAAATATTCTGGAGTAAAAATAAAAATAACATTGAACAAAGATCAGCCTTGGAAAAAATCCAAACATTAAAGAAAAAAAAAAGGCTGAAAATACAAAAAAAAAAGTCAGATGTGACAACTAATAACAATATATTCAGGGAATCCCACTAAAAAAACAAATAAAAGTTTGTGAGAAGTGTGTGTGAATATGAGCAGCAAAACTACTTAATTCTTGTCACATTATAAAGAAGAAGAGAGTGCGCTGTATTAAACCATTTTTAACATTGCAGCGTGACGAAAGTGCTGTATCGATTGCGAACGCTAAGTTTACCAGAACGAGCTGTCCCGTCTCTGAATTTCTTCTGAGCATGCGTGGCACTTTGTGCGTCGGAACAGGCCACACACGGTCGGAATTGACGCGATCAGATTTTGTTGTCGGAAAATTTTATCTCCTGCTCTCCAACTTTGTGTGTCGGAAAATCCAATGGAAAATGTCCGATGGCGCCCACACACGGTCGGAATTTCCGACAACACGCTCCGATCGGACATTGTCCATCGGAAAATCCGACCATGTGTACGGGGCATTAGATGTCATATGATAACCAGGGGGCCCATTTCTTGTTGAACACCTGCATGGTGTCCATCAGGGTGTGGTGAATTCTTTCCATAAGATGGATCGCCGCCATGTGGCTTAGTACTTGGTCCCAGGGAACAGTTGGTGATCTCCAGTGCAGGGCTATAGCCCAATGTACCGCACTGAAGAGTGTGTGGGCTAACTTTTGGGCTAGGGGGGTGCCTCAGGGAGGTCTGCAAAAAGTAAGCCTATCTGAAATGTTAAATCATAACATATTCCAGTAATCTGGGCTACCTTTTTGGATACTTTTTGTCATAGAGGCTGTAGGACATTGCAGCTCCAAAAAATGTGGAGGTGTGTACCTCTATCTGGGCAACCCCGGAAGCAGTCCCCGGGGACCAAGGGACTAAATTTATTCAGTTTGGAGGGGGTATAATACCATTTTGTGTGAGGTTTCAATACCATTTCTCAAACTGCCATAGATTATGTGCATTTTCTCATATTGGTGACCATATCTATCCAACTTTCTGGGGCTATTTCCAGTCCAGCTTCAGCCTCCCAACTAACCATTGCTTGTGATATAGAAAGAAGATCCCGTTCATTTAGATATTGATACAAAGTTGATATAGTGCCCTTATCTCTAGAAGAGAACCTGCATATTTGTTCAAAAGTGTTCCTAGTAGGGGGCCCTTCTTTCTGGAGATATGTGGCATAGAAATGCCTTATCTGCAGATACTTGTAAAATTCTGTCCTTGGACATTCATGTCTCTCCTGCAGGAAGGAGAAAGAGCTAAAGGGGGGTTCTTGTGTTAAAGCCTCTAGAGAGGTCAAGCCCTTCAGTATCCATTGGGAAAAATTAGTAGGAGTTTGGAAAGCTGCTGGGAATTCAGGGTCTCCAAGGAAAGAGGCCAGGCTAGGACAGTGTGGGACTAAGGCATACTTAATTTTATACAGCGACCACAAATGTATTACTTGATCCACCACCCCATTAAATGGTGTAAGGTCTGTAGGCCTGACTTTTTCCAACCAGAGGAGGCCTGGAGGTAATAAGGACCCACCGAGGATCTCTCAAACAGGATCCAGGGGACCTCCACCATGGGGGAGTGCCATTTTGCCATCTGTATCAGCCTAGCTGAAGCATAATACAGCCATAAATGCGGTAGCCCCAAACCTCCCATGCTCGCCGGGCAGTAAAGCAATTTCTTATTCAGCCGGGGTTTTTTAGATTGCCATACAAAGGAATTTACTTATTTCTGTATCTGCTCTAAGGTCTGCCGAGAGACATATAGAGGTAGGGATCTAAAGTAGAACAGAAGTTTAGAAGGTATTGACATTTTGATAGCTTGAATTATACCCAAGAATGAAATATGGTACGCCGACCATATACGTAGCAATGGTTTGATGCGAATAAATACCTGAGGATAATTTGCGAAGTATAGATTTCGGAGAGAAGTGGCCAGTTTTATCCCCAGGTATGGTAAAGTGTCTTTACATATTGTGAACCCAAAACTGGACCGGATGCCCAGTAACGTAGGTCGTGGGATATTAATTGGAAGTGCAGCACATTTAGACAAGTTAACCCCCAAGCCTGACATTTCTTGGAAGGTGTTTAAAATAGGGATCAAGTTTGGCAAAGAGACTACAGGGACCCATAGGAAGAGGAGTACGTTGTCCACGTACATACTTATCTTGAATTCCCGGTCACCCTTCTCGTAGCCCTTAATATTTGGATTCACACAAATTGACCTGGCCAGCGGTTCAATCGCTAAAGCGAAGAGTAAAGGGGAAAGGGGACATCCCTGCCTGGTCCCCCGGCCCAGCATGAAGAACTCTGATGTACTGCCCGGAAGCTTAATGCGTGTGCGAGGATGGTGGTATAGAGCCCGAAATTTGTGCACAAACTCCCCATGAAACCCAAATTTAGCCAAGACCGATTCTAAGTAAGGCCATGTCACACTTTTGAAAGCCTTATGTATATCAAGGCTCAACATAAGGACTTGATTAGAGAACAGATCGGCGTCTTGGGTTATGTTAGAGGCTAGTCGTATATTATCAGTAATTTGTCTATCGGGGATGAAACCTGTTTGATCTGGGGA
The DNA here is from genome assembly GCA_037952925.1 of Lithobates clamitans. Lineage (NCBI taxonomy): Eukaryota > Metazoa > Chordata > Amphibia > Anura > Ranidae > Lithobates > Lithobates clamitans. Next base: position 9,858,239 of record JBBGZY010000008.1, on the reverse strand, counting down.
GATCAACGCAGGAATTATGTTCAACAGCCTGTCTGCCAGAAGGTGGCCAAATAGCTTCAGATCATTATTTATGACCAAAATAGGTCTGTAATTTTGGGGGAGGGAGTGATCCTTATTCGGTTTGGGTATCAGAGACATGTTGGCCTGCAACATGTCTTCTGGGAAGGTATGTCCTATTAGGATGTGAAAAGTTAGTAAAAAGTTTCACTAAATATGACAAAGTCGAGAAATTTAATACCATCTGGGAACCTTGGGCCACATTTTGCAACATATCCCTTATACCGGGTTTGGAACCTGACGCAAGTTTAGCCTCTGCTATTAAATAAACCTCTCTCTCCACCTTCTCTTCTCCTTCTTATCCCTCTTTTCACACATTCTCTGTCTCCCCTTTTTAAGATTGATTAGACCCCGCTATTTCTCAGGTATAACATGATTTCTCTGAACACTGAGAGGGGTTCTCAGGACTTTGTTGCTCGGGATGTCCGGGGGACCCTTTCTCCCCCTCTCAGGAAAATGAATGGGCACATCGGCATGAAACAGAAGTGGGGGGTCTTGTTCTGTTAGCCCCCCAGCCAATTTATAATGCTTATGGGGAGACGGTTGACACGGGGTAGAGCCCGACCACACCTACAGGAAGATCCCACGGGGGGTGTGCAAGGGCACCCAGGGTCATCCAACGTCCTTCTTCAGGGAGCGAATCCCTACTTATATCTGTCCACCTGGGTTGGAGGGGTCCACCGGACATCCCTCATTAATACACATGGATCAAAGAATCTGTGCTTACATTACGGTATCCTGAGACTCCTGAAGAACCTTTCTGAAAGCTTTACACCTGTTAGTATTTTCTCATATGGTATTTCTGAGACCCAGGAGTCCGGGTTTTGTTCTATATAATCCAGGACTTTTGATACTCGGCTCACAAGAATTTTTATGAATTTACATGAATAATCCCTTTCTTTTTTATTTTTTCTTCTTCCTTTTATACTTAGAATAGTTATGTTACATATTTTTTTTTCTTTATCTCTCACTCTGTGCTTCACAGAATAGTTCAATTCCATACTGAATCTCGGCTAATTACAGGTTACAACAGAAATGTATATAACACTGAGAGCTAATTTGGTAATGACAGTTTTGCTTCTTCTCTTTTGTATTAGATTGTAATTTTTGTTCTTATCCATGTAACACATAATAGGTTATGTTTCCTCAGTTTCCGGAAATGTACGCATTCTCATGTATGTCATGTTAAAACAATAATAAAATGTTTTGAAAGTAAAAAAAAAAAAAAAAAGTTTCACTAAATATGGGACCAGTTGACCCGCAAATTTTTTGTAATAAGTAGTTGAGAATCCATCTGGGCCGGGGACCTTAGATAGTTTTAGAAATTTAATAATTGTCAATATCTCTTTGGTATCACAGGGGGCATTCAGGTCAGTACATTGTACAGTTGTTAGAGAAGGGAGGGCCAGGCTATCTAACCACGATTTGACCGCGGGGCCAGGCAGGGAGGATGGGGAGATCAGAAGGTCTTGGTAAAATTTTGAGAAAATCTTAATTACCTCTGTGGGATGCGTGGTCATATCCCCTCTATCATTCTTAAGTTTATATGAATGCGTAGCTTGGATAGTGGAGTTCAATTTCCTAGCAAACATAGCCGAAGCCGAGTTGCTGTACAATAAGAATTTGGCCTTTGACCATCTCAAAGTCTTCTCCGTTTGCGCAGAGAGAATCATATCTAGCTCATTTCTCTTGGTGTTAATCGATTTAAGAGTGTCAGGGGAATGAGACTGGTTGTGTATATGGTACAGCTTGGTCAATTCCTGTGAAAGCCTAGTGATATCCGCTAATTTACGTTTCTTCCTAGCCGATGCTAGTGATATAAGATACCCCCGGATGACTGCCTTATGGGCAGCCCACAGCATAGTAGGGGGAGTGTCAGGAACATTGTTCAAACAAAAGTATTCGTCTAAGCGTTCCGTGATCTTAGTGACCAGATCTGGGTCTGTGAGAAGGGAATCATTCAGGCGCCAGGTGGCATTGCTAGGTGAGATACCAATATGTGTAAGATCTAATTGTACCATGTGATGATCCGACCAAGGGCACGGATGTACATGTGCAGTTGTTGAGTTGGCTAATATGACTGAAGTGCTAAAAATATAGTCCAGCCTAGAATAGCTGTCATGTGGGTGTGAGTAAAAAGTGTAGTCGCGGGAACCCACATTATGGGCTCTCCAAGAGTCGATAAGTTGGTGGGTACTGAGCAAACGGGTGAGGGTTTTTGGGAAAGCATTAGCATTACTCACAACTCGGCTTCTGTCCAGTCTTGAATGTGCCACCATATTGAAATCCCCTCCAATCACCAGGTGTGGGGAGAGATACCTGTCCAGAATTTGAAAAAAGGAAGCAAAAAAAGAGGCTTGTGAGACATTTGGAGCATAAATATTTGCGATAGTAATTGATTTACCATTTATAGAACCTTGAAGTATCAGGAACCTGCTAGCAGGGTCTCTGTAAACATGCTGCACATCCAATATCACTGAATTTTTTATAAAAATCGCTACCCCCCAGTCCTAGATGCAAATGTGGTGAAGAAGTGCTGTCTATATTGGCGATCAAAGAAGCTGGGGTGGTTGGAGGTGGAAAAATGTGTCTCCTGGAAGAGTAATATATCCGCCCCCAGACGTTTATAAGATCTAAAGGCCTTTCTCCTTTTTTGTGGGGAGTTAAATCCCTCAACATTATGCAAAATTATCTTAATCCCCATGAGAACCATCTGAGGGGTTGAGGATTAGAGTGATATCTGGTATTGAATCGTGTGTATTGCGCTGTATGGCCCACTTACAGAGCAGAGGACCCCGCGGCGCACCATGCTTGGGGCGAGTTGTAGGTCTCAGCAGCACCTTAAAGAACCTAGGCACTTTCACACATGTATAACAGGTCATATCAAGGACAGAGCTACCACAAGAAAATAAAAAAATAACAAGAGCAAAAAAAACTGTTAAGTAACTTTGTGAAACAAAAAAGAGCAAACATGTAGATTATGTTTGAATGGCATGGGGGAAATTAAAAACCAAAAAAAAACTGTACTTCCCCACCGACTGAGAGGAAAATTCCTTCATGGAGGACTATGTAGTCCAATGCTCTAATCAAACCAAGAGTACCTAGAAGGTTCTGTATATACAGACTTGACCATATCCAAGGTCCGAATGACCAGTCACTTAGGAGTAATCTGAAACCTTCTGGCCAAGCCTGTGAAAATGTTGAGCAGGGGGTCAAACATGGACAAAAAAGGTCTTCTTGCGTCACAGTACTTTAAGGGAAACAAAACGTTAGTAATGAATGGGATAGTCAGCTACTGTGAGAAGCTACCGTAGATGATCCAGCATAGTAACCATGGCGTGCCTCAAATCTGTAGCTCCCGAAGTTCCTGGCATTGTCGTCTACGGTCCCATTGAGGAGATGGGGTGGCCCATATTTGTGACGTACGGGGTGTGGAGGGCTGTCGAGGTAGTTGTTCAGATGCCAACAGACCCAGTTTGACAAGCAGCTCTTTTCCACTTTGTAGCGTGGTGACCGTATAGGTGGTACCATTGTGTGTAACCTGGAGTGTAAAGGGGAAGCCCTAGCGGGGGAAAGGTCTGGATATATCTGGACCCTGCTCCCATCCAGCTAAATGTTTGGGGTGTTACGAGAAGCCCTCAGGATATCCTCCTTAATAAGGTAGTCCTTGAGGCAAAGCACAATGTCCCTTGGGGGTTTATCATTCGGGGGTTTGGGGCGCAATGCTCTGTGAATCCTGTCACAGCCAAATGAGGCATCTGATGCATTCGGTAGCAAGAACAGGAACAGTCTTTTAATAGCTAGGAGTAGATCAGTGATCTGTTCTGGGACCCCTCTGATCCTCAAATTATTATGCCTATTTCGGTTGTCTAAATCTTCTAAGGTAGATTGCAGCTGGACGACAGTGTCAGTAAGGGATTCATGGTTCCTGTGGAGATCAGAGTATGCTAGCGTATGCTAGCTAGAGCTCATCATGCTTTGTCTCAAGCAGGTCCGTCCTCCCCCCCAGCACTGCTAGCTCCTGTGACAGTGTGTTTGTAGATTTGTGAAGTTTTACTTGGAACTTATCTGCAAGCTTCTCATACATTGCATCCAACTCTGCCTTTGTAAGATTAACTGAGTACTCACTGTCCGTGGAGTTGCCGGCCGGAGAGGTATTCTGGCTCTGTGTTGTTGCCGGAGCGCGTTGTGACCAGGCGCCATTTTGCGACATCCCGCTCTGATCCCGGACCCGAAGGAGGTAGTTTGTTAGAGATTTCTGCGCTGGCTTACCCCGACGAGCTTTGTGTGTCGGCATGCACCTTTGGGTCCCCTAGGGTTGCAGGCAATTTGAGGCGAAATTCTATGCGTTACAGCCCCAGGGGAGTGATAGATGTCTCCGCCGCTTACGGAGCTCTCGCTACAAGCGTCCTCTTCCCATCAAGCCGCGCATGCGCCCTGCATTGGAAACTTTTCATTTTATGATGAGTGAAAAAAAAAATGTTGATACTGCAAGAAATTCTGTAATCAAAAGTTCCAGTGCAATTTTATATCAAACAGTGTTATCAGTCCTGCCCGAATGTAAACTGCAGAACACATAGCCAATTTTACAGAGCGGAGGAGAGGGGGAGGTGTACTGCAGCTCTAAAGCACTTCCTGGGGAAGTAACGCTGCTTATATCACAACTCTTATGATTGCTTCTCTTTTTACTGCACATTTTAAGATGAATTTTGTACAGTTATATCTATATTCATGTTCTTAGATGAAAGATTTTGCAAGAATCTGAAAAAAAATTGTGTTATTTTATCATGCTGACATTTTTGTTTATCATAAGGTACATGAGAGCACAACAGGAAAGCATGCAATAAAAATTCAGTCGCCATAGTCTACAGATCTGTAAAAGGTTTAGACTAAATTGGTGCTTAAAGCGGACGTTCACACAAAAATTGAACCTCCGCTTTTCAGAACCCTCCCCCCCTCCGGTGTCACATTTGGCACCTTTCAGGGGGGAGGGGGGTGCAGATACCTGTCTAAGACAGGTATTTGCACCCACTTCCGGCATAGACTCCCACAGGAGTCTATGCTTCCTCCCGTCCCCACCGCGCTGTCTGCTGAGACACACACGGGTCCCAGAGACAGCAGGGACCAGTTAGGAAGTGCAGGAAGTGAAGCCGCAGCACGTCGTTTCCTGATTCCCTTACAGAGAATGGCGGCGGCAGCACCCGAGGACCGAGGGATGATTCCGCCTCGGGTGCCAACATCGCTGGACCCTGGGACAGGTGAGTGTCCTTATTTTAAAAGTCAGCAGCTGCAGTATTTGTAGCTGCTGACTTTTACATTTTTTTTTCATGGGACTCCCTCTTTAAGACTAAATCTGGTTGACCACAAAACTGGGGATATTTATTTTATCTATTCATAGGTCAAAAATTCTATAGGAGAGAGTAAAGATAATACATCTGCGTTAACAGCATTAGCTGGTAAATCTTAGGAAATAACATTTTTAGAAATCCACAAATAATGGGATACAGTAATATACAGTATCTCACAAACGGACAACAAATTTACACGGTTATACAAGCTGTACACTCACTACTTTACATTGTAGCAAAGTGTAATTCCTTCAGTGTTGTCACATGGAAAGATATAATAAAATATTTACAAAAATGTAAGGCGTGTACTCACTTTTGTGAGATACTGTAAATACAGATAGAGAGTTAGTTTGTCACCATGCGTGAATTAAATAAATTAAATACCGTATATACTCGAGTATAAGTCATTCCGAGTATAAGTCGAGGCCCTAATTTACCACAAAAAAAATGGGAAAAACTTATTGACCCGAGTATAAGACGAGGGTGAGAAATGCACAGCTACTGTAAGTGGAAAAGAGGGTCAACAATGCCCATTTGCAGCATCACTGTGCCCATTTGCATGCCTCACTGTGCCTATTTGCAGCCATAGGTCCCCTGAACTTCAAACTCAGTAGTTAAGTGTTCCTAGATGCCCCCTAGCTGCAGCAAAAATTTGGGGTCTCTGAACCCAAAGGGTCCCGAAATGACATTGCTGCAGATGGACACAGTTGACCGAATTTGGGGCCCCGTATCTCGGGGCCACTTAGTGCTAAGAACCCCAAATTTGGTGTGCAAACCCAGTGGATCTAGCAGCATAAAATTTCCAAAGCTGGGGTTACTAGCACCAAGTGGCTCCGAGATACAGGGCCCCAAAAATCAGTTCAGAAAATGTCAAGCACTTTTCTGCAGCAGAGAATGACATTTTCTGAACCGGTTTTGGGGCCCCGTATCTCAGGGCCACTTGGTGCTAGGAACCCCAGCTTTGGATATGTTGTGGTACTAGTTCCACTGGGGTTGTACACCAAATTTGGGGTTCCTAGCTCCAATTAGCACTGAGATACAGGGCCCCAAAGTCAGTTCGGAAAATGACATTTTTTGCTGCAGAAAAGTGCTTGTCTCGAGTATAAGTCGAGGGGGGCACTATCAGCACAAAAAAATGTGCTGAAAAATTCGACTTATACTCGAGTATATACGGTAAATGTATATTTTTCATATTGCATGAATTACCAATTGACCACAAATTAATATTTATTGGCTTTTTCAAAGTCAAATGTCCTGTACACACAATCGGACATTCTGACAACAAAATCCATCGGATTTTTTCCGACAGATTTTGGCTCAAACTTGTCTTGCATACACACGTTCACACAAAGTTGGTCGGAAATTCTGAACGTCAAGAATGCTGTGATGTACAACACGTACAACGAGCCAAGAAAAATGTTTAATAGCCAGTGCTGTTCTTCTGCTTGATTCTGAGCATGCATGGCACTTTGTGCATCGGAATTGTCTACACACGATCGGAATTTACGCTAACAGATTTTGTTGTCGGAAAATTTTAGATTCAGCTCTCAAACTTTGTATGTCGGAAATTCCAATGGAAAAAGTCCGATGGAGCCTACACACGGTTGGAATTTCCGACAACAAGTACAGGGCATTACACTGGCTATTCAGTTGAGATAAATACAGTATATGAGAGCAGTTTCACCTGCCATAAAAGGAAGAAACACATGAGTGTACAGAGGAGGCAGTGTGTGTGTGTAAATATATATATATATATATATATATATATATTCATATATATATATATATATATATATATGTATATATATATATATATATATATATATATACATATATATATATATATATATATATATATATATATATATATATATATAAATAGCCTAGTCTGGTATGTTGTGAGAGGGAGAAAAAGGTAAATTCCCTGTCTGCCGCATCAGTTGTCATACGTCGAACAAGTTGAGGTGTTCCATCGTGAGGACAAAGTTAGTTGGCTAAGCTTCGTATGCCTGCGGTGGAGCTTTCCTCAAAGGGGATCTGTCTTCGAGGTTGTGCATGACTGTGTTAAAGTCACCGCTTATGAGATTTGGGATGAGGGGAGGATGTAGGCATTTCATGGTGATATAGGGGTAGAATGGTTCACCCAATGCATTCTGGGTATATACATTGGTAATCTGGAGTTCCCGGAAGGCTACAAGGAGATGAGCATTGACAAAGCATCCCTGGTCATCAGTGTCTATAGATTTTATCGCACAAGAGAGGTTTTTATGGATCAAAATAAGGACACTGGCTTTCCAGCTGATTGTGACCGTGCCCACCCAAAGTTTTTTCATATGAAAGAAGTCTAAGGATTGGAGATGTGTTTCTTGTAGCAGGGCAATATCAGTTTTTAGGCATTTAACCACCTAAGCCCTGGAAGGATTTGCCCCCTTAATGACCAGGCTTTCTGCGATATGGCACTGCATTTCTTTAACTGACAATTGCGCGCTCATGCAACACTGTACCCAAACAAAATTGACGTTCTTTTTTTCCCACAAATAGAGCTTTCTTTTGGAGGATTTGGATTTGATTACCTCTGCAGTTTTTATTTTTTGCGCTATTAACAAAAAAAGAGCGACAATTTTGAAAAAAAGGCTATATTTTTTACTTTTTGCTATAATAAATATCCCCCACAAAAATATAAATAAAAACAATCTTCCTAAGTTTAGGCCAATATGTATTCTACTACATATTTTTGGTAAACAAAATAGCAATAAGCGTATATTGCTTGGTTTGGGCAAAAGTTATAGCGTCTACAAAATAGGGGCTATTTTTATGGCATTTTATTATTAATATTATTTTTACTAGTAATGGCAGTGAACTGCAATTTTTAGCAGATTGCGACATTGCGGTGGACAGATCGGACACTTTTGACACTTCTTTGGAACCATTGACATTTATACAGCGATCAGCTAAAAATAGCCAATGATTACTGTATAAATGTCACTGGTAAGGAAGGGGTTAACACTAGGGGGCGATCAAGGGGTTAAATGTGTGTCCTAGGGAGTGGTTTTAATTGTGGGGGGATGGGACTGCCTGGAGAAGGAGACCGATCGCTGTTCATACTTAGTATGAACAACAGATCTGTCACCTCTCTCCTGAAAGAACGGAGATTTGTCTGTTTACATTGACAGATCTCCATTCTGTCTCTCTCAGGAGCGATCGTGGGTGCCCGGTGGACATCGCGCATTGACTCCGAGCGTGCCCCCTAGTGGTTTTAAAGTGGCCGACCTACAGCTGTGGTGATTTGCCCAGGAGAGCCAACCTGCCACAGTATAAGTGCGGCGGCTGGTCGTCTAGTGGTTAAGATGCCTAAGGATTTTCAACTGCTTTATGGGGGAGCGGAGACCTTTTATATTTCATGAGGTTACTCTCATGTTAAGAAGTAGAGGGTAAGCAGTAGGAATTGGACTAAGCGGGGGTGGATGGCAGAAAAGATTGCATAATGAATGACTTAAGGCATTTAAGCAAGTACGTGGGTAAGTCATATAAGGACGATCCAAACAGCAAACTGACCTAAACATGTGAACAGCCAGACAATAAGGCACAAAAATTAAGGCAAAAGCAACAAGGGTATACCATGACCTTAGTGGATTCATTTATTTCTGCATAGAATTACTATGTACACATAGCCCCCAGGAGCTACTCATAACATGCTGGTTATTGTATCAGTCTTGTGTTTGTTTTGAGTTTTGGGAATGCTTTAAGGGAAAAAAAGAGGAAGTATCTCTCCCTCCATTGGTGCCTGCTTGCAATGGGAGTGTATAGTAAATTCCAAGGGAAATTAAAGATAGAGAAACCATACAATTACAGAAAAAATACACCAAGAGGAGATAAATCAGGACATACAATCTAAAATAGTCAACAGATATATAAACTTTATAATGTACACATACCATCTGATTCTAGCAAAGGTAGTGAAAGCTCTGTAGAAAACTCTATTATCAGTGGATTTTAGAGAGATTATTGGATGCAGAGAACTCGGGGCATTTTGGAGGATCGGGATGGGAAAGGTTGGGCTCTCACATAGTTGAGTTGCCTTGAGCATCTAAGTTTATTGATTGTAAAAAGGCTTCGGCTTAACAGGGGTCTTGAATAGTGAGTTGGTCCCCACTGAGGGATCGGAGGCACAGGGTGGCCACATAAGCTAGGGTGAATCTTATTGTTTCTGAAATAATGTAGAGCAGATAAGGTGGAATGCCTTGTATTGGATACCTCGGAATAATCCACAAAGAGGTAAAATTTTTTGTCATCAATCGAGAGAGAGACGATTTGCCTATACGTTTGTAATATAGCTGATTTGTCAGCATAGTTGAGATTTTTCACAATAATTGGTCGGTGGTGAGGAAGGATTAGTAGAGTAGGCACCCATATGGTGTGTCCGTTCTGCAATGCATTGTGAGGTAATTTCCAGGGCAGAGGGGCAGAGGTTTAATAGGGGCTTTATAGAATTTAGGGATGCCAATGTCCTGCAGGTTGTTGCACCACAATCTGTTTTCTAGATACTCCAATTTCAGTATGATAAATTGATACATTTTATCCTGGTGTTGTGCTATTGACTAGACCTGATACAACTCATCCTCTGTGTTAGATATTCTCATTTTATCAAATTTCTCAATTCTCAATTTATCTTCATTTAAGCAGACAGCATGTTTCCCCATCTCCTTTCTAACCTGCTCTTTGCCTGTCTGCACAGCTTTCTCTACTGCTACAGTAATGGTGGGAGGGTTAAGAGATATCAGCTCATGTGTGAGATCATCACTCACTGCAGGCTGGGAGGAGGACTGTGTGAGGTTGAGACCAAGTTCCATGTTGGCAGAACCCTCCATGTTAGATTCCAGAGCTGCATTAGAGAGATCCGGCTGGCAGAATGAAGGCTGGGAGCGGTGCCCACCTTTGTCTAGATACTGCTCCATGGACAGAGTTCCAATGTCAGGAGGGGCAAGACCAATCACTGAAGGTGCTACGGACAGGTTTTATAAGCTGAATTAGGGTAGCTCAGAGGGAGCTGCAAAGAGGAGCAGCTAATCCATGTGGCACAAGTTTTCAGTTTCTTTTTAACAAAATTGTTTGTTTTAGTTTGTTTTAGTTCTTTGGAATTATTTCTAGCATCACAGCAACTGATGTTATTTTATAATTATTACTTACCTAGTTTTTTTTTTTTTTTTAATCAAAAAAGTTTTTATAGAACACTTTTGGTAAATACATCTTCCAATGCACATCGCCACACATGTCAGTAACATTCTAATACAATTATACATCACAATTACTTTCAATGGTGTTACATATCCCATTAGTCCATATAATTCATTTTAAAATAACTCCCAGCCTCCCTCCCACCCTACATACAGTACATAGCCATCCCTTGTATATTTATCTTTTCGTCTAAGAACACTGTAAAAGCCTACTCATCACTAGTTCTCTAGGGCTAATTCCTGGTGTGTCTAACCATCTAGATCATATGCTGTTTGGGTAGCCTCTGTGTTGGTATATGTATTTTTCCATAATAAGGGTTTTACTCATATGTATTATTCAGGTTTTAACGGTAGGCGGTACTGCAGACTTCCAGGCCATTAGGATGATTTTTCTAGCTTGAAACAAAGCCCTTGAGAAGGCCACTCTAGTCTATTCCTCAGGGATTGCATCCTCCAGGACCCCTAGCAGACAGCACATAGGGTCTACAGGTACCATTGTTTGGAACACTCCATTCAGTGTATTAACCACCTCATGCTAATACCAATGGAGCTTCGGGCAACGCCACAAAAAGTGTAAAGGCCCGCACTGTGCTGCCGGCATCGGCAGCACAAGAGGTCAGCCACTCTGCCCATTCTGTGTAGTTTTATTGGAGTATAATGCACCCTAAGTATTATATATAGTTGGGAAACTTTTTGCGCCACATTTAGGGAGCATGTAAATATGGCTTGTTACGCTTCCTCTCATTGATCCCCTGTTATCTGGCCCAGGTCCCTCTCCCATGCTTCTATCACCTTACAGGGATAGGCATGTAGGTGTCTGGTAAGTAACATTTGATAACATATGGATATAATCCCTTTTGTTGCACTCGAGGATTGCAGCACGTGGAACACCAGAGTGGGTGATACTTCCCATTCTCCAGCATCTCCCTGCACAGAAACCGCATGCCGAAGCTGTAGGTATGAATAGTACATATTATCTGAAAGATTGAATGGGACCAGCAACTCTGCAAAGGACAGCAATTTGCCATGTTTAAATATGTGAAACAGCATGGTCACCCCGTGAGCCCTCCATCTGGGCTCGCACTGTATCTTGGCAAGCTCCACATAGGTATGATTTCCCCATATTGGGCTGTATTCTGTAAATCCCTGCACCACCTGGAGTTGTCTTCCTTTGTTCCATACCTTTTGCACCAGGGATAGCGTTGGATTTTTTTAATTAGATTTTGCAAACATTTGTGCCTCCAGACCCAGAGCAATGGTCTCATCACCTGTTGCAAAAAGCATCAATTGTGCTGCGGAGCCCATTGGTTCACGTGTCATAGAGCCCACAATATGCTGCAGCTTGCTGCAATATAGTACAGCCAAGGGTTGGGGACCGCCAATCCCCCGCCTTCTTTGGGAAACTGTAACTGCAATCGCCTAAAGAGAGTATTGACTACTCTGAAAATCTTTACATGTATCACTACTGGTGAGTTATGGAGAAAGTATAATAATTTGGGCATTAAAATAATTTTAATTAAATTTGCCTTACCAGCTAATGACATCATAAGGTTGTTCCATGTGTTTATTTTGTCACGGAAGCGGGACAGTAATGGGAATATATTTAGGGAACAATAATCCCCAATGTTTGGTGATATTTGGATGCCCAAATATTTAAAACTGGTGGTCACTGGGATAGGACAGGAGTCAGGCAGGATCACTTCCCGACACTCGTCCAACATCATCAGGGCTGACTTAGACCAGTTTATAGTTAGGCCGGAGAAATGCCCAAACTGTTCTATTATGGCCTTCACTCCTATCAACGACTGACTAGTGTCTCCCAAGAAAAGCAGCATGTCATCCGCATATAACATGAGCTTTTCGTGCATGCCACCATATTTGAATCCCTCTGTCTGTGTGCTATCCCTTATCTGCGCCGCCAATGGTTCTATTGCGATTACAAAGAGCAGGGGGGACAGCGGGCATCCCTGCCTCATCCCCCTGCCCAGAGCAAAAGCATCCAACATCCTATTTGCTACTCTAATATTGACCTGGGGAGCTGCATATAATAGCTTTATCCATGCTACAAACCAGTGTCCAAAGCCAAACTTATCTAGTGTCGCCCATAAGTATCTCCAGCTGACACTGTCAAACGCCTTGTTGGCATCCAAGAACAGGAGAGCTCTGTGACCCCCATTATCAGCTTGTACTTGCATGTTCATATACAACCTTCTAAGGTTTGTGGCTGTGGATTTTTGTGGCATAAAGCCAGCCTGGTCCGGATGTATGATAGAGGATATTATCCCGTTTACCCAGAGCACCAGAACCTTGGCAAGGATCTTTACATCGCTTTGGAGCAAGGAAATGGGCCTGTAGGAGCCCGGGTCAGCCAGATCCTTCCCCAGCTTAAGTAATAGAATCACATTTGCTCTGGTCATGGAATCTGGTAGTCTACCTTCTGTTAAACTGGCGTTAAAGACTCTTAGTAGTTCTGGCAAAAACTTCTCTCCATATTGAGTGTATACCTCCATCGGGAGACCATCATCCCCTGGTGCCTTACAGGTAGGGAAAGAACTCGCCACCATCTGGAGCTCTTTCAAAGTTATTGGAGCATCCAGTTGTTGTCTAGCCTCAGCAGACAATGAGGGTAAATTGATGTTCGTCATGAATGCGTTTAGATCTACATCAGAGTAGGCCTCTCTGGACTTGTATAAGTCCGTATAAAAATTGGCCAGCTCAGAGAGAATTGCATCGGGAGAATTAACTATCTTGCCATTGGCAGCACGAATGGCTCCTATGGCTGGTGATTGTTGTTGGGATTTTGCAATTTTTGCTAGTAGGCGGCCCGTCTTTTCCCCCTCCTCATAAAACGCCAGTTTAATGAAAAATCTTTTGCAATCTGCAGTGGAGGATCTCACGTGGTCCAAGGAATCCTGAGCCATCATCCATGCCTGCCTTGCAGAATCAGTAGGATCAGTCACAAACGCTAGCTCTAGTTGATTCACCAAGTCCCCCGCCTGCTCTAGCAGAGCCGAGGTGTTCTGTTTAACCATTTGTATTTCCTGAATGGATATACCTCTACAGTATGCTTTAAACGTTTCCTATTTGTTCAGGATATCCATGTGCTGCTGATGTGTTCTAAAGAAATCCTGGATCTGAACCACTATCCATTCATGTGAATTAAACAATTGAAGCCAGAAGGCATTTAGCTTCCATGGGGCCCTAGATAGTAAGCTGGTGGGTTGCGTATATAACCATATGACTAATGGGGAGTGGTCTGATACTCCCCGTGGATAATATTCCACTTTAGAGGTGTATCCTACCAAATCAGGGGTACCAACACAGAGGTCTATACGGGATAGTGATCCGTGCGTCTTGGAGAAGCATGAAAACTGTTTATGGTTTGGATTAGGAATACGCCATAAATCAGTCCATCCTACCTCTGTCAAGAGACGACTAAGGGAAGTTCCCCTACCCCCCTGGGAGGTACTATAGGGGGGTGCCTGTCTAGTCTGGGGTCTAGGCAGCAGTTAAAATCTCCCATAATTAATAGCGGAATGTCTGGTTTGCTGGTCATATATGACAGTAGCAACTGCAACACCTCTCGCAAGAACGGGGGTGGTATATATACAAAAGCCAGGATCATAGTAACAGTATATATTTTACAGTGTAGGAAAATAAATCTACCGGATATATCTATCAAAGAGTCTAACTCCTGGTATGCTATGGCCTTGTGTATCAGTACACTCACTCCGCGGGAAAAGGCGGAGTAAGTGGAATGATATGCCTTCCCTACCCAGGCATATTGCAGGAAGCTAACCGTATTGTCCTGCAGGTGAGTCTCCTGCAGACTCCGCATAACCGCAGATATCATTGTTCTCTTCAATGGATCATTCACCCCCCGCACGTTCCATGACATTATAGGTGTACAAGACATATCATACCATTATATATCAATCTGTGCTTATAAGAAACCACTGCTGTTGCAGATGTATTTCCCTCACCTCCCCTGTTAGGGACTATAGTGCGGTCAGAGGAAGTCATCATGTGGCAAAGCTTCTGTTGGACTATTCTGTAGTAACACGTGCACTGGAGATGTGGTTAGAAACTGGTGAAAAACAATTTGCGCCACTGCGCATAAGTGTGAGCATACTGGTGAACAGATGAGTGGGACACAATCTGCAGATCTGTCCCTGCCAACATGGCAGAATAGATGATTCCCAAAAACCGTGGGGTTTGATCACTGTCAACCAACTTTTTGCCAACTGGGCAAAGAAACCTGTGCCATATCAACCTAGACAGCAGGTTTAATGCGCACATTGCACTTACGTTCTTACCGCTTGTATGGTTAAACTTGTGAACAAACAAAAACAGATTGCAGTTGGACTTCCAATCGCTGATAGTGGAATTTTAGTAAAAGTCCTCTTTAAACCAAGTAAAAACTGCACAAGTGATGGGGCGCCCTTCATGCCCAGCAGAGGTTGGTACAGCAACGTCATCCTTCTCCATTTTCTCATCTTCGTCGTCGAAGGCCCTGCCCATTTCGGTCCAGCCATTCTGCTGTGTCTTGGGCATTTTCAAAAAAGTGATTTTGGTCTCCTGCTGTAATGCGTAATTTGGCCGGGAAAAGCATGGCGTATTTTAACTGTAGGCGCTGTAGCCTTTTCTTGACTTCTGTAAACTTAGACCTTTTGCCATGTACTTCTGCGGAAAAGTCTATGTAAAAGGATATTCTGGTACCATTGAAGTGTACTGCTCCCTTTTCCCTGGCCAGTCGCAGCACCACCTCATGATCTTTGTAATTCAGGAGCCTGGCAAGCACTGACCTCGGGGGACTACCAGGCAGGAGAGGCCGCGGCGGCACTCGATGCGCCCTCTCCACTGCCTACAAGGGAGAGAATGCCTCCTTTCCAAACACTTCTTGTAGCCAGCCTTCAATAAATGAGGTGGGGTCCCTCCCCTCCACTTTCTCAATGTCGTCTGTTTTATCGAATGCCTGGTGGGCCTGCTGAGCTGCTACTCTCACTTCTCTGTTCAGATGGGGCATGTGGTCCTCCATGTCACTCACTCTCCCCTCTACAGCAGTGGCCCTCTCTCTGATTTTTTGTATGTCTTGGCGTAGTAAAGAAACTGTCTCCTTCAGCCCCCCAAATTTCTCTTTAAGATCTTCTACCGAGGCAGTGCATTTATGTACAGCCTGTAATATTTCACTCAGTGTAGGTTGGGGACTGTCCTCCGCCTGCATATCAAACAGATCAGGCATGGGATCAGGGACAGAGTCCATGGATTTATTGTCTTCCAGCCTGCCTGTGTCATCTCTGTCTGCCTGCATAGCAGACACTAGGGATGAGCTTCGTGTTCGAGTCGAACCCATGTTCGACTCGAACATCGGCTGTTCGACCGCCCGTCGAATTGCGAACGATATGGGCCGTTCGCGCCAAATTCGTGTGGCGCGTCACGGCCCATAATTCACTGCGGCATCGCAGTGCATTACTGGCTGATGATTGGCCAAGCATGCACTATGACCCGCATGCTTGGCCAATCACAGCGCCGTCAGTAGAGAGAGCTGTAATTGGCCAAAGCCAGGGTGGCTTTGGCCAATTATGGCTCAGGGGATTTAGTACACGCCCCACACTATATAAGGCCGCCTGCACGGCGGCCCTGTGTAGTGTGTGTTCCGGTGTGCTGAGAGATAGAGAGAGAGAGAGAGACAGTGTCATTTGATTTGAGTTAGATAGATTAGGCAGAACAGTCAGTCAGTTAGCTGCACTTACAGTGTATTGTGTATATATATGCATCCCAGGTGTTGCATATATATATATACACTGTATTCAGTTTAGCTAGATCCGTTCCTGTTATCTTCTATCTAGACTATTTACATTTAGTGCAGTGCGTCCTGCTCACAGTGTTCAGCTAGATCCGTTCCTGTTATCTTCTAGACTATTTACATTTAGTGCAGTGCGTCCTGCTCACAGTGTTCAGCTAGATCCGTTCCTGTTATTTACATTTAGTGCAGTGCGTCCTGCTCACAGTGTTCAGCTAGATCCGTTCCTGCTATTTACATTTAGTGCAGTGCGTCCTGCTCACAGTGTTCAGCTAGATCCGTTCCTGCTATTTACATTTAGTGCAGTGCGTCCTGCTCACAGTGTTCAGCTAGATCCGTTCCTGCTATTTACATTTAGTGCAGTGCGTCCTGCTCACAGTGTTCAGCTAGATCCGTTCCTGCTATTTACATTTAGTGCAGTGCGTCCTGCTCACAGTGTTCAGCTAGATCCGTTCCTGTTATCTTCTAGACTATTTACATTTAGTGCAGTGCGTCCTGCTCACAGTGTTCAGCTAGATCCGTTCCTGCTATTTACATTTAGTGCAGTGCATCCTGCTCACAGTGTTCAGCTAGATCCGTTCCTGCCATTTACATTTAGTGCAGTGCGTCCTGCTCACAGTGTTCAGCTAGATCCGTTCCTGCTATTTACATTTAGTGCAGTGCGTCCTGCTCACAGTGTTCAGCTAGATCCGTTCCTGCTATTTACATTTAGTGCAGTGCGTCCTGCTCACAGTGTTCAGCTAGATCCGTTCCTGCTATTTACATTTAGTGCAGTGCGTCCTGCTCACAGTGTTCAGCTAGATCGGTTCCTGCTATTTACATTTAGTGCAGTGCGTCCTGCTCACAGTGTTCAGCTAGATCCGTTCCTGTTATCTTCTAGACTATTTACATTTAGTGCAGTGCGTCCTGCTCACAGTGTTCAGCTAGATCCGTTCCTGTTATCTTCCTACTGACAGGCAGGCTTGTCTGGTTACAGTATATAAAGCTACCTGAAGAAAATTACAGGTGTTCTATTTGATCCTATTAGTACCACGGTCAGGCAGCTAGACTATTTACATTTAGTACAATGCGTCCTGCTCACAGTGTTCAGCTAGATCCGTTCCTGTTATCTTCCTACTGACAGGCAGGCTTGTCTGGTTACAGTATATAAAGCTACCTGAAGAAAATTACAGGTGTTCTATCCCAGCTTAGTGCAGCTACAGGCCATTAGTATGTCTGGAAGGCCAAGAAGGAGAGGCAGACAGTCACAAGCCAATAAGAGAGGGCAAGCAGGCTCTGTGTCTAGTGCTGGTCGTGGAGACGGTGCATCCTCATCAGCACGTGGCCATGGGACACGCTTGGCCTTTTTTTCGGCAGCTGGCCGCGTTGAGCCGCAACATGCGGAAGACTTGGTCGAGTGGATGACCAAGCCGTCCTCATCCTCCTCATCCTCTCTCACCCATGCCCAGGGTGCTTTGTCTGGCAAAGCAGCGGCCTCTTCCCTCAGCTCAATGTCATCAGTGACTCCTTCCCTAGCTCCACCATGTCCTCCTGAGGATTCCCTCGAACTGTTTGACCACAGTGTTGGGTACATGCTCCAGGAGGATGCCCAGCGTTTGGAAGACTCTGATGATGATACTGAGCTCGATGAAGGCAGTAACATGAGCACGGACAGAGGGGGTGCCCAAGAAGGACAGCAATCTGGCAGTCATGCTCCCCCTGCTGCAGCATACTGCCAGGTTTGCTCCAGTGATGAGGAGGGAGGGGATGATGAGGTCACTGACTCAACGTGGGTGCCTGATAGGAGAGAGGAGGAGGAGGAGGAGGAGGAGGAGGAGGCGGCACATCACCAACGAGGCAGGAAGCCCTCCAGGGGCCAGGATAAGGGCAGCACATTGACTGCATCACACCCCAAAGCTCCACATGTGCAGGACGCTGCAGTCTCTGTGCGTTATTCAAAAAGTTCTTTGGTGTGGGCCTTTTTTGAGACGAGTGCATCAGATCGCACCGCTGCTATTTGCAACATATGTCTCAAGCGTATCTCGCGTGGCCAAAACATCTCCCGCTTGGGTACCACATGCTTGACCAGACATATGTTGACCTGCCATGCAGTTCGTTGGCAAGCGTATCTAAAAGACCCACACCAAAGAACAAAGAGGATCTCTCCTTGCTCCTCATCAGCTGAGATTTCCAACCCCACTAGACCTTCAGTCCTCTCTGAGACCTGCAGTGAGAGGAATGAAGGTGTAGAATTAGGTGTGTCACAGCCAAGTACTTGTGGGCAATCTGCTTTTGGTACACCGACGTCAGATTGTACCAGGCAAATTTCCCTGCCCCAGCTGCTGCACCGCCGAAAGAAGTTTGCTCCCAGCCATCCACATGCCCAGCGGTTGAATGCTAGCTTGGCAAAATTGCCAGCACTTCAACTGCTGCCTTTTCAGTTGGTAGACTCTGCCCCCTTCCGTGAGTTTGTGGAATGTGCGGTTCCTCAGTGGCAGGTACCCAAACGCCACTTTTTCTCACGGAAGGCGATTCCGGCTCTCTACCGGCATGTGGAAGGCAATGTCCATGCCTCGCTGGACAGGGCGGTCAGCGGTAAGGTGCATATTACCGCTGACTCATGGTCCAGCAGGCATGGACAGGGACGTTACCTAAGTTTCACGGCGCATTGGGTGACTCTGCTGGCAGCTGGGAAGGATGCAGGACAAGGTGCAGTAGTGTTGGAGGTTGTTTCGCCACCACGCCTCCAAAATGCTGATTGTGACACACCTCTCTCCTCCACCCCCTCCTCTTCTTCTTCCTCCATGGCCTCTTCCTCGGAACCAGCGGTGCTCCGTAGGCGTTCAAGGGGCTACGCAAGTACGCAGGCCAAAAGATGCCATGCGGTGCTTGAGCTGGTGTGCTTGGGGGACAGGAGCCACACTGGGGCAGAGGTTCTGTCAGCTCTGCAGGGGCAGGCTCAGAGGTGGTTGACGCCACGCCAACTTAAGGCAGGAATGGTGGTTTGCGACAATGGCACCAACCTCCTCTCTGCCCTCCGACAGGGACAAATGACCCATGTGCCCTGTTTGGCTCACGTCCTTAACTTGGTGGTGCAGCGGTTCTTGGGCAGGTACCCGGGCTTACAGGATGTCCTGGGGCAGGCCAGGAAAGTCTGTGTGCATTTCCGCCGGTCATATAATGCCAGTGCTCGGCTGGCGGACCTCCAAAAGGAGTTTAACCTGCCCAAGAACCGCCTAATCTGTGACATGCCCACCAGGTGGAACTCAACGTTGGCCATGCTGCAGCGGCTGCACACGCAGCAGAGGGCCATCAATGAGTACCTGTGCGACTATGGCACCAGGACAGGGTCAGGGGAGCTTGGTTTTTTTTCCCCACGCCAGTGGGCCATGATCAGGGAGGCATGCACTGTCCTGTCACCATGCGAGGAGGCCACGAGGATGGTGAGCACTGACAGTGCATGCATCAGTGACACTGTCCCCCTTGTCCACCTGTTGGAGCACACGCTGCGTGGAATAATGGACAGGGCACTTGAGGCAGAACAGAGGCAGGAAGAGGAGGACTTCCTTAGCTCTCAAGGCCCCCTTTATCCAGACAGTGTTCCTGCGTGCCCGCCGATCACACAGGAAGAGGACGAGGAGGAGGAGGAGGAGGAGGAAGATTGTGTCAGTATGGAGGTGGAGCCTGGCACTCAGCATCAGCAGCAGTCTTTAAGGGATCAGTCCCAAGGAACACATGGACTTGTACGTGGCTGGGAGGAGGTGGCTGCGGACGTTGTTGTCCTTAGTGACCCAGAGGACTCCGGACCGAATGCCTCAGCAAACCTACGCTGCATGGCCTCCCTGATCCTGCAAAGCCTGCGTAAGGATCCTCGTATTCGTGGTATCAAGGAGAAGGACCAATACTGGCTGGCAACCCTCCTTGATCCACGTTACAAGGGTAAGGTTGCGGACCTTATCTTGCCATCGCAGAGGGAGCAGAGGATGAAACATCTTCGGGAGGCCTTGCAGAAAGGTCTGTGCAACGCGTTCCCAGAGACTGGGAGGTTACAAACTCCTGTTTCTGGACAACGTGTTGCTGAGGCTTCGGTCAGTCAAAGAAGGAGCGGTGGAGAAGGTGGCCGTCTGACCGATGCGTTCAGACAATTTTTTGGTCCGCAGCCCCAAGGTATGATCGGTTCCAGCAACCATCGCCAGCGTCTGTTTTACATGGTGCAGGAATACCTAGGGGCAAGATCAGACTTGGACACCTTTCCCACCGAAAATCCTCTGGGTTACTGGGTCTTGAGGATGGATCACTGGCCAGAGCTTGCACAGTATGCAATTGAGCTACTGGCCTGTCCTGCATCCAGCGTTCTTTCGGAACGCACATTCAGTGCTGCTGGAGGCGTGGTAACCGATCACAGGGTGCGTCTGTCCACCGACTCGGTCGATCGGCTGACCTTCATAAAAACGAATCAGTCTTGGATCACCACCAGCTACCAAGCACCTGATGCTGATGTAACCGAATAATTTTTTTTTAAATCTCAGATCCCTTCAAAGACTGCCTATGCTGATGCTGAGTGACTATCCCTGAGTAATTATCCTCTTCCTCCTCAATCATCACGCTGATAGCTTGTAAGAACATTTTTGGTTCTGGGCGCCACCACCAGTGCCTAAGGCACAATTTTTCAGCCCCTGTTTAACAGGGGCGTGTAATTACAATTTTTGATGCAATACTTTGCAGCAGGGCTCGTTCCTGCGTTCCAACTAGAGTGTCTGTGAGGGGTTGCAGTGTTGTGGCACCAGCACCAGTGCCTAAGGCCCAATTTTTCTGCCCCTGTCTAACAGGGGCGTGTAATTACAATTTTTGATGCAATACTTTGCAGCAGGTCTCGTTCCTGCGTTCCAACTAGAGTGTCTGTGAGGGGTTGCAGTGTTGTGGCACCAGCACCAGTGCCTAAGGCCCAATTTTTCTGCCCCTGTCTAACAGGGGCGTGTAATTACAATTTTTGATGCAATACTTTGCAGCAGGGCTCGTTCCTGCGTTCCAACTAGAGTGTCTGTGAGGGGTTGCAGTGTTGTGGCACCAGCACCAGTGCCTAAGGCCCAATTTTTCTGCCCCTGTCTAACAGGGGCATGTAATTACAATTTTTGAAGCAATACTTTGCAGCAGGGCTCGTTCCTGCGTTCCAACTAGAGTGTCTGTGAGGGGTTGCAGTGTTGTGGCACCAGCACCAGTGCCTAAGGCCTAATTTTTCAGCTCCTGTTCAACAGGGGCATGTAATTACAATTCTTGATCTAATATTTCACAGCAGGGCCCTGTGAGGGCTTACAGTGTTGTGGCCACAGATTTCTGCTGAGTATATAGGGCAGGACCCTACTTTCAAACATCTAACTTACAAACGACTCCTACTTGCAAACGGAAGGAGACAACAGGAAGTGAGATGAAATCTACCCCTAGGAAGGGAAATTCTCTCCTGTAAGAGTTAATATGGGAAAACAATTTCTCCTTTCCACTGATGCTTTCCAATCCTTGTTCCACAAAAAAACCCAAATTTTCAAAAAACATTTTTCATTGGGACAAAAAAGTGAGGTGAGAGTGCGCATGCGCGGGACTCCCGGGAAGACGCTCTGAACGGGAGCTCCGTCACAGCCGAGCCTTCCGCGGTCCCCAGACGCCGGATTTTCTAGCGGAACCATCCCGGATCAACACCCGCTTGTAGAGGAGGCTCGTGGGCACAAATCTATATGCCCAACCGATCTCAACGCTCAGCGGCTAGCAGGAAACTCTCCTTTGGCCTACCCGACCCCACTACATCTAAGATGGCGGCCGCGGCCTCTTCACAGGCAGACACAGGAGACGGAGACCTCATGGCAGACATCCCAGAGGAGGAACAGCTTCCCCACATCACACTGGGATCCTCTGTGAGTAACATCTCCCCCAAGAATGCCTATCCTTCCAGCAAAGACTCCCTCTTTAACAGGGCCCTATCTGATATGCTCCATATCCCCTCACTGCAGCCCCATCCCCTGCTATGCAACAGACAGCACCTCTGAACTCTCCCCACCAGTCAGACATGGCACAACTTCTGAATTGCTTTTCAGACATGCTGGCCTCAGGCCTGGCCCAAAATGCAGCACAAATCACCACGTCTATAAAGGCGGACTTACAGAGCTTGGGGGCTCGCATAGATTTGATCGAACAAGCAGTGGATCATACTGTGGCGCGTACCAATCAGAATACCGACTGCATTCAATTGATGCAGGAACAACTTGACACGGCACTAGGGAAGATTGACGATTTGGAAAATCGTAATCGGAGAGGTAACTTTCGTATTCGAGGTATCCCTGAATCTGTAACTAATATTCATGACACAGTGCAGCTTTTCATGAAAGAGCTTATCCCAGATATCTCTGACTGCAAACTAGAGATTGACAGAGCTCACAGAGCACTGCAACCACCCAGACAGGACGGGATCCCGAGAGATATAGTGGTTAAGCCCCACTATTACGAAACCAAAGAGGAGGTCATGAAAAGATCTCGGAACCTGGACACCTTATCCTTCCAAGGAAACAAGATTCAAGTCTTCGCTGACATCTCCAAAACTACAATTCTAAAGAGAAGAGCTTTAAAACCTCTGCTTGAAATCCTCACTCAGAAATCAATTAAATATCGCTGGACTTTCCCTTTCCGCCTTCAGTTTCAACATAAGGAAAGATCGTATGGATTCTCCTCATTCCAAGAAGGCGAACACTTACTCCTGCGACTTGGATTCATCTCTCAAGAAGCTTCCCCCCAGGATCCTCCATCCAAGTCAAGTTCCTCGAAGAGACCCCCTCCAGGCAGTCCCATCACTCCCCTCTGGAACAAACAACAACCGAAGCGTCACCGCGACTCCTTTCCTCCAAGATGAAGTCATCTTTACTCAGCTTTACAAGGACTATGTGACTTCCTTTTCTCCTTAAGGGTATACCCTCTGAATGAGGGGTATTTGTGTACATTGCGTACACCACATCCCATCCCACATATCCATCAGTGAAGATGGTCGCACTTAACGGATCTTTCCCCACTCACCTCATTAAAATGAAGATGGAAGCAGATGATCCCGGGTTGTTTTTTTTTTTTTTGTTTTTTTTTCACAACTACCCTCGGTTTTCATAATGGACCGCACTTGAGGTTATAATGACTTCCAGGAACACCAGGGCATAAGTTTGTACCCCATTTCACTCCCCCCCCCCTCCCTCCCACATCCCCATTCCTACCCTCCATCCCCCCTCCCGGTTACTAGTTGACCATCCCCTATGGCAGGTTTTGCTTTGTCATTTTTGTTTAAAGCAGTGATTTGCCCATGTTCCTTTTAGAGTTTGGGCTCAACTCCTCATTTATGTTCCGTTTCTTTTACTTGGGTATATATCTAGAATTTCTTGTCTTTCACACTCTTTAGGTTCCATTTTTCCCCAATAGATGGGGTCCCGGCGGCTCAGCTGGGCTAGCATCGCCACTCCCTCTGTTGTGATCAGGGGAGATCCTCCCACTGGTTACATCAGACTAACAACCTCGGCTGAGGTTGTTCCTGTTTTTCTGAGACCCTTTGTGCTTTGGGGTCTCAGACTCGAACTGAACTTTTCAGTCCAGTTCCTCGCTTTTCTGGGCTCTTACGGCTAGTCTTTTTTGAAGTTATTGGATTGTTTTATGTAATGATTTTTCCTTTCCTCTCTCATTTTCTTTTTTCTCCCCTCTTCCCCCTCTTCTCCTCCTTCCCCTTTTCTATATTTCAGGAATGTGCACAGGAGACCGACTTTATCCAGAGCCCTCCGCTGCGACAGCAAGATCTCCCTCCCAGATCCCACGCTGCTTCATCAGGGAACCGGGTAAGAACGCACCTAACATACCAGGGTTACTCCCTTTGTGAATATGGCTGACCCACCTCTTTTACAGAAGGCACTTAAGGTTGCTTCACATAACACCCAAGGGCTCAACTCCCCCGTCAAGAGACGCAAAGCATTCCAAAGCTATCACTCAAGAGGAATAGATGTAGTGCTCCTCCAAGAAACACATTTCCCCTCTAACTACTCGCCTCCTTTTTTACACAACAAATACCCCACTTTTTTTCTTGCAAACGCTAGCGAGAAAAAAAGAGGAGTAGCTATCCTAATCTCCAAACAGACTCCTTTTTCTCATACTTTAACCGTGAAAGACGATAATGGAAGATCCATTCTAATCAAAGGATTGATTGAAGGTAACCTCTATACTTTTATTTCATATTATGCCCCTAATAAAGGCCAAGCTAAATTCTTCTCCTCCTTACTGGCAATTCTCTCACCCCACTTCGAGGGTAGGGTGATTATGGGAGGGGACTCCAATATTACATTTGACCAGATTCTAGATAAAGCAGCTCGGGGGATCCCTCACCTCAAACAACCCCCCAAACAAAGCCTCCAGATTGCCAGACTTATTCACTCGGTGGGACTCATTGACTCATGGAGGGAATTAAACCCCTCAACAAGGGACTATACACACTACTCTGCACCCCACAAGACATATGCTAGAATCGACCACATTTTCATATTGAACTCAGACATACAAATTGCTAACCACGCCTCTATCCACGATGTCCCGTGGTCTGACCACTCCCTAGTAATTTTAGGAATATCCAATTCATTGTCTCCTTCAGGTCTACGCACATGGCGCCTAAATGAGAAAATCTTAGCTAATCCCGTCCACTGTACTATAATAGAAAAGGATATTAAAGAGTATTTTCTATTGAATGACACTGAGGACATCTCCCCTAACACGCTTTGGAATGCTCACAAAGCAGTAATCAGAGGGAAATTGATCCAACTTGCAGCAAAATTAAAGAGAGAACGGCAAATTGATATCATGAAACTAGAGAAAGAATACAAAAATCTCAGCAAGTCCCATAAACTGAACCCCAATCCTACCACTCTATCTAAACTAGATACTATTAGAATATCTCTTAACTCAGCTTTGACTTCCAACGTAGAAAAGCACCTTCACTGGCTCAGCGGCAGTTTCTATCTTCGAGCAAACAAATTTGGCCCCCGGCTAGCGGCCAAACTTACCCCGAAACATAGGTAATTTGCCCTACCCAAAATAAAAACCCAACCCGGATCGCACACCCAAAACCCAAGTAAAATTCTTAAATCGTTCCAATCCTTTTATGCCAACCTGTATTCCGACGATTGCCCAATTTCTCAACAAAAGTTGGATGCTTTTCTAGACAAGATCCCATTGCCTAAAATTTCCGAATCCCACCGTTCCATCCTGGAATCCCCATTTCAAGAATCCGAGATCCGAGCAGTCATAAAAGGGCTCAGAAAAGACTCAGCCCCAGGCCCAGATGGTTTCTCAAACCACTATTACAAAACTTTTATAGATTCCCTCTCTCCGTACCTGGTCCGCCTTTTCAACTCCTTAGCTAAAGCTTCCCCGTTGGACCCTAATGCCAATTTGGCTTTTGTTTCGGTCATACCTAAGCCAGGTAAAGACCCCAGCGAAGTCAGTAACTACAGACCTATTTCATTAATCAATAACGACCTAAAACTTATGACAAAAATATTATCCAATAGACTAGCCTCTTTTATAGATACATACATACATAAGGACCAAGTGGGGTTCATACCGGGGAGACAGGGACCGGACCAGATATGGAGAGCAATAAATGCAGTCTCCCTAATGAGATCGGGGTGGGATGGGGGATCTCCTCAGGGAGGCCTCCTCCTCTCCATAGATCTCCAAAAAGCGTTTGACACAGTGGCTTGGCCCTACCTCTTCACAATTTTAGGTAAATGGGGTTTTGGCCCAAACTTTATCAATATCTTGAGAGCTCTCTACCATCAACCTAAAGCACAGGTGAGATTGCAAGGACATCTATCAGATAAATTTTCCATACAGAAGGGAACAAGGCAGGGATGCCCCCTTTCCCCCCTTCTTTTCGCGATGGCTATCGAATCTTTAGCCATCGCGATTAGACAACACCCAGACATCCATGGAGTTCGCTGTGGGCAAAATTACCACAAATGCGCTCTATTCGCGGATGATGTCCTCCTGTTCGTCACAGCTCCCCTAATCTCCATCCCCAACATACTGCAACTTTTACAAGACTTTGAATTAGCTCCCGGACTTAAGGTTAATGTATCCAAATCAGTCGCTCTCAATGTTTCCTCTTCTCCAGACATCGTAAATACCCTAAAGAGTAACTTTCCATTCTCATGGAATTCTACATCTATTCCTTATCTTGGCATTAACCTTATGTCCGGCATCGATACTCTTTATAAATATAATTTTCCCCCCATGATCAAAAAGCTCACAGACGACATGACCCAATGGTCGCTATATAAGCTCTCGTGGTTAGGTAAAGTGAACGCAGTTAAAATGACACTCCTACCTAGGTTATTATATCTCTTCCGTTCCTTACCCATCCCAGTCCCCAAATTGCACATCCAATGCCTACAATCTGCCATAATCCGCTTCATTTGGGATAAAAAAGGCCACAGGTTTTCTAAAGAGGTGCTTTTTAGGCCCAGAAAAAAGGGAGGACTAGGGGTCCCTAATCTTTGGTGGTACTATCAGGCTGCACAATTGAGCCAATTCTCAACTATTTACATGAAAGGACTCAAACCAGACTGGGTGAGCATGGAGCGAGAAGCGGTCCCCGGTTTCACCTTAGACTTTCTGCTTTGGAATATCCCCAAAAAACGCCCCCCTATATTAGCACCCACTTTGTCTCACTCAATGAAACTTTGTGACGCCCTTCATAAGCTCAAACCCCTCATCTCCACATGGCACCCCCTGGCACATATCTTCAGAAATCATAATTTCCCACCTGGCCTAGAGATTCGAGCCTTTAAATGGTGGCTTGACAAGGGCCTTTATAGAATTGGTCAATTCTTCAACTCCAATGGTCCCCTTACTCTAGCATATTGTATTTCCAAACTTGAAATGCCTTCAGCCGAAAAATTTAGGTTCTTTCAACTCTCACATTTTTTGAATCGGGTATGGAAGAACAATGAAAACCATCTTTTTGTAACGCCTTATGAACAATGGTGTGCCTCAGCCTCAGACACCAAAGGTGGTATCTCTCTCATCTACTCATCCCTGGTGGAACCCACGGAAAAAGCAGCATACATGACAAGCTGGGAGCGAGATCTTGACTTCAGCTGGGACCTGGATAAGTGGCATATTAATTTTGCCCGCTCCTTTAAAGGTATGGTTAATACTTCAATTAACGAAGCAGGGCTGAAAGTTCTTACACGCTGGTATCTGGTACCGTCACGTCTTGCCAAACTCTATCCGCAAACGTCACCTCTTTGCTTCAGAGGATGCGGTCATGTGGGGACTCTTTTACACATACTATGGGAATGCCCTAAAATCAGAATGTATTGGAACAAGATCTTCTCCCTTATCCGCAGAACTTGCGGTTGTACTCTGAAACAAGATCGAACTATTGCACTGCTTAACGGTCACATACCTAAAATTCCCAAACATACACAGAAGCTGATCCAGTTTATTCTAGTGGGGGCCAAAATGACCATCACCAGGGCCTGGAAATCACCGAAAGTGTCCATTCGGTTAGCCAAACAAAAAATTACTTGGATCATGCTGCAAGAAAAAATTTCCAACACTATCCTAGACACCCTAGACAAATTCAAAACTATTTGGGAACCCTGGGCAACTCTAGTGGGACACCCTCTGTATGTGTGATTGATAGTACACAAGACTGGTTCTGAGTCGAGGGGCTCTCAGTCTCCCCCTCTTAGAGGTCTCCTGTGCACTTCCTTCCCATCATTCCTGACAATCAACTAATTCTTTCACCTTCTCTTTCCCCTCTGTCTCCCCTTATTTCTTCCTTTCCCCCTTTCTCTCTTCTGCTCTCTTTACAGTTCAATACGGGTTCCCTAGGCTCTCAGTACTTTCAATTACCTTGGCTACTAGCCTCAGGGCAGTTTATTAAAAGTAATACCCCTATAACCCCCAAGCATAACATGATTTGGACTAGATCATCCAACCAAAATTTAACCCACCCTGAGAGATAGACGGACCAGCTGGTTTCTCTTTCTTTTTTTTCTCTTACAGTAATGATTATATAAATGCGTTACTGACATGGTATTCAATTGTTATAGAGATACAAGCTCCCTTCAATTTTCTCCTTATTATAATTTTTCCGGATTCTGTAGTTGTGTATCTGTATTTTAGACGTTTATCCACATGTTAGTGGCGAGATGGGTTCAGGGAGACCCGGTTCATCGGAGCAGTTAGCTCCCAGAAGGGGCTCTGATACCGAGACTCCCAACGCCCATGGCAACGTATTTAGCTATGTTACAAGCCTATATTTACCCAAAATTTACTGTTGACATCTTTTATAACTGCTGTTCCACTTTTATAATTTGTACTCGAGAGCAATGTATTTTTTTTTTTTCTCATGATTGATGTAATCCTTCAATTACTTAATAAACTTCACTTTTGAAATTCAAAAAAAAAAAAAAAAAAAAGAAATTGTATTGATGTTTGACTATTATGGGCTGTTTCTTCAGAAGTGGTATTTATTCCCTGAAGAAGATTCATAACATAATTTTGAAACGTGCTGGATATCCCTCTCTGCAGCTTTCCTTATTAGAAACCACGAATAAAGGGAGCAGCAAGACTGGGGCTACCACTTCATGGTTCAAAATAGCTTATGTGCAATGTTAGCAATTTTTATTCATTTAATGTGCAATGTTGACAATTATTCAATGATATGTATCAACATGAGATCTTTTTAATACATTTTTCTATAATAAATTACAAGTTTTTATACGCAAAAAAAAAAAAAGTGAGGTGAAATCTTCTGAAGAGGAGGAAAGACAGCAAAACAAATGTCACAGGGGTGATAACCCTTCCCTATGTTTTCCAAAAAGCTTAGAAAAGATTTTTTGGCTGGAGCTAAACACGTTAAAAATGTTCAAAATTACAAAGAGATTCTACTTAACAACAAACCTACAGTCCCTGTCTTGTTTGCACCGCCTGTATACTGCTGTTCAGAGTATATAGGGCCTGGTGGCCCCACACCTTTCCTTATTTTAATTTGGGTGCGGGGTTCCCCTTAATATCCATACAAGACCCAAAGGGCCTGGTAATGGACTGGGGGGTACCCATGCCGTTTGTCTCACTGATTTTCATCCATATTGCCATGACCCGACATGACATTAAACCCGCAAGCAGTTTTAAATGAGATTTTTTCCTTTAAAAATGACATTTGGTGCAGGGACTGTTCTAAACATGGGAAACACGCGTCACTTTACAGGCATACTATAGACACCCCCCAGGTACGATATTTAAAGGAATATTTCACTTTTTTTTTTTTACTTTAAGCATCATTAAAATCCCTGCTCCCGAAAAAACGGCCGTTTTTAAAAGTTTTTTTTGCATTGATACATGTCCCCTGGGGTAGGACCCGGGTCCCCAAACCCTTTTTAGGACAATACCATGCAAATTAGCCTTTAAAATGAGCACTTTTGATTTCGAACGTTCGAGTCCCATAGACGTCAATGGGGTTCTAACGTTCGTGCGAACTTTCGGTCCGTTCGCGGGTTCTGGTGCGAACCGAACCGGGGGGTGTCCGGCTCATCCCTAGCAGACACTGCTGTGTGCTGTGAGGCAGTGGCGTAGCGTGGGTTGTCAGCACCCGGGGCAAGGCAAGTAATTTGCGCCCCCCCCCAACCTGCGGACTTTTATCACTCTCCGAGTCCCTTCAAATACAATAGTACTGACCCACTTGATTCCTATACTGACCATTACACACTACACTGACCACTATACTATACTGTCCACTACACTAAGAACTTCACTGACCACTATACTATACTGTCCATTACACTAAGAACTACACTGACCACTATACCACACTGACCACTATAGTGTCCAATACACTACACTGACCACTATACTGACCATTACACACTACACTGACCACTATACTGACCATTACACACTACACTGACCACTATACTATACTGTCCACTACACTAAGAACTACACTGACCACTACACTGACCACTATACTACACTGACCACTATAGTGTCCACTACACTGAGAACTACACTGTCCACTATAGTGTCCACTACACTACACTGACCACTATACTGACCACTACACTCAGAACTACACTGTCCACTACACTATACTATACTGACCACTATACTACACTGAGAACTACACTACAGTGACCATTACACTGTCCACTACACTACACTGACCACTATACTACACTGACCACTACACTAACCACTATACTGACCACTACACTATACTGTCCACTATACTGACCACTACACTGAGAACTACACTACACTGACCACTATACTGTCCACTACACTACACTGACCACTATACTACACTGTCTACTACACTACACTGACCACTATACAGACCACAATACTACACTGACCACTACACTACACTGTCCACTATACTACACTGACCACTACATTATACTGACCACTACACTATACTGGCCACAATACTACACTGTCCGCTACACTACACTGACCACTACACTGTCCACTACACTATACTGACTACAATACTACACTGTCCAGTACACTATACTGACCACTACACTGTCCACTATACTACACTGACCACTACACTATACAGACCACAATACTACACTGACCACTACACTATACAGACTACAATACTACACTGACCACTACACTATATAGATTACAATACTACACTGTCCACTACACTACACTGTCCACTACACTACACTGTCCACTACACTATACTGACCACAATACTACACTGACCACTACACTACACTGTCCACTACACTATAAAGACTACAATACTACACTGTCCACTATACTACACTGTCCACTACACTACACTGACCACTACACTGACCACTACACTACACTGACCACTACACTACACTGTCAACTACACTACACTGACCACTGTACTACACTGTCCACTACACTACACTATCCACTACACTACACTGTCCACTACACTGACCACTACACTACACTGACCATTACACTGTCCACTACACTACACTGACCACTACACTGTCCACTACACTGACCACTATACTACACTGTCCACTACACTACACTTACCACTACACTACACTGACCACTATACTACACTGTCCACTACACTACACTGTCCACTACACTACACTGACCACTACACTACACTGACCACTACACTACACTGACCAATACACTACACTTACCACTACACTACACTGACCACTACACTACACTGACCACTACACTACACTGTCCACTACACTACACACTATACTGTCCTGCCTAGTCTTCCTATACTGACACTACATATATGGCACCTGTCTCTTCTCTCCCCGCCCCCCCTCCTCACCTTCTTGTCTTGCATCGGTCTGGAGGATAGGAGGAGGAGAAGAAGACAGCAGCCCCGGCGGCTCACACGCTCCAGTGCTCGTCTCCCCTGCGCTCCGGCCGCCATATTCAGTGTTTCCCGGCGCACTGTAATTGGGCGTATGGTGGTCATGTGCGGAGGCGGGACTTCAGGAGCAACCGTGATCGCGGATAGGCCAGCCCCACGCCGCACATGACCCCCATACGCCCAATCACAGGACGCCAAACACTGGACATGGCGGCGGAGCACGGGGGACACAGGAAATTAAATTAGGAGGAGGCAGCCAGTAGTGACACTACTGGCACAAAATTGCACACCCCTAAATGTCGCGCCCAGGGCCACGGCACCCCCCGCCCCCCCACGCTATGCCACTGCTGTGAGGTAGCCTGTGACAATTTCACAGGTCCTGACAGTTTTTGGGCATAATATAACATGTCTCTGGGCTGGTCTTTTGTCTTGGGGGGTTTTGATGACTTACCCCCCTGCTCCGGTTTCTTGTCCTGGCCTCATGGTGTCTTCTGAGGCTGAGAGTGCCCAGCACCATCTTGGAATTCCTGGGAAGCTGAGGCCACGGCGCCCCCCCGGTTCCCATGGGTCATCATACCCGATCTGACTGCTGTTGTGGATTCCTGGGGTGTCTGGAGACTGTTAGGAGCCGTTACTGGACTTTTTCGGGCGCTGTGAGCGGTGAGGAAAGGATTCTCTGCAGGATCAACAGGGGGAGCACCGTCGAACAAGACTGTTCACATGGCTCGTCAGGCTACGCCCCCCATTTACCTAGTTTTATATATCTAATTTGCAGTCTTGACCTGTGCATGTTTTCATTTTCCTCCTAGCCATGTCAGTTGTGGGGAAAACATGTAAGTTAAGGCTGCGTATAATAATGGGTAATTACCTACCCTCTGCTGTCTTCTTCAGACACTGCAACCTGGACCAAGTTTCCTTGGCACTCTTTCCAACTGAATGGGCTGTGTGTGCAGAATTGCGTTATGGTGATTTAGGAGCAATTTAGGTTGACAGGCTTTTATAGTGGTTATTCACTAATTTTGAGATTATACTGAGCTATGCTAAGTTTTATTTAGGTGCTATTCTTTGGAACTGTACTGCCACTATGGGATGGCTTGATACCCTAATAGGAATGCTAATAAGAAGTTATAAGTTGGACAGTTGGCCTACGAGGCAGCAAGTGTAAATTTAGCTTTATTGCTTCTAAAGAATCAGAAGGGAAACAGGTGTTTTCAGTCAGTTC
Source organism: Lithobates clamitans (assembly GCA_037952925.1). Classification (NCBI taxonomy): domain Eukaryota; kingdom Metazoa; phylum Chordata; class Amphibia; order Anura; family Ranidae; genus Lithobates; species Lithobates clamitans. Next base: position 9,825,178 of record JBBGZY010000008.1, on the reverse strand, counting down.
TATAAATGTAAAATCTGCTTTATTTGTCAGCAAGCACAAACAACAGACTTGGTCATCAGTTTTAACTCAGACAATATAGATGCAGCTTCTTATCAGCACAGTACATAGTTTTAACACATATTCAAAATCCAAAACAGAGCAGGCTTACCAGTCAGGTAAGTTCATTCAAGCAAATCTTTTCATGAGGTCCAGGCTGCATAAAGGTCTCCTCTCAATAGACACCAACAATCCCCTCTCTCTCTAAGCACCTTGTTGATCAGTAGAAGAAAAAGTAACGTCCCTCTACAATTAACACCCTTCTGACTCCCCAGGCTAACTCTCCACATATCACCCCCCCTCTTTCCAGGTCAGGGGTCTGAAAAATATGAACAAAATGGCAAGAGACCCAGGGAAGGGGATCCAGATTCTGATGCACACTCCTAGGTTTATGTGCTGCTACAAATTTAAGTTTTTGGGAGCAAGAAACCACTTGGGGATTCTGGAGTTTTTGTCTTTATTTTGTGCCACGTAAAGAGGACATAATCCAACACATGCTTGAAGGACTGAAGAGTAGTAGTAGAGTGTCTCCTAAGCCCACTTTATCAACAGACGCTTTCTTTCCACAATGGAAATTTTTTTCCGAGCTGAAGTGAGCGTCTGGCTCAAATAATCTTCTCCCCCAACCACCCGGGGGGACAAATCATCACCCAGACCCAGCTTTGAAGTATCAGTTTTGACCATTAACACCTTCTGAAGGACTGGTTCCTGGCACAGAGTTTCTTTCAAGTGGCAGAAAGCTGCTTTTGCCTCAAGATTTCAGCAAACAACATTGGGAGTTCCTCCCTTTGTGAGGTCTCTCACATGTGTTGCCAGGCTGGCAAAGTTAGGAATAAACCTCCTTTGATACCAAGAAAATAATGTACCTGATTTTTGTGAGTGGACCAGTCCACTTTTGGATGGCCTCCACCTTGTTCAGCTGAAATTTGATCATGCCTTTGCGTACAACATACCCCAAATAGTAAGCCTTCTCTAACCATATTTTGCTTTTTTTCTGGGTTCACTGTGAACCCTTTTTTTTCAGAGGGCATCCAGGACTAACTGGACCTTTTTTAAATGACTTCCCCAGCCGTGAAAAATGAAAGATGACAATGTTGTTGAGGTAAGCTCCCAAGAATTCCTCATGGAATCTCAGGACTTTGTTCATCGATCTCTGGAAAGTGCCCAGGACCCCATGCAATCCAAATGGCGTTCTAACTTATGCCCCGTACACACGGTTGAATTTTCCAATGGAAAATGTCCGATCGGATCGTGTTGTCGGACATTCCGACTGTGTGTGGGCTCCATCGGACAATTTCCATCGGATTTTCCGACACACGCAGTTTGAGAGCAGGCTATAAAATTTTCCGACAACAAAAGCTGATCGAGTCAATTCCGACCGTGTGTGGCCAGTTCCGACGCACAAAGTGCCACGCATGCTCAGAAGAAATTCCAAGACGGAACAGCTCGGTTTGGTAAAATTAGCGTTCGGAATGAATACAGCACTTTCGTCACGCTGCAATGTAAAACATGGTTTAATACAGCGCACTTTATTCTTCTTTATAATGTGAGAAGAATGAAGTAGTTTTGCTGCTTATATTCACACAGACTTCTCACAAACTTCTTTCTTTATTATTTATCGAGATTGCCTCAATATATTTTGATTTGTCACATCTGACAAAATTATTTTTGGGTTGTTTTTTTTTTGTTTTTTTTTAAAGGCTGTTTTTTTTTTTTTTTTAGGTTTGTATTTTTTTCAAGGCTGATCTTTGTTTATTTTTTGGTTAGTTTTACTCCCTAATATTTTTGTGTGTGTTTTGTGTGTCAAGCTACCACAACACCAGCCATTGATATCTTATATTATTTAATCTCAAGAAGGTTGCTTGGTGTTGGTGTCTCTTGTTAATTTGACATTGTATTTTTGAAATGTACCTGAATCCTCACAAACAAGCTGTCCTTTTTGAAGGAAAACACACATAGGTGAGTATAATTGAAACAAAAATACTTTATTAAGGGCTCAGAACCAAACAAAGAGGGAGGCAACACTGGAGAAACAGCTGAAATTAGCGAAGCCTTGGACCCCCAGGGCAGACATCAATTATTTAACATCAAAATTGGTGGCCTGAGGAGTCCATATCTAAGGGAGTGCAGTCTGGTCCAGAAGTCCCAGAAATCCAGAAAGCAGCAGATGACATCTGTGTCCCTAGGCTGTGGTACTACAAGAGGCTGCATCTTTTGCCAGACCAGACTGGACCCAGGGTCATCACTTTCTGGTCTTCTTTCCATGCTTCCTTCCCGGCTGTGGCTCTGGTGTTGGAGATGTGGCAGGAGGAGGAGTAGGACCTGGAGGAGGAGGAGGAGTAGTATTAGGACCTGGAGGAGGAGGAGTAGTAGGACCTGGAGGAGGAGGAGGACCATGTGTGAGATCACAAATGTGGGTAGCAGAGCTTCCAAAATTAAGGACTCACACAGGAGTTGTTGGCCCTCCATCTGCAGCATTTTGCAGGCAGTTATGCAAGCAAAGTCCTCTTCCACAGTGTGGGGGGTTCTCAGGGCCTCTGTAGCCTTCCAAGAGAGGCCTATGGCAGCCTCCTCCAAGTTACTCCTCTTCCTGCCACTTTGTCTTTGCAGGTGGAGGGGAAGGACCTGCATATCAGGCAGCCTGCTTGGCCCGGCCACCTCCTGGCTACGACTTCCCTGTGTATGAAAAAGGGACATGGTTTTAGTTTTTGCATCATCAATCACAATCATAAATTAGTACTCCAAACTAACATCTAGTTAACATACTACTGTTATGTATGCTTATTCTGATATGTGCGCAATAAAAATTCTTTAAAAAAAAAAAAAAAACATCTAGTTAACATTATTGATTGGACAAGCAGAAATATTTAGAGGAATGCTATACCTGGCTGAAGCTGGGCTCCTCCACATCTTGCTGCCTGGAAGGCCCAGGTTGGGCATCAGAAGCCTCAGCTGGGGGGGGGGGGGAAGCATGGAAGGAAGAGTGGAGAGTGATGACCTGGGTTCAGTCTGACCTGCCAGAAAATGCAGTCTGTCATAGTACCACAGCCTGGGGACATAAATGTCTTCTGCAGCTCCGGATCTCTGGGAATCCTGGACCTTCTTGCGCTCCCTTAGATATGTACTCCTCAGGCTACCAATTAGGATCTTCAAATAGGTGATGTCTGCCGTGGGGATCACCGTCTTCACAAATTCCAGCAATTGATCCAGTGCTGCCTTCCTCTTTGTTTGGTTCTTATATTCAGGGTGGTTTATCTCCCATAGACAAGGCAGCTCCCTGAACATATCAATGAAGATTGCCATAAAGTCGTTATCTTTCAAGATATCCATTTTCACTGCAAGACACAACACAAGACAAACCCTAATGTCAGGCAAAACTCTCCTAATCTTGTTACAATATAGGACTCAATCTAGAAGCAGTATAGGCCTAAGTTTGGCTCTTACCTTCGTTATCATGATCGGTGCCTCTGATACTCCTTCCTCCGCTCACAGATCGTACGTACTACGCACACGTGTTACGCTTTATACACACTGCGCATGCGTGTAACTCCGCCCACCCCTGACGTTCTTTCTAGTCTGTTCCCCGCCCCTTTTCGTTTGGCGCAGTGGGGGAAGAGCACATGGCGGAGTCAGAGCAGGTGCATGCTAATTATAGCAACGAGGAGGAGGGGGAGGAAAGCCCGGAGCTGGAAACGTCTGGATCCAGAAGGAGAAGATTTAAGGCATCGAATATGTTGGAGATGGTCGACATCCTGAAGAGGGCCGACTATGATGGAAAATATGGACCTTACTCCAACCCCAATGTCAGAAAGGCCAAGATCATGGCGAAAGTGGTCAAAAGTCTGCACCGGAATTTCGGGGTACGATGATCGAAAGATCAGCTCAGGAAGCGGTGGTCAGACCTGAAATTAAGAGAGCACGAGCAGTACAGAAAGATCAGGAGAGTGCTGCAAAAAAGTAAGTAGCTGTGCTGTGTTCCAATTATTTTTGTGTTTATTATGTTCGTGCTGATCCATGTGCTTTTCTGAACTGTTCTACAGTTTAAAATTGCAACTTTCATGTTCATGGGCACATTACTCGTTCGTATCAAAAATTTTTATATCGGCCTATAAAACACCATTGTTTTGGCCATATGCATTTGACCACATTTTTTAGGGCCTACTTGTATGAAAATAATTTGGTTGTGTAGATGGGTTTGTTACTGGAATGAACTGCAAACTAGATTCTGTGTAAGGAGAGGACACTCAGCAGCTGTTTACACATCTGGACACAGGAGCACTAGTGTGGGACACAAGAACACCCTTTTTATTAGGGGGCCCACACAGGTGCTCCAGTGTATACTATAGGGGTGTTTCCATCTGTGAAGCTTGTACAAGACAGGTAAAGTATTGAAGCTTAACAAAGGACCCAAAAAATTCTACATCTTGGAACTCTGCCAAAATCGACAATTGTACCCCACTTCCAAGCAATGTTTCATATTTATAGTTCTGCCATCAAATATCTGTGTACTAAGTATACCATTTTTTTTCACATAGGTGAGAAAAGACTCGGAGGACACCCCTCATCCAAGGAGACCAGAGACCCCCCACCTCTGGAAGAAGGGGAAATCCCACAAAGACAAGCAGAGCAGGAGGAGGAAGACGTGGTGGAAATTGTCACCATAACAGGTGAGTGTCTGCGACCACAGCCTCAGGTAAGAGATGGATGCCGGCATATTTATAATACTTTTTTTTTGGTTTCTATCTTTTTAGGTGATCGTGATGTTGTGGATCCATGGCATTTCACCTCAGAAAGTTCACAGATCCTGATTGGGGAGGTCATGGGGTGTAATGTTGCATTGGAAAACATCAAGAAAAACATCAATGGTGTTATTCAAAAAAATAAGAACATCATTGATGTTTTGGGGAGAGTTTAAAACCCCTCCAAAGCCCTTTCTTTTATGGTGTGCTACAATTTAAAAAATTTTTGTCGAATTGTAGAAAAGCCAAATTTTGAAGAGGCACACAGTGTGTCGACATGTGCTATCTGCCATCACGGGAGATCAATGGACGTGTTTTGGGGTGCAACCCCTTCCTTAATAATAAAGTAGCTGAGAGGAAGGGGTTGCCCCCCCAAAACACTTCCCTTGATCCCCCGTGATGGCAGCTAGCACATGTTGACAATCGGCAATTTCTGTGCATCTTCAAAATTTGGCTTTTCCTGGGGTGACTTCACCCCATCTGAACGCAGTTTGTAAATACTCATGTCTGATATTGCCTTCAAGTTCTACCAAATGTGAACTTTGTAAGTTCAAGATTTTTGTCTTTCTTGTTGGTTTGAAACATGCCTGTTTTATCTTAAATGCACATTTCTACTTTTTCTAATGCCACCCCAAAAATTGTTATACAACAAACATGTTGGTTTATTTTAAAAACCTTGTCAAAATGCACATGTGATTGTGCAGGTATTAAAAAGATTGTTAATCAAGAATGTGTGGATAATTGTCTCAACGGTACAACACTTTTGTGGTGCTCTAATTGCTGTTTTCTGTGACAATGGGTGTTATTTCGTAAGGGCAAATCCACTTTGCACTACAAGTGCAGTTTCAAGTGCACTTGTAGTGCAAAGTGTCTTTGCCTTTAGTAAATAACACCCAACAGTGCTTTGTATAAGGTTACACAATCACACCATTTTCAGCACTCCACACATTTCTGTCAGGGTCAGCTATAACAAACACAAGCAGTAAATGTCACCAAAGATTTGCTTAATTTTTTTTTTTGATAAAGGTTTCACACATTGTCTGGCATATTGATAGCCCGCCTACCTGCAACGAATTCAAGGTATCTTAGCCGGACATCACAGACACTCAGGGAGGGCAAGCCAGGACGGCCACTTTCAAGCACCGTCAGGGTTGGTTCATTTTGAATTCTGGCTTTAGGCCCAACTGAGCCAGCATAGTTGGCAGAATGTTGCCGTAAAAAGTTGTGTAGAACACAGCACGCCAGGATAATGTGATTCAGTTTGTACTCCGCCATATGTATGGGTGTAAGAAATAGGCGGAACCGGCTGGCCGTGATTCCAAATGTGTTCTCCACCACTCTTCTGACTCTGGCCAGCCAGTAATTAAAAACCCTCTGGTTCGGGGTGAGGGTCCTCATCGGGAATGGCCACATAAGATGGTCCCCCAGCGCAAATGCTTCATCTGCAACGAAGACGAATGGGAGTCCTTCCACATTGTCTTCTGGAGGTGGCAAGTCCAAGCTGCCATTCTGGAGACGCCTGTAGAACTCCATCTGGGCGATGACTCCACCATCGGACATCCGGCCATTCTTCCCCACGTCCACATACAGGAACTCATAAGTAGCCGACACCGCCAACATCACAATTCTATTGAACCCCTTATAATTATAATAGTACGACCCCGAGTTGGGTGGTGGGATGATGTAGACGTGTTTCCCATCAATTGCCCCTCCGCAGTTAGGAAAGTCCCACCGCTGGGCAAGGTGGGAGGCCACAGTCTGCCATTTCTGTGGCGTGGAAGGAAACTGTTGAGCAAAACAAAAAATTAGTCTTTTTGCACATTAAAACATGGAAAGCAGATTAGACACAAACATTCTTGGCCAACATCAAGATAACATTTATTAATGGGAATTTTCAAACACCAAAGTATAAGGTACACCTATCATATTCCCCCTCCCCCCCTCTCCTGGGCCATTTCTAACAGTATAGGGGGGGGCTCTTGGACAGGTAACCCTTTCCACTTCACTGAGAGATGAATGCCTAAATAATGTGTATTACTTGGAACAGCCCCTCCTTAGTTACACTATTGGCAGCCCACTGGACAGGTAAGAAGTGTCATAATACAAAGATATAAATACACACTGTACACATTTGAGCACATTTGGACATTCTGCTATTACCTATCAAGATAATAATAGGATACAAAAACTTTAAACATTACCATTTTAAAGTATACAGGCAGGCCCTTGCACTACATGCTTTGGGGAATTCATCCATACATCTGACCACAAAAGAGATGGGTATAGTGTGTATGGGTTTGGCAAAGCCAGCAGATAGATGATTGAGGATAGATAGAGAATTGTTATCAGCTGACTTAGCAGTTAGGGGGAGGCAGGGTTCAAAATGATTTGGGGACCCCTAAATAAAAGCCTCTGGCACTCTGCCTGAATTTAAATTACAAATCCCATTTCAAAACATTTTAGGGGTGTTTGGGGTAAAGCACTACTATGGAGCTGATAAAATACATTGTTAAGTGACTACATGAGGTGAATATAGGGCCAGGAGAGCATGCTGGGGAGGTAAGTGAAGGCAAATATGTATGAAGGACAAAAAATAATTACATAAAAATCCAGTATGAATGAGGACAAAGGGGACATTCACAGCATATTCCAATCATGGTAATTAGGGAACGAGGAAAGAAATACAATATATTAACAAACATTAAATACAATAAAATGTGATGTTAAAGGATAAATCTTACCTTAATATACTCCTTGCAACATGGCTAGAAAACGGTCGGCTGCTCAGAACGAAGTAACAGAACGCACTGAAGAACAGCAAGGCCTGTGAAGAGCGACCTGAAAAACAGTAACAAACTAACAAGAACACAATGACTAATAAAAGTCACACAGAGCTTGCCTGCACTCACTGAAGAGCAGATACAAACCCACAAGCACAAACTGAACAGCAGAAAACGATCTGAAAACCACGAGTCTGAAAAAGCGTGAATCGTCTCTCACCAAACTTTTACTAACACGAGATTAGCAAAAGGAGCCGAAAGGGTGCTGCGCTTGGTTCTGAACTGGCCTTTTCTAGTCTTGTCGTACGTGGTTTACGTGACCGCGTTCTTGGCATTCGGAAATTCCGACAACTTTGTGTGACCGTGTGTACGCAAAACAAGTTTGAGCCAACATCCGTCGGAAAAAAATCCTAGGATTTTGTTGTCGGAATGTCCGATTAATGTCTGACCGTGTGTACGGGGCAATACTGTCATAAACCCTCTTGTTTGACAAATGTGTTTCTCTAATTAGCCTCTTGGGAGAGTGAAATCTTCCAGTAACCCTTTGTCAGTTCAAGAGTAGTAATATACAGGGCTGGTCCTAATCTTTCAATTATTTATCTACCAAGGGCATTGGATATGTTTCCAGTTTAGAGACTAATGAAAATCATTACAGAATCACCAGGTTCAATAATGTTTGGACCCTAGGACTATAGGACTTGACAACTACTCGAGGACTTCTCGATGATCCCAAGTTCCAACATTCTTCTATGCTCCACAAGCTCAATCTTACTGCAGCGTTTGGGCATGCGGTACGGTTTAATGTTTATGCAAACTTCATGGTCTCAGTAAATATTGTGTTCTATTACAATAGTTGAGCTCAGCCAGTTTGAGAAAATGTTTAGATTTCTTTGTAAAATTGCCCAGGACTCCTATTTTAAGAAGGGGAAAGGGTCTCTGAAATCCCTACCTTTCTCTTTTTTTTTTTCAATTTAAATTTTTATTGTTTTTTTCATAAAGATTAACAACACTTTACAATTGCGAATATACATGAAGGTTTAACATTTTGACAGTTGGTAATAATGTAGACACCGAAGGCATGTATGTTGGACAATATTTTCATACATCATCCAATAGAAAAAGTTAATAGTAATCTCAACATGTTAGTTAGTCTGAATGTTTCAAAAAGGGTTCATGGTGAAGTCACTTACAGTAGAGTATTTCTTATCAATAATTTTTATTGATTTTTATAGTAGTACAAAAGATGAAAAACATGTACTGTCAGTACAAAATAAGTACAAATGCTGATAATTGTTGTTTATCATATACATTTTAACTATTTTGATAACCTTTATATATATCAACTGGTATCATTAACAATTGGGTCCATCCCTCTGTCCCGATCGCCTCAACGGGATCTAACTGCGACCAGGTAAAGGGAACGTCCTGTTATATTTCTTATTTCCATATATATTACTTTTAGTACATTTTGTTTCAAGTAAATGTATGTTTTAGAAACATGTACTTCCATATTCCTTTGCGTTGGGGAAAAAAAAACTAGTGAGAGAATTAACTTGCAAGTGGAGTAATAATAAAAAAAAAAAAAAGGGGGGGTAAAGGGGGTAAATAGGGAAGAAAAGGGAAATTAAGGAACTAAATTCCTGTGGATGGTGTCATTAATTTATTTGTGGTTTTCAGTTGAATAAATTGTATTACTTTATAATTTTATTTTATCAAACTATACCCACTTGGGAGTTGTTGCGCTGTATGTGTATTGTAGGCTTTATACCATTCTATCCATGGTTCCCATTGTTTAAGGAATTCTGTACATTTCTCGTCTCTGTAGGCCAACATACTTTCATAGGTGTAATGATTTGTAAGTGTACGAATAACGTCTGCAATCTCAGGAAGAGTTGAAGATCTCCAAAGCCTAATGCCGCGTACACACGAGCGGACTTTACGGCAGACTTTGCCCGGCGGACTTTTCAACGTACTTTACGACGGACTTTCTGAATGAACGAACTTGCCTACACACAATCCACCAAAGTCCGTCGAATTCGTTCGTGATGACGTACGACCGGACTAAAACAAGGAAGTTCATAGCTAGTAGCCAATAGCTGCCCTAGCGTGGCTTTATGTCCGTCGAACTAGCATACAGACGGCTGACTTTTCGACCGGTCTCGATTTTGACGGATTAATTTAAAACATGTTTCAAATCTAAGTCCGTCCAACTTTTGAGAAAACAAAGTCCGCTGGAGCCCACACACGATCAAATTGTCCGACCAAATCCCGTCCGCCGGGCAAAGTCTGCCGTAAAGTCCGCTCATGTGTACGCGGCATAAGTATGACCAGTTTGGCTGCCAGGAATAGATGGGTGGTAAATGATCTAAATAGAGATAGTATGTTTTCTATGCCTAGATTTAAGATAACCAATGATGGTGAGCATTGAGTAGATGCTCCAGTGATTTGTTGAAAGATTGTAAATACTTTGGGCCAGAATGTGACCAGTTTTCCACAGGTCCACATTATGTGAAACAGGTTTCCTGTTTGTGTGCAGTTCCTCCAACATAACGGAGGTGTGGAGGGGTCAAATTTGGCTATCCTATATGGTGTTAGATACCATCTTTGTGAGATTTTGTGGGATAGTTCCCAGAGATTTGTACATTTGGTGGCTGAGAAAGTGTGTTGTAATGCTTTGTGCCATTGACCTTCAGTATATGATATTTCTAGGTCCCTTTCCCATGCTATCATAGGGTTTGTTTTCTCGAGAACAGATTTATTATCTAAAAAATTATAGAAACGTGATATTTCCCCTTTGTGATTCTCTGTAGCAGTAAGGTAAACATGTATTTTCCAAAATAATTTGTATTGAGGCGATTTACTGCTTTTGAGGAATGAGGTTACCCGTAAGTAGTTAAATTGTTCAGAAGATGGGAGACCATATTCTGATTGTAATTGTGTGAAGGATTTTAATCCATTGTCTGTGGATAGATCGGAAATCCATTGTACTCCTCCAGATAACCATTTGGACAAGCATAAGTTCGGAACTAATAAAGCTATTACATCAATGGGTATAGCAAGATGGATAGTAGGCGATGAGATTGATTTAAGTGTTACTAGTGTTTTCCAATAATTTAGGGTCACTAGAATTGTGGGGGAGATATTTTTGTTTTTTTGGGTATGGAAGGGTGAGGCCAGGATGAAATTATGGAGGTTCAAGGGTTCCCCATAATGGTGTTATTTTGTTAGGGAACCACCCTCTGACCTGTGCCAGTACGGCCGCTATGTGGTAATCAATAAAGATTGGAGCTCCTATTCCACTTGTCTTTTTTATTTTGTTAAGTCTAGAAAAGGCACTTCTTGCTTTTTTTCCCTCCCACCGGAAGATGGCTAGTGTACTTTGCAGATTTTTAAAAAAGGCTTTTGGTGCTGGTATAGGAACTGTTCTAAAGACGTACAATATTTGAGGTGATATTTGCATCTTAAATGCTGCAAGCCTGCCTGATCATGATAGTATATGTTTATTTAAGTTTTGCGTTCCCTCCTTTACTTTTCCTTTCAGTGGTAGATAATTGGGTTTAAAAAACTAGTCAGGATGAGAAGTAAGGTTAATCCCCGTATAAGTAATTATATGATTATTCCAAATATATGGGAAATTAGCTTGTAACTCTATTTTGTTGTAATGAGATACTCAAAAATCTAATATGTATGACTTGGTGTCATTCACTTTATACTATGACACTTTGCCATAATCTCGGCGTAAAGAGGACACTTTCTCCAAGGAAGACACCGGATCAGTAAGCATCAAGATCATATCATCAGCAAAAAGGCTGATGACATGTTTCCTTTTGTTGATCATGAAGCCTTGTATTTGAGATGATTGTCTAATTTTTGCAGCTAGTGGTTCCATTAATAGATTAAAACTGAAAGGGGACAGTGGACATCTTTGCCTAGTACCATTTGAAATCCCGAAGGATTTAGAGAGCATCCCTGATGTGTATACCTTTGCTGATGGAGAGGTATACAAGGCCAGGATAGCAGACAATAGATGACCTGTGAAACCAAATTTCTCTAAGGTTTGTGATAGATAGAGCCAGTGTACCCTGTCGAACGCCTTCTCCGCATCCAAAGCTAGGAGCAGAGAAGGCGTTCGAGTTCTCCTAGCTATATGAATTATATTGATTAGGTGTCTGGTCGCATCTGATGCTTGCCTGCCTTTTTTAAAGCCCGATTGATCTGGGTCAATTAGGGTAGAAAGAATATCCATCATCCTGAGTGCTATCATTTTGGCGTAGATTTTTAAATCATTATTTAGTAATGATATAGGTCTAAAATTTTGGGGTTGATCAGGTGTCTTCCCAGGTTTCAGCAACATCACAATGAGTGCTTCAAGCATCTTGGGAGGAAAGGAAGCAGAGGCAGCAGCTCCATCAAACACTTTGAGGAGATACGGTCCCAAAATTGATTGGAGGCTCTTGTAATAATCTCCTATTAGTCCATCTGGTCCTGGTGATTTATTGCTGGGGAGTGTTTTTATAGCACATAATAATTCTGTCAGGGAAAAGGGTGAGTTGAGTTCCTGTAGTTGAGTTGATGTAAGTGTAGGAAGTTTGGTGTTGGACAGGAAGTCATTTATAGTAGTTGATGTGGGTTGTGGTGTTAAGTCGTCTTGGTTGAAGTTGTAAAGAGAGCTGTAATAGTCGCTAAATATGTCTTTGATGCCCTCTGGGTGTTATATTTTTTGTTGATTTTTAGGATGAATAAGGTAAGCTACTTTGGTCTTAAAACTTTGTCCTTGTATTTTTCTAGCCATTGCTTTCCCAGCTTTATTGCTAGTAGAGTAAATGGACATTTTTAATTTTTTCTCTGTTTGTTCAAATGATTGGAGTAGTATAATTCTAAGGTCATGTCTCAGTTCAGTAAGTTTAGCACTTGTGGAGGGGGTAGGTTTAGTTTTATTGAGAGCTTCCAATGTGTCAATTTCTGTTAGTAGGTTAGTCATTTTTGCTGCTTCTGCTTTCTAAGTTTAGCCCCTAGCTGAATAAATATGCCTCTTATGTAGGCCTTGTGGGCATTCCACAGCAGAAAAGCATTATCTGTGGATGGTGAGTTGATCTGAAAATAACTTGACAAGTGTTCTTCTAGTGCTTTTTTAGTTTTAGGCTTTTGGATGATATGTGAATTGGCGCGCCATACATAAGTGGTGGTGCTAGGATAAGAATCCTTTAGTGTGAGGAGAATGGGAGCGTGGTCTGACCATGCTATTGTTCCTATTTTAGCATGGGACACTTTTTGTAGTAGCCACTTATCCGTCAAGATCAGATCAATTCTTGTATACGTACAGTGTCTATGGGAAAAAAATTAGTAATCTTTCTCGCTAGCGTGCAGACAACGCCAAGTATCGTATAGATCATGTGAACATTAAAAAATTAGTTAAGGAGGAAGTTCTTTTAGAGGGCACTGTAGTAGAGTCCATTAGTGGATCCAGAGCAATGTTGAAGTCCCCGCATATTATGAGAGATCCTTGTTGTAATTTCTTTACCTTCTGCATGAGCCCATTCAAAAATTTAATTTGGCGTTTGTTGGGGACATATACATTCATCAGGATGTAGCGGATGTTATTTATGCCTCAGACGATAATGAGGTAACGTCCTGAGATGTCAGTCGTTGCTGAGATAAGGTTTAAGGAAATTGTGTCTTTAACTGCAATCATCACGTCTCTTTTTTTAGCTGGCATGTTGGAAAAGAAAAAGTGTTGAAATGATTTATGAGTACATTTAGGTGGTGCGTTTTGGTGAAAATGTGTCTCTTGGACGCAAAGCACATCGCACTGAGATGAGTCTGCTTCCTTCCATAGGGAAGCCCTCTTAGCTGGATGATTTAGGCCATGTGCATTAATAGAAAGAATTTTAACTGGAATCTTGGTGTTTTAAATGGTGTTTTTGTGTTCGGTGATAAATGTACTCACTGTTGGTAGCATATGCAGGTTGGTTATGTTTGGCTTTTGTTCGTTTGTTCTTCTTGTTGATGATCGTACAGGGTCTGTAGTTGTCTTCACCATGATAAGGGTAGTTGTTAAGAGAGTCTGGATAGAATGGTAAGTATAGTTCCTGTAAAAAAAGGAAAGATGGAAAGCAAAACAAAAAGGATGAACAACATAAACTAGAACTTAAAAGGAGGGTAATGATAACCCAGGTGCAGATCATGTCTGCTCAAGTTTCGGGAGCTTGTGGTGTGGCATAAGCTCCAATAGGCGGGGTTGGGGGTTAGCGTTATGAGGCGTAATAGTAAAGACTTAATGAGGGTACTGTCATTTGGAGGCTGAAGCAAGTTGCCAATCTGGGAGAATTTTGTTGAAATTCCTGTTGTCAGAGGGGGTGGAGTGTTCCTCTGAGGTGATCTTCCATTTTTGAAGCAGTTGATAGCCTTTGGATGGAGATGTGATCACATGATTCACGCCATCACGCCATGATTCACGCACTAGTTGAGTATTAGTGTAGGGTACAGCATTCCACAGACTAGGCACACTTTCACAGGGTCTCCCAAGATGCCATCGCATTTTGAGAGACCCGAACTTGGAACCGGTTACAGTTATAAAAGTTAGTTACAAAAAAAGTGTAAAAAAAAAAATATATAAAATAAAAAAAAATAGTTGTCGTTTTATTGTTCCCTCTCTCTCTATTCTCTCTACTGTTCTGCTCTTTTTTTACTGTATTCTATTCTGCAATGTTTTATTGTTATTATGTTTTATCATATTTGCTTTTCAGGTATGCAATTTTTTATACTTTACCGTTTACTGTGCTTTATTGTTAACCATTTTTTTGTCTTCAGGTACGCCATTCACAACTTTGAGTGGTTATACCAGAATGATGCCTGCAGGTTTAGGTATCATCTTGGTATCATTCTTTTCAGCCAGCGGTCGGCTTTCATGTAAAAGCAATCCTAGTGGCTAATTAGCCTCTAGACTGCTTTTACAAGCCGTGGGAGGGAATCCCCCCCCACCATCTTCCGTGTTTTTCTCTGGCTCTCCTGTCTCAACAGGGAACCTGAAAATGCAGCCGGTGATTCAGCCAGCTGACCATAGAGCTGATCAGAGACCAGAGTGGCTCCAAACATCTCTATGGCCTAAGAAACCGGAAGCTACGAGCATTTTATGACTTAGATTTCGCCGGATGTAAATAGCGCCATTGGGAAATTGGGGAAGCATTTTATCACACCGATCTTGGTGTGGTCAGATGCTTTGAGGGCAGAGGAGAGATCTAGGGTCTAATAGACTCCAATTTTTTCAAAAAAGAGTACCTGTCACTACCTATTGCTATCATAGGGGATATTTACATTCCCCGAGATAACAATAAAAATGATTAAAAAAAAAAAAATGAAAGGAACAGTTTAAAAATAAGATAAAAAAGCAAAAAAAGAATAAAGAAAAAAAAAAAAAAAAAAGAACCCCTGTCGCCCCCTGCTCTCACGCTAAGGCGAACGCAAGCGGCGGTCTGTCGTCAAACGTAAACAGCAATTGCACCATGCATGTGAGGTATCACCACGAAGGTCAGATCGAGGGCAGTGATTTTTGCAGTAGACCTCCTCTGTAAATCTAAAGTGGTAACCTGTAAAGGCTTTTAAAGGCTTTTAAAAATGTATTAATTTTGTTGCCACTGCACGTTTGTGTGCAATTGTAAAGCATGTCATGTTTGGTATCCATGTACTCGGCCTAAGATCATCTTTTTTATTTCATCAAACATTTGGGCAATATAGTGTGTTTTAGTGCATTAAAATTTAAAAAAGTGTGTTTTTTCCCCAAAAAATGCGTTTGAAAAATCGCTGCGCAAATACTGTGTGAAAAAAAAAATGAAACACCCACCATTTTAATCTGTAGGGCATTTGCTTTAAAAAAATATATAATGTTTGGGGGTTCAAAGTAATATTCTTGCAAAAAAAATAATAACTTTTTCATGTAAACAATAAGTGTCAGAAAGGGCTTTGTCTTCAAGTGCTTAGAAGAGTGGGTGATGTGTGACATAAGCTTCTAAATGTTGTGCATAAAATGCCAGGACAGTTCAAAACCCCCCCAAATGACCCCATTTTGGAAAGTAGACACCCCAAGCTATTTGCTGAGAGGCGTGTCGAGTCCATGGAATATTTTATATTGCGACACAAGTTGCGGGAAAGAGACAATTTTTTTTTTTTGCACAAAATTGTCACTAAATGATATATTGCTCAAACATGCCATGGGAATATGTGAAATTACACCCCAAAATACATTCTGCTGCTTCTCCTGAGTACGGGGATACCACATGTGTGAGACTTTTTGGGAGCCTAGCCGCGCACGGGAGCCCGAAAACCAAGCCCTGCCTTCAGGCTTTCTAAGGGCGTGAATTTTTGATTTCACTCTTCACTGCCTATCACAGTTTCGGAGACCATGGAATGCCCAGGTGGCACAAAACCCCCTGGGCATTCCATGGCCTCTGAAACTGTGATAGGCAGTGAAGAGTGAAATCAAAAATTTTCACCCTTAGAAATCCTGAAGGCGGTGATTGGTTTTTGGGGTCCCGTGCACGGCTAGGCTCCCAAAAAGTCCCACATATGTGGTATCCCCATACTCAGGAGAAGCAGCTAAATGTATTTTGGGGTGCAATTCCACATATGCCCATGGCCTGTGTGAGCAATATATCATTTAGTGACAACTTTGTGCAAAAAAAAAAAAAAATGTGTCACTTTCCCGCAACTTGTGTCAAAATATAAAATATTCCATGGACTCAATATGCCTCTCAGCAAATAGCTTGGGGTGTCTACTTTCCAAAATGGGGTCATTTGGGGGGGGGGGGGTTGTGCCACCTGGGCTTTCCTTGGACTCCGAAACTGTGATAGGCAGTGAAGAGTGAAATCATAAATTTACACCCTTAGAAATCCTGAAGGCGGTGATTGGTTTTCGGGGCCCCGTATGCGGCTAGGCTCCCAAAAAGTCCCACACATGTGGTATCCCCATACTCAGGAGAAGCAGCAGAATGTATTTTGGGGTGCAATTCCACATAGGCCCATGGCCTGTGTGAGCAATATATCATTTAGTGACAACTTTTTGTAAATATTTTTTTTTTTTGTCATTATTCAATCACTTGGGACAGAAAAAATAAATATTCAATGGGTTCAACATGCCTCTCAGCAATTTCCTTAGGGTGTCTACTTTCCAAAATGGGGTCATTTGGGGGGGGTTTGTACTGCCCTGCCATTTTAGCACCTCAAGAAATGACATAGGCAGTCATAAACTAAAAGCTGTGTAAATTACAGAAAATGTACCCTAGTTTGTAGACGCTATAACTTTTGCGTAAACCAAAAAATATACGCTTATTGACATTTTTTTTACCAAAGACATGTGGCCGAATACATTTTGGCCTAAATGTATGACTAAAATTGAGTTTATTGGATTTTTTTTATAACAAAAAGTAGAAAATATCTTTTTTTTTTTAACTTTTCGGTCTTTTTCCGTTTATAGCGCAAAAAATAAAAACCACAGAGGTGATCAAATACCATCAAAAGAAAGCACTATTTGTGGGAAGAAAAGGATGCAAATTTTGTTTGGGTACAGCATTGCATGACCACGCAATTAGCAGTTAAAGTGATGCAGTGCCAAATTGGAAAAAGACCTCTGGTCCTTAGGCAGCATAATGGTCCGGGGCTCAAGTGGTAAAGCACTCCCATTCTTCCTAAGTGTTCAATTTTTCTAGGATTTGATCCCATTTAATGTCAAGTTTTCCCGTATTTCCACATCTGTGGCCAGATCTGAGTCATTTGTAATTAATAGGCCTAGCAATGAATTCTTTCTAGTCAGGGAATCCACCAATTGGGACAAAAAGTTGTCCTTGGAAAGAAATGGCTGCACATCCAAAGGTTCCAAAATATTGTGCCTTTATTTAAAATCACCAGGATACACTAGGGATACCAGATATTTAGTCACATAGTCTACGTGACTAAATATCTGGTATCCCTGGTGTATCCTGGTGAATTTCAATAAAGGCATGATATTTTGGAACCTTTGGATGTGCAGCCATTTCTTCTTTTTCCAAGTATTCCAGGGACGCGGGCCGAGGCAAGCACTCCTACTTGGTTCCAACCATTCATGTCATTACACACACCTGGGGTGGAGGATTCTTTCTTCCCTGATGAAGAGTTGTCCTGTAAAACATTTAAGAAATGACGGGTCTTTATTGAGTGAGCCTTCCCTTCTGCCCAGTCATATCTGGATAGTTGAAGTCCCCCATTATGATGATAATACTCTGCCCCTCTGTCATTTCTAACTGTGATCCAACTCCTCTACCTTCAGGTTAGTAGGCCTGTATCATACCCCCCCCCACTATTAATTTCCCTCTTAAAAAAAGTCTATAAGAGCGGCGCTTAAAATAGATGATGTTAAAATTAGTGAGTCCGAGGTATAGGGAGGAAGGTTCCAGTCACCGGTAGAAGTGCATGGATGTAGAAGCACACAACACCACGTGGTAAAGTGATCTGCTTACCAGAAAACAAAACAAGCTAGGCATATAATTTAATCCATGGCTCATCCAGCATGTTGGCCTCCACAATACACCCTCAAGGAATGGAACAGCAATATCCGGATAACCTTCACAGCCGGTATAACTTCTCCAGGGATTCACATCAATAGTACAGACTCTCAGTAAACCGATCAACCATGCCCAATGAAAGAAACATAAGCGACCAATAGTGAAGCCTTTTGTTATTCTAAACAAATCCCTGTGTGTTCCTCTCTGCCTTTGTTCTGAAACAAACTTTTCATTCTCAGATAAGGTTACCTTGCTGAGATTGAAAATCCCAACATCTTTTATACCCTCCTTCTTTTTCGTTCTGTATCTCCTCCCCCTCTGGTCCCTCTCTTGGATCGCCATCTCTTTTGTTTTTTTGTGGACCCTTGGGAAAAAAAGGAAAAGACGAGGGGGGCCAGAGGATGAGGGACCATTAGGAGGGTATTGTGATCGGCGTGGTGGGTAAGGAACAGGACTATTCCACCCAGAGCGTTCCTGGGTTCTGATTCTCTCCCTAGGAGTTCGCTGTGAAGGATGTTCAGTGATGTATCTATTATAATAATCATCTCTGAAATCATCATAATAATTATCATGTTCGTCAGTCAGAGGTTCATAATAATTATTGGTGGAAATTCCTCCAGTATAATTTTTTGGTGGGTGATTATGTTGAACATAATCACCCCTATCATCATGGTTTCTACTCCTTGGATGACTGGTTTTGTGCAATTTTTTTGGGGGGTACCTGCTTCCACCCACCATCAAATATATTTCCCCATTTGCCACCCATTTGGTGGGGTGTGTTAACAACATCAGATCTACTACTGATGGCCTGTCTGGGTGCATCCTCGGCTCCTCTATTAGCCAAAGTCGTCCTTCTGACCTGCCATTTGAAAACTTGATTAGTTTTATAATCTTCATGATCTCTGAAGTATTTCTTTTTCTTTTTTCTTTTCTGATCAATGTCTTCCTCTTCTAACACCCTTTTAAGGTTATCAGATTTGTTTTTATACCCTTCTAATTCCTTATAAGGGGTTAATTTCAATTTAACCTCAGTGATATCCTCATCCAATTTATTAAGTTTTCTTCATTCTTTTTCGTATTCTTTTCGTCATTGAAATATTTATACCACCCACCGATATTGGATTCATCATCCTAGGGTGTCATTTGAAACCTAAGGCTCCTGGGAACCATTTGGTCTTCTAGATATTTTTCTAGAAAAGCAACATCCCAGTTACCATGTATCTTTGCAATCATAAGGTTTTTCAATTTCATAAAAAGACCTCCTAAATCATTATTCTGTGAGTCATCATCATTGTTAAAAGCATCCTTAAGATCTATGCAGCGAGAGCTTCTAAATTAAAAAATATCCATAACAGTACAACAAGGATGGAAAAGCAGCAAATATATAAATCAAAAAACAAATAAATAAAATGTAATTATGTGCGCTAATCAATACAAAAAGCAGCCAGCAGAGGCATAAAATAGATGATGTTAAAATCAGTGAGTCCGAGGTATAGGGAGGAAGGTTCCAGTCACCGGTAGAAGTGCATGGATGTGGAAGCACACAACACCACGTGGTAAAGTGATCTGTTTACCAGAAAACTAAACAAGCTAGGCATATAATTTAATCCACGGCTCATCCAGCATGTCGGCCTCCACAATACACCCTCAAGGAATTGAACAGCAATATCCGGATAACCTTCACAGCCGGTATAACTTCTCCAGGGATTCACATCAATAGTACAGACTCTCAGTAAACCGATCAACCATGCCCAATGAAAGAAACATAAGCGACCAATAGTGAAGCTTTTTGTTATTCTAAACAAATCCCTGTATGTTCCTATCTGCCTTTGTTTCCCACTTGCTTCTATCCTCTGGAGTTCCACCCACATGGGTTTGACCGCCCCCTTGCCCCATTTGCGATGTCATTCCTCTCTTCCATATATAAATCATTCTTGATACAAAGGCAAACCACTCCCCCTCCTCAACTATCCCTGTCCCTCTAAAACAAGGAATACCTCTGGATAGTCATGTGAGCTATCAAACCAAGTTTCTGATATTCCAATGGAGTCGAAATCCTCCTAGTGTAACAGCAGCTTCAGTTCCCCCATTTTATTAGCTAGGCTCCTGGCATTTGTGTACATGCCTCTCAGTTTTGTATGATGCATATTATTTTCTTTTGAGGCTGTGATTTTATTTGCCAACTCATTCACCCAAGGTTTAGGTATTATGGTTATATTATCGATAGTTTCTCAATTAGTCTCTGGCCTTCGCTTACTGCTGGCTAATGCTTTCTCTAAGCCCCCCCCCCCCATCACCTAGTTCAAAAGCCCTTCCAACCTTTTGGCCATTCTCTCTCCAAACAGTTGCACCCTCCCCATAATGGTGCAGCCCATCCCTACTAAAGAGTGAAAAGTCTGCCCAGTTCTCCAGGAGCCGAAACCCTGCTTCCTGAACCAATTTCTCAGCCACTTGTTAAATTCCCTAAACTCCTGTTGCCCTTCTGGTGTGGCACAAGGCACAAGTAGTATTTCTAAGAAAACCACCTTGGATATCCTTCACTTCAATGTAGCCTCTAAGTTCCTGAAAACATTTTTTTTTTACACTCCACCTTCTTCTAACTTTCTCATTGGCACCAACGTGTACCAAGACAGCTGGGTCCTCCCCAGCCCCACCCAACAATCTGTCCAGCCAATCTGCAATGTGCCTAACCCAAGCACCTGGTAAACAACATTCTGTTCGGCAATCACAGTCTTTGTGACAGATTGCCCTATCTGCCCTTCTGATAATTGAGTCCCCTACCACCAGTACCTGCTTAACCTTGCCTGTATCCTTGCCCCTCTGCTTACCAGAGCAGTCCTTTCTCTGGCAGCTAGGGGAGGGTGCCTGCTTCAGCAATGCCACCCCTGAGCTGATATCCCCAACATCACGCAACATGGCATATTTGTTGGGATGTACCAACTCAGAACTAGCTTCCCTAAGCCTCTTCCCTCTACCTCTCCTTTTAACTGTCATTCAGCTACCTACCTCTGGCTCCTGTACCTCCATATCTCCACCTCTCTGTAAACCTGCCCCACCGCCATTATCTGTTGTGTCCAAACTCCTTTCCAGGTTGCCAATGCTTCACATTGCTGCCACCTGATTTTCTAGATCCAGGATCTGGGCTTCCAGAGAAACAAATAGCTCACATCTTGCACAGCAGTATTCACCCATGAACGGCTCTTCAAGAAAGGTATATATGTAGAAAGATGTGAACTAGATCCCATCATCAATCCTGTTGGACATTTTACCTGCTACTGTAATGGGGATAATCAAAAAAAAAAAAAAAAAGACCAAAAGAGAAGTCCAATAGAGCCAAAGCTGAAAGGGGAAACCTGGAGTATGATATCTTAAAGGTGCTTTTTTTTCAATACTTTTATTAACCACTTCAGCCCCGGAAGGTTTTACCCCCTTCCTGACCAGAGCAGTTTTTACAATTTGGCACTGTGTCGCTTTAACTGCTAATTGCACGATCACGCACTGTTGTACCCAAAAGAAAATTGCGTCCTTTTCTTCCCACAAATAGAGCTTTCTTTTGATGGTATTTGATTACCTCTGCGCTTTTTATTTATTGCGCTATAAACGGAAAAAGAACAAAAATTTTGAAAAAAAAAAGATATTTTCAACTTTTTGTTATAGAAAAAAATCCAATAAACTCAATTTTAGTCATACATTTAGCCCAAAATGTATTCAGCCACATGTCTTTGGTAAAAAAAAAGTCAATAAGCGTATATTTATTGGTTTGGGCAAAAGTTATAGCGTCTACAAACTAGGGTAAATTTTCTCGAATTTACACAGCAGGGCAGTACAAGCCCCCCCAAATGACCCCATTTTGGAAAGTAGACACCCCAAGGAAATTGCTGAGAGGCATGTTGAGCCCATTGAATATTTTATTTTTTTGTCCCAAGTGATTGAATATTTTTGATTTCACTCCTCACTCCTCACTTCACTACCTATCACAGTTTTGAAGGCCATTAAATGCTAAGATGGCACAACCCCCCCCAAATGACACCCTTAGAAACCCTGAAGGTGGGGCTTGGTTTTCAGGGTTCCATATGCGGCTAAGCTCCCAAAAAGTCTCACACATGTGGTATCCCTGTACTCAGGAGAAGCAACAGAATGTATTTGGGGTGTAATTTCACATATGCCCATGGCATGTTTGAGCAATATATCATCTAGTGACAACTTTGTGCAAAAAACAAAAAAAAAATGTCTTTTTCCCCCAACTTGTGTCACAATATAAAATATTCCATGGACTCAACATGCCTCTTAGCTAATAGCTTGGGGTGTCTACTTTCCAAAATGGGGTCATTTGGGGGGGTTTGAACTGTCCTGGCATTTTAGCACAACATTTAGAAGCTTATGTCACACATCACCCACTCTTCTAACCACTTGAAGACAAAGCCCTTTCTGACACTTTTTGTTTACATGAAAAAAAATTTTTTTTTGCAAGAAAATTACTTTGAACCCCCAAACATTATATATATTTTTTTAAAGCAAAGGCCCTACAGATTAAAATGGTGGGTGTTTCATTTTTTTTTACATTGTGTCAGAATATAAAATATTCCATGGACTCAACATGCCTCTCGGCAAATAGCTTGGGGTGTCTACTTTCCAAAATGGGGTCATTTGGGGGGGTTTGAGCTGTCCTGGCATTTTATGCACAACATTTATAAGCTTATGTCACACATCACCCACTCTTCTAACCACTTGAAGACAAAGCCCTTTCTGACACTTTTTGTTTACAAGAAAATTACTTTGAACCCCCAAACATTATATATTTTTTTAAAGCAAAGGCCCTACAGATTAAAATGGTGGGTGTTTCATTTTTTTTTCACACAGTATTTGCGCAGCGATTTTTAAAACACTTTTTTTTGGGAAAAAACACACTTTTTTAATTTTAATGCACTAAAACACACTATATTGCCCTAATGTTTGATGAGATAAAAAGATGATCTTACGCTGAGTACATGGATACCAAACACGACATGCTTTAAAATTGCGCACAAAAGTGCAGTGGTGACAAACTACATACATTTTTAAAAGCCTTTAAAAGCCTTTACAGGTTACCACTTTAGATTTACAGAGGAGGTCTACTGGTAAAATTACTTCCCTCGATCTGACCTTCGCAGTGATACCTCACATGCATGGTGCAATTGCTGTTTACATTTGACGCCAGACCGATGCTTGCGTTCACCTTTGCGTGAGAGCAGAGGGGGACAGGGGTGCTTTTTTTTTTTTAAATTTTTTTTTTTACTTTTTTATCTTATTCTTAAACTGTTCATTTTATTTATTTATTTTTTTATCATTTTTAATGTTATCCCAGGGAATGTAAATATCCCCTATGATAGCAATAGGTAGTGACAGGTACTCTTTTTTGAAAAAAATGGGGTCTATTAGACCCTAGATCTCTCCTCTGCCCTCAAAGCATCTGACCACACCAAGATCGGTGTGATAAAATGCTTTCCCAATTTCCCGATGACGCTGTTTACATCCGGCGAAATCTAAGTCATGAAATGCTTGTAGCTTCCGGTTTTTTAGGCCATAGAGATGATTGGAGCCATTCTGGTCTCTGATCAGCTCTATGGTCAGCTGTCTGAATCACCGGCTTCATTCTCAGGTTCCCTGTTGGGACAGGAGAGCCAGAGAAAACCATTGAAGACAGTGGGGGGGGACATTCCCTCCCACTACTTGTAAAAGCAGTCTAGAGGCTAATTAGCCGCTAGGATTGCTTTTACATTAAAGTTGACTGCTGGCTGAAACAAATGATACCAAGATGATACCTAAACCTGCAGGCATCATTCTGGTATAACCCCTTAAATTCAGCAACATACCAGTACGTTGCTGGTCCTTGTTGGGCATATATTGTAATCTTTTTTTTCATGCAGCCTGTGGGCTGAACGAAAAAAAGAGATTGATTGGTGGGTATGCCCATCATTAGAATACCTCCCTTCATCCACCCACTTCTAATGATGGGCATACATGCACCATTTATATATGCCGAAGCATGGGGGCATCCGCCCCAAAAGTTAGGAGCAAATCGCTCCTCCGCCCCTGCTGCCCCATGCTTCAGCATATATGCTCTTTTTTTTAACTGTAGTGGTGAAATCACCTCCGTCAGCACTGGAGTCATGGCTTTATGTATCATGGGAGCAAACGCTGCTGCTGTCAAAATAAATAAATCCGTGTTGCAACTGAATGGCGTACCTGCTAAGCAAATGATGGTTAACAATAAAACAAAGTAACATTACAGTATAACAGTAAGACTAATGCCGCGTACACACAAGCGGACTTTACGGCAGACTTTGCCCGGCGGACTTTTCGACGTACTTTACGACGGACTTTCTGAATGAACGGACTTGCCTACACACAATCCACCAAAGTCCGTTGAATTCGTACGTGATGACGTACGACCGGACTAAAACAAGGAAGTTCATAGCCAGTAGCCAATAGCTGCCCTAGCGTGGCTTTTTGTCCGTCGAACTAGCATACAGACGAGCAGACTTTTCGACCGGACTCGATTTCGACGGATTGATTTAAAACATGTTTCAAATCTAAGTCCGTCCAACTTTTGAGAAAACAAAGTCCGCTGGAGCCCACACACATCGAATCGTCCGACGAAATCCCGTCCGCCGGTCAAAGTCTGCCGTAAAGTCCGCTCGTGTGTACGCGGCATTTCCATACCTGCAAAAATTTTTTAACACAACCTGTGCCCAAAATATATATATGCCGAAGCATGGGGGCATCCACCCGCAAAAGGTAGGAGCAAATCGCTCCTCTGCCCCTGCTGCCCCCATGCTTCGGCATATATGCTCTTTTTTTTAACTGTGGTGGTGAAATCACCTCCGACAGCACTGGAGTCACGGCTTTATGTATCATGGGAGCAAACGCTGTTGCTGTCAAGATAAATAAATCCGCGCTGCAGCTGAATGGTGGCGTACCTGAAAACAAAACAATGGTTAACAATAAAACACAGTAAACAGTAAAGTATAAAAAAAGACATACCTGAAAAGCAAACATGATAAAACATAATAACAATAAAACATTGCAGAATAGAATACAGTAAAAAAGAGCAGAACAATAGAGAGAGAATAGAAAGAGAGAGAACAATAAAACGACCACTATTCTTGTTTTTTTTTATTTCATTTTTTTTTGTGTATTTTTTTTTTTTACATTTTTTTTATAACTGTAACTTTTGTAACTGTAACCGGTTCTATGTTTGGGTCTCTCATAATGCGATGGCATCTTGGGAGACCCTGTGAAAGTGTGCCTAGTCTGTGCAATGCTGTACCCTACGCTAAAACTCAACTAGTGTATGGTAGCGCTCAAAACATTCACCAATGCAAAGACCAGGATTGTCAGGACAGGAGGGACAATAATAGCGGGTGTCATGCCTATATCCGCGCTTTCTACAGATACAACATTTTCTTTGGGGGGCTCGTTGGGTAGGGGTACTCGGGAGGACATAAGGAAAATGCCTCTCATGCAGCCGGCTTACTGCATTTGGTTGGGGAAGGTGAGGTGGAGCACCGTCTGGAAACAGAAGGGCTCTGACGATCTCTTCCTGGAATTTAAGGAAATATCCAGTCCGTCCTGAAGCTCTGTATAGCAGATGAGCATTCAGCAAAGCCAATTGAAATAAGTATACAGACACTTTTTTATACCAGCGTCTGGCCTTATGGGGAACTAGGTACGGCGCCAACAACTGGTGGTTGAGGTCCACCCCTCCCATATTTTGGTTATATTCATGGACACAGAGGGGTTTCTCCACAACACCAGTCGCTGTAGAAATATGGACAGTCATGTCTGCATGAAGGGAGGTAATAATGAAAACATTCTTATTATCCCTCCACTTCATAGCGAGCAAATTATTACACTGCAAGCAGGCTCTCTCCCCCAGCCTAAGACGGGAATCTACAAGCCGCTGGGGAAAGCCCCGGCGATTAGGTCGCACGGTGCCACATGCTCCAATCTGATGATCAAAAAGGTGAATAAAAGTGACACACTCGTGTAATAATTGTCCACATATAAGTGGTACCCCTTTCCGAATAAGGGTGAAACCAAGTCCCACACAATCTTGCCAGCGCTTCCTATGTAGTCAGGGCAGTTTGTCGGCTCTACGTGGCTATCTCTTCCCTCGTAAACCATAAAACTACATGTATAGCCTGTGGCCCTGTCACAGAGATTATACATCTTGACCCTGTATCTGGCACGCTTGCTGGGAAGGTACTGTTTGAATGACAAGCGGCCAGAAAACTTAATCAGGGACTCATCAACACATACAACTTGATAGGGAGTAGACAAGTCTGCAAAACGTCGGTTGAAGTGGTTTACGAGGGGCCGAATTTTGTAGAGCCGATCGTATCCAGGGTCTCCACGAGGACAACAGAGTTCATTGTCATTGAAGTGCATGAACCGCAAAATCTGCACATATCGTGCCCTGGCCATGGAAGCAGAGAACACGGCATATGGTGAATTGGGTCAGTGGCCCAATATGACCGCAACTCACTCTTTTTGGTTATGCCCATGAGGAGGGAAAGGCCCAGAAAGATCTTAAATTTGGAAACCGTAATTGGTTTCCAATCTCTGGCAAGGGAGGACTGGGGAATAGTGGCGATGTGTTACCAGTGTACAAATTGCTTTGGTCCACAATAGATCTATAGAGATCTTCGGTGAAAAACAGCGAATAAAAATCAAGTGACGTAAAATCAACTGTTTCCACACGAATGCCGGGTTGGCCAAGTAAATGGGGAAGTACGGGTGCTGCAGAAGTGGTGGGTTCCCAATTAGGATTGGCAAATGCAGTAGGAAGGGCACTATGGGCACGACAAGCCTGTGTTCATCTTCTTGGTGGCAGCGGGACACTACTTGTGCTTGCCACCTCGACAGCTTGAACTGCGCTTATGGGACTCGCCACGTCACCAAGTGTTACTGCAGTTCTGGATGTACAACCAGGGTGTACTAGGCCGCTGGTGCTCGCCAGTTCACCAGAAGGAATAGCGGCGCTAGTACTTCTCTGCTCCATACAAGAGCCCTGCGGTTCTTGCACCTCAACAGCAGAAGAAGAAGATTGGTGTCTGGTACGCCTGACCTTGGCAGGGACCACAACTCCGTCATCAGAGCTATTTGTCATGGAGCTGCTGCTGTCTACAGGTTCATATTCTGAGCCTGAATCTGACAGATGAGTGACTTCCTCTTCACTATCTGTCATGCTCAGAAATGTGTAGGCCTCTTCACTAGTGTACCTTCGATTTGCCATTTTGGGCTCTAAATTTAGTGGTACACTAGTGAGACCCACAAGCAAAAAAGCTCCTGAGTGTTAGCAACTGTATCAAAACGCTACCAAAAAACTGTTAGCGATTGCAGGGATCAGGCCTGACTCTGCAAAGGCTGCAGTTATGTGTTTAGTGTTTTGTAAGTGACAGTGTACGAGCGATACTGCACTTGGGTGGGCTGGGCTGGGCTGGGCTGGGCTGGGCGAAGGGGCAAAACGCAGGTGCTAGCAGGAATCTGGGCTGATCCCGCTAACACTGCG
Organism: Lithobates clamitans; assembly: GCA_037952925.1. Lineage (NCBI taxonomy): Eukaryota > Metazoa > Chordata > Amphibia > Anura > Ranidae > Lithobates > Lithobates clamitans. The sequence goes on along the minus strand of JBBGZY010000008.1, from coordinate 9,797,538 downwards.
TTTTTGGCAACCCTAAACTGCTGGGTACGCTAGTATAGATCTGATCGGATCAGATATTGATCCATTCAGATACTATACCACTAACGGAGGTGTATGCTGCGTGCATGGGTGTTAGCGGTACTGGCACTAACCTGACGCTGCCTGGGGCGATGCAGACCCTATCTGACCCTAAAACTTAACTTATATCACTGACGGCGATTAGGGGGTTAAACCTTTCCTAGGTAATAAATGGCGGGTGCCCTGACACTATAAAAAATAAACTAACTAACCAGCGTCACCCGTAGCAGTTAAACAATGATCACTGGTTAAGGGTTAACTAGGGGGCAATCAGGGGGGGTCAAAACCTTTACTAGGTAGTATATGGGTGTCCCTGACGCTATAAAACACTGACGGCAAACCTAAATACTTACCTCCCTAACTAGCGTCACCTGTGACACTAATACAGCTATCAGATAAATGATCGCTTAGTGACACTGGCAAAGGGGAGTGATCACGGGGTTAAAACTTTATTAGGGGGGTTAGGGGGTACCCTAAACCTAAAGGGGCCTAACACTAACTGCCCTACCACTTATAACTGTCACAAAATGACACCAATGCCATAATCTGAAAAAAAAAAACTGCTATTGGTGTCACTGTGACAGGGGGTACAGGGGGGTGATTGGGGGGTGGAATGTGTGCCTAGAGTGTTCTACTGTACGTGTGGTGTTTGTTGCACTTACTTGGATGTCTTCTCTCCTCGGAAACCGGAACGAAAAGGCATCACAAGGAGCGATGACATCACTTCCTCCACTTCTGTTTACAGTTCAGAAGCTGAGGAAGCCTGTCATTCGCCGTGATTGTGAGGGGGTGGCCATGAATCAGTGGCCTCCCCCTAACCTCAGATCACTCCTGACAAGAATCCGACCACCGCAGGCACCGCCTGCCATTGTGCCGATGTACATCGGTGTGCGGCGGTCAGCAACTGGTTAAAGGTGCTTTATTAAAGGTGCCCTTAGGGGTGGGGCTTGTGACATCATCACAGCCGGCAATTTTTTTTGCTGGCAAATTATTTTTATATTCAGCTGTCAGTGGGGAAGCCCTCTGACAGCTGAGGACTCATTAGCTGTTAAGGAAGCAGTGGAACGCTTTCCGTCCCACTTCTTAGCAACCAGCTATGTACACTGAATGTAAAAATAAATGCAAAATGCAAATTGCAGTAAAATAAGTTACAAAAACGCAGAAAGCACAAGCATAGCAAAAAGCACTGCAGAACGGTCAAAAGCAACCTGCATAGATGTGAATCAAGCCTTAGACTTTGCCAAAAACCATCTAAAAAAGCCAGACCAGTTCTGTAAAACTCTTTGGATGGATGAAACTGAGATTAATCTTTACCAGAATGACGGGAAGTGTGGAGAAGGCTTGGAACAGCTCATGATCCAAAGCACACATTGTCATCTGTAAAAAATGGTGGAGGCATTGTGATGGCATGGGCAGGGGTGCTGCTAGGTCTACAAAAGATCTGGAGCTAGAGCCCATAGCAGTGAAGTAAAGAAAGTCATATATTTGGGCGGGCGTACACATGTATAAAATATACATGTATGTGTGTATATGATATATATTATATTGTTACATATCTGAGTACGTATCACCCTTACAATAGGATCCCCAGAGAGCCTCCACTTTACATCAGGGTCCCCAGAGAGCTTCCCCCTTACATCAGGGTTCCTAGAAAGTCTGCCCTACATCAGGGTCCCCGGAGAGCCTCTTCCTTACATCAGGGCCCCCAGAGAGCCCTCTCCATACATCAGGGTCCCCAGAGAGCCTCATCTTATATCAGGGCCCTCAGAGAGCCCCTTCATTACATCAGGGTCCCCAGAGAGCCTCCCTCTTACATCAGGGTCCCCAGAGAGCCCCTTCCTTACATCAGGGTTCCCAGAGAGCCCCCCTTACATCGGGGTCCCCAGAGAGTCTCCCCCTTACATCAGGGTCCCCAAAAATCCCCATTTACATCAGGGTCCCCAGAGAGCCCCCCCTTGTCTGTATCAATTATAAAAAAAAACTATTTAATCATTGTCCCGATGTCCGCTTCTATACCAATCTGTTGTGCAATGTAATTGTCGGGAAACACAGCACAAAGATTACTCTGCCTGGGCCTGAAAATCATCAAATAGTCCCAGTGGAGTAATCCTTGTGCTGCAGTTTCCGGCAATTACATTGCCCGGCAGATTGGTATAGAAGTAGACGTCGGGACAATGATTAAATTGCCGGAACTGCTGAGTATAGATACAGTAAGACTTGTGCCTGATAACATTAACTAGTCATGTCCCCCCCCAGCCACCAGCTGAGCAGATGAAGCCCAGAGGCAACCCTAGGTAAGATACTCAGGGCTATGGGACCCAGATTTGGGGCTATAGCCCCAGTAGTCACCCCCTAGCGACGCCACTGGGCATGGGCATGCATGGCTTCTTAGTGGCACTGGGTCATTGGTGTTTATTGATGATGTGAAAGAAGCAGCCAGATCAATTCTGCAATGTTTAGAGATATACTGTCAGCCCAGATTCAGCCAAATGCAGAAAAGTTGATTGGACGGTTCTTCACAGTACTGATAGACAATGAACCAAAACACACTGCAAAATAAACCCAGGAGCTTTTGAAGGAAAATAAGTGGAATATTATGCAATGGCTGAGTCAATAATCTAATCTCAACCCAATTGAGCATACATTTCACTTGCTGAAGGCAAAACTAAAGGCAGAAAGACTCACAAACAAAGAACAACTGAAGACAGCTGCAATTAGAGCCCGACCAAGCATTGGAAAGGAGGAAACCCAGTCTTTGCTAATGTTCATGGGTTCCATACTTCAGGCAGTCATTGCCAGTAGAAGATTCTCAACAAAATATTAAAAATGAACATTTTATTTTTGGTTATATTCATTTGTCCAATTACATCTGAGCTCCCAAAAATGGGGGTACTGTGTATAAAAATGGTTGCAGTTCCTACAATTTGTACTTGATATTCATGTTCAACACCTTGCATTAAAGTTGGAAGTCTGCACTTCAAATTCATTTGGATTGATTTGTTTTATTCTTGTGTCATACAGAGCCAAAAGGTATGAAAATCATGCCTTTGTCCAAATATACAGTATATAGACCTAACTGCAAAACTTGTTCCTGGTTTGTTCCTGTCCTGAGATGACCCCCAAGCATATGAGCATGAGCTAAATATAACCTGAAAGGCAGGGGTACCACATGTTTTTAAATACCGTACCTTTATTGTTCTCTATGGTTACTCTGTTTAACAAATCATGATTCACATTGAAAAGGGGGAACTGCATAACCACTCTAGGTTTATGTGGCTCACTGTGACCTGTTCCCTGGTAGGGATGAAAGAGGCATCTGTCATCTGAGCGCTAAGAAAATCTTACCAGGAGCCCTCAAGATATGGCTCAGAGGATGGATTTTCTGCTTCTGATCCTGCAAACACTTCCTGGGAACTTGGGTCAATTTCTGCAGGTTCACCCATTTCATGACACATATCAACCTTATTTATAAGCTGAAGTGTGGTATTCACTACCTCATCCATGTGTTCCTTCTTTTTATAGAAAGCCTCTGGACCCTTCAGTTTTTTTTTCATACAAGTTACAAAATATGGGGCGGTTTTACCCAGTTAGCAAGTCATGTGACAATCCGGGATCACCCCAACTTTTAGTGCAGCAGTTCCTGCTGGGGTGGACAAGGTTACACAAGCCATTGGATAGTCTTTTGCAGCACTGTGCACACAGATGTCATCCTACTTGTTCTCCAGATATCAGCTTTCCTTGAATTCTGTCTGATCATAGCAGGGGGAGTACATTCCTAGAGTCAAGGAGTGCAACAACCTCTTGCCTATTGATCCCCACCACACACTCACGCAGATTCAGACTTTTTGCAGCACATACTAAGCACATACATAAACATACAAAAAAATGATATTGAACCATGTTTCTTCTATTGGCTCATCCTGCTTTGGACACTGGACTGCCACATGACCTAGATGGGGCTGTACCAGCACCAAACCTTGCAGGGTTCTCCTTCCAGCACCAGCTCTTGGGAGCACTAGGTGCTGGTTTGCTCCTGATGGTAGTGTTATTCACCTGAGCAGACACATTGAAGTCAACATGTAGCATCTTGGTGATGGGATGTGCCTCCTTGCTCCGGATAAGCTCTCAAGTTGCTGGAGGACTCCCATAGAAGCTTTCTGCACAGTTGTTTTGTTCAACTACAGCTGCCATCTCACCAAGGGACTGGGCTCCTAATGGACCCACCCATGGTGCAGCTCTTTGGAAAGTTCCAGCAGACACCTGACCAGTGAAACCAAAACAACAATCTCAGGTGTCAGCCAATCCTGTCATAGGTGCGTGAGATTTTACAGCTGTTTACTAGCAGGCTTAGCCCTATCAAAGTAGCAGACATTAACTCGACTCACACTCATTGTAAATGTCAACCCCAGCCTGGCTAGTATTTCAACCTTTAGCATCTTATAATCCTGTGCTGATTCCTGGGTCACAGTACAACTGCTGGGGAACTGCAGTAAGAAAAGGCGCCAGCATATCCACCCAATAATTTTCAGGCAGACCTTCCCTTGTTGCAACCCGCTCAAAAAGCACCAAATAAACGTTAATGTTATCTGCAGCAGTCATCTTTTCTAGGGATCTCTGCACAGCCTTCTGTGAGTCACCCTTCATAATGTACTCATCTTTGAATCTTTCAGGTTGCTGGATTACTGCTTTCCAACCATAGACCCACCATTTGTTCCATTAGTAGGTGGATCATCTCTTTTTGAGCAGCGACTGCCAGTGCCAGGACCTGTTGTTGTACAGATTTTACGTGCTCATGGGGTGCCTGTGCTTGCTCAAGGGCCTGCTATTTTGCCACTGGTGCCTGGTAATGGTAGGCCTGTGCCTGCTGCAGATCCTGTTGCTTTGCCACTGTTGCCTGCTCATGGCAGGCCTGTGCCTGTGTCTGTATATTAGTCTTTGTTAATTGTTTATTCAAATCCTTCATTGTGTTTTCTGATGTTTTCAATGCCTGTGCAGATTTAACCCAACACACAGAACTAGCCTACACCCATCACATTGGCCACTGAATCCTCCACCCATTGCCAGGATCAGAGGGGAAACAGATGTTTGTTAGACAGTCCTAAAAACATAAAATCTGCTTTTTTTGTCAGCAAACACAAGCAACAGACCCATACTACTTGGTTTTGGTCTCCCTTTGTTCACCTGAATAAAAAGCAGGGTTGCAGATGAAATACCTGCCCTTTACACTTAACTCCCTCTTGAATCTTCCCCAGGCTGACTCTCCACAAGTCTTTCAAACTCTCTTAGACAATCTCAGTTTCAGATTACCTTTTGTCTTTCCACACAGCGACTCTGAAAGGCATTCTCTCTCTCTTTCTCTAAGGTAATGTATTGGCATAAAAGTTTACCTTTACCTTTTATTTAAAAGTAACATTCATCGTGCATGTTACACATACCACTATAAAATTAAATGAGGGTAATACTAAAAAAGGGGACCCTTGTTGTATAGTTGTACCTCTACATGCTCAAAAAAAGTATTGACTTACAATAATATATTGCAACAATGGCCTTCTCTCTATGTGTATGACAGCTTAGTTCACTTCATAGATAAAAAGGACCTTCTACATGTACATATTCTTGATGCTCTTTGACATGCTTGAAATGTGAGCAAAGCTATATAACCATGCATGCATGTTGTTGGTGTAACTCTCTGACGCTGTTGTTAAGCTTTTATTTTTCTACTCTTGCTTATTGCGGCATGGCATGTCTATTATTAGCACACTTGTTTTATGTACTTGTTATTTCTTGACTTTTTCACCTTTTTTTCAAACTCCTGCAGTGTGAAGCTGTAGAGATCCCTAAAGATTATCCTGCTAGGAGAGATACAGCTATAGAAAAAAAACACACAAAGGTATATTCCTCGCTCCAAGCAAAACTGTATGCCATTTAGTAGCTGTTAGAGGAAAACCTTCTCACTCCTTTTGGCATCAAGTGGACTTAGATCATGCCATTTTTTTCTAAAGATGCAATGAGGGCATATTCTATTAAGAGAAATAGATGAATCAAACCAAAATCTGTAGAAAGGCTACTTGGCCACAGCAGACAAGATTTTAAGGAGGTGGAAGAGGCTGTTACTTGTTTCATTGCTGTAAAATCCAGGAATATATAATAAACAGCCCCTACTCCAATCACACATTAGTTAAAAAAAAAATCATTATTAAGATACTGCTAGTATATCTGTCTGAAATACTGTATATCTTTGTATACTTAAATGATCTCTGTATTATTATCTCACAGCAGAGATCATACCAAGAAAGAAAGTTTATGTAGTGTGGTTAAAGCTGACTATAGACTAGTAGAATTTGAATAGGATTCAATTTTCTAATCATTGGTGGGGTCAAAATGGCATACGTGTTTGGGCACAGTTACAAGAAAATTTAAAGGAGCAGGATGGAATTTTTTTCTTAAATGAAAGAATTTATAACAATATATGTGGCATTAGTTTGGGAAATTGCATTAATTCTAAAATCAAATGTTAAAAGAAGAAAAAAACTTTGAAATAATTTTATTCAAATGTTTATTAGAAAATCTACTAGTGTATAGTCAGCATTTCACAGCATTTCACAGTGTGTCGTGTTTCCTGTGCAGTTTCCCTCTAACCTCAGTTGACTGGCTAGTTTTAAGCTGGCAATAGGTGGATCGAAATTCGTTTGATTCAGCTGTAACCGGACAAATTTTGACCCTCGTGTGGCAGTGCCTGTTTTACATAAATCAATTAACAGACTGACTTCTGTTGAACAGACTTGTTGGAAAATGTTTCTCGATCAGCTATCTGCTGCCACTGATTCATGCATTCTGACAGCAGAGAGTCCTGCTGTCAGAATAAAATTTCCCAGTGGGGATGATACCTCTATCAACCGACAGGGGGATGAATGAAAAAAAATCCTCTATAACCAGCTTTAGTATCATACTAACGGGATCAGACATCACATAAGGCACACTTAGACCCATACACACTACTGGATTTTTGCAGATTTTTGTCTTCAGATTTACCAAAACCATATAGTGCAAGGGCCTGCCTAATTGCATACTAATTGAAACTCAGGTTTGACCTCATATTATTTGGTTTGGGTAAATCTGAAGACAAAAATCTGCAGAAAATCTAATAGTGTGTATGGGGTCTTAAGCTAGACCTAAACAATTAAAAGACACAGTTTGTTCACTTGAGGTCACACCAACTTTGAAACTTACAACTAAAAGAATAAGGTAAACTGTTATCCAACTCTACTAGCAGTTCAGCTTTAATGTGCAGACTGTAAGTACACAATTTAGTCTAACAACAAAAATCTAATAACGTTGCAGGGACAACAACAATATTGACCTAGCCTGATCTGAAGGCAGAGTGGCAGTCTGGAACCTTTCATAATTTATGTGAAGGTATTCCTAAAAGAGGGATGATGTGCTAGTTACTGTCTCTCACTCTAGCATATTTGTCATCCTATGTCATGGTATGCTATGCAGAAATCCAGCCCTGATTATAGTCCAATTAAAAGGCATTTTACACAGTTGATTTACTAAAACTGGAGAGTGCAAAATCTGGTGCAGCTGTGCATGGTAGCCAATCAGCTTCTAATTTCAGCTTGTTCAATTAAGCTTTGACAAAAAACCTGGAAGCTGTTTTTTATGCAGAGCTGCACCAGATGTTTTAGTAAAATAACCCCAGTGTTACAAATGATATGTAAAAATAGTTTACATATACAGCAGTTTTTGTTTTTGGAACTAGAGATGCTGAATCTGGACTGGACCAGACAGGATTATAAAGGTATGTAGCAGGATAAATAGGAGAAGGTGTGAAGGAATGTTTTTTTAATAGATATATGTAGCCTTTGCTACTACTATGGCCTACTGAGGAAACCTAATCATGGGTGTAACGCATATAGGTGGGAGGAGCCAAGCCCGTAACATCAGACCATGGCCATTTTCAATGTGTGGTGAGCCGTGGTACAGATTTTAACCACTTGCTTACTGGGCACTTAAACCCCCTCCTGCCCAGGCCAATTTTCAGCTTTTAGCACTCTCACACTTTGCATAACAATTGTGCGGTCATGCAACACTATACCCAGATGATGTTTTTATCATTTTTCTCACATAAATAGAGCTTTCTTTTGGTGTTATTCAAATACTGCTGCTTTTTTTTTTTGCTTAAAAAAAGACCAAAAGTTTTGAAAAAAAACAAAAAAAGTTTCATAGTTTGTTATAAAATTTTGAAAACAGGTAATTTTTCTCCTTCATTTATGTGAGTTGATGAGGTGGCACTGATGGGCTGCACTGATGGGCACTGATAAACTGTACTGATAGGGACTGATGGGCACTGATAGGTGACACTGATGAGGTGGCACTGGTGGGCACCGATATGTGGCACTAATATGTGGCACTGATGGGTGGCACTTATGGGCACTGATAGGCAGCACTTATGGGCACTGATAGGTGGCACTGATAGGCACTGGTAGGTGACACTAATAGGCAGCACTGATAGGTGTCACGGAGGGGCACTGATAGGCAGCACTTATATGCACTGGTAGGTAGCACTGGTCGACATTGCATAGCAGAAGTGACTCTCCGTGATCAGGACCGTTATCCCTCTGATGCTGTCAACATGAGCAAAAAAAAAGCCAATTATGATCTTCTGTTTACATCACTTGATCAGCTGTCATTGGCTGACCACTGATCAAGTAATAAGGGGCCGGGCGCGCAGGCGGCACATTCTTGGGAGGACGAATATGGATGCCCTCCTGGCAATTTAGGCCCATGCTGTAGCCATTTTCCGACTATAGCAAAGGTGGGAGGAGGTTAAAAAGTTGTTTGCAAGTGTTTTAAATCCCTTTGTCTGCTTTTTAAATAAATTGTGAGATAGAGAGCACTATGGTTCTCCCTCTTGTATTTTTATCATGTGGTCTTGGACTGAGTATGGAGTAAGGAGAGAGAAACATTTACATCCAGGTCCAGGTGGAGGAGGGGTATAGAGCAGATTTCCAGGGTAGTAAATATTATTTCAAGTTAGAGTGACCCTGTAGTGGGGTCCTGTTTGGAGCTGAGCAGATTTTTCACCCAGAGGTGGAGGTGCACTTGTCACTTGATGAAGAGAGAAGAATTTTTGAATCACTTTTCACACAGGTGTGTGTGTCACAATTATATGGGACTTATGTGCATAAATCTGTTCTGTTAAAGAATATCACAATATTTATGTTATCGTCACTTTTCACACTATATTGCATTTGATTTAGTTGCGCTACACTTGTTTATGTCATATTTAAGCATTTTTTTGGTGACAACTGTCTATGAAAGGATTTTCCTCACTTTTTAGAGATTTCCTGCTGTGTGTACATGACTGGAAGTAAACAGAAATCTTTCCAATGGCACACAAATGGCAAAAATACACAACCTCAAAGCACCATTATAATGGGCATTTTGCCATGCTGTAAATTCCAATATATTGATTCCTGCTGCTGGGATCGACAGCTGCACATGGAAAGCAGTGGCCGAGTCCATACACAGCAATGTCTGTCGGTGGCCGCAGCTAGTCATGCCTGTTCACAAAGCCATAAAGTCTAAAGTTTGCTGTGCAAACAGGCACGAACACCTGCAGCTGCCAACAGCCTGACATGTGCTTTGTGGCCCCTGTTATCTGCATGCAGCTGTCGATCCCAGCAGCAAGAATTATTAGATTACTGCCACTATGATTTGCAGCATGGCAAAACATTCATGCAAATGGTGCCTTCAAAAATGTAATAGGTAGTCAGGAAACTAAATGTGTAATTTATGCCTGACAGTGCTACTTGGATGTTGGGACTCTGTATGTGACCAGTCTATGGAAAAGTCTCACACATGTGGTATCACCATACTCACGAGGAGTAGCAGAATATATTTTGGGTTGTAATTGCAAGTTTACCTATGTGATGTGTGAGAAATAACTTGTTAATATGACAATTTTGTGTAAAAATAAAATCTTCATTTTCAAAACAACTGTGGGCAAAAAATTGCAACTTCAAAAAAATTACCATGCCTCTTACTAAATAACTTGGACTATCATCTTTACAAAAAAGGGTAATTTGGAGGGGGGGGGGGGTATTTGTACTATCCTGACATTTTAGGACCTCAAGAAATGAAATAGGCAGTCAGTACATCAGGATTTTATCAATTTTCAGTAAAACGTAGCATAGCTTGTGTAGTGATATAATATATATTGGGTGGATAGTAGTAGCGTGGGTATGATAATTAATTAGTAAGTACTCTTCCGCAGCAACCCAATTCTTCCAGAGAGATGCACTTTATTGACTTCCAACACAGAACAAAGTCCAAAGTCCACAGATGACAAAAAATCCGACAGAGTATATAATTCAGAATCCCATTTCCTAGGTCTGTGTGTGCATACACAGACAAGCCTAACTTAAAACTAAATGCCAGCTTGAATGAAATACTAGTCCACTAGGAGGGAGTTTCTGCTAGGTCAACCCAAAATACTCTTTGATCTTATTGTTACCCCCTCAAGTCTAATTACCTTCAATAAATACTTCTTCTATGGTCCTTTAAACAATGTACCCTTTAAAATGTTCAATTAGGTTTCCAGACCATACTTCACCTACCTAGGTAGACTTGCCTAAGATCAACACATCAAAGAGTCTTCAGCTGTCCCCTTGATATGTTAAAATTCAGTTGACTTGGACAAATCAACCATTGTCAATTGAATTCTGGCCTGGTCAATATTGACTGTATGTCTACATACATATAATAATGTCCCACATAAATTGGTGAACATATTACAACATATACAACAGCTTGTAGACACTATAACTTTCATACAAACCAATTGCCATATACTTATCAGGATTTTTGTTACCAAAGACATGTAGCAGAATACATTCTGGCCTAACTTTATGATGAAATATGATTTTATTGGATTTTTTTAAAAAACAGAATGTAGAATATAATGCTTTTTTTTAAATGCTTGCTCTTTTTTTGCTTATACCGCAAAAAATAAAAAAACCCAGTGGTGAATAAATACCACCAAAAGAAAGCTATATTTGTGTGACAAAAAATGATAAAAAGTTATTTTAATACAATGAAGCATTTTTGAGTAATTTTCATTCAAAACGTGAGAGCACTAAAAGCCAAAAATTGGTCTGGGTAGGAAGGGGGTGAAAGTGCCCATTAATAAGGTGGTCAATCATTTGCACAAACTCAAACCAGGACTTGCAAATAAACTTTTTTCTTTGAAAGTATTAATTGGATTTTATTTTAAAAAGCGCCAATGAAGGCAATAAAATTATCTTTTCCCTGATCCCATCTAAAAGCAACATTGCCTAGCAGTTCGAGGCAGTTAGAAAATAAGGAGTATGGGGTTGTGTGTATTTAGCACACTGAATTTTCCTACCCAACTACAGATAAAATGAATTGTTGTTTTTCAACATTTCTTCATCTTGTAACATTTATCCTTCAATTGCTCTAGTATTGAGCATGCTTTTAAAACAAAAATGTGTTATTATTTTTGATTCATTATTATTATTGACTCATGTATGAAATCTGCTCTTTGAAATGACTTCTATTTTATTATTTAATGTGGGAGAATTATTAGGTGATAACGCGAATCACAAAATGTACATGTGATTAAGGTTTACAAACATTTCCTTCATTGAACTAATTTTTGTATTTCTTTATTTTTAATTACAGAATGTATTACAAACAAATTTGAATAATACATTTGGTTAATCTACGCAAACATCTTTTCTTGCTGTAGAAAATGTTACGAATATATATGTTGTTGATAATAACTGAGAAGACATGCAATAGTAAATTGCATTGGTGGTCATACACTTCACGTATTTTTTCATTTTTCTATTTTTGATATAGCTCAGAAAAAGGTTATACAGATAATTTGCCTCAAGTTCTTAAATTTATATCTATAAGACCTACTTCACACCTATGCATTTTTTATGCGTTTTCAGTTTTGCAGAAACAAACTACAGTCCATTTAACATCGTTTCACGTTCACATCTGTGCATTTTATGGAAAGGGCCAGGGACCAGTAGGTTGTTTTTGGTTCCATAGACTTCAATGGATCAAAAACATGTATTGAAAAACACAAAAGGCTCCTGAAATATGCATCAACTGCAACCTGTATAGGTGTCAACCAGGCCTAAGACAAAGATTAAAGCATCACTTAAAACAATCTTTAACATGGGAGAAAAGCCCAACACCTTTTCTTACAAAGGCTCCCTTCTTCCTCCCCCCCCCCTACCTATCCTGCATACCTTGTATAAAAATAAAAAAAAAAGATATGTGTGCTTACCAATATTTATTCCACTCCAGTCCAGGCACATAATCCTGCAGCTCCAGTTCCCCTGTATCAGTGAGTGGCTGCTGTGGGGGAGAGAAGGGAGCTTCTACAATGGCTGTGCAAAGAAATGCTATGGGTGACGTTGGATCGATGCTGCATCCACCTAGGTGAGTATGAATGTTTGTTTTTATCACATTCTCTTTTAAATTTTATTTTGCTAAGAAATTCTTGACAATTTAGTCCCCCCAATAATATTTTAATTTAAAATGTGGTTCTATTAATATTCTCGTAAAAATATGTGCAAGTACAATGTTTTAAAATCAAGTTTTCTAAAAGTGAGAAAACTCTTTATTAAACCCAGAGAAGCTAATCTATAATTGACAAAGGTATCCCACAACACACAATGCTGTCAAGAATTGAACAGGATATATTGAATGGCAATCTCATAATAACCTTGTAAAATATCATCCACTATAGCTGTTGAGAACATGAACTGTATTTATAGACTGCTGCTTTACTAATTTAACCATTTTTTAGTATACTGTCATTTGAATTTATTTTTAAGTCTCATGTTTATTCTGTTCACAATCAAAAAGCTATTTATAGTGTATGGCAGCTCTATATCATGCTCACATTTTTGTAAAATGTGTTTGTGAGAAATCCTGTATAAAAGAAATACTTATATTTGTATTAAGCAAATTTCATGTATAGTGTGCTTCTGTGTATTAGGAAAGAAAAACGGTGAGTGAGAGAGATAGAGGGATAAAAAGAGACAGACAGTAAGGGAGTTTTGAATAATTAAAGCTGCAGTTTTGATAGCAAAAAAATAATTTGTGGGAATGCAGCAGGTATTCTAAAGGGTTTATTAAGGTAAGTATGAGGTGTGAGGGGTCTGCTTTAGGCAACACTGGTTACATAATGCATTATCAATTTTGCAGTGAAAAAAGTCCTACAAAGTGTAAACTTTTTCTCACTAAGCTGTTTATTTACTTGAAAAAAAAAACTACTTTTTTTTCTTTAGGGTAGCTCAAATAAACTGGTGTTCTTTGAATTTGTGTAGTTTTCTTTTTTTTATCTATTTGAATAATGTCTTTTTAAAGCAGAACTAAACTTTTCATTCATGCCTGAAAACCTTTCTTACTTGTGGCTGTATCAAAAACCCACCATCTCCATCAAGTACTTTCAAACATTTTTTAGGGGGCCTACAAATGGGTGTATATTACAGTGATTCTAATATCACATTATTTCATTTTATTTTTTATGTAGTCTTATTTACAGTTATGTGAATAGCTATCAATTCAGTGTTTTTTTTTCTGCACTGTCACATCATATTATTGGAGGCAAGTTGCAGTGAGAATGAATAAGAATACAAAATAGGTGATGTTTAGATAGAAAATGCCAGCAGGAACAAGTGTAAGGCTGACTGCAGGTAAGCCTGTGTTTGTAGGAGGAGTCAGGCTGCATAAAGCCTGCCATCCGTCCCTCCTTCCCAGTCGACGGTTGCTCACCTGTGGGCGTAATTTCCTGGCAACTTTTTCTGACATCACTTCCGGTTCGGATCTTCAGGGAGATCATGCGGTTGCTTCACCCCTTCTCCTCTCTCATGTAGGACAGAAGCATCCTCACTATCCGATTCGTGCGTTATGGAGCAGGTAAGGGGGGGACGTTTCTTCCCTCTGGTCCTTGTTTTTTTTTTCCAGGTTATTGGCTTCTAAAAAAGCTGTCTAACAGGTTCTGCCACATGTACCATGGCACATACTGCTTCACTACCTATGCTGTTTTTACCATGGATTCTACTGCATACTAGTACACCATTAATGTCACCACTACTGCATATATGGGTACACCATCAGTTTGTCACTACTGCTATATACTGCATCACTACAATACTACTACTACCACCTATACTTGGGCATAGTGGCTGGTACACTGCTAATACAGCACTGCCACAGGTGCTGCTGCTATTTTAAACTTTAAAGCTTAAATTTTTTCCTACCACAGCTCACTTTGTTTATAGCATATGTTTACATACCCCTGCTGATCCACTCAGGTAGGTATCATTTGTTTCCCTGGAGTTTCAGCAGGTGCACTCTGTCACAGGTGCTTAAGGGGTGGTTGAGCGGGCTGTTCAGGTGGGTTTTTATTATTGGGGAGGGTTTTCTCAGAGCACAGATGTCTGTCAGCTTGGTCAGGGCTGTGCAGGTGGGGGGGGGGGGGGTCATTGCTGCTGCTGCTGCACGGGGTGGTTTTCATATTTTAGGGGGAATGTTTTTCATTATAGGGGAAATGTTTTCATCTTTTAATTGGCTCGGTCCCACTTTGACATTTATGCCGCGTACACACAAGCGGAATGTCCGACAGAAAAAGTCCGACGGAAGCTTTTCATCGTATATTCCAATTGTGTGTATGCCTCAAAAATTCTGACGGACCTAGAAATAGAACATGTTCTCAATATTTCTGACAAAACCAATTCCTATCGGGAAAACCGCTAGTCTGTATGCTGTTCCGACAGACCAAAAATGACGCATGCTCTGAAGCAAGTACGAGATGGAAGCCATTGGCTACTGGCTATTGAACTTTTTTTTTCAAAAATTCTGACGGACCTAGAAATAGAACATGTTCTAAATATTTCCGACAAAACCAATTCCTATCGGGAAAACCGCTAGTCTGCATGCTGTTCCGCTGGACCAAAAACAACGCATGTTCGGAAGCAAGTACGAGATGGAAGCTATTGGCTACTGGCTATTGAACATCCTTTTTCTAGTCCCGTCGTACGTGCTGTATGTCACCGCGTTCTTGACGATCGGACTTTGGTGTGATCGTGTGTACGCAAGAGAGTTTCAATGGATTTCCATTGGAACTCCATTGTAAAAACCTTCAGAGTTTATTCTGAGGGGAAAAACGGTCGTGTGTACGTGGCATAATCTCACTCCTCCTGCTTTCACAGATGATCATGTTTTTAGCATGGTTACATTCCAGGCTATGGCCAGCAGAGCCCCCCATTCTCCAGGTCAGGGGGTCAAATGAGCATGCATGTCTTCACAGATACATAGAATAGAGGAATCTTTGTCCTAGATTGATCGCATATATGTCGTACGTATTTATACCGAGTAGTAGTTTTGTATGCTTATGTTCCTTTTCCATAGTTGTTTTTTTCTACATATCAACAGGACTCAAAGTTTTATATTTTGCAGTTTCAGCCATTTTTAAGTCGTGTTACTATGGTTCAACAGATTATTGGAGTTCATTTTGTTTGTTTTTCTTCCCGGTTCAGTTCATTCCAGGTTGGTTTTCTGTTTTCCCATTTCACGGTACATGTCGTATTTACACCTTGGGTCTCATGGCCATACACCACTGTAGTATTTACCCATCACATTTATGGGTACCAACGGATTGAGGTGATCGTTTTTAGTTGACTTGTACAGTGGCAAGTTTCCTCATCCATTTCACGCTGCTTACGTTTTCGAATTTCTAATGCAGACACGTTTCACTACTTATGTCATTTGCCTGGCCACGGTTCAGGCTCCTAAGGCTTGAGTTCACGTTTGGGTTGCCTACTATGCTTCAGGGGAGTCACGAAGCGGACACGAATAGTCATTTCTACACATATTTCACTGCGTTTGGTTCCCATGTTAATTTCTGTTGTTATCACATTCATGTTAGCATCACGTCTTCACGGTTAGGTCATGTCGTGACCACTGCAGCATTACCTATCATGTTTATAGGTACATACGGATTGAGATGGTTGTTTCTAATTGGCTTGTGCAGTGGCAAGTCTCCTCATCTGTTCTCATATGACTCAGGTTACGATCAGTTCACTACTCACATCTGTAGGCTGACACGTTTTCGGGTTCAAAGGCCTGAGTTCACGTTGTTAATTTGCCTGATACCCTTTAGGTAACTCGGACTGGTAAATTCACGAGGCTGACACATTTTTCAGTCCTGCACACGTTCCTTTGTCATTTCACACTCACGAAAAAAAAAAAAGAAAAGAGGGGGGTAGCCGGTTGGTCAAAGGTAGGTAATGGGTATGGTTAGTGATAAGTGATAGGACCTCTGCGCTACTAACTACCGTGAAATAAAATATCCATAAGATGTGGACAAAAAAATCATAAAGGTGATGCCGCAAAATCAATGGTGTACACTAAATCACCTAATGGAAAATAAATTAAGAATGGGATTTTGCGCAAACACATAAATAGTGACGTCAATGTTGCGTGTGTCACGTGACCTGTGTGCAACAACTAATTGACAATAGTGATAAAATAAAACCACACAAAAAAATATGGTATAAAATAAGGCCCCTCGCCTAGGGCCAAATCATAAATGGTAACTCAAATAATAACACAATCCATCTGCTAAGTGTGGTGACTCCAGTGATGATGGTTAATAATTGTTCTATGGATTGAAATCAAATACATCAAAGTGCTTCATTCCCTCTGTGTGTGTGCTCACAATGCCCTAACCTCAAGGGGCTTAAAAATAAGCCTTATTATAGATGTGAAGTGATGATCTAGGGGTGCTTGTTCTTCTGTGGTGAGGTGATGTCCGCTGGTTACAGGTGAATAGATATCCCAATTTCTCCTGAATAGGGGTGTCTTGTTCTGTGTATTGATCTCCAGGCCACAGAAAAAACGAAAGAAAAAAAGAGAGGGGCTTCCAATGGTGTAGTATTTTTAAAAATCCGGTTTATTATGGTTAAAAAAGTGAATAAAATAACATCCACACTGTGGGTACAGTGTGGAGCAGTGACAAGCAAAGATGGCGGCGGGACGCCGTCACCTGGTGCAAAACTTCCGGTTCACAGCTACAACGTCCGGGGTCAAAACAGCGTCGAACATTGTGTGTATCTCTTAGCTAGATCCTATGCGTTACGTCACGTGACCTCGTGACTTCATCAGGGATTCTGATTGGTCCAAGCCTCCTTCCATTTATAGTCAATGACAGGAAATGGTTCGGGCGCCATATTTGTGTAGTCTGAGTGTAATGTTATTGCGCAAACAAGTATTGTCCTATTTCAATGCTAATGTGTGTGCATCTTATACTGACTTTTAGTGAATATCCATGGTTTATACATAAGTGCTCATGATAATTAAATAAATCCTTAAATGTAATATCCTAAAAGGGTATCGCAGATCTGTACAGTGTAAGATTAAATATGCTGCCATCTTGTGGTGGCTGTGATGTTGACAAGACGTTATTAAACGATAATATGTGAGGTAAATAAGACTCTAAATAAAAAGCTGGGTAAACTACCCCACTCAATTATTCGCAATTCCAAAGTGCATATACTTGGAAGAGGTTGATAAAAATAGGTTATATTGAAATATATAAATTACGAAATCTCTTCAATAATAGATGAGTGCGGTACTAGACAGTTCAAAGTGCTGCCATCATGTGGTTAAAATTTAAACTACATTTGAGAATGTTCTTGGTTATAAGGCATAGCATTGCCAGATTGTGTTCTGAATAACTTGAAAGTAATCAACATTGATAGACTTAGGTGCAAATTATAAATGGAAAAAATTAATGATGGTCTGTAATCCGGAAAATTGGCAACAGGTTTACAAACAACATATATAATAACTGCATAATAAATCAATAGTCACTGATAAAACAATTTAGGTCAAAGTCTATATTCAACCCATTTGGCACTAAAGTATTCATTTTATGAATCCACTGGGATTCTTTTTGACTTAGACTCCTCATTTTGTGGCTACCTCTCCATGATTTGTGATAACGTTCTATGCCCCAAAACATCATTTTGGTCGGGTTACTGTTATGCACCTTGGAAAAGTGTCTTGATACATTATGCTTCGGGAACTTTTTAATTATGTTTTGCACATGTTCTTTGACTCTAACTTGGGTATGGTTAATTTATATTTCTTGGCTTATGACAGTGTTGTTCTTGGTTTTATGCAGGGCATGTAACAAACAGCAGACATTGAGGACTTTGCATCCATCCCTCCTTCTCTGGCCAGGGGTTCGGAACATGGTAGCACACCCTCCTTAAGAACCTGGACCATCCAAAGACTCATGGTAGAACTGCAGTGCAGGGGTATTTCATACCCGGCTTCAGCACGCAAGGCTGAGCTGTTCAAGTTACTGTTCCTCTGTGCTTCAGGCTCTAGTGCGGAGCAAAAAAGAGAGGAGATAAGAGCGCTCTGGTGGAGGTGGGTAGCTGGTCAAAGGGATGATAGTGATGAGGTGGCACTTCTAGCAGCACTTTGGTTAGAGGAGAAGTAACTCTGAAGATATAAAAAAGGAAAAGAAAGGCGCCTCTAAGTGCAGTATGCAAAATTTAATAAAGCGCACAAAGGGTTAAAAGCACTTACAAGATTGTTGAATGTTAAAAGACATGATAAAATCAGGAGTCCTCATCTGTGGCATGTGTCCATCCTCAGCATGGTGAAAGAGAGCAGTGTAGAGCCGTCCAGAAGCTGTAAAGCATTCTCATGCGTGTTGGAAAAAGGAGGCAGCAGGGAAGCCTGTATTCACTGCGGGACACACAAGGCTGATGGTGTCAGTGTAGAGGAGGGGGCGGTAATGCGTTTCGGAGCACATGCGGCTCCTTCGTCAGACCTACGTCCATACTCCTCAAGCTGGCTTATGAATGGTGAGGGGGAGGAGCAAGGGGAGGAGTGTGGGCAGATGTTGAATACACAATGATAAGGGAAGTGACAGATGTATTACAAGGGCGGCCAAGGCGACCGTGCACTCGCAAAATTGATCATTAACATCAGTGCTAATGAAGTCCTGAAAGAATTTGACACAGGGGTACAGGGCACAGATGGCAGTGGTTAAATTAACAATAATAAATAAATATACAAATGTAAGGTTGACATTGAATCAATAAACAGGTGTGTTACATGGTCAGCCGGGTGTCTATATGCATGTGTTACAAAGGCGGCCGGGCGTTTGCACACATGCAATAAGGTCGTAAGTTTAATGTTGAGTTGACAATGAATAAATCTACAGCCGTGTTACAAGGGCAGCCAGGCGTTTATGCACATGTGTTACAGGGGAGGCCAGGCATCTATGTGCACATGTTACAAAGGCAGCCGGGCATTTGTACACATGCAAATAAGGTTGAAAGTCTAATGTTGAATTAACAATGAATAAATATGTAGCCATGTTACAAGGATGGCCGGAGAGCTATACACCTGTGTTACAGGGGGGGCCAGGCATCTGTACACATGCAAACAAAGTAATACATCTGTTGTAAGGAGATAAAAAAAGGAATAAGCGATAGTGGATGTTGTGTGAATTATACTGATTATGTCTGTAACAATGATAAAACAATGCTGAATATTACTTTACTATATGTGTTCTTTGGGAAACACGATACATATGGGCGAATAACCCTTTCATGGCCAAAATTATATTTTACGGTTGTTATATTGATGACGTCATTATTATCTGGGACGGTAATACCGATGATATTGAATCTTTCATTTCCCATTGTAATAATAACAACATGGGCCTATCCTTTACATCTGTTCATGATAAAACACATCTAGCATTCTTAGACCTTGATCTATTTCATGATACTGGTCGCATTCATGCAAAAAGTTATTGCAAACCCACTGCTAGGATTTCCTATCTGCACTTCAATAGTTGCCATCACCCTCGTTGGTTAAAAAACATTCCAAAAAGTCAATTCTGCCGTCTCAGACATAATTGCACTATGCAGTCAGACTATCAGGCACAAAGCATAAATCTCAAACAAAAATTTATTGAAAAAGGCTACCCTTCATCACTCATCAAACAAGCCTACACTGCATACGTCAATCCTGCTACTCATACCTATAAAATGAATTCATCAAAGTACATTCGGTTCACGACTCAATTTCATAACAAATACAAAAATATGGAACACATAGTTCATAAACATTGGCCAATACTACTGCAGGATCCCCATCTCAAAGACAGTATACCAAATAAACCTAAATTTTCATATAGGAAAGCACCTAACATTAAGAGAAAGATTGCCCCAAGCAAACTCAAAAAGAAAACAAATACGTCATCTTCACTCCAATTTTTTTTTATGATTGGGATGTATCAATGCCACAATCCCTTTTGCCTTACATGCAGTTTTGTACAACATGGTCAAAAAACATTCACGATTAAGAATAAAACATACAAAATTTCGGAATTCCACACCTGTTCTACAGACCATGTAGTATACTGCCTGACCTGCCCCTGCGGCCTCCACTATGTAGGTCAAACTATACGCCCCCTACGGCAGTGTTTTTTAGAGAGCACCGCCGATTCATCGAGGCCGGTAAAGACCACCATAGCGTCCCACGACATTTCACCCAACATCACCCTAAATCTACCGTAGGCCTAAATGTATGGATCATCGAATCCATACCAGCCACTTTCCCTGCGGCAGAGAGATTTAAATGTCTCTGCCAACGGGAGACTTATTGGATATACGCTCTTCACATAATTTCACCTGGAGGTAATAATGAAGATTTGGAAATTAACACCTTACTCTAGATGATACTACATTTAACATACAGACTGTGATATTATGGTGTCTATTCATTATCCACTACTAGTATACTATCCACCTTTAACCTCCTAACTTTATCTTGTGTAAGTTATATGATCTACTACAGTAAGTTATATGATCTAATACATTTAGTTGTTCATTTATCATTTATCCCTCCTTATTATCATATCCATACATCATGGTGTTTTCCTGTTATACATGTAAATATCTGCCATCTGTCACAATCAAATACTATTTGTAGAGCATCCATTACATCTTATTACCTATTCCTATAAGTTAATTCCTTATAGTAGATTTGTGACCTTATTTGCGGGTGTGTAAATGGCAGGCCGCCCCTGTAACACACTCGCATACTTATTTTCAGTCTATTATTATCTATTATCGTCAGAGTATTGCTACAGGCATAATCTGCACTATTTGAATAAGTATCCACCACCTCCTATTACCCTTCTGTAGTTTATAGACGCCCAGCCACCCCTATAACACTTCTATATACTAGTACACAGTTGAGTAATACCTGTCAGTGTGAGATTATTGCTACAGGCATAATCTGCACAATTCGTACAACTTGTATAAGCATCCACTATTTTCCTCTATCTGTCTTTAGTGTACAGAAGCCTGGCCGCCCTTGTAACACACCTATACACTTATTCATAGTAAAGTAATATTCAGCATTGTTTTATCATTGTTACAGACATAATCAGTACAATTCACACAACATCCACTATACACTATTGCTTATTCCTTTTTTTTTATCCCCTTACAACAGATTTATTACTTCATTTGCATGTGTACTCACGCCTGGCTGCCCCTGTAACACAGGTGTATATCTCTCCGGCCGTCCTTGTAACACGGCTACATATTTATTCATTGTTAATTCAACATTAGACTTACGACCTTATTTGCATGTGTACAAATGCCCGGCTGCCTTTGTAACACGTGCACATAGATGCCTGGCCGCCCCTGTAACACATGTGTATAAACGCCTGGCTGCCCTTGTAACACGGCTGTAGATTTATTCATTGTCAACTCAACATTAGACTTACAACCCTATTTGCATGTGTGCAAACGCCCGGCCGCCTTTGTAACACATGCATATAGACACCCGGCTGACCATGTAACACACCTGTTTATTGATTCAATGTCAACCTTACATTTGTATATTTATTATTATTAATTTAACCACTGCCATCTGTGCCCTGTACCCCTGTGTCAAATTCCTTCAGGACTTCATTGTATATAGCACTGACGTTAATGATCCATTTTGCGGGTGCACGGTCGTCTTAGCCGTCCTTGTAATACATCTGTCACTTCCCTTATCATTGTGTATTCAAAATCTGCCCACACTCCTCCCCTTGCTCCTCCACCTCACCATTCATAAGCCAGCTTGAGAAGTATGGGCGTAGGTCTGACGAAGGAGCCGCACATGCTCCGAAACACGTTACCGCCCCCTTCTCTACACTGACACCATCAGCCTTGTGTGTCCCGCAGTGAATACAGGCTTCCCTGCTGCCTCCTCTTTCCAACATGCATGAGAACGCTTTACAGCTGCTGGATGGATCTACACTGCTCTCTACCACCATGCTAAGGATGGACACATGCCACAGATGAAGACTCCTGATTTTATCTTGTCTTTTAACGCTCAACAATCTTGTAAGTGCTTTTAACCCTTTGTACACTTTATTAAATTTTGCATACTGCACTTAGAAGCGCCTTTCTTTTCCTTTTCTAGTGCGGAGCAAGTTACCCTTTGGACTGCCGCCTCATCCCTCTCTCAAATTAATGCTACCCTGAGTTCACTGGCAACTTCCTGCCAAGAGTTGCGTGCCAGGGTTGAGGTTTTGGAGAGTCAGCCAAATTCAGTATCAGGAGTATCTACTGTTCCAGGGACATTAGCAGGTTCCGGCACCCCCTTGGTACCAAGCCCTGTACCTATAGGCCCAGGTAATAGCAATGGGTGTTCCTCCCATTACCCCAGCACATTTTATTCCTGTGAACCATCAGAAAAGACATTCTGGAGGGCAAAGATGTTCATCTGGCATCCCTGTTAATAGCTGCCCATGATGTTGCCGATAATAGATTGTACGCTTGCAGTGATGTTTCAGTGGTAGTTAAGACCAGGTATCATAGGCTCAGCCACAAGCTCTCCATACCAGAGTTTGTCCTGGCTTTTAGTTTGTTCAGAGATGTGATTTGCTCTGTGAGTCCACTCAGGAGGGAAGAGCTGGACCTTTACATTTATACTGTAGTAGAGTTAGGTCAGATGTATGGGGGGTCAAATTTTTACGACTATCATCGTTCATTGTCTGCCAAGGCAACAGCCTGTTTTGCTCAATGCCAAGTGGTGACGGTTTGGAGTAACATAGACACGGAATTGTTTTGCTGGCATTTCGCTGGGCTTAGGTGGCCAGTTTGTGCTACTTGCCAATTGTCCACTCACACCGCTTACTGGTGCCCCAATTACGAACTTCCCGCACTACCAGGGACGTTGCCAGGCTTGTTTAGCCTCCTATCCATCACTATGGTTGAGCAAATGTTTGGTGGAAGGTTTCACAGAGGGGTTCCACACTGGGTTTGTTTCCTTGCCACTAGGCACTTTTGAGTGTCAGAATCTGAGCGGTCATCTGCCACAGACGTTGAGGCGGTGAATTTGTTACTTCTGTCTGAACTCAATAAGGGCTTTGTCATTGGTCCTTTTCCAACACCACCCTCTCCCTTCTGGGTTTGGAGGGTCAACCCTTTGGGCCTTGTCAAAGGGAAGTTTTCTAATAAATTACAGTTGATTTACAAATTTTCAGCCCCTCATTGTTCACAGGTGCCTAGCCTTAACTATTTGATTCCATCAGAGGAGTTTTCACCTAAGTATGCATTGGTGGATCAAGCAATACAACGTATCATTGGGAGGGGCAAGGGCGCTTGGCTATCTAAAGCTGATGGATCAAGCAATACAACGTATCATTGGGAGGGGCAAGGGCGCTTGGCTATCTAAAGCTGACATTGCGGACGCCTTTAAACTTCTTCCGATTCTGCCATCACTCTGACAGTGGCATGGTATTAAGTGGAAGGGGATTTATTATTTTGCCACCAAACTTACCTCTGGCTCTGAGAGTAGCCCCTGGCTGTTTTATTGTTTCTCACAAGCACTCAGTTGGATCCTCACACACACAGAGAATTGTCAGGAAGTTATCCACTATTTAGACATCTTTCTCCTCATCGAGAGTGGTGAACAGGCCCCCGCCGACCTACAGAAACTGACATCAGATTTTGCGGCACTAGATATCCCACTGGCAGTTAAGAAAATGGAAGGCCCAGTTACTAAATTTACATCCCTGGGGATCACGTTTGATACTCAGTCCATGCAGGCCAGTCATCCTACAGACAAGCTGGTAAGGATCAGAGATCGCATACATGCGTTCACAATCTCCCAAGTCTGTACCAGGATTGAATTACAGTCTCTGTTGGATATGCTGAATTTTGCAATGAGGATTATTCCCCAGGGGCGATCATTAATTTCTAGGTTATTGGCTTTGTTACCTTCAGTCTCCGATTCTGATTCTCATGTCAAACAAGATCCTTCCACTTTGTCGGATTTACACATGTGGGATGAGTTCCTACAACATTTGAATGGTGTTACCATGTTTATCCATGCAAAGTCAGGGTTTTCCACTCAAGCCTCTATGGATGCGGCAGCCACGAAAAGCTATGCGGCTATTTTTGTCTCACACTGGCTGGCGGGGCCCTGGCCAGATGAGGTTTTGTCTATTCTGGGATTCACAGAGACCTCAGCTTTGTTCGAAATCTACCCCATAGTTGCGCAGCACAAGTGTGGGGTCATTTGTGGGCAGGTCAGACTGCAGTTCTTTCCACAAATAATCAAGCCACATCACAAATTGTCAACAAGGCAGATCCAGGTCTTTACTTCTCATGTCTATTGTGCGTAGGCTCATTTGGCTGTCCCTCCAATTTAACTTCCGCATACACTGCAGGTTCATCAATGGTGTAGAGAATAAAGCAGCAGATGCTCTGTCCCATTTTAATTACCCACTGTTTTTCCGGCAGGTCCCAGACACTTGCGCAACTCCATCCCCACATTTCCTTCAACTAATGATGGACTAGATACCCACTGGGCCGTCGCGGCAGCCTTGATCGACAAATCATTGTCGGTGAACACCAGGAAGGCGTATGTCACAGCCTGGAATTTTTTCCAGGCCTTCCAGTCATGGTATCCTAGGTTTGATGGCTACAGCATTCAGTATTTATTGGCTTTCACTTCCTTTTGCTACTCTCAGCTTAAACTGGCTCACAGCATCATCAGGACATATCTAGTGGGTATACAACACCTTTTGTCTTTACAGGACCCCAACAGGCTGTCCATTTTTTTGGCATACTCCATCAAGGCTTACCCAAAAGGGATTCAGAAGAATAGCCCTCCTGCTGTAGCAAGCAGGCTTCCCATCAAATAGGACACATATTCCGGGACATGTCCGATTTATTTGCCAGGTCTCCCTTCGGGTTACTAACCAGCTTAGTGCTCAAGGCAGCCATTTATGGTTTGCTGAGGCCTGGGGAGTTTACATGTTCCGGGCCAGGATCCAGTATACTTTTGACCAGTCAGCACTGACATCAGATTTTTCAAGACCAGCAATGCATGGTGCCCGGTTTTGGTCTTAGACCAGCTCATGAGGGCAAAAGCGGACAAGCCCAGGGATAGTCCACTGTTGCCTTTCCCTAGTGCCTCCCTCTCTACAGCTCAGTTCATGCATCATTGCCGCACCCTACTGTCTAATTTGGCATATTCTGGTCATTCTTTCAGAATAGGAGCAGCTTCCGCAGCTTCTTGCCAAGGGGTCCCTGTTCATGTGATCAAAAAATTAGGTAGATGGAAGTCATCATGCTTCTCTAGATATATCCTGGATCCTCTGGTCGAGATGTCACAGGCTTTTGTTATTTTGACTGCTTAAATGTTACATTCAGTTTGCAATAATCTTTTGATAGCTTCATCCTACTGTCTTTATTTTTGCCCACTTTTAGGCATACTGACCACGTGACCATGTCACACCCCAGGTCAATTCTCCAGTTCTTCCTTTCCTAAAACAATCCGCAAAGAGAATCTGAGTACAAGTCTAAAGGTGACTGCTGGTCAACCTGTGTTTGTAGGAGGAGTCGGGCTGCATAAAGCCTGCCCTTGGTCCCTCTTTACCTGTCGATGGTTGCTCATGTATTCCACCCACCCATTCCCTTTCTTTTTACTTTCCATTTAAATTTATACTTTGGTATGTCCCCTTTTAGGCATACTGACCATGTGACCATTTCACACCCTAGGTCAATTCTTCGGTTCTTCTTCCTTTCCTAAAACAACCCACATGGAGAATCTGAGTACAAAGAAAGCTGTCAGAAAGGCAGATGCAAAAAGAAAGGGATTCATGAATGTTTGGGGCAAAACCTTTTTTCTCTAGCTGCAGACTGCACAGCAGTATCATACACTTCCCCACACTGTAAGCAGTGTTAAAATGAGGAGGTACCCATCAGCTGCAGGGTAGGGTAGCAGGAATCAAAAAGGGACTGCACAGCAAAGTACACTTCCATTTGTAAGATGTCAGAAGGCTCAGAAAAGACTCAAAAAAACTGAGGACAAATCAATGTCCTCTTCGGACTTCCTGGCAGTGAAGCCCAATCCAGTGGTCATAGAGATTACTGAATCCTCCTGCAGCACATCATATTTTCATCTGTTGAAAAAAGCTATGGGTTTGCCTACATGGATTTTTTTTTTACAAATATGCAACAGAGGTTTCATAAAAAAAGAAAAGTTTAGTTCTGTTTTAAATTTTTTTTTATTCTATTTAAAGGGTAACTCAACTTTTGTGGGAAAAAATAGCAAATAAAAAAGAATAATATAGCATATAGAACTGCGACTCAAGGTATATTGTAACTGAATGTTATTAAAAAATGTTCCTTTTCAATCTGCAGCTCTGTAATTTTCTGTGTAATGCAATGCATTATGGCTACCTGGAGGTGTTCTGTACACAGAATGTGTACAGAACGCCCCCACAGAAACATAATTCCCTGCTTGTGTGATAGGCTCACTGATTTTTCCAAAAGTCTGCAGACCCTGCAGTTTTCCTCATTAGAGCCCTGCAAGTGCAGCAGCTGATTGATAATTATGAAACCACTCCTATTAGATTCAATTTCTACATGGACACAAACACATGGGGATTTCTTCAGAATAACAAAAGGTAGTAATCTGCAACAATGTGTGTTAAAATCCTTGCAACGTACATAGATTACCCAGAGTGGAATATTTTTTTCTCAACAAAAGTGGAGTTACTCTTTAACTTTTTTCACTTTTTTTGTTTTTGTTGAAAAAAACTGTTAAGTAATAAGGCTATTTTTGAGCCATTTTGGCACAAGAACATGTCCAGGTTCGTTAAAATGAGCTTTTGTGTCCCTCAGGGAACTTATCAAGTCAGTTCTACCCTTTAAATAACAAAAAAACACAGAATGTTCACCTTCCTCTATGTCGAAGATGTATTTTGCCAAAATGAAAAAAAAATTACAGTGATCATCTCATACTGTATTTGACAACATTTGGGGGAAAGGATAATTCTCAACTTTGCTCATTCCCTATAAGCATGATATGTTTGTGCTTTCCCAGTTTGGGACTATGTGCCCATGCATATGTCCCCTTTCCTTAAACAATAAAAAAAATAGCATTTGGTAAAACTCTGTTTGATGTAAATTTAATTGCTGCATATTCATATGCGTTTGAAAAACCTTTGTGCAAATACCATGTGACATAAATATTTGTAACCATTTTATGCTCCAGAGCCTCTGATAGAAAATATATAATCTTGAGGTTCTAAGTAATTTTATATATACTGTATTTGATAAGTGTCAGCAATTGCTTGGAGCTGAAATGGTTAAAATGCCACAAAACTTAGTTTTGGTCATTTTTTGGATGGACACTTGCTAGTGGAGCAAATTTGGGTTTGGTTTCTGTAATATAAATAAGTTGCAAATTTCAATTAGCTTGCTCATCTTTAGTAATACATGTACAGTATGTAAGAGGTCAAGATGTTTTGTTTTTAATTGTGAAAGTAGAATTGTAATTCATCCTACTTGAGTGTATTTACAACGAAGGACCAAGTGTTGTTTCCAGAATTAACCATTACATATGTGGAGGTCCACATAATTTAATGTTCTCAGCAAAGGCTGTTTGCTTTTATCTGGGAACTTCCAACATTTAATGAACATATGAATTCACAATTTCAGAAAGTGATGTTTACTAGTGTGCAGCTTCATTCACTGCAGAAAACAACAAGGCACCCAGTTGTTACAAAACTGAAAAACTATTGATCAAACTCTATTATGTGTTAATGAAGCTGCAATCACAACTCAATTTAATGTATAACCATTGCAGGTCAATACATTTCTCTGCAGAGGGTGACAGTACCGTGTGCCTTTCTTCTTTTTTGGCTTCCTAATAATGAGATGTTTGGGATTTATAAAAACTAAAATATTTGAAAAAAAAAATCTTGATTTTCATAAATATTCACTTTACTAAAAAGATATTTCCAAAATAAATCATGGTTTATATACAGCTTTTCAAAAATACAAAAATATATTTTCAAATTAGAAAGTAATATATAAAATATATCCAAAACAAATGTGAAAGAGCAGTACTTAAAAGCATTGAAAAATACAATTTCCTGATACATCCTCTATAGTTTCCAAGACAAGATGTGAAGGGGAAAACTCTTTCAATGGAGATACAGACTGTGTTTTAAACTAAAAGGTTCTTATATTTTACCACTCTATGCAAAGTTCATTTGAAAACTCACATTGGCTCAGCTATGAAATAATGGGTAGACAGTAGTCTGTAGCAGTGCACAAAACTGTGGTTCCGTGTAATATTTTAAATTTTACCATATAATATACAAAGCATATTGTTTCATTGGTAACTAATTGATGAAATGTCACACAATTTATTAAGATTTTCACTTGTGTTGAATTTTTTCACCACCCAAATCTGTGAACATAGTGGCCTAAAGGTTTTATTGAACTTTCTTTACTTCTAGATTAGAAGATATAGAGAAAGAAAGAAATACCAGTAAGTCACTGGAAAGTGGATTTCCTTTATAGGGAAACTATAATGGTTTTTGATACATTTAATTTATTTATTTTTAAATTAATTATTATATATTTTTAAACTGCCATAATTATGTCTGATTTTCAAATCTACATACAATCTTTGGTTTTCAAGTAAACATTTAATACATGAAGAAAAGTTCTGAGAGCAATATAGGTCTGAAGAGACCTAAAGAGACAGCATAACAGATGAAGCTTGGATTGTAGTCTTGCCATCTGATATGTGAGGAGCATCCAAGATTAAAGCAGTTGACAAGGTCATATGAGAATCCACTTCATTAGTAGAAGTTTGTTTATCCTACTTCTTTTAACCTTACCTACTACTAATAATGCAGATTCTCAAGCACAAGTTATCAAATCTTTTTTGGCCCTTCGTCTTTCCAATCCTGTTTACCATACCTAAAGTTCTAAAGTTTTACATCTTATTTTTTTCCTGCCATAATAAACAAATACAGAACATATACACAGAGTTACTATACATTCCTTTTAACATACTTATAGGTAAACTAAGAAGTATACTGGGGTTCACCCTAATTTACTTATCCCTTGCTCTTTCCAGTTCACTGGTTTATGGATTGCAATCCTCATCCAAATGAGCAATGCAAAGCACTTCAGAGCCAGACATTTTGAGGAAAATTAATTATATTTAGAAAATAATTGACAAAGACATAATACACACAACAGTTATATTTAATTCATTTCTGCAGTGGAACAATTAACTGAATTAAAACAAGGCATTTCTAAATCCTTCACTTAACTTTGGCTTTGCTTACTTTCCAAGGTTTGTAACCTTGACTAGACAAGGACATCAACTGTGTTTCAGTCAGATAAATTAATCAAAATTAAATTACAAAGGAGAGATTGGGGACAGAAAGAAAACATAAATTAGTGAATTATGCTTGACTTAGATGATTTGCAAGAGACTGAATTAAATGACAGTGGCTCGCAGACAGAGTTGTCAAGTACTGCAGAATATGACATATATCTAGCCATCCCATTGGCAAAATACAAAGGACTGCAGACATGTATGTGACATGCAAAATACAACATGGAAAATGAATATTGAGATGTTCACTGAAAAGTTTATTAATCTATATGTTCACTGAGGAGAAATGATATACAAATTAATCTCATAGATAGATAGATAGATAGATAGATAGATAGATAGATAGATAGATAGATAGATAGATAGATAGATAGATAGATAGATTGAATAAGAAAAACATTCAGTCTCAGTATATTCATAGCACCATATGGGGCTATTGTCAGGGGTAGCATGAGATTAGGGGGTCAATTCACTAATGTTTACCGCATGAGGGATGTGGTCAAGTGACTCATTTGCATAAATTATCACATGCAGTAAATTAAGTCCATTTCATAAAAAAAAAAAAGATTTTGCGGTATTTACTGCAAAATGAAAAATGTGTCAGTAAATACAGTTTAAAATGCTCTTAAGTCCAATTCACAAAGGGACCAGAAAGTAAAAAAAATGTGATATTTACCACCAGGGTTTTGTTGGTGGTATCACATGCGTTATTTGTAAAAAAAAACGTGGTGGTTAAGGGGACCCCCACACTCTTTTTTGACAAATAGCTGGTTACCAAGGAGCGGGTCGGGAAGCTGGCCACCACATACTTAACAAGGGATGACTTATCATCTGTCAGCATGTTCCTCGCTGACAGCTGAATGTAGAAAAAACATACGGACCATTAAAAATGGTATAGAATTTTAAGGTGAATGGATTTTAAGGGGAACCCCATGTCAATTTTTTTTTTAAAACGGCATGAGGCCCCCCTCAAAATCCATACCAGACGCATATCCGAGCATGCAGCCCGGAAGGTCAGGAAGGGGGGGGGATGAGTGAGCGACCCCCCTCCTGAACCATACCAGGCCACATGTCTTCAACATGAGGGGTGGGGGCTTTGGTGCCCCAAAGCACCTTATTCCCATGTTGATGGGGAAAGGACCTCATCTCCACAACCTTGGCCGGTGGTTGGGGGGGTCTGTCGGTGGGGGGCTTATTGGAATCTAGAAGCTCCCTTTAACAAGGAGGCCCCCAGATCCCGCCCCCCTCTATGTGAATGAATATGGTGGCCAGCCATCTGCTGGCAAAGATGGCTGGCCACCGAATGCCTCCTCCACCATTGCATGCTGTTTTTTTTTTTTAGGGTGCCGGTGGTGTGTGGGCATCATGATTGGCGATGGATTTACATTGGGGGACACTGTTTTTTTCTATTTTTATAATAAAGAATTTGTCAAAAAATGTATCTGTGTTTTTATTACTTTTTGACACTCTTGGTGCTTTGGAACCCCCCACCCCACAACACCCACCATCCCATGTTGAGGGCATATGGCCTGGTATGGTTTAGGAGGGTAGGGGGCTCACTCACCCCCCCTCTCCTGACCTGCCAGGCTACATGCTCAGATAAGAGTCTGGTATGGATTTTGAGGGGGGAACCCATGCCGTTTTTTTTTTTTTGCCTTTTTTTAAACACTTTCTATTGCCGGCAATGGTATTGTATTGCCTGCAATTTAAATGTCATTTCATTAATTTTTTTCTTTAAAAATGTCATTTTTGCTGCAGTACGTTCTATACATGCTACAGATGGTATGCATGGGGGAGACCCCACACTCTTTTTTTTTTCATATTTTTTAATTGCCGGCATGTTTTCTTTTACATTTGGCTGATGAGTCATCTGTTGTTAAGGACGCAGCGGCTGGTATCTTGGGCCGCTCTGTAGCAACCAGCTCAATGCGATAAATTACCACACTAAATCAAACAAATACCGCATTCGGTATTTTACGCAAAATTCTTAGTAAATTGCACATACAAAACTGATTTACCGCAAGTGGTATTTTACCGCATTTTGTTGGCTGTTGTTTAACTCTTGAATTGACCCCAAGGTTCTTGTTAAAGACTGATTCATATTTTCTATTTTACTTATTTGTTCTGTCCTTATAAAAAAGAACCAGCTGCCGCTGCAATACGAACCTTTCTATGGTTCTGTTCCTGCACAACTCATGGAGCAACAGGCAGGATTCTGTCCACTGTTAAAGTGAGGAGAAAGACGTCCTGTGAAGACAGCAACTTAACTGAAGTCTACAGAATTAAAGATGAAACATAAAGATGTTTTTAAAGTTTTGTCAGCATTTGCAGCCTCTATGTTTATCTCATGGAAGGTTCATGGACTTTTAAAGCCAATGTCCAACACAAATTTCAGTAATCCTCCAAGTACTTAAAAGTATGTAAATCCAAAAAGTGAGGTTATATAAATAACTTTTTAACTACTAAATTATATTTTCTTATGCTACTAATAATGCTGCAATAGGCGTGGCCTGGCACCGGAGCAAAATGGCCACTTAGGGAGAGAGCTCCGCCATCCAGGGATACAAGTTAGCCCTTTCAGCAGCTGAAACCTCGCCAGTAACCGCTACAAATGACGGGCAGGAGTCACTCAGCCACCCGCTCTCAGATGGACCCATCCACGCAACTCAGCAGGAACATTCCAGCGATGTTCTGAATGCAGTATACGGACTCACAGGCCGCATCGCAAGCCGCGGACTGTAGTTACACAGGTCGCATGGCCGCAGCTGACGCTCCCGCAGCGTCTCAGACAGGCACGTCCCACGCAGGCCCCTCTCCACTCCTATGCCTGGCGGATCTCCAGAGTGTGGCTCTGGGCATTAAAAACACCTTGACAGCAGCAATCGCAGACTTGAAGGCAGACCTCAAAGCTGTAGCTACAAGAGTGGAGCATGTGGAAGCGACCACCATGACACACGGCATGGCCATTCAACAGGTACAGCAGGCAGTCTCTGTGCACAGCAGGCATCTCATTGACATGCACAGGCATATGGAGGACCTTGATAATCAGGGCCGCAGACACAACCTCCGAGTTCGGGGAATCCCTGAGTCTGTAGAGGCCCCCCAACTGCAAGCAGTGGTCTGGGCAATCTTTAACACTCTATTAGGCAGGCCGCCTGATGCACCGATCGAAATGGAGAGATGTCACAGAGCACTACGGTCAAGGGGTAGGGACACTGACCCGTCTAGGGACGCTGTCTGCTGTCTTGTCAGCTTTACCCAGAAAGAAAAGATCCGGCACCTGGCCCGCAACCATGCCCACCTGGAGCATGAAGGAGCACATATTCAGCTCTATCAAGACTTATCCACCATCACCCTACAGCACAGGAGGGACCTACACCCTCTTCTCCAAGCTTTGCGTGAGAGACACATTCCCTATCGTTGGAAGTTTCCGTTCTGCCTTCAGGCAACAAATGGTAACCATACGGCCCAACTGAGGACACCAGCAGATCTAAGACCATTCTGCGACATGCTAAGAATCCCGGTGATCCCAGTTCCAGACTGGTATGGAGCCTCCTTATGACCTGAACCCTGGATCCCCACACAACATGGAGACACCCCAAGGTCCCTAAGAAGTAGGCAACGCCACCGCAGACCTTCAGCTGATTCGCCGCCGAGACGCCGGGGCGATATGGAAACCGATGAAAGCCCACGTGTTTACCCATCATCCGCCAGGCGCAAGACTGACCATTGAACCCCCGACATCCTAAATGGTGAGCTACATTGTGACTAGTGCCTGTCCCCTTAGATGCTCTTTGGCATTTGCAAAGTAAGCTGAGAACCAACGCCATTGTTGGTACTTACAATTAGCCAACAAGTGATGCAGAGCTTAATGACTCCTGATTTTCCCCAGATCGCTATACGTCCCGCCATCCCATATTCTCTCTGACAGACACTTCCTCTCTCATGTACCCCAGGAATCTACAGAACTTCCTCGTGTAGTACTATCGCTAGAGAATTTGGCGGGGGACTTTACCCAAGAATTCCGAAATAGTACTGAGCAGAGGTAAGTGATCACCTCAACAAAACCAGTGCAATTTCTGCTCTATTCCCAGCTCTGGCTCTTTCAATATGAGAGTCTTTACACACAAGGTGACAACCGAGCTCTGGGAAGATGCGTGCCCCCCCTAGACCATACTGACTCTCAGCGATAACTTTGGATAACGCCTATGTCACAGGCTTGGTTACCATTTACCTCCCTTTTTTGAACCCACTGCTATTAGCAATGGTAGTACTGAACATCTTGCTCCTGGCATTGCCTGAGCATTGTATCCCTCCCCCCCTTCTCTTACTCCTACCACCAGCCTGTTTTTCCCTACTTGGGAGACCAGTGAGAGACTCTGGAATCACCAGCTTGCCATAATGGCACGCATCCCGGCTTCTCAGGGAATTAACCAGATTTTTTCATACATGTGTATTGGGGATAGGAGCCAGGCAAGGCTCACTAATATGACATTTTACTTTATCCTGGTTTATTGGTTATTGTTATAAGGCATATTACTTACTCATGTTTCACAGGACATGTTACCCGGTGGCTCTAAAGATGGGACATTCCAATCCTTACACTCATGACTGATCGTGGAGGTGGGGGAAGATGTCCCAGACAGCCTGCAGAAGGGCGAGGCCCACACTGAGCTTTGTGGCCCTGGGGGTGTTCATGCAGCAGGGGGATATGGGGCTCCATATACCCCTTGCTGCCAGATGCTGCATGGATCTTACGCAGCTTGAACACAGATGGCTTCTCGGGGCCCCTAATACCTGGTTCCATTGTACTTTGCGATGGTGCTGGGTATGGAGGTTCGGATGTTCCTGTCTTGCCAATAGGATGACAGCATGACTAATTCAAATGTTAAAATGGTTAGATCATACAGAACTATTTATATAGACTTTTATATGTTATGTTTATCTGTTTGAATACAGGCGGACCAAGGTTACAATGCACTATGTTGATCTGTGATACTCTTTACATGTCAAGTCTATCTAAAGTTCTGATGGAGGGTGGTGTGAGCCCCTCCCACTTAATGTGGGGGGGTCTGCCCAGCCTCACCCCATCCAATGAGGCTAAGGTCTCGTTTAAACCCTAAAGCTCATATAAATGGGTCCCTGGATGGTAGGAAGTGCTCACATAGTTTTCTAGGTCCTAGGTCTCTTCCCCACCTCAGGGAGGCAGGTCTCCTCCTTGAAACTAGCCGGAAAAATCTCACGTTTCTTCTGCCTTTATACTCATCCCTCATTAGGTTACTCAGTTGGACTGTACTACCTCCGGTATTTTGTTTGTGATCCCCACAAAAGGGATAACTTGATTGATCGTGGAGTGGGCCCCCTCTGGAGTTACTGGTTTAATCAGAGCAACTCTCCAGAGCGGGCCTATCCTGATCTGTAACTTCTTCTGTCTCACTAACTCCCTTTTCTGCTTCGTTCTTCCTTCTCTTCCCTCCCCCCCTTTTTCCCCCACTCCTCTCTCTCTTCTACATTTCACCTCTGGTCTATATCCCCTATTCTTCCCCCACTAACCTCTAGACCCCATCCCCCCAAACCTAGGGGTAGCACTGATAAACGCTTCTGACCACTGAACAATGACTTCTGTATCACATTCATTGGCTCCTCTATCCCTCAAGGTTTATTCCTTGAACGCAAAAGGTCTTAACATTCCAGAGAAGCGGAGCTGTGTTCTTGCTGAAGCACATAGCCTTAAGGCTCAAATATTATTTATACAAGAAACCTATTTTAAATCAGGCTCTATCCCCCGCTTAACCAATAGCCGATTTCCGGAAGTCTACCATGCCACCTGCCCCGAATCCAAAACATAAGGGGTCTCCATAGTAATTGCCAAATCTTTCCCATTCCACCTCACAGACCGACTCCTTGACTCAGAAGGACGGTACATCTTTTTGAAAGGGACATGGAAGGATAGGCCAGTTACTTTGGCGAACATTTATTGCCCCAATTCTAAACAGGTAACCTTCCTAAAAGAGGTCCTCACACAGCTCACAACCTTTAAGTCAGGCCTTCTGATTCTGGGGGAGACTTCAACATGGCCCTAGATCCGCTTCTCGACACATCCACAGGTACCTCCTCAACTCCATTCTCTGCTTTGCGCCAAGCTAAACTCGCTCTAGTCTCCCTTGAACTCCATGATACCTGGCGCACTCTACAGACCCAGGGGAAGGATTACACATTCTTCTCCCCTCCTCATAACCACTATTCCAGGCTAGATTATCTGTTTATACACCAGACAGATTTGACCTTCCTGCAGGACGCGGCTATAGAGAATATGTACATTTCTGATCACCACCCGATCACATTGACCTTACAATTCCCGCAACAGGAAATGACAACCAGAACATGGAGAACGGACGCTTCTCTCCTCGCAGACCCGGGGGACTTAGCTGAAATCACCAAGACTATTACAGATTACTTCCAACTTAATAATACCCCCGACGTATCTCCCATGACCCAATGGGAAGCGCATTAATGCGTTGTACGGGGCCGCCTTTTAGCTATTGCTGCCAGAAAGAAAAAAACACAACAGTCTGCGATTCGAAACATGACTGAAAAAATAGCCCTTCTGGAAGCACAACATAAGCGTTCTCTAGCAGTAAAGGTAGCACAGGAACTAGCTGACACATGGGTAGCCCTATTAGAGGAACTATTTAAACAGGCACAAAAGAGACAGGTTCTTTCTTAGAAACTATTCTACGAACAGGGCAATAAACCAGGGAGGCTATTGGCTAGGTTCACTCAGAGACGCACACTTGTATCCACGGTTCACCACATTATAGACTCAGGAGGAATATCCCACTCCAGAAACTAGGACATCGCCAACCAATTCCGCCTGTTTTATAGCAAATTATACAATCTCGACTCGCACGAACACAGACCCATATCGGCAGATGCACGCTTAGAGCTTATAAAAGGATTTTTAGCCAAATTCAGCCCCCAGCCTCTATCTATGGACGATTGGCAAGCCATGGAGACACCATTGTCCTTAGAGGAGTGGGAGAGGGCCTTGAAGGCCACGAAACCTGGCAAAAGCCCTGGGCCAGATGGCTTTTCAGCACAATATTATAAAAGCTTTGCTGACCTCCTGGCCCCGAATTTTCTTAAAGCCTTTAATGCCCTCTCTAACTCACCATATACCTCAGGTAGCTTACTAGAGGCCTACATCTCGGTGATCCCTAAGGAAAACAAAAACCCTGCAGATGTAGCCAACTACCGACCCATATCCCTCTTGAATGTTGATGTGAAATTATTTGCTAAGATCCTGGCCAATCGTTTGTCCTCTCACATACCTGTCTGGTTGGGTCTTGACCAAGCTGGCTTTGTCCCTGGAAGAGAGGCCAGGGACAATACCATTAAGGCGCTCAATTTACACCACTGGCTTACATCAACCAACAAAGAGGGTTGCTTCTTAGCGATGGATGCGGAGAAGGCGTTCGACAGGGTGGCCTGGGATTATATGGACGCGGTCCTGGAAGCCCTGGGATTAAGAAGCATTATGCAAACTTTTATTAAAGCACTCTACACCAGGCCCAGGGCTAGAGTTCGGGTAACGGCCACCTGTCGGACGCCTTCCCCATCCATAATTGGACTAGGCAGGGATGTCCCTTATCTCCGTTACTATATATCCTCACATTAGAACCCAGACATAAAGGGGATCGAGGTACATCAACGGGAATATAAGATTGCCGCTTTCGCCGATGATATATTACTCTTCCTCTCATCCCCACTGACGTCTCTACCTAACCTAATGCCAGTGTTAGAGCAGTTTAAAACCATCTCGAACCTAAAAATGAATCTCTCCAAGTCTTATGCACTTAATGTTTCTCTACCCCCATGGATAGTTCAGCTCTGTCGGGAAAATTTCCCGTTTAGCTGGAAAGAAGATGCCATTAAGTACCTGGGCATTCAGCTCCCTAGTAAGCTCAAAGATCTTTACGAAAAGAACATCCTGACAGAGCTGAGACTTATCCAGTAGGATCTACTTCAAAGGGAGGCACCCACCATTTTGAAAATGACGGTTCTACCTCGTTTACTTTACAAATTACAGACTATTCCGATCCGCTTACCACCCGCCTTCTTCACAACCTATAAACGCCTGTGTAAATCCTTTTTAAGGGGAACTAAAGTAGCGAGAATAGGGTGGGCCAAGCTAGTTCTACCAAAATCAGGAGGGGGAATTGGACTCCCAGACCTCCAGAGATACTACTGGACGGTTCATCTAACTCGGGTGGTAGATTGGAGGATCCATACTAAGTATAAGGGGTGGGTTCACCTTGAAAAAATTATCTTAGGTACTCCAGTACATCCCATGGTTCCCAAAGACACACATGCCGACTGATGTACACGCTCATCCCCTCATAGGAGCTACCCTGCATGCCTTTGACAGGGCGTGCAAAGCTCACTCTCTTTCAAACTCACATTGCGCGATCACTCCCATCAGAAATAATCCAGACTTCCCCCTGGGAATGGAGGGGACCTTTCTAGCAGCAGTGGCCTTATGCAGAAATGCAGGCTAGACACTTCTTTTCCAGAGGAAGGTTCCTCCGACAAAATGAATTGGCATCACTCTCAAACACAAAGTCTTTCCCCTTTTGGGCTTACATACAACTAAAACACTTCATGGACAATCCCTCACATAGATGTAATATTACAAAAAACCCTACCTTTCTGGAATCATTATGCTCTAGCTCCTCCCCCCAGAGTCATCTGATTTCGGGGCTGTATGCTACAATGTTGGAGAACCCTATACACCTCTGGAGTCGGAACATGCCTATTGGGAGAACGAGCTGGACATGGTGATTGATGAAAAGACCTGGGACAGAGTACATCTATATATACATAAGGGCTCTTTGAATGTACATACCCAGGAAAATGGTTCAGCTATACTGGCGTAAAGTGCATGAAATTGCAACAGAGATATCCTCACTTCCGCTGGAATTTTCACCGGCACAGTACCTCCTTCACATCTCCAAAATCTCCCGCAAGAAATACTATAGGTCAATAGCTATGCACATGATCAATGCTGCAAGACTATGCCTCCCAGTGCATTGGAGATCCAAGTCGCCCCCCTCCATAAAGGAGTGGACGGCGCGGATCAATAGGATAGGAGCAATGAAGGAATTGATTCATACTGCACAAGACAGGATAATGCACTTTTCGGCAATATGGGCACTTTGGCTCGAATACCGAAACTCACAGAGATTTCTATGCCTCTGCCGAGACAACCATTGAAAATCCCAGTAGATTTCATGTTTTCTAGATCATGCAAAGGAAGGTAGCTGGTGGAATCCCAACCCCCTCTTTGCATACCCCACTTACAGTGCTACCCCTAACTCCCCCCCCCCGCAATCCTTCACTCCTTCATCCCTCCCTCTCTTTCCTGCCTTTCCTCCCCTTTCTTCTCTTTTCCTTTTTCTCTCTATTCTTGTTTTCTATGGTGCCCTACTAAACAGCTGAGGAATCGAAAACCGATGTGATGGTCAGATACACGCCCTACCTCATGTCAGTCTTGTAATACCTATAGATGCTTCACTAGCTATATCCTACAACAGTTCCTCATTCCGATGTAAACCTAATTAACTTGTAGTGCACATCTCATCGCCACAGGGATCTTAATATGGCTGATTTGATAGTTAACCTAGAGACAGCACCTGCTGATGTATACTTTCCCAAGTTTATCCCTTTTGCCTCTTTATTGTTGGATTACTGTTTCTTTGTAATATGACTATGTGTTATATGATACTATCTGTATTGTCTATAAAAAGTGTTAATAAAATTTTTGTGGAAAAAAAAAATAATGCTGCAATAATTACCGTTATGGGATTTCTTTAGCAGGGTGACAGCGTTCCAATGCTGCTTTAGCAGTGTAACTCTTGTGTGCACTAACACTTGTCAGCCAAGGTTCTGCACTAGACTTGCTAGGCTGACAGTGACTCCTGGAGGGACTTTATTTTTCAAATGAACAGAGGCGTCTTCAAAGTGCTGAAAGTTTTTGAATCTGCAACAATAAAATAGGAAGTGACAATATATTGAAGTTTCTCCACACCCACAGCCCCAATTTTACAGAGAGATCAGTGAAAGCAAGAAAGCCCAGTCATGTGACTGCTAGAAAAAAAAATGAAATGTATTAAATAAGTAGACACCCCTCCGGGAGAACTGATAATTGATCGCATGCACCGACTACCAAAAAGGTCTCACCTACCAGAAACCATCTCAAGGGACACAATAGTCCGTATTCACTTTACCACGTAAAAGAAAACTTTATTAGTGTCACAAGGAATCCTGCTGCTTACCCCAAACCATCTGCCAATCTAGCTTTCTTTGCTGACCTGTCAAAATATACTATGCTTCAATGAAAGAATCTTTTTACTATAACCAAACCCCTCCACAACCACCAGATTCCATAAAAATAGGGTCACCCGGTAAAACTTGTGCTCATGAAGGGCAACAGATCCTTTTTTGTCCACACCCTGGATGAAGGCCCATTACTGCTGAGAGAATGGAACATCCTAGATCCAATAGAATGGGGATATGCAATTAGCGGACCTCCAGCTGTAACAAAACTCCCATCATGCCTCTCCCTCTGGGTGTCATGATTGTAGCTGTCAGAGTCTTGCTATGCCTCATGGGACTTGTAGTTTCTGCAACAGCTGGAGGTCCGCTAATTGAATATCCCTGCAATAGAACAACGTTCTCAATGTCATCAAGCCAAGAATCATAACTTTAGGGATTGGGATGACTTCGACCCTCCTGATGATATGATAACCTAAATTCTTCAACTATACCATACTATACTCTTAGCCCTGGTATGCTAGCTCAAGCCCAGCTCAGCAGCCTCATACCCCCAATAGAAGTTGCGGTACTGATCGCTCTTTTGTTTCCCCTCTAAACACTGAGACTTTGTCTATTTTCATTTGCTACTGCATTAACGTTTAGATTTTACAGTTCATTCTTTGACCGCATATCTCTACTAGCCGTGAAGATTTAGCACAACCTCTTCTGTGTGATTGCTAAGAGATAAATTCCCAAGTGCACAGCTACAAACTGTAAGTTCTCCATTATTACACATATACATCTACTTTTTATCTGACCAAGGCCATTGTTTAATAACCTATCCCAAGCTCACTGACCTAACAGCCCCAGCATCAGTGCTCTCGTCCTGCTGAAACACAACAAACACTGAAACTGCTGTTCAAGATATCCTCCCTGAAAGTCAAAGGATTGAACCACCTGAGTAAATGCTACTCTTTATGGATGGAAGCCTGCAAGCCCCAGTGTGACATTTTGTGTTTCCAAGAAACACACCTCTGCCAAGATAAAGCCCCAAACTTGTCCTACAAAAACTTCTCAAACATATTCTATGCAAACTCACCAACCAAAACAAAAGGAGTACTCATAGCTATAAAAGACACAGTGTCTTTCAAACAGATCTCCACCATTGCTGACCCACAAGGGAGCTATATGATCCTAGTTTGTGAAATTAATACCATCACTTACACACTTGTGAACATCTATGCCCCGAACACAGGTCAAGTATGTTTTCTTCGCAAGCTTCCAAAAACAGTTAACAGATCCTAACAAGGTCGGACTATCCACTGCCAAGACTTTAACTTGACCCCTGATGTATCTATCAATGTCAAAGGTCCCTCACTGAAAAAAGCCTGCTGCTTCACATTAAACTCGTTTCTCCAAGCCAATGACCTATTTGATATATGGAGATATCAACATGCCATGGAGAAAGACTTTACTTTTTTTTTCTAAGCCACATTGCACATACTCCAGGATAGACTTATTCATAGGCAACCTACAACTCCTCCAAGAAACCCTGGCCTCAGATATTCACGTGATATTGTGGTTGGATCACGCAACCATTTCAATCCTCCTGGTCGACAAGAGGGTTTATTCCTCCGCACCCAGTTGGGGGAAAAACCCACATTTAATGACTCGCCCATTAAACAAATCCTTAATTCAAGATCAATTGCAGGACTACTTTGCTCTGAATGGACATAAAGCCCACGTTTGAGGGCTCCTCCTCAAGCTCAGTTCTCAAGCCAAATGCCAAAGAACACAGCAGTTTACGGAACTCCTAGACACCATAGACAAATTAGAAAAATTGAACAAAGCTAACCCTACACCCTCAACCAGTGATAAAATCCTTCAAACCAGAAATGACCTCAGAGCCTTTTTTAACACTAAACATGACAAACTATTAATGAAACGACATACTTTATTTTACACATCAGGCAACAAGGCAGGCAAATTACTTGCAGCACAAGTCAAGCAGAGAAGGTCAAGACAGGATCCCATACATTCTTCACCCC
Organism: Lithobates clamitans; assembly: GCA_037952925.1. NCBI lineage: Eukaryota > Metazoa > Chordata > Amphibia > Anura > Ranidae > Lithobates > Lithobates clamitans. The sequence goes on along the minus strand of JBBGZY010000008.1, from coordinate 9,755,317 downwards.
ACCAAGGGTGACAAACTGCACCACCCTAAATGTATTGCCAATGCATTTTGAGCATACTATAGTGCACTGTATAATCTAAAAGATGACCCCTCAGTGACACAGCCTACCAAGATCGGCATATCAGGTTTCTTGGAAACCTTAAACTTACCCAAACTCTCTGTTGACCAGCTATCTATTTTTAATGCCCCCTTCACCACTGAAGAAATTTTAAGAGCCACCTCCACACTCCCAAATGGTAAGACCTCAGGCATGGATGGCTTTTTGGCTGAGTATTACAAATTGTTCTCTAACACACTAGCACCGCACATGTGTCAGACGTTCCACACTCTGGCAGGCTTCCAAGCTAAATGCTTTTTGCTAATATTGTAACCCTGCCTAAACCAAGGAAGGAGCCGGTTACCCCTTCAAACTTTCACCGGATTTCACTGTTGAATACAGATCTAAAACTATACGCAAGACTAGTGGCTCAAAGATTAGCCCCATTATACCTCACATTATACACCCTGATCAAGTTGGATTCACACTAGGTAGACAAGTGCCTGATGTCACGCATAAAATTATAAAATTATTGCACTACACTAAGTCCAACCATATCCCGACTCTGTTTGTAACCATTGACACTGAAAAAACGTTTGACAGGATCCATTGGGGATACCTAAAGCACACTCTCTCAATATTTGGTTTTCAAGGCAACATCCTGTCAACTATACTAGCGCTATACTCTAAACCCACTGCCTGAGTACTATCGGATGGTGTCTTCTCAGACCCATTTGCCATCACAAATGACACAAGGAAAGGGTGCCCCCTCTCCCCCATTATTTTCACACTAATGATGGAAACTTTAGCTCAAAAAATCTGTGACAACTGCTCTATTTCAGGTATTCAATTTAAAGACAAAGAATTCAAAACCACACTATTTGTGTATGACATAATCCTCACCCTAGCGCAACCGGTTTCTTCCCTGGCTACAGTGTGTGAAACTTTGAATATGTTTAACTAGGCCCTCAAAATTTCCACTCACCTGCTCGCATTTGGCAAGTGGAAAAACATTGAAGGTGTGCTTTCTAAATTGGCATGGGCAGGAGGTGGTCCAGCTCAGCTTGGCTTGGGCAGGTCTGCTCGACTCGGGCGGGGAGGTGGAACGGCTCAGCTCAGGCGGGGACGGGTCTGCTGAGCTCGGGCGCGGGGGCAGGCCAACTTAGCTTGGCTTTGTTTGGGCGGGGGGCAGGTCCGCTCAGCTCAGGCGGGGGTGCCTGAGAGGTGAACGCACCACAACTGAGACTGACAGCCATAGCTACCATTCATAGGAACTTGTGACTTGACAGGAAATGTTGGCGGCTTTCTGTGCGACAAGAGTGGTGGAGTCCTTAGAGGTCAGTTACTGTATGTGGCATGTTCTCATTCAGAGCTGTGTTTGCAGGCATGTTCCAGGTCAGGTATTTCTTCCTCTGCACTACAACCTTTAATATCAATGGCATACTTTACATCTGGTCTGATGATAGCTGGAGCAGAAAGGGCAACTCCCTTCTGTGCAGTAACAGTGTCTTTTTGATAGTGAACCTTGCCCCTCTCCTGCCTTCCTATATGAGACACTGTGCAGCTTGCTAAATAGTGTTGGGTCAGTTCACACTAGAATGTGTGGTGGTAAAAGTGCATTCTATGCAGGTTTCCTGCACCACTCGTTAATCTTGAGAGATGCACGCAGAACCTTTCATTTGTAATGGCACCCAAAACGCATCAGTTGCAGCCATCAAGGCCGCATGGTAACCGCAGTAGCATGCGGTCTGGTGCGGCACAGTTTGAGAAAGATGTGCTTGCACTACTTTTTGCGTTTTTCCATGCGTTCTGTCAAAATGGAAATGCATGTATTCCATTGTGATCCATTGCATTTTTGTAGTGCGACATTTTTGACACATTTTTCATGCTGACGCTTTTTTTTTTTTAGGAGGAGGTGGCTGGATTTAAGTCCCCATTCACACCACAAAAGCGTCCTCCAGATCTATTCCAGATGAATTTCTGCATGCACATTTTTGATGCGTTTCCGGATGCATTCCAGGTGCTTTTTTTCTATTTTTTTTTACTACACTGGGGTACAGTACCTATAGTAGCCAATCATATGTTATCCTTATTTTATTTATCACAGTCAGATAATGAAATATGCTTTATGTTAATATTGTTAAAGTGGTTGTTGTTAACAATTATTTTTGTAGCTTAAGTCTGCTTAAGTCTGCATAAAACATTTAACAGTGTCATTTCATGAGATAATTTTTGAGGGAGTGTTTAGGGGCAGACCTAAGGGCAGAGCAGGGTAGGGGTTGGGTGGGGAAAAATTGTGGCGAGTTACCCTTAAGGCCTGGCTAGTAGCTCAGGACTTGAAATTTTTAGCCCTCTTTAACTCATGCTCATTTTACAAGGTGAATGATTCTAAATCAAACATTCTCAGTGTAAGTGTTACGGTATCTACTAAAATCTTCATTCAATCTAAATTCCCTTTCCAATAAATGATCTTATTTATGCCCTACTTAGGCATATCTCTGGCCTCCCTGTCCTCTAACTTATATTCATGCATTACACACCACTCTTACAAACATGTAAACATGATCTACAACAGATAAGCAAATAATACCTTTTCTGGGCAGGTAGAGTCACGGCCTTTAAAATTATTACTCTACCTGAGATCCTATATCTATACAGAGCCCCTCGTATACCGATTTCAGAGGCCTTTTTCATTTGTTTGAATGAAAAGGAAACCACATTGTCTCGATACATCCATCACAAAACACAAATCAGAGGGAGAACTATTATGGCAGTGATATGGAATCAAATAAGACAATGGTTCACGCCATCATTTAACAAACAATGGAGGTATATTGAAAAAGTCTGTATTCAAGAAGGTGACTTAAAGAAGAAGTCCAGCCTGAGCTTGTTTAGCTGGGTTTCTCCTATGGGTCACAGGAGTGCAATTTGTTTTGCACTCCTGTGACATGTTTGCAGCAGAGAGTATTCTGCAGTCCGCTCTCTGCTGACATCACACAGATCAGTCCAGGCACCACATCTTCCTGCCTCTGGGAGTCTGGATCCACCAGGTGCCTGGACTGATAGCTGTCTCAGCCTCTCAATGAGCCACTGAGAGGCTCAGATGACCGCTCCCCACCCTCTACAGCTCAGTGCTCCAGTGAGCATGACTGACAGGCAGCAGCTCTCTGCTTGGAGAGCCGAAAGAACCAAGCCATCGGTGGTGTTCGATGGCTCGGTTCTCAGTGCAGAGACGCCAGGGGACAGATGCAACATCCACCTAGGTAAATATAAAACCGCAATAACCCTGATTCCCATACTTCTCCTTTAAGCTCTCTACCAATAGCTCAATCTGTAGGAACTGTCTCAAAAAATTGCAACACCCTACAATATCTGCTGCCCTATTGGCGTGGAAATATTTTTCCCTAAATATCAATCTGACAGAATGTTGTCAACGCAATTCCATCCCCTAAAAAACATTTAAGTTCATATTCCCAGAACTATCCCTTAAAGGGTAACTCCACTTTTATGGGAAAAAAAATTGCAAATAAAGAAAAAATAATATAGTGCACACAATTGCGACACTAATCATATTGTAATTGAATGTTATTAAAAAGTTTCCTTTTCAATCTGCAGCTCTGTAATTCTGAGAATGCATTGCAATATGGCTACCTGGGGTTGTTCTGCACACAGAGTGTGTACTGACCACTCCCCAGAAACATCATTTCCTGCTTGTGTGATTGGCTCACCAATTTTACCAGAAATCCGCACTAGTCAGATTTCAGGCATCCCCATGCAACAAAAATGTAATTTTTGGAAAGATACTTTCAATAGGAACCCGTCAAAAGGGATGCAGGCCCAGCAGATCTCCTCATTAGTACCCTGCTGCTGCCACACCTGACAGTTAATTATGAAACCACTCCTTTTGGACCCACTCAGAACAGAGGCAGAGACAAACACACATGGATTTCTTCAATAACAAAAGGTAGGAATCTGCAACAAAGTTTGCTATACTCCTGGCTAGGGATGAGCCGAACCCCCCCGGTAAGGTTCGCACTAGAACATACCGAACAGGCAAAAAATTTGGAAGAACACACAAACACCGTTAAAGTCTATGGAACACAAACATGAAAAATCAAAAGTGCTAATTTTTAAGACTTATATGCAAGTTATTGTCATAAAAAGTGTTTGGGGACATTTTTAAAAATGGCCGTTTTTTCAGGAGCAGTGATTTTTTTAATGCTTAAAGTGAAACAATAAAAATGAAATATTCCTTTAAATATCGTGCCTGGGGTGTGTCTATAGTATGCCTGTAAAGTGGTGCATTTTTCCCATGTTTAGAACAGTACCACAGCAAAATTACATTTCTAAAGGAAAAAATGTCATTTAAAACTGATTGTGGCTGTAATGAATTGTTGTGCATCTTCTGGGTGACAGTTCTTATATAGTTGAGGGCGGGCCTACCCGGTGATGTAAACAGGTGACCCTGCCCCCTCTGACACAACAGGGAAGCCATGGGGAAGCACCAGTGGCATCAGTGGCGGGCGGGGTCACCCGTTTACGTCACTGGGAGACCCCGCCCCCTCTGACGCCACAGGGAAGCCATGGGGAAGCCCCCATGGCATCAGAGAGGGCGGGGTAAGTCGTTTACATCACCGGGTGGCCCCACCCTCACCTATATAAGAACTGTCACCCAGAAGAAGCGTCATTTAGCCAGAGCTTCCCATGGAGGCGGAACAGTTGCGGCTTTTTTTTTCTTTTTTGGTCCATCGGGCGGCGTGATTTTACATCGTGGGACATTTTTATTTTTTTATTCTTTAATAAATGACTTGTTCCAAGCTGTCTCTTGTCTTTTTTACCATTTTTACACTTTTTTGTGAAATGGTAGGGGTACAATGTACCTCATTACCAATTCTCATGGGGGGAGGCCAGGATCTGGGGGTCCCCTTCTCAAAGGGGGCTTCCAGATTCTGATAAGCCCCCCACCCGCATACCCTCACAACCACCTGGCAATGGTTTTGGGGATGAGGCCATTGTCCCCATCAACATGGGGACAAGTTGCTTTGGGGGCTACTCCAAAGTACCCTCCCCATGTTGAGGGCATATGGCCTGGTATGGTTCAGGAGGGGAGGGGGCGCTCTCTCGTCCCCCCTCTTTTCCTGCAGCCTGCCAGGTTGTGTGCTCAGATAAGGGTCTGGTATTGATTTTGCGGGGACCCCCACGCCATTTTTTAAAAACTTTTGGTGCAGGGTTCCCCTTAAAATCCATACCCGACCCTTCAGGTTGGGTATGGATTTTGGAGGGACCCCTACGCCATTTTTTAAAAAATTTGGTGCAGGGTTCCCCTTCATTTCCATATCAGACCTGAAGGGCCTGGTATGGATTTTGGGGGGACCCCCACGCACTTTTTTTAAATTTTAGTTCAGGGTTCCCCTTAATATTCATACCAGACACAAAGGGCCTGGTAATGGACTGTGGGGGAACCCATGCCCTTTTTTTCAATGAGTTTTATCTATATGGCTCAGACCAGGCAATTCATTACAGCCGTGATCAGTTTAAATGACAATTTTTCCTTTAGAAATGTCATTTTGCTGCGGTACTGTTCTAAACACGGGAAAAATGTGCCACTCAACAGGCATACTATAGACACCCCCAGGCACGATATTTAAAGGAATATTTCATTTTTATTGTTTCACTTTAAGCATTAAAAAAAATCACTGCTCCTGAAAAAAAAACGGCAGTTTAAAAAAAAAATTGCATTGATACATGTCCCCTGGGGCAGGGCCCGGGTCCCCAAACAATTTTTATAACAATAACTTGCATATAAGCCTTTAAAATGAGCACTTTTGATTTTTCATGTTAGTGTCCCATAGTCTTTAACGGTGTTTCGGCGGCTTTCGAATTTGCCCCGAACACCATATATACATAAGTGCAATTGGATCGGCGCCATAAGGACTCAATGGATAGTTCTACTAGGCTTCGGTCTGTAATATCCACAAGAAAATGGCCGCTAACAACCTAATGCACAGTCCTATTAGGCTTCGGTCTTCAAAATCCTAGCAAAAATGGTCGCCGATCCAATTGCACTTATTACTGGCCACACTATTTAAACACAGGAGGTACAGCAAGATGAACGCCCCAGTAGAAGTCTGACGACGAAACGTGCGTAGGGTGGGTTACGAACGTCTTGCAGCACCTCTAACAAAGGGAGTTCGCTAACTTTTGCCATGCTTGATTTGTTCATTTGAAATGTGAGTACATTTGTCTATTAAGTTTTAATAAAAGTTCTCCTATGGTTTTACGCGATGGGCATACCTTCTTTCCTTTACATGTAATTACTACACCACAATACGCAAGTAAAGTTTGGGGGATATCCTTGATTGCTACACAGTGGCAGACACTGTGACCATCCATACCCCTGCAGGGGAAAGGAGAATCCGGTGAGTGCAAGCATTGTCAGAGCATGCAGACAAGGCACTAATTAAAGAAACCAGCACCTGGATAAGAAGCTTTCCTACAGATATTTGACCCTCAAGAATTGAACACTACAAAATACTTCAAAAAGAACTTGTTTTTTCATAAACTGAATTTTTCCTATCCAACTAATACTGGTCACAGCACAAGAGTCACTATTTATGATGGATAATTTGCACAATGTTGTATGGATTTGTATAATTTAACACTGGTCACTTTAGAAATGCTGCACTATGCACTTTTGTTGAATAATTGAAGCACCGTAGGTTGCAATTGTACTTTTAACAGTAAGGACTTGGCACCAGTCACATATTTATTCATTTTTGGCACACACACTTTAGGAATTATAAAGTCATCATAAAGAAAGTTTTTTTTTTGTCTCCATAAGGGCAGCGCCATACTATTCCTGTTTTCTTTTTTTTCATTTTTTTCTTTTTTCCTTTTTTTCTCTTTTCTTTTTTTCTATATAACACTTCCCACCTAGATGATATTGTATCCATATTCATAACTACTTTATTACTTAATTTAAAGGGCACAATGCACCTTTGTTGAACAATTGGAGAACCAGTTGTTGTATTTTCACAGTTTTATTCAATTTTTGAACACATACAGGTTTTAGAAGCAATTCTATAAGCACACTAGGCAATACATTCACTACAAAGAAGAAAAAAAAAAAATTTTGTCTCCATAAGGGCAGCGCCATACTACTCCTGCTTTTTTACCACTCTCACACATATACTATGGGAGTGCCCTCATATCTATCCCTTCTGGAAGAAGATATTTACCTTTCTCTCAGAAATCACAAGTGTTATAACAAAATCTACTCCATCACTAGTTCTATTCAGCCTGGGGATTGAAACATTTCCAAACAATGGCGGAGCCCTGGTCATGCACACACTGTTTGCTGCCAGACTACTCATCATACGAAAATGGAGAAGCTCCTTAGTCCCAAAGATTTCAGACATTCAACAACAACTCAAACTAGTTAAAGAATTTGAGTACTGTTCTGCCCTACACACCAATTAGCAAAGAAAATTCACAAATGACTGGAAACTTTTGCTTCAGATTCCAAATGTAGATGTGTAAAACACTTGGGCATTAAACTAATTGGTGAGCATACTCTACACTCTGGTGTCCGTTTATGAAGCAGTGATCAGCGGTGATCCCAAGGATCGCCGCTGATCACAGTCCATAAACAGTTTATCAAACAGTGATAATCGGGGGAGAACATGTTTGAACTTGTTCTCCCGCCGATTATCTTTACACACGGAGAATCCTCATTGAATGACTCAGTAACGGCCAGTTTATGAAGCGGTGATCTCACCGCTTCACTGGCGATCTGAGTCAGAATTCACACTCCCAGGTTCACCGGCTCAGAGGTGGTGAATCGGGGAGTGAAGAGAGAATCTGGGGGGATCTGAGGGGGGAGGAGGAAGTTTTTTAACTTCCTTATGCCTCGTTCAGACCCCCCAACACTGTAAGCATGTCCCCCTGTCATATTTATGTGTATACATATATATACATATATACATATAATGTGTATATGTAAATATATATCAAGTGTGTGTATATACATGTATATAAAATGTGTGTGTGTGTATACATATGTATTTAATGTAGGGGGACTCGTTATTTTATTAACAGTAATCCACGCCGTCTGTCCGTGTATTGAGCGGTGATAATTTATCACTGCTTAATAAACTGACATCTCGGTATTCTGATGCTGTAATCTCGTAAAGTCTCACGAGATTCCAGTATCAGGGGCCGTTCTCCACTGTTTGAAGCATTTGTAGATCACTTCACTCCTCCAAAGGTGAAGCGATCTACACCGCTTCATAAACTGGCACACAGAGGAGAAAAATCTTCACTGTGAATGCCGGAGAACGAAGCAGTGAATAGATTTCACTGCTTTATAAACGGACACCTCTATCTCGTTATTGTAACCTTTGTGATACTAATTCTCCTATGTCATGCGAGTTCCGGACTGGTATAAATTTCTTTACTGCTTTAGTTTAATTCGCTTATGTATACACTATACGTACAAATGTTGTTTTTACTAAAACCGCTTGTTACTCCTCTACTGGAATTGTAAAAGCAATAAAAATTATATTTAAAAAAATAACATAGCCTGTGTTTAGAAAAAAATGCTCAATACAGCAGAAATGTACAGCCAAGTTATAAAAACCTGATATAATACATTCAACACTGCTTATCCGCATAAATGGAAAAATAGATAGATAAAAATAGTTATACTTGGATGTAATGTATACATTGAACTTAGTTTATTAACAATATCATTAAAAGTTTATCAAATTTACAGCTAAATTGTAAGTTTTTTATGGAGACCGTATACAGCCAAATCTTGATACCAACATGAGAGCTGATGGGAAAGATCCTGCGAGCCACACAAAACTTAGTAAAGCACTACTCAGCTGCGTGCTTTAAACACATCTCATACGCGTGTAAAATGACAGATGTAAAAATGATTACGCTGCGCTAGAGTGTGTTAGACATGCTACTAAATTATAGCATGATAGAACAACTGCGTCTAAATAAACGCATGTGGATGTGGGAAACACAATACCTCTACAAGGTAAGCGGGCCTAATAATAGATAAATACTCTGCACTTTGATGCGTTATTCTGTCTTATTTCACATTTGTATTTGCATGCATACTTTGATGCGTTTATATGCATTTGTCAATTTTCACATTTGCACTTTGATGCATTTATATTCATTTATTCATTACAATATCTAGTAATGTTGTGATTCAGTTATGCCTATTGGTACCTGTGCACTTTGATGCATTAATCTGTCATACTTCACATTTGAATTTGCATTTATACTCTGATGCGTTTATATGCATTTGTCAATTTTCACATTTGTATTCAGAGTATTTATCTATTATTAGGCCCGCTTACCTTGTAGAGGTATTGTGTTTCCCACATCCACATGCGTTTATTTAGGCACAGTTGTTCTATCATGCTATAATTTAGTAGCATGTCTAACACACTCTAGCGCAGCGTAATCCTTTTTACATTTAGCAATATAAAAGCTGTCTGCTAAAATGAGGAGAGTCAAGCTCACATATACAGTAACTTCAGTGAGGGGCAGTAGTAAGTGCTTCCAGCTTGCAGAAGAGCTTTTTTTTTGCACACAGATACTTTGCCTCTTGGTAAATAATCTATTTACCATTTCTACCTACTGTATTAATCTTTGTTCCATGCAGAAAATGGATCCTGACATTAACTTTAAAAGTGTCACATGTATCCACTAATTAAATGGCACACAAAATCATGATGGGTCCAAGGGTTGAAAAATAGTGAGCACTCTCATCACCTGCCGTACTTTGTAAGACCTCCTTTTGCCTAATTTTGGACTTCCTTAGTGATAGCATTACTTTAATACACAAGCAAATACACATTTTTTTGCACAATTCTGTTTAAGAACGTCAAAGATAACATAATCATATAATAGACAGTATTGCCCAGACATGACAAACACCTGGATGAAAGTTTTAATACTGTATTCTGCACAATACAAATAAAACTGAAATCATTACAATATGGACAATATTTTTTATTTTCTATATTTTTACTCTGTTACTCAGGGTGAGATCGTAGGTAAGGCTGAACGTTATTAGGGAATCTAGGCTTTGTAATATACATGTTGTACATTTAAGCGGGAAGTGCTCAATGTGACACTACAGGTTACTATAACTGAGAAAGCAGTTCCACACAAGTCTCATTTCATTTTGCATTAGGCCTTTACTTTGAAAAAGCAATAAAACAATCAAAAGGTAATCTTCAATATTTATTTCCAAAAGGCATAGGAAATTCTATTACACTTATATTATTAGCCAAGATAAATCAGATAAAAACTGATTTGGTGATCTGCCTGTATTTCTACAGTTGACAGCACAATATAAATGCCATTGTCTTTTTGACATGCAAAGAATAACTTTAGTATTGTTTTGCAGCATACAATAAGAGGTGAATTACAGACATGTTAATTTAAAAACAAAATGATCATTCTTTCTGTATTTTATTTTCTGAAGATTTTGTAAAGGCAAGCTATTCATCTGATACACTTTCAGCATTTAAATTGAATGTTTTCTTTTATGGTTATCCTTGTCAAATATTTTCGAGTCTTTTGTCACATAAGTGGTCAATTCAATAAGGGCTAAATACAACATGATTTTTTGTTCAAAATATCACATGCAGAATTGATCTCAGAAGTAAGCAATCCAGTAAAAAAACATGAGCATTATTTTTGTGGTATTTTGCACATTTTGTACACCCTATTTTATCACAGAACAGACCTACAGGTGCACATTTTTTGGCCTAAGGGTAACGTAAAAAACCAAGACATATTTTTTTTGAAAATAGAGATCCTGGAGTATATAATTGTGCCAGTTGAAATTTTTGTATGTCACACCATAATTGTGCTGCTACTATTTATCAAAAGTTTTTATTGTTAGTTGGGTTGAAAGACAAAAGTCGGGGGCGGAGCCGGCAGCCAGAGAAGATGGCCACATGAGGAGAGAGCTCCCAGGGCACACAGGTCTCCACCACATTCTACAGTGATCCCCCAGATGAAGGCACGTATACCCTGTGCCGAAGACGCATAGGGGAGGGGCAGGACGGAGCTTTCCATACACAGACAGGCAGAGGATTGTACACCGCACCGCACGCCACAGGATTCATCTGTATTGTATACTTTGGATAGGATGGTGCACTGACGCACCCAAACATTGTGAGTACCCTCCAAGAGGGATTGTTTTTATGGCTTTTTAAATAAATTCCTGGCAGTATTATGCTATGAGTCTCCTTTCTTTCATATATGCCACCATTTGAGCGAGGTACAGATCATCACCAGCAGACCCTGTATGAGCCCTGGAGTGGCTCTAATGCATGCTTTGACACTGTTTAGCCACTGTGTCACACGCTCTAAGGTGAGCGCATTAACCATTGGGGGTCACTGGAGAGCACTGGAGCATGCCATAATGTGCACATCTTTTAAGAAGAGCATGAGAAATATTTAGCACTTTTTTAAAAAAAACAAGCATGAGTAATGCCTGCTATTTGTCTGGACACTATTGTGCACTTTGATTTATATACTTTTATGAATTGATTGGACTGAGATATATTCATTTTTATGAGTTGATTTTGGACACTTTATTTATTAAGTAGCACTTTAATAATTTTTGAATTTTTGAAAATATTTTAAAAAAAAATTTTTCTCTCACATTTTTTTGCATGTTGCATGCTACTATTTATTTACATATTCAGTTGTGGATTTCAGTCACTTTCTTCACAGGCGTTTGACACTGTTTGTTATTTATTAATATTGTATAGGTTTATTATATTCTTCAATCACGTATTTATAGCCTTTAGCGCATACACATATATTTATTTTATTTTGGCATATACATGGTATGGAACGTGGTTAGTGTGTGCAGCTGAATAAGGTTTATTTATTTATTCACATTTGAGGCATTAATCCATTTGTGGCTCACAAGATCTTCGCACTATTTTCAATAATAGTCTTGACATATATATCCTGGGAGATATGGGGGATAAATATTACTGTCCCATTTTAAGCAATCCAAGACATACCCTCCAAGTCACCATTTCCCATATGGCATACACAGGGTCCTCAGAGTCTGTGTGTCCTGGGGGACCAGGACCCGAATCCACAGTAATACCACCTCAAGAGTCCCCAGGCATACAGCTCACAAAGAGCACTGTTCCCCCAAATGCCAGGGCCCATAATCAGTCGGCAAGAGGCTTGCATTCAGTCCCCTCCAAAAGCCTCTATCCCGGGTGAGTCTGTCACAGCGCTATAAAAAACACAAACCAGTAAAGCGCACTACAAGGTCCAGCCCAACAGCCAGCAGTCTATGGTATCAGCATAGTGAGGACAAAGGTTCATTCCAACACACAAAGGTCCTGCAGCTTGCCAGGTAAACATATGGGAAAAAGGAAAAAAAATATATATAAAGGGTTAGATGATCATAAGGATAGTTCACCACCTCACTAGTTCCAGCTTTGTATAGGTTAATGAAAGAGATGGACAATTTTTTTAGTATCTGAGTTTTTGCTCTTACCTCGGGTAGAATAGCAACTCATGAAGCTGCTGGATCAGAGTGTTCCCTTCAATTCAGCCACAGAAACCCTAATTTCATGATCTTCTTAGGTGGTCAAACATAATTGTGTATCAGCATTCCGTGGTGTTTAGTTTGAGTGTTTTCAATTAGTTTTAGTTTATTTTTAAAATATGTTATTTTATACATGGTTATACATTTGCTGCACAATTACAACAGGGTATACGGTGCTATACTCCTTTTGGCATGTATATAAGTTCGACGTATCCTTCTCAATAGTTCTGTGATAATCCACTGCAAAAGATTTTCAAGGCATTTTGTGACTATGATGTACCACTAATTGACCTTGTACAAATACTGTTATATATTATGTGCAAATATACTTCAATAAAAAACTATTTGAAAGAAAAAGACAAAAGTCCTTCAAGTTCAACCAACAGAAAAAAATTCATGAATTTGCAACTGCGCTAGCCAAAACTAGTTCTTGATGTAGTCTATTCTACATTTTTCACAGCTCTTATTGTGATTTCTGTGATTTACTTACTTTATTTACTAAATGCAAATGGAGTGTTCACTCTGCAAGGAAATTGCATTTTGCATGGGAATTTTCCTTGAGGGTTAGTGAAGCTCTGCTGACTGCCATCATCCAATCAAATGCATGCACACATGCTTTTATTAATTTCCTTGCACATGGGTGGGTATTTTTTGCCAAGTGAAATTTAACCAAATTCACTAAGCTCTGGAACCAATTCCCTTGCAAAATGAACAGCCTATTTGCTTTCAACCTCAGAGAGTGCTCCCTTGTCCTTTGCAATGACCTTAAAGTGAATGACTTTGCATCCTGTTCACCATATGGACGATTTATGCATTTTTACATGATGATCATAGCCTGTCTTAAATCACTCTTCTCAGTGGAGAGAACTGCAGGTGAGGTCTTACAAATTCTTTGTAAGGCTGGGTTCACACTGCTGCAATGTCAGATGTTGCATGTGATTTGCACCGCATTGCTGTGCAAATCACATGCGATGTCTGTGAGATGCAAATTCAGCCATACAAATTGTATGGCTGAATTTGCATCGCATTCAGACCAAAGTCGTGCAGGACTCTTTTTTTTGGTCCGCACCAGAATTGGATCGCATGGGTGTTTACCCGTTTACGTAGCCGCGAGTAGTTTTAAACTACTTTTTTTCCTTTAGAAATGTCCTTTTGCTGTCAGACTGTTCTAAACACGGGAAACATACGCCACTTTACAGGCATACTATAGACACCCCCCAGGTACGAAATTTAAAGGAATATTACACTTTTATTGTTTCACTTTAAGCATTATTAAAATCACTGCTCCCAAAAAACGTCTGTTTTTAAAACTTTTTTGCATTGATACATGTCCATTGGGGCAGGACCCAGGTCCCCAAACACTTTTTATGACAATAACTTGCATATTAACCTTTAACATTATCACTTTTGATTTCTCCCATAGACTTTTAAAGGGTGTTCTGCGGCTTTCAAATTTACCGCGAACACCCCAAATTGTTCGCTAATCGACAAACGGGCGAACAGCCAATGTTCAAGTCGAACTCATGTTCGACCCGAACATAAAGCCCATCCCTAATGGACATATGAGTGCTGCCAGCATTGCTACAGAAGTTGAAGGGGTGGGGGTCAGCCTGTCAGTGCTCATACCATATGCGGCACACCACATCAAATTGGTCTGCATGGCTGTCATCCCAGAAGGAAGCCTCTTCTAAAGATGATGCACAAGAAAGCCCACAGTTTGCTGAAGACAAGCAGACTAAGGGAATGGGTTACTGGAACCTGTCCTGTGGTCTGATGAGACCAAGATAAACTTGTTTGATTCAGATGGTGTCCAGCGTGTGTGGTGGCAAACAGGTGAGGAGTACAAAGACAAGTGTGTCTTGCCTACAGACAAGCATGGTTCTGGGACTGTCATGGTCTGGGGCTCCATAAGTGCTGCTGGCACTGGGGAGCTACAGTTCATTGAAGGAGCCATGAATGCCAACATGTACTGTAACATACTGAAGCAGAGCATAATACCCTCCCTTCAGAGACTGGGCCGCAGGGCAGTATTCCAACATGATAATGACTCCAAACACACCTCCAAGATGACCACTGCCTTGTTAAAAAATTTGAGGGTAAAGGTGATGTGGCCAAGCATGTCTCCAGACCTAAACCCTATTGAGCATCTGTGGGGCATCCTCAAATGGAAGGTGGAGGAGCGCAAGATCTCTAACATCCACCAGCTCTGTGATGTCATCATGGAAGAGTGGAAGAGATCTTCAGTGGCAACCTGTGAAGCTCTGGTGAACTCCATGCCTAAGAGGGTTAAGGCAGTGCTGGGAAATAATGGTGACCACACAAAATAATGACACTTTGGGTCCAATTTGGACATTTTCACTTTGGGGGGTACTCACTTTTGTTGTCAGTGGTTTAGACATTAATGGCTGTGAGTTGAGTTATTTTGAGGGAACAGTAAATTTACATGGTTATACAAGCTGTAAACTCACTACTTTACATTGTAGCAAAGTGTCATTTCTTCAGTGTTGTCACATGAAAAGATATAATAAAATATTTACAAAAATGTGAGGGGTGTACTCACTTTTGTGAGGTACTGTATCTATGATAGATCTATGATCTACCATAAACCCCATATCATTCTCAGTTGACTCACCATTTTATGATGGATGCATGTTTGAGCCTCCAAGTGCATAACTTTACATTTATCAACATTAAACCTCATCTACATGTTAGAGGCATCTTATGAGGACTCCCAAACTCTATATTATTTAGCAATATATTAAAGTAGGGGTTCTAACACTGTACCATAGGGTATGCCACTAATAACCTTTAACCTTTGGAGTGTGAACCATTAATCACTACTCTCTTAATATGACCTTTAAAGGCTAAGTTCACTTTTTCCCTAAATTCCAGCTCCCCTAAGTACCAGTATAGCATTAATGTATTTCTTTTGCAGCCATAAAAAAGCTTTGTATTTATCCTACAAAGTCATTACCTCAGTACCCAGCTTGTTGTATAAAACAAACTTCATCATTACTACCTGGACAATCCTTAGGATGTAAAAACTGTTAGGACACAGGAAGGAGCTCCCCAGCTGACCTAATTAGCAGACAACTTACATCTGCCATCTCCTTCCAGGAGATCACTCCCTCTCACCACTGCAGGTGCACATTTCCAAAGTAATCACTGATCACTGTACTCACTAAATACACAGGCATCATTTTTTTCTTCCGTTTCTTTCATCTTGCATGTATCATTCTATTGGCAGAGTGTGCAGGGGCTGAGTGATCAGATAACAGCCTATGTGGACCAGAGTTGTAGTATTGAAAACAGGAGAAGTATGTCCTGGGTTCTGTAATTCTCACCATACACTTCACAATCTGATTGTACAATCTCTTTTAGATCTACCATCAACTATGGTAGTGCAAGGGCCTGTCTGATTGGAAAAAGAGTGGTTGGATATACGGTGTGTCATCATATTATATAGTTTTTGTAAATCTAAAGGACATCATACAGAGACTGTACAATCAGATTATATAGTGTATGGCCACCTTTATACACTTAAAATTAACTAGTTGAGCTTCTGGTACCATTGATTGTTAACAGAACACCAACACAAAAACAAACATGCATTTGATCACATGAAAAAACAAATAAAAAATGCAGCAAAACGCACAGTAAAAACTGTGCAACACGCATCAAGCTAAAATGTCCCATGAGCTACTTGGTCACGTGTAACACAGCCAATTGAAACCAATGCATGTTATGGGAAAAACAAACCAATTAAAATGTGCTCCCACTATGCTAAATGTAAAAGGAGTCTGAAAGTTAAATTGGTATGTTTACACAAAAACAATGAGGCTCCATTCACATCTGTGCATTTCAGAATGCAAGGCAAGCTGCATGAAAAAAAAACGCATGCCTCTCTGAGCAATTCAGAAATGCACTGCAAATGCACCAAAAAGCACTGTAAAAATGCACCATGCTCCACTCTAATAAAAAAGTTCTGGAGCTTCTTTGGGGCAATTGTGCATGTAGGGCAGTCCATTCAAGTGAATGGGCTGCTATATGCATGACAAGCGAAAATGCTCCAAAAAAACTGCATCAGATAGGCCCTTGTGCTACATAGTTGATGGTAAATCTAAAGGTTAAATAAAAAAATGGGTAGTCAGAATGGTGAGCCGCCCTCAATTCAAAACAACCCCCACTGCGCCAATGAATAGAATTTGCAACAAACAGAAATAAGATCCAGTGAATGGCTCATTCGGTGTATAACAAAATATGTGTAACCATATATAACTCACTAAATGAAAAGTGAAAAAAGAGAGCTGCCCCTTTAAGAAGCTATCAAACTGAAATATTATCTGATCCAATATATCCTAAAATCCAACGCACCTTCTCCTAGATATATCAGAGCAAATAAGAGGCGCTCATATCCCTAGTACTAGAAATCGCATGTGCTGCAATTTCATCAAAAATAAAGGTTGAAAATATCTTAAGTGTGCAAATTAATGCATGAAACTTAATGGTGTTTACCAATACTAATCAAACCATGCGAAAGTACATCCAAAGTGTACGTGAAAAAAGCTGTGACAGCAAAATAATAAATAAATGGCTAAAAATCCCCAGTTATTGTGATTCATAAATTAAAGTGCAAAAAGAATTGTAATTAATTATATAATTATATTACAAACAAATTAATTGGTTAAAGCATGAAACATCAGTCCTTTACAATCTTGTGACAAATAACGTGATTAAATTTGTGACAGAAAAGTGCATAAAAATCGCATAAAAATCGCACAAATCTTCTAAGGTGCAGTGATCTTGAAAATGCTGAATTCCACGTGTCCTTCACCTCACCACCGTGATACGTGAATCCACTCCCAAAGGAATCTCACTCACCGAATAATTTTGCCAGCACTCTCATGCACGGCAAAAAACGCTTAGTAGCCACACTCCAGAGAACTCCAGCAAGCAGCAGCAGCAATGCCACAGAGTGTAGAATCAATCCACATGTAAAAAAATTGAGGAACTCACATAGCGTAAACCAGCACGGCAAGTTTATTTAAAACCACTACAATCTTCAATGGAAACACTCACATTTTAAAGATAAAAATCAGCAGTAAAACCAATGTGATTCACAGCAAGCTTCAATCATTAGTGGATACACTCAGAACAACAAATGGTCACGGCGGACCCGAGGTGTGTTGATGCTCAGACTCACGGTCTTTCTCACCCCCCTCCGTGGTGCGCCGTGCAATGACAGACTCTCCTTCGTATAATGCAGCTCTCAGCGTTGCTTGTCACATCTCATAGCCACGCCCCCGACATGTTTCGTCATCGATCAGACTTATTCATGGGATTGGCTAACTAGGCTGTCCCTCAACCCTTATATCTCCTCCTCCCTGGCCTCCCATAGGTTGGTGAGTCCGCATGCGCACATCTCGTGTCCCCGCTCCTATAATAGACAAGAGACTACGGCGCGCCGCTGTACAGGGATGCGGTTAGCCTATATCTAACTGTGGACTGATTGCAGAAAATACCTTAGATGGATAGCTCAGCCATCATACATTCTGAATACCAGTGTGAACGGTCGCAGTATTACTACCATGCTCACATCTGAAGCAAACCTAATTAACACTTACTGTATACCTGTATAAGTGATCATAGCGTTGCCCCCATGGTCACGTCTGAGGCATACTTAGTCTGGATATTTTGCACACCAATATAAGTAACCATAACATTACTGCTACGGCCACATTTAGAACGACCTAATTTTATATTTATCCAACAACATCTCATCATAAACATATCGGTCTATAATTTGCTAAATCAGAGGTTTACACTTTGATCACTGAAATATTCACCATTGGATGGACCTATACCCACAGGTAATTACATGTTGGATACAATTCAAATAAAGTGCGAGTGTATTAAAACAAGATAAAATTATTAATAATCCTTGAATAACCCTACGATTGTCCCAAATTTTAGCAACATGGTGAGGATCTAATTAAATAAATACCTTAAAATAAAACTCCATATCAAATAATACATGAATAATTACACAGTCACAATTTAGTATTTACACTTATATGACGAAGCTATAGCTCATGACAGGCTGTTGAGCTCCTATCAATTACTCCCCTACTGTGAGGGTTTAGTGATGAGACCCACATCTGGTACCTCACTCACCCCCCCTCTTAATGTTTAGGGCTGCTTCGCCAATAAGCCTTTAAATTGACCAAAATGAAGCATATTACGATATACTAATGCAAAACCTATATCTGGAATACTTAAAATAATCTCTATCTCCATTAAAAAATATATATATATCACATCCAAACCCTCATAATCCAGGGTCTCTAAATAAGAAAAAATGACCAGATAATCATAACAGGGTCACACACTTCAGAATCTCCTACTAAAGTGTTCAACCAGACCGCAGCACATCAAATTTAACTACCTTCAATCAAAAATTATTTATGAAGCAGTTTAAATCTAGTTCTATATTTAACCCCTTAGGGGCTAAACTTTTCAATAAAAAGATCCAGCGAGTCTCCCTCTGCGATAGATCCCTGACCCTGTTGGAACCCCTCCAAGAAGGATGGACCACGTCGATTCCACAGAATTGTAAAAGTGAGGGATCCTTTTGATGTTTTTGTTTGAAATGCAAGGAGACACTATGATACTTATAACCGTTCTTAATATTGGTTAAATGCTCCGAGATTCTGATCCTTAGTAGTCTTTTTGTTCTGCCCACATAAAGTAGGCCACAAGGGCACCACATTAAGTATACAACAAAAGAGGAGTTACAAGTGCTGAATTCATTAATTTCGAAGGATTCACCTTCCCTGTTTGTTATGCTTGTCACTCCTCTGTGGCTAACTTTCACGGTCCTGCAGCAAATGCATCTTCTGCAACAGTAAAAGCCCTTAAGATCGATTCTGAGATCATTATGTCCAGGTGGGTCCAAGATTTTCCTTACTACATGATCGCCAAAACTTGGAGCCCTCCTGTAAATGAATCTCGGTTGATTCGGTAGGATCTCTCCCAACTGCCTATCTTTCCGTAAGATGTGCCAATGCTTTTTGAATATCCTCTCAATGTCTTTATATTGACAGTGATATCCTGATATGAACCCCAACTGATGTTGGCCTTCCATCGTCTGGGGAACATTCCTTTTCTCAAAGCAATTCTCCCTCGGGGTTTGTGCCACCTCCTGAATAATCTTATTCAATACATCCGTATCATATCCTTTCTGTATGAATTTATTTTTGAGGATACCCGCCTGTTCATAAAAATCATCTAACAAAGTGCAATTACGTTGAACTCGTACCATTTGCCCCTTCGGAATATTTTTTATCCATCCGGGATGGTGGCCGCTTCTTATAGACAAATAGCTGTTACGGTCTGTCGGTTTAAAAAACACTTTAGTCCTTAATGTGTCCATGTATCTTTCGATGGTCACATCTAGGAAGTTAACCCTAACACTACTAATCTGATATTCCAATCTAATATTATTATTGTTATTATTCAGTTCCTGTAAGAACTCAATTGCCGACTCCTCCGTGCCTTCCCATATAAATAGGAGGTCATCAATGAATCTCCGGTAAAATGAAAGCTGGGGTCTTCTGACATTAAAAACCTTCCTGTCCTCCCACTCCGCCATAAACAGGTTGGCGAGGCTGGGAGCAAATTTCGCTTCTTACAGGAACTGAATAATAACAATAATAATATTAGATTGGAATATCAGATTAGTAGTGTTAGGGTTAACTTCCTAGATGTGACCATCGAAAGATACATGGACACATTAAGGACTAAAGTGTTTTTTAAACCGACAGACCGTAACAGCTATTTGTCTATAAGAAGCGGCCACCATCCCGGATGGATAAAAAATATTCCGAAGGGGCAAATGGTACGAGTTCGACGTAATTGCACTTTGTTAGATGATTTTTATGAACAGGCGGGTATCCTCAAAAATAAATTCATACAGAAAGGATATGATACGGATGTATTGAATAAGATTATTCAGGAGGTGGCACAAACCCCGAGGGAGAATTGCTTTGAGAAAAGGAATGTTCCCCAGACGATGGAAGGCCAACATCAGTTGGGGTTCATATCAGGATATCACTGTCAATATAAAGACATTGAGAGGATATTCAAAAAGCATTGGCACATTTTACGGAAAGATAGGCAGTTGGGAGAGATCCTACCGAATCAACCGAGATTCATTTACAGGAGGGCTCCAAGTTTTGGCGATCATGTAGTAAGGAAAATCTTGGACCCACCTGGACATAATGATCTCAGAATCGATCTTAAGGGCTTTTACTGTTGCAGAAGATGCATTTGCTGCAGGACCGTGAAAGTTAGCCACAGAGGAGTGACAAGCATAACAAACAGGGAAGGTGAATCCTTCGAAATTAATGAATTCAGCACTTGTAACTCCTCTTTTGTTGTATACTTAATGTGGTGCCCTTGTGGCCTACTTTATGTGGGCAGAACAAAAAGACTACTAAGGATCAGAATCTCGGAGCATTTAACCAATATTAAGAACGGTTATAAGTATCATAGTGTCTCCTTGCATTTCAAACAAAAACATCAAAAGGATCCCTCACTTTTACAATTCTGTGGAATCGACGTGGTCCATCCTTCTTGGAGGGGTTCCAACAGGGTCAGGGATCTATCGCAGAGGGAGACTCGCTGGATCTTTTTATTGAAAAGTTTAGCCCCTAAGGGGTTAAATATAGAACTAGATTTAAACTGCTTCATAAATAATTTTTGATTGAAGGTAGTTAAATTTGATGTGCTGCGGTCTGGTTGAACACTTTAGTAGGAGATTCTGAAGTGTGTGACCCTGTTATGATTATCTGGTCATTTTTTCTTATTTAGAGACCCTGGATTATGAGGGTTTGGATGTGATATATATATATTTTTTAATGGAGATAAAGATTATTTTAAGTATTCCAGATATAGGTTTTGCATTAGTATATCGTAATATGCTTCATTTTGGTCAATTTAAAGGCTTATTGGCGAAGCAGCCCTAAACATTAAGAGGGGGGGTGAGTGAGGTACCAGATGTGGGTCTCATCACTAAACCCTCACAGTAGGGGAGTAATTGATAGGAGCTCAACAGCCTGTCATGAGCTATAGCTTCGTCATATAAGTGTAAATACTAAATTGTGACTGTGTAATTATTCATGTATTATTTGATATGGAGTTTTATTTTAAGGTATTTATTTAATTAGATCCTCACCATGTTGCTAAAATTTGGGACAATCGTAGGGTTATTCAAGGATTATTTAATAATTTTATCTTGTTTTAATACACTCGCACTTTATTTGAATTGTATCCAACATGTAATTACCTGTGGGTATAGGTCCATCCAATGGTGAATATTTCAGTGATCAAAGTGTAAACCTCTGATTTAGCAAATTATAGACCGATATGTTTATGATGAGATGTTGTTGGATAAATATAAAATTAGGTCGTTCTAAATGTGGCCGTAGCAGTAATGTTATGGTTACTTATATTGGTGTGCAAAATATCCAGACTAAGTATGCCTCAGACGTGACCATGGGGGCAACGCTATGATCACTTATACAGGTATACAGTAAGTGTTAATTAGGTTTGCTTCAGATGTGAGCATGGTAGTAATACTGCGACCGTTCACACTGGTATTCAGAATGTATGATGGCTGAGCTCTCCATCTAAGGTATTTTCTGCAATCAGTCCACAGTTAGATATAGGCTAACCGCATCCCTGTACAGCGGCGCGCCGTAGTCTCTTGTCTATTATAGGAGCGGGGACACGAGATGTGCGCATGCGGACTCACCAACCTATGGGAGGCCAGGGAGGAGGAGATATAAGGGTTGAGGGACAGCCTAGTTAGCCAATCCCATGAATAAGTCTGATCGATGACGAAACATGTCGGGGGCGTGGCTATGAGATGTGACAAGCAACGCTGAGAGCTGCATTATACGAAGGAGAGTCTGTCATTGCACGGCGCACCACGGAGGGGGGTGAGAAAGACCGTGAGTCTGAGCATCAACACACCTCGGGTCCGCCGTGACCATTTGTTGTTCTGAGTGTATCCACTAATGATTGAAGCTTGCTGTGAATCACATTGGTTTTACTGCTGATTTTTATCTTTAAAATGTGAGTGTTTCCATTGAAGATTGTAGTGGTTTTAAATAAACTTGCCGTGCTGGTTTACGCTATGTGAGTTCCTCAATTTTTTTACATGTGGATTGATTCTACACACTGTGGCATTGCTGCTGCTGCTTGCTGGAGTTCTCTGGAGTGTGGCTACTAAGCGTTTTTTGCCGGGCATGAGAGTGCTGGCAAAATTATTCGGTGAGTGAGATTCCTTTGGGAGTGGATTCACGTATCACGGTGGTGAGGTGAAGGACACGTGGAATTCAGCATTTTCAAGATCACTGCACCTTAGAAGATTTGTGCGATTTTTATGCGATTTTTATGCACTTTTCTGTCACAAATTTAATCACGTTATTTGTCACAAGATTGTAAAGGACTGATGTTTCATGCTTTAACCAATTAATTTGTTTGTAATATAATTATATAATTAATTACAATTCTTTTTGCACTTTAATTTATGAATCACAATAACTGGGGATTTTTAGCCATTTATTTATTATTTTGCTGTCACAGCTTTTTTCACGTATACTTTGGATGTACTTTCGCATGGTTTGATTAGTATTGGTAAACACCATTAAGTTTCATGCATTAATTTGCACACTTAAGATATTTTCAACCTCTATTTTTGATGAAATTGCAGCACATGCGATTTCTAGTACTAGGGATATGAGCGCCTCTTATTTGCTCTGATATATCTAGGAGAAGGTGCGTTGGATTTTAGGATATATTGGATCAGATAATATTTCAGTAAATCTAAAGGTTATTGTACAATCAGATTGTATAGTGTATTGTGAGCTTTACAGAACAGTTCTGATCCACATAGGCTGTTATCTGATCGCTCAGCTCCTGCACACTCTGCCAAATAGGAAAAACTGAAAAAATAGAAAGAAGAGGGTGCACCAGCCTTGCACATTATCCAAAGGAAATTTATTAATAAAAACAAGATAAAAACTGACAGTAAAAGACACTCACATGAGTGTAGACAAATGGGCTGCACACCCCATAAAGTGCATAAAAAACTAGGAAGACCCCCTATCGGGGCTTTAAAGCAGCCAATAAGATTCAGTAGAAGTAGTCAAAAAAAGTTGATTTTATTGGTACAAAAAATATAATAGTAAGGTACTATAAAATGAATAAATGAATTCTGACTGTTCAAGTCAGGACATGAACTGGATACAGCATAAAAATTGCAACGAACAATACCCGTGGTTAGAAACAATGCAAATTACAATGTGTTATAAGACAACCAAAGTTTCTGTGTTGAATCCTTAAAGTATTGAAACGGACAGTGCCTGTGAATAGGAGCAATGTACAATACAATATATAGGACAACAAGAATTGTAAATATAAACTCTGACGCGTTTCGACCAAAAAGTGGGTCCATGGGTGTGCAGGGAAACAAATGCGGGAGGGAGCGACAGAATTATATTGCCCCGCGATAGGGGAACCTCCAACCATTTGGAGGAGTTGACTGTCTCCTCGCTTTTTACTTTGTCTCTAGTACCAACGTGAATTCACCTGGGTGCAGCTTCTGGCCAACCGCAGTCCCTTCCCTCCCCTGCATATGTGGGGGGCATGTAGGTATGATCCCTCATAAGGCACATTTGGTCTACTACCCGTCCTCTGGGGAGTTGGCCCGACGCAAGGGAGACAGGAGACATAGAAGGAACTACATTACCTTAAATATTCTGAATTGCCAGGAACCCTGTGATAGGTAATTATGGAACTTACGCAGATATGTTACATTGTATACACATGGGTTTGCAATTGTTGAGTCTTATGCTATGTTTGATATATGTTTGCATTTCCACAGTGGACAACCATCCTCTGAAGAAGACCCAGCGAGGGTCGAAACGCATCAGGATTTATATTTACAATTCTTGTTGTCCTATATATTGTATTGTACATTGCTCCTATTCACAGGCACTGTCTGTTGCAATACTTTAAGGATTTAACACTTAAAGAAACTTTGGTTGTCTTATAACACATTGTAATTTGCATTGTTTCTAACCACGGGTATTGTTCGTTGCAATTTTTATGCTGTATCCAGTTCATGTCCTGACTTGAACAGTCAGAATTCATTTATTAATTTTATAGTACCTTACTATTATATTTTTTGTACCAATAAAATCAACTTTTTTGACTACTTCTACTGAATCTTATTGGCTGTTTTAAAGCCCCGATAGGGGGTCTTCGTAGTTTTTTAAACAAGATAAAAACTACTCACAAACATGTGGAGAGAGGCGCATGTGTGGCTTGCAAGATGGTGGATGCGTGAGGGTCTAGATCCGGTCCCCATCTCTTCTTTGTGGGCTCTTGCACTGCTACAACAGCGTCCACAGCTACAGGAGCCACATTTCCTGCTCTCTGAACTCTCCGGGCACCCCATGGGCAAAATTGGCTTTTAAAAGCACATATACCAGGGATTTTATCTACTGCTACAGTTCTGGCCAGCACAGTCTATGGAGCTCTTCCTGCTTAGGCCACAATCCCCAGCCTCGAGTAATAACTCGCTGGATCTCGCTGATCTGCTCGCATCAGCCACAGGTATGTCACAAAATGATCTCCCACCTCAGCTGCCAGAACCCACTGCAATGGTTAAAGTAGCAGTGCTGGACTCAAAATTACATACCTTATTGCAAGACCTGACCCACAACATCACCAAAGAAGTTGGGAAAATTGCTCAGGAACTTAGAGGGGAAATAGATCAGTTGGGGGAATGTACTGATAAATTGGAAGACAAATTTGATGAACTTATTCAATATGTACATGTCATTGAGGAAGATAATGCCTTAAGCACACTGTTTCCTAGATTCAACTGCAGCAGGAAGACTTGGAAAACAGGGAAAGACGTCAAAATAAGTATTTGTGGGGTCCCTGAAAATATCACTGATAAAGAAATACGACGATATCTTTTGGGTCTGTTTGTTACCTCGGCCCCCAACATCCCAGATATAGATTGGCATCTGGACAGGGCTCATAGATCTTTAGCTGCCAAACCACCACCTGGATCTAACCCAAGAGACAATATTGTTGGTTTTCACTACTATGAAAGTAAAGAGGCACTCATTGTAACTACACGCAACAAAACTCACATATACTTTAAAGGATCAAAGATTCAAATCTTCAGCGATCTCTTGCCCATCACTCTGGTAAAGAGATGTAGTCTCCGCCCTGTTACTGCCCATCTCCAAAATCACCAAGTCGCATATCGTTGGGCTTCCCTTTCTGACTTTCTGCTTCAAGAGATGGAACACAACACTTTATAAGAGATCTCCATGAAAGTGAGGCCTTTATACGCAATCTAGGCCTTCTACCCATTCCTAAGGAGGATCTTAAACTTCCCGCCTTGGCCTCAAAGCCACTCCTGACATCTGCAAAGATATGGACCCTGGTCCACCGGAAGTCGCAGAAAGCTTCTTCAACTCCTCAATGTGCTACCCCAATCCAGATTTCCCACCTGATGTTCTACTGTTTTCCTGAGGTTCCCATTTTTACCCACAGATGAATAGGATTTTGTCGGTGTGTACACTGGACTCTAAACAGAGAGTCCTCTCTTCACATCCAAGAGTCCCCTTCTCCTTCTTTAAAGTTGTTGTTTTTTTCTGATGCCCATTTGGTTTCAGTTTGTTGTGTTCATAAGCTTTTCAGAAGGGACGGGGCCGTCATGCTCCTCACCATATCCTTAGGCAGTTTCCTTGGATTCCTGGAGGTTTTTCTCCCTTGAGGCCTTATACAAAATTGTTTTTTTACTCATATAATTTTTTTCTCTTTTTTCCTCAGACTTAAATATCACTATTTTTAAAATTTTCAAAGATTTTAATTTTTTGTTGCATTTACTGTTTCATGCACCATGGAATATTTACTGCATATCTATTGCTCAAATAATGTTTGCTGTCTATTTCAATAATACAATATGGCTTTAAAAGTATTTTCCTGTAATGTGAAGGGCTTGAATTCCATACATAAGCAATGGTTAACTTTAAAGGAATACAAATCTTCTGGGGTGGATGTGATCATGGTTCAGGAGACTCACTTCCGATCGGGGGGACTCTTTCAAGTTTGCCTCCAAGCAATTCCCCACTGCTTTTGTTGCCTCAGATCTCTCTGGGAAGGCTGGAGTTGCAATTTTAATTAAACAATCTAGTCCTATCCAGATTCATTCTTCATTCCTTGACCCTCATGGTTGGTTCATTCTCCTGAGTTGTGCTCGCATGAATACGTCCTTTACTTTGGCTAATATATATGAACCCAATTCGGGACAGATCAGCGTTCTCATGAAGGTCTTTGAGAAATTACAGTCTTACTCACAGCCCTTCATGATCGCAGAGGTGATTTCAACATGTGTATGTCTTCTCTTCAACTAGAGATAGATATGCTTTTTTTCAATCTACCCCTCTGATTCAAGCCCAAAATTATCTACCTCCTTTTGCGAATTCACTCAATCTAACAATCTTTTTGATGCATTGAGAATGAGACACCCTACTCACAAACAATTTATGTTTTACTCTCCACCACATAAATTACGGTTGTGCTCATAAGTTTACATACTCTGGCAGAATTGATGATTTCTTGGTCATTTTTTAGAGAATATGAATGATAACACAAAAACCTTTCTTTCACTCACGGTTAGTGTTTGGCTGAAGCCATTTATTATCAATCAACTGTGTTTACTCTTTTTTAATCATAATCACAACAGAAATTACCGAAATTACCATGATCAAAAGTTTACATACCCCAGTTCTTAATACAGTGTATTGCCCCTTTAACATCAATGACAGCTTGAAGCCTTTTATGGTATTTGTGGATAAGGCTCTTTATCTACTCAGATGATAAAGCTGCCCATTCCTCTTAGCAAAAAGCCTTCAGTTCCTGTAAATTATTGGGCTGTCTTGCATGAACTGCACATGTGAGATCTCCCCAGAGTGGCTCAATGATTTCGAGGTCAGGACACTGAGATGGACACTCCAGAACCTTCACTTTATTCTGCTGTAGCCAATGACAGGTTGACTTGGCCTTGTGTTTTGGATCATTGTCATGTTGGAATGTCCAAGTATTTCTCATGCGCAGCTTCCTGGCTGATGAATGCAAATGTTCCTCCAGTATTTTTTGATAACATACTTCATTCATCTTGCCATCAATTTTTACCAAATTTCCAGTGCACTTGAAGCTACCACATCCCCAAAACATCAGCGATCCACCTCCGTGTTTCACAGTAGGAATGGTGTACCTTTCATCATAGGCCTTGTTGCCTCCTCTCCAAATGAAGCATTTATGGTTGTAGACAAAAAGCTAAATTTTGGTCTCATCATTCCAAATGACTATGTACTAGAAGGTTTGAGGCTTGTCTCTGTGCTGTTTGGCGTATTGTAAGCGGGATACTTTGCGTAGTAATGGCTTTCTTCTGGCGACTCGACCGTGCAGCCCATCTTTCTTCAAGTGCCACTTTATTTTGCATTTTGAAACAGCCACACCACATGTTTTCAGAGAGTTCTGTATTTCACCTGAAGTTATTTGTGTTTTTTTCTTTGCATCCCAAACAATTTTCCTGGCAGTTGTGGCTGAAATTTTAGTTGGTTTGATTTCAACAGAACTCCTCATTTTCTACTTCTTGATTAGAGTTTGAACACTGCTGATTGGAATTCTCAATTCTTTGGATATCTTTTTATATCACTTTCCTGTTTTATACAGTCCAACTACCATTTCCCTCAGATCCTTTGACAATTCTTTTGCTTTCCCCATGACTCAGAATCCAAAAAACATCAGTGCAACACTGGATGAAAGATGCAAGGGTCTGTCAGGAGTTCAGAAACTCATTGACCTTTTATACATACACACTAATTACAAGCGAACAAATCACGGGTGAGGATGGTTACCTTTAATAGCCATTCAAACCCCTTTGTGTAAACTTGTGTGCATGTTATCAGGCCAAAATCACCAGGGTGTGTAAACTTTTGATCAGGGTAATTTGGGTAGCTTGTGTTGTGATTATCACATGGTCTGATCATGCCCCTAAAACTCTCGAGCTTGTCTTATCTGCCTCGATGCCCAAAACATGTCATTGTTGTCTTAACAAATCCCTCCTACGAAATCTTGAAATTAAAGATCGATTACAACAAAAGCTACCTGAATTTTTCCAGTTAAACAAAGGTACTGTTTCGGAGACCTCCACCTTGTGGGAAGCCCATAAGGCTTTTTTTTAGGCGTGAATGCGTCTCTGCTAGTTCCCGCATGAAACGTGAGACTACTAAGCTGAAGACTGAGCTTCCTGATCAATTGCGCAAGGCGGAGATGCATTTACTTCATTCCCCTGCGGTGGATCATTTACGTGCTGTGATATCTGTTCATAATCATATTAAGTCATTAGACAGGAGCAGAATCTCTAAGTCAATGTTATGGTCTAGACATACGTTAATGCAGCCAAATGGTACTCCTACCTACTGCCCCCAGACTATGTCTAAAGTATTTGGCGATTTCTATAAAGGACTTTACAATTGTTCAGACCCGCAATCCCAATATACACAAGAAAAGTTTGATACTTTTCTAGCTTTGTTGCAAATACCGAAACTATCTTCTGAACAATCTTCTAATCTCATACGCCTATAACTGCCGAAGAATTGGCAGAAGTGATTACACATCTACCGTCACATAAATCTCCAGGTCATGATGGGCTCCCCTACTCATACTACAAAACCTTTCTCCCACTTTTATCCCCACATATGCTCAACTTATTTGCCTCTCTGCTGAAGGGTACCCTTCCACATTCTCACTTTTTACATGCATTTATCACCGTTATTCTAAAGCCAGGTACGGACCCGTCTCTACCCGATAATTATCATCCTATTGCTTTGTTATTCGGATTATAAAATATTTACAAAGATACTGGCCAATATAGTCTTGTTGCTGTTACCATCACTGATACATAGAGATCAGGTGCTTTGTCCCCACAAGACATGCAGGTGATAACACGAGACATACAATAGATCTTATAGATTTTCTGACTAAAACTAAACGCCCTGCTTTTAGTGTTGAGGTTAAATGCTCAAAAAGCTTTTGATCACCTGAGTTGGCCATTTATGTTTGCAATCATGTCCCATTACGGGTTTACAGGCCCTTTTATCCAGGCACTATATTCAAAACCTACCTCTCAAGTACAATTGTCCTCTCATCTATCACACTCTTTTTCCCTTAGTAACGGCACTAGGCAGGGATGCCCTTTGTCACCTTTACTTTTTATTCTCAATTTAGAACCCCTTGCTGCGGCCATTAGATCACACCCTGATATTAGTGGGGTACACTTGCGACAACGGGAGTATAAATTATCCCTTTTTGCTGATGACATTTTACTGATGCTTACACATCTACTTCCCTCTTTACACAGTATTTTAACCTCTTTTAGTTTTATTTCGGGGTTTAAAATCAACTCTTCCAAAATGAAATCTGTAACCATTAATATTTCACCAAATCAAATTATATCTCTTCAACAAAATTTTGATTATCATTGATGTCCCCACACACTCAAATATTTGAGAGTCCAGCTTACATCCTCCTATTCTATCCTATATCAGGCTAACTTTCCTCCTCTGTTCACGGAAATTAATTGTATATTGACTCACTGGACCACCCTTCCTCTCTCCCTTCTTGGGAGAATTAATGCTCTAAAAATGTTTATACTCGCCAAACTACTTTATTTATTTGAGACACTGCCAGTGTCAATTCCATTGAAGCAACTGAAAGCCTTTCAGGGGAAGTGTCTTCATTTCATATGGAACAATGCCTCCCATCGGGTTGCAGGATCGGTGGTCCTAGAATTAGGGGTGGTCTGGGTGCCCCAGATTTTATTATTATGCTTCACATCTAAGGGTACTGAATTCCTGGACATCCAGGATGGCCCCCGAATCGGTGGTCTGAAATTTGAAGGAGTGTCACTTCACCAGTGCATCCCTGTTATATGCTATGGCCATCCTCTAGCAAACATATGCCTCAATTAAGAAGTATCAATGTTATTCACTTTATCAGTATGGAATTGATGCCCTGAGCAATACTCTATTTCTTTATGTCCTCCACTTCTAAACGTGCTTTTCATTCCAGACATTCCAGATAGTTTATCATACGACTGAACGCTACCATGGACTCAAGCAGGGATTTTCCAATTATGCCAACTTGTAAACCCAGTGACACGTAATCTTATGGCCTTTACTGAACTACAAAATAAACAATAGATTCCTAAAACACTCTTCTATTCCTACCTACAATTCAAACATTTTCTTTCTACTAAATCTCCGTTCTTGTCGTTAGATAAACCAACTGATTTTGAATTGTTGTGGGGCAGAGGTCCCATATGAATTCTAATTAATTTCTTCTATATAAAAAATTCTGCATGAAGTGAGTCCCTTAACTGAGTCCAGTCATAATTATATGAAGAAATGGTCTTGTGTCCTACAGCAAACTATTTCCTTAGCAGATTGGGGGAAAATTTGGGAGGCCACACCCAAAATTTCACAATGTGTTATCCACAAAGAAACAGCATCTAAGATTATTGTATTCTGGTATAGGACCCCAGATTTCTTACACGCTCATAATCCAGTAACCTCTGGGCAAAGTTGGAGATGCAATGAAGCTATAGATACCCACTGCCATGTTTTCTGGGAATGTTTTTCTATTAGCCTATTTTATGCTCAGATCCAAAACTTTATGCAAAATCTGTTGAACACTTCCATTCTTTTAAATCCTATACACTATTTGATAGGTCTCCCTTTCTTGGGTATCTCCAGGGCTGCGGGGAGGTTGATTTCCTTTATATTACTGGCAGCTAAATGGGTTCCCAGATGCTGGTTATCTAGCTACCTTGGCAGATATATGCAGGATGGAACATTTGACTCCATTTATAGAAGATTCGCTGCCAAAGTTTTTTTAAAATATGGCAGGTATGGGATGATTCTGAATATTGTTCCGAGACAATTAACTCGATACAGTAGGCAAACGGTCTTTATGCAAATCATATTCTAGCTTCAGTGATGATGACAGTTGTATAACCTGCACTTTATGGTGCAAATCCCTTTCCTCTTACTTTTCCCTCTCCCTATTCCCTTTTGGATTTCAATATCTCTGAATGATATTTTCCTTTTCACATAACTGTATGGTATGATATACTCGCATAAGTGAAATCAAAACGTGCGATGTATCAATATTTGTTCTTACCATTCCTATGATGAAAAAAAAAATGGAAATCAATCCTGGAACCAACAGTCAGATAGCAAAGGGGAGGACATCAGGACCGCTGCTTGCTGATGCCTTTTCGAAGGAATACCTTTTTCCTCAGAGTCTCAGTTTGTTCACTGAAGATCTGGAAAGTGGTACAATAATGAATGAAAACAGTGAAGCATGGTGGAGGTTCCTTTCAAACTTGGGGCTGCATTTCTGCAAAAGGAGTTGGAGATTTGGTCATGATCAATGGTGTCCTCAATGCTGAGAATTTGATTTAATTTAGATTTCTCTTCTGTTCATTTACTTTCCATTTTGTTAATTGATAAAAAAAACTATTAACACCACTATTTCTGAAAGCATTTTTAATTTACAGCATTTCTAAACACCTGCCTAAAACTTTTGCACAATGTTGTATATATAAATAGGAGCAGGCTAAATATTAGGAGAAAATGGTCATTTTATGCACCCTTATAATGAAGTATCTCTCTGATGCTTGGAGTAGCAGTTGCGGAATTATTTTTCAGCTTGCAAAAAAAAAAAAAAAAAAACCAGTGTGGATTATTAACACCGGAGATTAGCTAAAATAACATAATATATATATATATATATATATATATATATATATATATATATATATATATATATATATATATATATATACAGGGCTTTTTTTCTCAAACAATAGGTGCTGGAACTCAACCACGACCCCCCAAAACCCCTCCACCCACACGCACCCTCCAAATAACATCAAATAGTGGGTGTGGTCAGTCAAATTTCATGAACAGTAGGAGGGTCCTAAAGGGGCATTAAATACCAAGTTTGCATTACATACAGAGTGCAGAGTTCAGGGGGGTTACACACAGAGTGCAGAGCTGTCACTTGTAAACACAGAAACCGGACTTCTGTGGTTATAAGTGAATGTGGTCAGCAGGCCCCCCCAAGGTTCTGAGCCAGAGGTGGTGGTACCGAGTTCCACCAAGTTCCCCCTGAAAAAAAGCCCTGTGTATATATATATGTGTATATATAGATATATATAGATATATAGATATATATAGATATATATAGATTCTATATATATCTATATACACTGGTGACAGAGTCTTGGTGAAAATGGCACAAAACCCAGAATGCATATTGGTGTGGTTGTGGGCTCCAGGGAGTCCTGATGAGCAATATACAGTACTGTAGGTCAATCTACAATTTAAAGGCTGATGACTCCGCTGTTGGACCTTGCATTTTGATTATAGAACAATTTGGGTGTGACTGCAGCTTGGCCACCCTAGTCCACACATTAACCTACTAGAATGCCTGGCTCATTAGGGAAAAGGGGACTAGGGCAAAGTTTTCAACCTTCTGGGTATCAGCAAAGGGAGGTCATATGTGATAGAGCCTGGATGAAATGGCACACATAGTGATAGATGATATTTGTCATCCTGAATGCTTTGGCTCCAGGGAAGCCTGTTAAAGAATATAGGTCAGTCTCCCTTTAAGAGGTTGAGTACAACATTCCTCTGCTGTGTCTGGAGTTCAGCTTATGGAAGAGTTTGGGTGGGCCCACAGCCTGGCCACCCCAGTCGACACATCCCCCTGCCTGTATACCTGGCTTGTTAAGGACTTATTCACATTTATTGCACGGGGCACTTTATATTGTCTAATTGAAAGCGCTTCACTAGTATTTGATTTTTGATTCTATACTTGGTGTGGTAATTACACTGTTAGGTGGTAGCTGTTTTCTACAATATATATGAAATATATATATACTGTATACATTTATTTTCTATTGCTTAATAGAAAACTTCCCCCTTTATAATCTTTACCTCCTACTTTGGTAACCATAATATCCTTACAGTTACAACAGCATCAGCAGAGACCTACAAATGTACTATCCATGTTATATAAATGATTTCTCTATTACCTACATCCCCAGGCCCCACACTTCTTTCCTTTACATGACATCATCCCACACACAACACAATCCCCCACCAGGCTAAGCAGTGGACCTGGTACTAAAGAATATATGAATAAATGGTTGGACAGTTTCGAGAAACAGACAGTACCTCCCAGTCCCTGGTATGAATAAGATATAGGGGAAGAGACACAGCTCTCTCAAGGGGGTTATGGTATTTTGAAGGGAGGTGGTATGTCTGTTATTAAGGTGAGCACCAGCAACATCAATTAGTATAAAAGTATACATTTATTGATAGATATCAAATAAAAACAACACAGTTAAAATACATATTGTAACCGTAATTAGAAGCTTGATGTATGAAATGAAATATGTAGATATGCAGGGGCAGTCAACATGTTTCACAAAGCGCTTCATCAGGGCACTGCATGCATTAATGATTTCATCTGGGTTACATAAGACATAGGACATAGAACATGCCATTAGTATAATACCAAACATTTAAATATCGATATAAAAGAACATTTGACTACGTTACGCTTGTGTAGTAACAATATAAGCAACATATGCTTAACTGATCTATAGAAATGAACCACTAAATCGCAACATTACCCAAGCATTCACTCATCAAGACACCACTAGGGGCTGATTCCCAATGGAAGCCAGATCCAAACGGGATTACCGGTGGGGAGATTGGACCATGTGTGTTTGCTGAGATTGAGAAAGTATGACAATCTAGAAGGTAAAAATATAAGAATAGAAATAATGACACCAGCATTGATAGTTAATACATTCCTGACATCCGTTTGAATAAAACAGAAAAATGCCATAATATGATGTACGATAAAAATGCTAGTATGAATTCTTAGGGTAATTACATATATGAATTTTGTGTATATTATTTATTATTTAATTAATTTATTTAATTTATTTATATATAACATTATTCTTTCTTGAATTAGTTAAACTTGGTAAGGCTTACCACTTGGTAAGGCTTACCAAGGTTGGAAGGGAGGATAAAATGAATATTAGATTGCATAGTATAGCCATAACTTAGCCAATAGATATATAAAATATAGTATATGATACATCGTTCCCCAACCAGCACATAAGAGACAGAGGAATAAAGCTAAAGGACTTAGTAAGTGCTTACCTAGTGAGGTGAATGATATGCATTTGGATGCATCCATAGAAGGGAGTTCAGCAGCGGTGTGCAAGACGTCACACCATGCTGACAGCAAGATGCACATGTCGGCATGAAGCTGACGCCGCCATCTTAAGTGTACATGGTCCCACCGGAAGTGAAGGATCGGCAATGACCCCTGACATCACTTCCGGTCCGGGTGTCCCTGCAAATGCGCATGCGCACCAGCCCAATGGGGGATTGGTGCGCCGGCGCCATCAGTCACGCGGAAAGCGTGAACAGGATGTGAGGGCGGTAAAAGAAACTCCGCCCTCGTTTGCAGGGACACACAAACCTCCCCACCAATGGCAGCCTGCCCCGGGGTGTATGACGGGTGAAAGCTCAGATGAAGCAACAATGTCGTTCATTAATGCAGACCACAGATAATAAAATGAATAGTAGCGATCTCCGATGTAAATAGAATATTGATAGTCTGTAAATGAATAGCATAGAGTGCACATCAGTGTATAGTGGTCATGTCGGCATAGGGTATACCACCCCAATTGCAGACAAGACACCAATAAGACACCAATAACTGGAAACTATGTCAGTTTATCACTACCCTGTTGGAACACATTCTGACTACCAATATCTTTTTGTTCAATGGCTCCACCTACCTCCAGGTACAGGGGGTAGCGATGGGAACTTTGTGTGCCCCATCGTATGCCAACCTGTACCTGGGGGAGTGGGAGCATGTCCTCTTCTCTGATGACGATGCCTCGATATACCTCCACCACATTCTTCTCTGGCGGAGGTATATCGATGACGTCTTGCTCATCTGGACTGGCTCAGCAGGGCAACTCTCAGAATTCATGGTATTCCTTTCTCAGAATGAATTTAATTTAAAGTTCACAATCCAATCCGACACTAGCACTATCCCCTTTCTAGATCTACGTCTCTTTCTTAATCATGATGGCACAATCTATAGTAGCCTCTGTAGGAAAGAGACAGCTGGTAACACGATCTTACATTACTCGAGCTCACATCCTCGTTCCCTTGTATGTAGCATACCATTTAGCCAATACTTGAGGCTGCATCATAATTGTGCAAGGGATGAGGATTTTGAACGTGAGGCTAAGGCTCTTTACCTGAGATTACAAACAAGGGGGTACAGCAAATAAGTCCTCAAAAAAGCGTACCCGAGGGCGAAACAAAATACACGAAAATCACTCATTTTCAAATCCAAGGCCCGGGACGCTAACCTTACCACCAAACTTATCACAACATGCACTGCCCATCAAGACATTTTTCGTAAACTGATTCACAACAATTGGCATTTTCTCTCTGACGATCCCATCATCTCGAAAGATGTGGCTAGCACACCACAAATTGTCTACAGAAGATCTCGATCCATCAGGGACAGCTTGGTGCACAGTCGTCTTCCCCCTGCTGCTCCCACTCTTGGAGCATAGGGAGGAAGTGCTACATTCAAATGCGGCCAATGTGACCAATGCCCGTGGATCAGGGAAGGTGTGGGATGCCCTCTACCCAGAGGTGGATTTCACAAACTTAAGGGATATGCCGATTGCTGCACTATGGGGATCATATATTTAGCCACGTGCCGATGTGGTGCATTTTATATCGGCAAGACGAAACGTCCATTTGCCAAGCGCATACAAGATCACCTGTATTATTTAGATGCAGGATTACTTTATACTCGTGGGACTGTAAACACGTGGGACCACAGTTATAATCCATCATACATCTCATTCTGTGCCTTGGAAGTTATTCCAGAGCCGGAAAGGGGAGGAGACTTTGATAAGAAAATTCTTCAAAAAGGAGGCAAGGTGGATTTTCAATCAGAGAGCCACCTATGCACCAGGGTTAAATACGGCTTTAGCATACAAACACTTCCTCTAAGAAATATGCAATATATTCATGTATACATATTTTCAAATCATGTTTTTTTGTGTGTGCTCTTTATCAAGCATTGCCAGTATGTGCACTTCATTGGTATACATCTCTGCAATTGGGGTGGTATACCCTATGCCGACATGATAACTATACACTGATGTGCACTCTATGCTTTTCATTTACAGACTATCAATATTCTATGTACATCTGAGATCACTCCTATTCATTTTATTTTCTGTGGTCTGCATTAATGAACGACATTGTTGCTTCATCTGAGCTTTCGCCCATCATATACCCCAGGGCAGGCTGCCATTGGTGGGGAGGTTTGTGCGTCCCTGCAAATGAGGGTGGAAAAAGAGTTTTTTTCCACCCTCACATCCTGTTCATGCTTTCCACATGACTGATGGCGCCGA
This sequence comes from Lithobates clamitans, assembly GCA_037952925.1. Classification (NCBI taxonomy): domain Eukaryota; kingdom Metazoa; phylum Chordata; class Amphibia; order Anura; family Ranidae; genus Lithobates; species Lithobates clamitans. Next base: position 9,717,968 of record JBBGZY010000008.1, on the reverse strand, counting down.
TGCACCAATCCCCCATTGGGCTGGTGCACATGCGCATTTGCAGGGACGCCCGGACCAGAAGTGATGTCAGGGGTCATTGCCGATCCTTCACTTCCGGTGGGACCATGTACACTTAAGATGGCGACGTCGGCTTCATGCCGACATGTGCATCTTGCTGTCAGCACGGTGTGACATCTTGCACACCACTGCTGAACTCCCATCTATAGATGCATCCTAATGCATATCATCCACCTCACTAGGTAAGCACTTACTAAGTCCTTTAGCTTTATTCCTCTGTCACTTATGTGCTGGTTGGGGAACTATTTATCATATACTATATTTTATATATCTATTGGCTATGTTATGGATATACTATGCAATCTAATATTAATGTTATCCTCCCTTCCAACCTTCAAGTGGTAAGCCTTACAAAGTTTAACTAATTCAAGAAAGAATAATGTTATATATAAATAAATTAAATAAATTAATTAAATAATAAATAATATACACAAAATTCATATATATAATTACCCTAAGAATTCATACTAGCATTTTTATCGTACATCCTATTATGGCATTTTTCCGTTTTATTCAAACGGATGTCAGGAATGTGCTATCAATACTGGCGTCATTATTTCTATTCTTATATTTTTACTATTTGCATAATTTACCTTCTAGATTGTCATACTTTCTCAATCTCAGGAAACACACATGGTCCAATCTACCCACCGGTAATCCCGTTTGGATCTGGCTTCCATTGGGAATCAGCCCCTAGTGGTGTCTTGATGAGTGAATGCTTGTGCAATGTTGCGATTTAGTGGTTCATTTCTATAAATCAGGTGAGCATATGTTGTTTACATTGTTACTACACAAGCGTAAGGTAGTCAAATGTTCTTTTAAATCGATGATTAAATGTTTGGTATTATACTAATGGCATGTTCTATGTCTTATGTTTTATGTAACCCAGATGAAATCATTAACGCATGCAGTGCCCTGATAAAGTGCTTTGGGAAACATGTTGGCTGCCCCTGCATATCTTTTATTTGATTTCATACATCAAGCTTCTAATTACGGATACAATATGTATTTTGACTGTGTTGTTTTTATTTGATATCTATCAATAAATGTATACTTTTTATACTAATTGTTGTTGCTGGTGCTCACCTTAATAACAGACATACCACCTCCCTTCAAAATCCCATAACCCCCTTGAGAGAGCTGTGTCTCTTTCCCTATATCTTACTGGTACTAAACAAAAAACACAGTGGTTTATCTGAGTGCTAGAAGTCACATGACAATGTGAATCTTTATGGTTTTATGAGCTTTAATTTATTAAAAAAAAATTATGCTATGGCACTTTTTATTATTTTCTCCCGTGGCCTGCATGAGTGAATGAGTCGAATGCCCCGTACACATGAGCGGACTTTCCGGCATACTTGGTCCGGCGGACTCTGGTCCGATTGTGTGTAGGCTTCGGCTGACTTTTTTTTCCCAAAAGTTCGCTGGACCTAGATTTGAAACATGTTTTAAATCTTTCCGTCGGACTCAGTTCCTGACGGAAAGCCAGTTCGTCTGTATGCTGGTACAACGGAAAGCCCGTTTGTCTATTTGCTGGACCGACGGACCAAATACGACGCAAGGGCAGGGTATTCCTTCCAAATTTTCCTATTGTGGCGAGCGCGGGGCATACAAGGCCCTTAGGCCTGGTATGGATTTTAAAGGGAACCCCCTACCGTGAAAAAACAGCGTGGGGTCGCCCCTAGAATCCATACCAAACCCCGATCCGAGCACGCAGCCCGGTCGGTCAGGAAAGGGGGTGGGGATGAGCGAGTGCCCCCCCTCCTGAACCTTGCCAGGCCGCATGCCCTCAACATGGGGGTGGGTGCTTTGGGGGAGGGGCACCCTGCGTGGCCTCTCCACCACAAAGCACCTTGTCCCCATGTTGATGAGGACAAGGGCCTCTTCCCGACAACCCTGGCTGTTGGTTGTCGGGGTCTACGGGCGGGGGGCTCTGGTTCTAGGGGCGACCCCAAGCCGTTTTTTCGGCGTAGGGGGTTCACTTTAAAATCCATACAAGACTTAAGGGCCTGGTATGCCCCGCGACGGGGCTTGCAAGGTGTCAATCTTGCCGATAAAAGCGTTGAGATTGACTTCATTTTCTAGTCCCATCGTACCTGAGTCACATTCAAAATGAACCGACTTGTCCGTGTGTGGGCAAGTCTGTTCATTCTGAAAGTCCGCCGTAACTGCGGCGAAAGTCCATCGGAAAGACGGGCAGACCTAGCCTGCCAGAATGTCTGGTCATGTCTGGTCATGTGTAGGCAAGTCTGTCCGTTCAGGTAGTTCGCCCGAAAGTCCGGCGGAAAGACCGTCTGACCTAATCTGCTGGAAAGTCCGCTCGTGTGTACGAAGCATAAGAGGTGGAGTAGAGGAATCTTTCATTATGTGAAGGTGGCCGATCTTGAGAAATCTTAGTCTATGGTGGATTACCAAGGTGGATATAGAGTGGAGGAGTGTTGGGAACCCCTTGACTTAACTGTATTTTGAGTGCAAGGTGACCTAGGGCTAAGTGGGACAATTAACCTGGTGATTGATGAGTGTGGATGAAGGTACTGATGTGTTGATGGTGTTTTAAGGCTGGGTTCACACCATTGCGAATTGGATGCGGGTTGGTCGCTGCATGCAATTCGCATAGCAGGAGATTGTGACCGGCTCTCTATGGAGCCGGCTCACACATTTCCGCATCGGCTCTAGTGTGAATTTCAAAGGAGTCATGTGCGTCTTTTGGTCCACTTCGGGTCCGAATTCAGCCCAAAATTTGGGCTGAAATTGGACCTGAAACAGTGAATGGAGATGCACCGGACTCCTGCTGTGAGCCACTGCATGTTCTAGTGTGAACCCAGTCTAAAGGAAGTTAAGACACAGAAATAGCACAGAAATTTTAATGTGCACTGTTAAACTGAAACTGGATACTTGTGATTTCAGCACAGAGCACTTTAATGGGAAATTTTTGTTAATGCATGGATTCTATGGATTGCACTTTTTATATATAGATATAGGAACTTGATCTAGGAATTGCACTTCATTTGTGTATAAAAGGTATATGAAATGAAATTGATGGAGCACTTTAAATATTAATAGGTATATACTGTAGTTACGCAAGCTCTTTATATACAGAATATATTTTGTAAGCTTGCTCAATAATAATGATTTACAGTACTATAGCAGCTGAGGTGTAGGTTAGGGGTAGTGTATGTGATAACTATATATTAAATGATTATGTGATTTTGTCTAATGCTCTTATGTCTGATCATTCTTAAATGCCTAACTCCCAGCTATTTTTGGGGCAGAGAACATCTGTATAACATGTTGCACAATGATGTGCCTGATTTGGGACTAGTCTTGCTACTGTGATTCAGACAAAAGCAACCACCAGCACTGAATGGGTGTTTTAGCTGTGCTAAGTAAAAGCTGTCCTAACAGGTTCCATCTAAAGTATATCCTAACTGCATTTAATTGATCTATGGATCATGATATCTCTACTTCAAATACTGGAGAGGACAAACGCAAAGCACGCTGCATGTTAATATTTTCATTTTCATTTGAAAATGAGAGGCTGCCCTCAAAAGATTAATGGAAACAGACACAGTTTTGTTTTAGTGCTTTTCAGCATAGTGTCCTTTTCTCACCTTCTCTATCAAAAAGAGTGATATGGCAGAGGTACATTACTGTTTATGTTACTTCTTTACAATGACCTTCATTCACAGCTATTTTCCAAGAGAATGTTTCTAGAATAAATACAATAATTCACAAGAAACCTGATTCATAGTTGTCCAACTGACACCAGTTACCTTGTGCTTTTTATGGAAGAAATCACTGACTTACTATTACTCTCATATCTCATTGTGTCATTATCAAGTTAAATACAGATTGTAACTACATCTGAATTAATAAAAAGACTAGCACACATTAGTGAAGATTTCATCACACATTTTATTTAAAAAATAAAAACAAAACAGGTATATAAAATCATTTTAATTTCCTAATTTGCATAAACAACATGAAAGCATGGATTCATCCTGCCTTGTATCAGTGGTTCAGGCTGGTGGTGGTGGTGTAATGGTGTGAGGAATATTTTCTTGGCACACTTTAGGGACCTTAGTACCAATTAAGCATTGTTTAAACGACACGGCCTACCTGAGTATTGTTGCTGGCCATGTCCATCCCTTTATGACTACAGTATACCATCTTTTGATGGCTACTCCAGCATGATAATGCACCATGTCACAAAGCTAAAATAATATCAAACTAGTTTCTTGAACTGTACTCCAATGGCTTCCACAGTCACCACATCTCAGTCCAATAGAGCACCTTTAGAAGGTGGTGGAATTGGAGATTTGCATCATAAATGTGCAGGTGACAAATCTGCAGCAACTGCGTGATGCTATAATGTCAATATGGACCAAAATCTCTGGGGAATGTTTCCAACAGCTTGTTGAATCTATGCCACAGAAAATTAAGGCAGTTCTGAAGGTAAAAGGGGGTCCAACCCGGTACTAGCAAGGTGTACCTAATACAGTGGCTAGTGAGTCACCCAAAAATCATCCTGGGCAAGCTGGGGTACAGTAGCAGATAGAAGGTAGCGATCAAGCAGAAGTATTTTTTTTAATCAAATATTTTTTTTATTTTTATTATTAAACATTACATACAAACAAATAACCACATTTATATCATTATGGGGATTAACCCCACCCCCCAAAAAAAAAGAAAATACATTCAAATACATAGGTTATGTCAAATTAATCCATGCAGTATCAAAATAGAAAATATATGTCCGAGACTGCTGTCTGATATCAGACAGCAGTCTATGGCAACCTCCCCTAGGCAGCATCAAATTATCTCTCTCTTACATACTCACTTCTTCTCTTCTACCCCCCCCCACACACACACACACACATCTGCTCTTTGCTCCTATCTATCTCCCCTGCCTTCACTCCTCTCCAGCATGACCATATTTTTTCAAACTTTTGGGGAGTACCTCTATGTTTATATGTTCATTTTTCTCTTTTGAGTATATAATTATGTTTCCCACCCCACAGATGACCATTTTTGTAAAATAACTTTATGTGCTAAATATAAAGCTCTTATCCGCATAGTATGCATCACTACTGGTAATGCTCCATCAGGGATTATTCCCAATAATGCAAGTTTGGGTGTCCCTGTTAACTCAGTGGAGCATAATAGATTTAAGGGTATAAATATTTTTTCCCAATAACAATGAAGCTTTGGACATCGCCAAAGCATGTGGATAAGAGATCCATTAAATAGGGAGCAGTGGGGGCATACCTGGGTTATATGTTTTCCCCAAGCATAGAGTATTTGTGGGGTATAATGAACCCAATGAAAACTGAAAAATGAAAAATAAAAAGCTGATAGTTCCGGAAGTCTATTCAATTCATAAAGATAATAATTATCCCAAATAGGCATAGGTTTCATATAGCCCTTATGCTGAGTAATAGTTCGCACTGCTTCCCATATCCTATGAATTAAATAGAAAGTAGGGAATTTTCTTTTATTATAAAAGTGGTGAGCTACTATTAATTGAACTAAAGGGTACATTTTAAATTGGGATATTATAATCTTCTGTATACGATCCTGCATGTCTACTGCTTCCCATCCGTGCCAATGTTGCAATTGTGATGCAATAAAATACAATCTTGCATTGGGTATTGCAATTTCCCCCTTATCTATGGCCCGTTGTAATATTTCAAATCTAATTCTGGGTTTTACACCCTTCCGTTTCATTATTTTTTTATTGAAATTATCGTGTGAACAACAGTATAACAGTACATCCGTATACAGTTACAGGTATTCTTTGGTCACTTTTATGAATACATCAAACAAATGAATCAACATATCACGGTGTACACTTTATAATAAATGTAACTCGAATCGAGCTTATTACTACAAACTTTTTTCTTGTAATCATAAGTTTGGGACCAGGGGCGAGAGCCCCCCCCCCCAGACACCCCATCTAGGAACAAGCTGTGTCCGGAGAGGTGCCCCCCCACCCCGTCCCCAATAGTGTTCCAATTATCATAGTAATTATCTCTTGGAGCGCTTTATTTTGCTCCATATTGTTTTTTATATATAATATTTATTTGTACTAATGCAATGTGACATGAATTGTTGTGAAACTTCATTCTATGAAGATAATGAAGTCAAATATACGGCTGATTATTCAAACTTTTAGCCAACATGTTATTATTAAAGAAAAAGAAAATGATGAAGAGAAGGGAAGAAAAGGTGAAAATTAAAAGAAAAAGAAAAAAGAAAAAAAAAAAAAAAAATTCCAAAGAAATATTGATTAAAGGAATATAGAATTAAACATAAGAATGTAATGACAACATCTTACCACCAATTGACATTTTAGTCATTGTGTCAATATCAGAAAGTCAATAAGAGGATTCTGGAACCTTTGTGCACCATGGAGCCCAATCACTCAATAATTTTGTTTTTGCGGTAATGGAATGAGCAAAAAATTTTTCATATTGGAAGTGAGTGTTAACTCTATGTATTACTTCACTAATGTTTGGGACATTATTTGTTTTCCATTTTGAAGTGATCGATAATCGTGCTGCTATTAATATGTGAGTAGTTAAACTTTACACCCTTCCATATAAAGTCCCTAAAAACCGAATTGATAGTTCTAAACTGCAACGTCAGCCATACAGGGCAGAAATGTAGTACGTATAACATCTGAGGCATCCACACATCTTCACCAAATTCGCTCTCTCCATCACAGTCAGTGGGAATTTACTCCAGGTTTTGCTCAATTGTCTAATTTTGACAATAAGAGGGAGTAGGTTCTTATCTGTATATACTGTAACATTTGGTGTAATTACCACTTCCAAATATTTACATGATGTGACCAGATCCATCTGATGAGCCTGGTGTGGAAGCTCTAAACGTATAGGATCCAAAGGCAACATTACAGACGTTCAATCCCAATTAATTCCTAGAAAGGATCCATAAACATCTATTAAAGACATAACTGCAGACAGGGATGAACACGTATCCCCCAAAAACACTAGGTATCATCCACATAAAGTGCTATCTTATCTTCACCTGTAGCTCTCCGGAATCCCACAATATCTGTGGATGCACGGATAGCAATAGCCACTGGCGGAGGCTAACAAAAAAAGAAGCGGGGATAAAGGGCACCCCTGCCTTGTTCCTCTAGTCAATAAAAAAGGCGCCAATACGTATCCATTCACCTGTACCTTTTGCATTCGGCGAATTATATAAAAGTTGTATCCACTTTATGTATCTAGGGCCAAACCCATATCGTTTTAAACAATTCCACAAATAAACCCACGCTACACTGTCGAATGCTTTAGCCGCGTCAAGTGAAAATATAGCTCTATTTCATCAGTTGTCTGTGGGGAGTTGTAAATTTAAAAATAAACGCCTGATATTATTGGCTGTAGATCTGTTCGGAATAAATCCTGACTGATCACTGTGAATTTATTTTGTAATGTATTTTGATCAGGGCTTTTTTTCTCAGAGAATAGGTGCAGGAACTCCGCCTTTCGGAGTTAGCCCTTGTCTCTGCTCCTACCCACCTCCGAGCACCATTACTTGGTTCCACCCTCTACCCAATTCCCAATACTGCCCATTTTAAAAAATACAAAATACAGAACCAAGTAACATTTGTGGTACTAAGTCATTTGGATGGAATTTGTTAACGATAACAAGAAAAGCAGTAAAAAAAAAACCCTTGCCACCAATAGACCCCTTCTCCCCCCCCCCCAGCAACAAAGGACCACCTGCAAAAAATACCCCCCTCCAGCAACAATAGACCCCCAGCAGCAACAACAGATCCCCCCACAGACAGAATCAATAGACCCTCCAGCAGCCAGCTAAAATAGACTGCTCCCTCAACAGTAAATCCCACCTAACAACAACTGACCCCCCCAGCAACAATAGATCACCCACCAGCAACAACAGACCTCCCCCTGCAAAAATAGATTGCTTCCAGAGACAATAGGTCCCCCAGCAGCAACAATAGACCTCCCCAGCAACAATAAACCCCTGCAAAAAAATAGCACCTCCAGTAACAATAGATCCCCCAGCAGCCAGCATCAATAGACACTGTAACACAATCCAGCACCCCTTGCCATTACATACATTCAGTGCTGAAGGTGCTGGAACTGCGTTCCCCCGTTTCCCGCTGAAATAAAGCCCTGAGTTTGGTAATCCAGTCACCAATAGCTTTGCCAACAACTTGATATCTGTTGTTAACAAAGATATTGAGTGATATGAGTCAGCATTGCTTGGATCCTTACCGGGTTTCAATAGAACAATAATTACTGCTTCAGTCATAGAGGGGTGTAATGAACCCCCCTCCATGGCATAATTAAAAGCATCCAGCAATTCATATAACAGTACATCCCCATATTTTTTATATATTTCCCCTAGAAGGCCGTCTGGTCCTGGTGCTTTATTATTGCATGAAGCATAAGCATGGATTCATCCTGCCTTGTATCAGTGGTTCAGGCTGGTGGTGGTGTAATGGTGTGAGGAATATTTTCTTGGCACACTTTGGGCCCCTTAGTACCAATTTAGCATTGTTTAAAAGCCACGGCCTACCTGAGTATTGTTGCTGGCCATGTCCATCCCTTTATGACAGTATACCATCTTCTGATGGCTACTCCAGCATGATAATGCACCACGTCACAAAGCTAAAATCATTTCAAACTGGTTCCTTGAACTGTGCTCCAATGGCTTCCACAGTCACCACATCTCAGTCCAATAGAGAACCTTTAGGATGTGGTGGAATGGGAGATTTGCATCATAGATGAGCAGCTGACAAATCTGCAGCAACTGCGTGATGCTATCATGTCAATATGGACCAAAATCTATAAGGAATGTTTCCAACACCTTGTTGGATCTATACCACAAAGAATGAAGGCAAAAGTTTGTCCTACCCAGTACTTGAAAGGTGTACCTAATACAGTGGCTAGTGAGCCACCCAAAAATCATCCTGGGCAAGCTGGGGTACAGTAGCAGATAGCAATCAAGCAGAAGTAAAATCAGTAAACAATCCAAAGATCGCTAACAAATAGTTACAGGGTGGGATCAAGCTGAAGTTTATTTGGGGAACAAACCAAAGCTTGGCAATGAGTGGTAGTGAAGATATGACTGGCAGCAGGAGTGAAAGGAGAAAAATAGTGTCTGGAGAATAGCACAATAATCTGGCAAACAGAGTGCAGAGACAAGGCTTAAATCAGAAAGTTCATGGGAGGATTGAAGAGTTCAAGGTTCATTGGAAACAAAGTATAAGGCAAAATTGTCCAACGAATAAGGCGGGGGCTATCCGCTGTAGTCCTCACCCCCAAAGGAGCCACTTTATTGTATTGGGCCCTTCTGCCCTGCACTAGTGATGGCACACCATTACCTGGACCCAAGAACACCTACACATCCTAAATGATTTAAATTGACTTTTATTTAAAGGCAACATCTCAGATGGCACAGCAAAAAGAGATACAGCTAGGCACCTCAGAGATCATAAGTTCAGATACGGATACTGGCAGTTTCTTGTTAAATTTTCCCTGGGCTAAAATCGCACTGCAAAGAATCGTATGTGATTTGAACAGGCATGCGGTGCAATTCCTGTCCAAATCAAATGTGGTTTCCCATACTGCTCCTGTGTGAATCCAGGCTGAAGTCACTAGACAAGCCTTGGTTCACACAGGAGCAGTGCGGGAAACTGCATGTGAATCGGACAGACATTGCACTGCATTTCTGTTCAAATCACATAGGATTCTTTGCAGTATGACCTCAAATCGCACCACACTACATGAAAACGGTATTGGCTTTAGGTATCGGAGCATTTACACGAGTACAAGTACTTATGTAAATGCTTAGTATCGGTGCAACTTTAATTATTACACATACACCTAAACTAGATCTCTTGAGCATTGGAATTGACGACATCCCTCATAGTTTTTGAACAGGATGAGGGATGCACACAGAAGGTTTTTTACCTTCATGCATAAAATGAAACCTTGTCCTTTTACAACCACTTTCAATTTGTTTTAATAAAACGCGTCTGTGAATTAGCACAGTACCTGCTCTTTTTTTCTCTTCTTCCAAACTTGTTTCCCTTTCTGCACCACCTAAGTCTTATATTCTATCTATATCAGATGGTGAACTTCTGGATGTTATAATGTACCACAATGAATGTACCAACTTTTACCATTTTTCTCTTTGTTACCATTAAAAATAAACCAATAAAAAACATTTAACAAAAAGGAGCTCACAATTTAACGCTCTTACCACATTACTTACAAGACACGTAAGGATCACTTTAGGGGAAAAAACAAACAAACAAAAACAATTTACTTTTTTTTTACTGTGGGGAAACACCAAAAAACTTGTGCCTCCTATGTATTCTTCTGATGTCTACTTATAATATCCCTGAACTGGTTTCCACATCCCTTATGCTTTTAAAACCTGACACAGAGGTGGATGCAACACAAGCTTAGAATGTCTATACTACAAAACATAGAAACATAGAAAAGTGATAGCAGGAAAAGACTTTTTAGTGCTTTGAATCTGCCCGTTTTTTTTTTTGTTTTTGTTTTTTTTATTTTGTTTCTCTTTGTTACTTTTATTGTCTGACTATAGATAAATATTCTATACTGCCACCATACATCTGACTGCAACTAAGTGTTGAAAGTGAATCTATGAGTAAAATCAAAGTACAATCTGCATATATGATGCAGTTTGTTGCAAGCATTAACATAAAACATTTTGTTTTGAGTCCTCACTCTAACATCATTTTATTACCTGTTAAGCTTGCCAGTAGATCTGTTATTTATTTTATTTTTTTCACCTTCTTAGCAGGTTTACAATGCTGTTTGTTCTGCATTGAACCAGCATTGTCCATTTGTTGACAGGGTAGTCTGGAATTGAAATGTAGTTTAAAACAGACCATAAGTAATCTTGACACAGGTTACTATCAGATAAAGTGCAGCATACATGTTAGTAAGACCTGTACTACAGACAGACATTACGTCAAAAATTCTGTAACGCCTATTAGCAGTGAATTTAATGCACCTTGCATTGAATTCACCGCAAACTGCAAATTGCAAGTGCAAAATGACCTTAGGCCCAGAGGTAAGAACAATGTACTTACATCAATAAATAATGTTGATTCAGAAAAATAAATCTCATTGTTTCACCTTGGTGATCATTTAGACATTAGGTAGGTACAGTATAGTGCATTTATTAATGTAAGCCCATGCAGTCCTTTGCAGTTGTGAAAGCATTTACAGCAATTTCTCTTTTCAAAAGCATATCTCATATTTGTTTGTGACCCCTCCCTGGGGCACAACTACCACAGCTCTACAATACATGGTTTGGCAGCTACAATTACATTTATTACATGGTACAAGCAATATTGCAAAATCCACCAATGAACAGGCAGCAGGATCTGGAAACACTGGCTTGTTCATTTATCCAAAGTGTTCTAAAATTCATCATATTGGTTGATTAAAAATATTCACACATTATCACTAAAAAGTAGACTCATTAACATATTTTATTTTGTGCTTTTAATCCACTGCTGAATGCATGATCTGACCTAAAAGCACATGAGACTATAATAAACATTCTTTTTTTTCATTTTACGATGCTCACAAGAGTAATCAAATAATCATTAACACATCTAGTTTGTCAAAGAAGAATCTTTGCACATACACCTATCATTTGTTGAAGTGTCTGGACATATTGAACCATGCACAGCTGACAATCCATCATCTCTAATCAGAAAATGAATATAAAATAAAGAAGTAAAGAGTATAATCATAATATGAGATGCTGTTTTCAGTAGGACATGGCAATTAGACTGAATTAATACATTATGCATCATATCAAGAAGACTGACAAAAAAAAACTGTGTTTTTTGCCAATAAATATAGTCTCTAAAATTACCTGCAACTACTTTAGGCAGGCAATTGCACCAGATTCTGTAACATTACCGAAACAGGCATCAAATTCCGGTAGTTCTAATTATTCCACTTTAACCACTTCAGCTCTGGAAGGTTTTACCCACTTCCTGACCAGGCCATTTTTTGCGATACGGCATTGCGGCGTTTTAACTGACAATTGTGCAGACATGCAACGCTGTACCCAAATAAAGTTGATGTGATTTTTTCCCCACAAATAGAGATTTCTTTTGGTGGTATTTGATCGCCTCTGCGGGTTTGATTTTTTGCTCTATAAACAAAAAAAGACCGACAATTTTGAAAAAAAAAAACAATATTTTTTACTTTCTGCTATAATACATATCCAAAAAAAAAATTTTCTACAAATATCTTTATCAATTTAGGCCAATATGTATTCTTCTACATATTTTTTGGTAAAAAAATCCCAAAAAGCGAATATTGATTGGTTTGCACAAATGTTATACTGTAGCATCTACAAACTACTGGATAGATTTAGGGACTTTTATTTTTTTTTTTTTTTTACTGGTAATGGCGGCGATCTGTGATTTTTAGCAGGACTGCAACATTGCAGTAGACAAATCTGACACTGAGTGATACTTTTTGGGGACCAGTGACACCAATACAGTGATCAGTGCTATAAAAATGCACTGATTACTGTATATATGACACTGGCAGGGAAGGGGTTACCACCACTGGCGATCAAAGGGTTAAATGTTCCCTAGGGAGGTGTTTACTAACTGTGTGGGGCAGTGTTGCACTAAAGGAAAAGAGAGATCCGTGATTCAGCTTGGCTGAATCACAATATCTGTCTTTCCCTTCCTGACAGATCTGCCATTTCCTTTGTTTACACAGGCAGACAGCTGATCCGTCTCTCCTGTGAATGATCGGCGGGTCGCAGTGGCCATGGCATGTCGCAGCGGCCATCGCGGCCGCCAGACCCGCTGATTGGCTCCTGGTGTGTCCAATCACAGCGGGGCTCCACAGTAAATGTACATGGGGCGGTCTGGAAACGGTTAAGAACATGTCGCTATGGCAGATTTTCATAATAAGAAACTGGTGGCAATTAAGACCAGCTCTGCAATGCCCATATTTGGGAAATATTAAAAGGATGGGAGCGCCACACCAGCTGATACAGAATTTTTTTAATACTTTTCTTTTGTGACAGCAAATGCGTTTCGGGGGCTTAGCACTCCCCCTTAATCTAAAAACAAGATTCTCACAACCCTGGGATGTGGTTGTGGGGGTCTACGGGCAAGAGGCTTATTGGAATCTGGAAGCCCTCCTTATGAAGGGGGCCCCCATATCCCACCCCCCATATGTAAATGAGTATGGGGTACATAGTATCCCTCCCCAAAAAAGTGTCACAAAGTAATAAAAACACAGAGAAGGTTTTTGACAATTCCTTTATTAAAAAATGTAAAAAATAAAAACAGTGTCCCCTGATGTAAATCCATCGTCAATCACACCCCCAACGCACCTGAAAAAGGAAAAAAAAAAAACGCTCATTGACGGCCGACCACCGAATGCCTCCTCTGCCATTTGACAGTTCTTCTATAGGTAAGGGCGGGGCCACCTGGCAAAGTCACCCCTTGTCACATCACTGACCCAGCATGCAACCAGACCCCCCCTGCCCCAAAGCACCCCCCCAACGTTGAGGGCATGTTGATGGTATGGTTCAGGAGGAGGGGTGCTTGCTCGCCCCCCCCTTTCCTGATCTGCCAGGCTGCATGCTCGGATAAGGCTCTGGTATGAACTGGGGGGGACCCACACTTTTTTATTTCTTTTTTTATAGCGGGTGCAGGCAATTGCAGCGGCGAGTCAGTAAATGTGATTTGACTCTTTTTTTCTCTTTAGAAATGTCAGTTTTGCTACAGGCAGACTAAGGGGACCCCCAGGCACTATATTTAAAGGATTTTTTTTTATTGTTGCACTTTAAGCATCATTAAAATCACTGCTCTTGAAAAAAAAAATGCATTGATAAACGTCCCCCAGTGCAATACCCAGACACCCCTACCCCTTTTATGGCCAATTACTTGCATATAAGCCTTTAACATGGGCACATTTGATTTTTCCTGTTCGGCTTCCATAGACTTCAATGGGGTTTGCCATTCGGGTCAGAACATTTTCCCTATTCGGGAGTTCTGCTGCAAACTGAACAGGGGGGTGTTCGGCCCATCTCTACTTATGTTCAAGCGTGGATCCTGAGGAAGCGAGTTCTTTGAAACATGTTGATATGTCTGATATAATGCTATAATGATTTACATCATAGTGTATGATGGCTTGCCTGACTCTGCTATTCGTCCTTATGTCACCAGGACCTACCTATCAACTGGCTGTGGCTGCTTACCTATTGTCTGCTACCAGTATATGCCTCACCTGCCTGCTATTGCCAGTACCAGCCTGCTTTGGTCTGCTGCTCACCAACTGCCAGCCAGCCTGTCTGCTTTACTGAAGACCTCTAGCAACTACCCCTGCCTGGTGTGGACACCTGCTCTGCTAGAAAGACTTACAGGCACTCATGCCACTCTGCACTTCTGTGCCTTCTGTTTACACTATCAGGAGCTCTGAGTCAGAGATATAGGAGCGGCCTTCCTCATCATATTAGGCTCTGCTACCAGGTACGTGATAGGCATGCTTTAAAGTCCCACACTTTTTGGGGACCTCCACCTCATGGAGCCCTACTAATGTATGCTGTGATAGTTTGTCCCCATCCCATACCTATGTTAGTAGATTTACTGGCCCCTCCCTCCTGTTGAATGCCCCCACAGCAAGCAGCTTGCTAAGGGGGCACCCGAGCCGCGGCTTTCAGACACGGAGCCCCAGCTAGGCCCCCCTCTCTCATTGGCTCACTGACATTGATTGACAGCAGCGGGAGCCAATAGCACTCCACTGCTGTCTCAGCCAATGAGGAGGGGCAGCCGAGTCTCTTGTGCAACATCGTTGGATAGAGAAGGGCTCAGGTAAGTATTAGGGGGACTGAGGGGGGCTGCTGCACACAGATTTTTTTTTTCTAAATGTATACGAT
Organism: Lithobates clamitans; assembly: GCA_037952925.1. Classification (NCBI taxonomy): domain Eukaryota; kingdom Metazoa; phylum Chordata; class Amphibia; order Anura; family Ranidae; genus Lithobates; species Lithobates clamitans. The sequence goes on along the minus strand of JBBGZY010000008.1, from coordinate 9,702,950 downwards.
CACTTTAAGCCTCACAGATCCAATCAAGCTCTCAAACAGTATCAGTAATAATAATAAAAAATGACAGATGCTTCTCAAATCATTGACCAAGAAAAAATGCGATTATTAGAGCACTAAACAATTCTGAGCATATGGGGTACATATTTGAAAATTGACCTTCCATACAGGTACCCAGCAGTGGCAGCTGGTGAAGTTTTAGGATGGGGGGGCGCTGGACCCCGCCCTTCCTTTTTGACCCCTCCCACTTGGTGAAAATGGGCGTGGTTTCAGCGAAGTAGTGGGCGTGGCTCTAAGGTGGTGTAGTTAGCGTCTGAGATGAACGAGGGATGGAGGGAGTGGGAGAGAGGAATGAAGGGACAGCAGCCCCAGATCCTACACAACAATAAAAATGTGTATTCTAGAAAGTTTAACAATCAGCAGATAAAGATACTCAAAACACCTGGTGTTAGCGCTTCAATCATCCCGGCACCATGGTTGTTATGGTGTCAGGATGATTGAAGCGCATTATTACTATTATTACATTGTAATATAAAATGAAATCATTCAACTCACCAAAATTCAGAATCAATGGGAGCCCTGAGCGTGTCACCTGCCACCAGATGCCATCAGGTGTCTCCAGCGGAGTCGCTCCTTACATGCAGCCTGTGTCACACAGAAAGCAACCAGCTGTGTGTAGAACATCTTATGTAGGACATGCCATGAATTACATGTTGTACATAGCATGTTCTTCTACACATAACATGACATACACATGACATGCCCTCCACATGACATGCCCTCCACATGACATACACATGACATGCCTTCCACATGACATGCCCTGCACATGCCCCCCACATGACATACACATGACATGCCCCCCACATGACATACACATGACATGCCCCCCACATGACATACACATGACATGCCCCCCACATGACATACACATGACATGCTCCCCACATGACATACACATGACATGCCCCCCACATGACATACACATGACATGCCCCCCACATGACATGCCCTCCACATGACATACACATGACATGCCCTCCACATGACATGCCCTCCACATGACATACACATGACATGCCCTCCACATGACATACACATGACATGCCCTCCACATGACATACACATGACATGCCCTCCACATGACATGCCCTCCACATGACATACACATGACATGCCCCCCACATGCCTCCCACATGACATGCCCTCCACATGACATACACATGACATGCCCTACACATGACATACACATGACATGCCCCCCACATGACATACACATGACATGCCCTCCACATGACATACACATGACATGCCCTCCACATGACATACACATGACATGCCCTCCACATGACATGCCCTGCACATACCCTCCACATGACATACACATGACATACCCCCCACATGACATGCCCCCCACATGACATACACATGACATGCCCCCCACATGCCCCCCACATGACATAAACATGACATGCCCCCCACATGCCCCCCACATGACATAAACATGACATGCCCCCCACATGACATACACATGACATGCCCCCCACATGACATACACATGACATGCCCCCCACATGACATGCCCTCCACATGCCCCCCACATGACATGCCCTCCACATTCCCCCCACATGACATGCCCTCCACATGACATACACATGACATGCCCCCCACATGACATACACATGACATGCCCCCCACATGACATGCCCTCCACATGACATACACATGACATGCCCTCCACATGACATACACATGACATGCCCTCCACATGACATACACATGACATGCCCTCCACATGACATACACATGACATGCCCCCCACATGACATACACATGACATGCCCTCCACATGACATACACATGACATGCCCTCCACATGACATGCCCTGCACATGCCCTCCACATGACATACACATGACATACCCCCCACATGACATGCCCCCCACATGACATACACATGACATGCCCCCCACATGACATAAACATGACATGCCCCCCACATGCCCCCCACATGACATAAACATGACATGCCCCCCACATGACATACACATGACATGCCCCCCACATGACATACACATGACATGCCCCCCACATGACATGCCCTCCACATGCCCCCCACATGACATGCCCTCCACATGCCCCCCACATGACATGCCCTCCACATGCCCCCCACATGACATGCCCTCCACATGACATACACATGACATGCCCCCCACATGACATACACATGACATGCCCCCCACATGACATGCCCTCCACATGACATACACATGACATGCCCTCCACATGACATACACATGACATACCCTCCACATGACATACACATGACATGCCCTCCACATGCCCCCCACATGACATGCCCTCAACATGCCCCCCACATGACATGCCCTCCACATGACATACACATGACATGCCCTCCACATGACATACACATGACATGCCCCCCACATGACATACACATGACATGCCCCCCACATGACATACACATGACATGCCCTCCACATGACATACACATGACATGCCCCCCACATGACATACACATGACATGCCCCCCACATGACATACACATGACATGCCCCCCACATGACATACACATGACATGCCCCCCACATGACATACACATGACATGCCCCTCACATGACATACACATGACATGCCCCTCACATGACATACACATGACATGACATACCCTCCACATGACATACACATGACATGCCCTCCACATGACATACACATGACATGCCCCTACATGACATGCCCTCCACATGCCCCCCACATGACATGCCCTCCACATGCCCCCCACATGACATACACATGACATGCCCTCCACATGACATACACATGACATGCCCTCCACATGACATACACATGACATGCCCTCCACATGCCCCCCACATGACATGCCCTCCACATGCCCCCCACATGACATGCCCTCCACATGACATACACATGACATGCCCCCCACATGACATACACATGACATGCCCCCCACATGACATACACATGACATGCCCCCCACATGACATACACATGACATGCCCCCCACATGACATACACATGACATGCCCCCCACATGACATACACATGACATGCCCCCCACATGACATACACATGACATGACATACACATGACATGCCCTCCACATGACATACACATGACATGCCCCTACATGACATGCCCTCCACATGCCCCCCACATGACATGCCCTCCACATGCCCCCCACATGACATGCCCTCCACATGCCCCCCACATGACATACACATGACATGCCCTCCACATGACATACACATGACATGCCCTCCACATGACATACACATGACATGCCCCTACATGACATGCCCTCCACATGCCCCCCACATGACATGCCCTCCACATGCCCCCCACATGACATACACATGACATGCCCTCCACATGACATACACATGACATGCCCTCCACATGACATACACATGACATGCCCTCCACATGACATGCCCCCCACATGACATGCCCTCCACATGACATACACATGACATGCCCTCCACATGACATACACATGACATGCCCTCCACATGCCCCCCACATGACATACACATGACATGCCCTCCACATGCCCCCCACATGACATACACATAAAGCAGCCCAAACATATGTGTAGTCATGTGTAGGACATCATGCTGCAGACACCCACTCCTGGCCAGAGACAACACCTCGGATTGTAAGCACTTGTTGCTGTCATTATGGGATGGGGATGGATTCTCATTAGGTGACCAGTCACTGAATGGAGGCTTTAATTTGAGTGGGGTGGGTGGGGGAGGGAAGGAGGTCATTAGAGCAGCTGAAAAAAAGTTCTTACCTTCCCCGGCCGGCCATCCTCTTCATTCTCTGTGTCCTCTCCTCTGTCATGCTGCTGGTGTGGATGGAGGGATCACCAGCCAGATTCCAGTGCCCGGAGAGTCAGTCTGCAGTCCTCATACTTCCTGTTTCCTCTGTCCCTTGGGCGCAATGAGACAGAGAAAACAGGAAGTGACATCAAACAGAGATGTCAATCAAACCGCCCGGCCGTAGTACAAGCGCCGGGCGGATGCTACTTGGCGATTCGGGAAGCGCCCCAAGGCGGGCTAAACGTCCGCAAATGCAGCGCCACGTCTGCAATCTCGTGATTGCACAGACGTGGCGCTTCCCATAAGTGCACTGTGACCGGCGTCGCACTGTATCCGGCGTCCGAACACAGTGCACTTAAGGACTTTTTCTTTGTCATTTTTTTATATTTAAAAGGCCAGTATTAAAAATTTTTTTTTTTTTTTTTTTAACTTTTTTTTTTTTTTTTTTTTTGACTGCCTGGAGGGGGGGGGGGCGGCGCCCAGGCGCCCCCCATGGACGGGCCGCCACTGGTACCCAGATGTGCCTTCTATGTATTAAAGCAAGCAGAGTGATTCTCTTAAGGCCCATTTACATTTGAGCGGCGCATTAATATGGTATGCTGCATGTTACTCTTCTTTGCGTTAAGGAAGTCCACTTAAATAAATAAGTTGTCAATGCCCCAAAACATCTAAAACATTGGACCTGTCACGAAATTGTGAATGCACTGCAATGCACTATGGGTCATTGTCGTGTCTTTCAGAGTGATGGGATTTGTGTATATTTTGGCTTGTATGTTGGGATGCCATTCAAAATGAAGGATACGACAACACTGCAACACATGTAACATGAGATGGTCCTTGTTGTGGCAACACACTCTTTAATACATGTATTTCTGCAATGCAAAGATGCAAATGGAGCCTTAAACTCTTCCTTATTAGCACACCTGTACCCGTTGCCTGGAAGTACTTTAAATGAGAAATAGACAAGAGGAAAAAAACACATACAGCATGCACTCTAACTGGGTCAAACAGCATTGGGCAGTTTATATAAATGAGTATAAACTATTTTACCAAAAGTATTGGGGCACCTGCCTTTACACGCACATGAACTTTAATGGCATCCCAGTTTTAGTCTGTAGGGTTCAATATTGAGTTAGCCCACCCTTTGCAGCTATAACAGAATCTGAACTCTTCTGGAAAGGCTGTCCACAAGGTTTAGGAGTGTGTCTATGGGAATGTTTGACCATGCTTCCAGAAACACATTAGTGATGTCAGGCACTGATGTGGATGAAAAGGCCTTGCTCGTAGTCTCCGATTTTATTTTGTGCACTGGTCTAAATCATTTAATTGAGGGGGGATTATGATGTGGAGTTGTTTTTCAAGGGTTGGGCTTGGCCCCTTAGTTCCAGTGAAGGAAACTCTGAAGGCATCAGCATACCAAGACATTTTGGACAATTTCATGCCCCCAATTTTGTGGGAACAGTTTGGGGATGGCCCCTTCCTGTTCCAACATGACTGTGCACCAGTGCACAAACAAGGTCTATAAGGAAATGGATGAACGATTTTGGGGTGGGAGAACTTGACTGGCCTGTACAGAGTTCTGACTTCATCCTGATAGAACATGAATTTGAGTGGAGACTGCAAGCCAGGCCTTCTTGTCCACATCAGTGTCTGACCTCACAAATGCGCTTCTGGAAGAATGATCAAACATTCCCATAGACACACTCCTAAACCTTGTGGACAGACTTCTCAGAAGAGTTGAAGCTGTTATTGCTGCAAAGGGAGGGCCAACTCAATATTGAACCATATTTTGCTAATATAGGGGTTGATTTACTAAAGGCAAATTCACTTTGCACTACAAGTGCACTGCAAGTCCACTTGGGAGTGCAGTCACTGTAGATCTTAGGGGAAGATCTGAAATGAGGGGAAGCTCTGCTGATTTTATCATCCAATCATGTGCAAGCTAAAATGCTGTTTTTTATTTCCCTTGTATGCCCCCCTTATATCTATAGAGATTGCACCTCCAAGTGCACTTTCAAGTGCACTTGCAGTGCACTTGTAGTGCAAAGTGGATTTGCCTATAGTAAATAACCCCCATAGTGTACTAACATAAGATAAAAGTAAAATGAGAACTGAAGAAAAAAGTTTAAATTGCAAGCAAATATGTAACAGAAGGGTTTATTGATGTCTACTGATGTTGTCATAAGCTTGGCAGAGATTGGTATGCTTGTATTATAAAGTAGCAATCATGAAGTGACTTTTCATATGGGAAACAGTGCAAAGTACAAATGTTGTTTTCTTGCCTTTCAGAATTCTGGTTGCCCCCTAGCAAAAATACTTGACTTTATAGTTAAATAATTAATGAAGAAACAGAATGAAAATCTTAGAACAGATTGCTTCAAACATTTAAGCCAGTCTACCCTACGTGCACCCCTTCACATATTTCATTATGGTTGAAATGTATTATTTTATGTAACTAATAAAATAACCCCAAGCAATATATGAGGTCTCTCTAGGTTCATGCTTTCAAAAAAGTATAGGATTGTAACACAACGTGAAAACATTTTTAAAAGCACTGCATTAAGCATTATTTCTACAGTATCTAAAATGGCCCAAAATGTAAACTGAAATCTATTTTGTATTGCTGCCATATATTGAAGACCATTTGGAGACATTTTTATTTTAGCTACTCATCTGTGGTCTTTGCTTTATCAAGTCACAGATAAGTCATTCATGATGCAATATGTACTTCATAGTTCTTAATTATGTAAAATGTGCTGCTAACATTCAGTATATTGTATGGCTATTATTAATACATGCAGTATATTATTAAATCAGACACCTGGCTTGCATGTTAAATGCTTTGTTTTTGCAAATAATGATGCATTGTATTTAACAGACTTTAGAGGTTTTAATAATACATAGAATTGTTTTGCTTTATATTGGGTTTGGAGTTCCTGCTTAAAACGTTATATATTTTTTTTACTTTGCAACTGACTGCATGTGTTAAAGACAAACATATATATGAAGAACATATTATCAATTTTTGCCTTTCTCATATTTCCCTGAGGTTTCGGGTTTAGCCTCTTTGTTCAGCTGAATATTTTTTAACCACTTCAATACCAGGCACTTTTACCCCCTTCCTGCCCAGGGCATTTTTCAGCATTCAGCGCTGCTGCATTTTGAATGACAATTTCCCGGTTATGCAACACTGGACCAATAAGAAATTTTTATATTCTTTTTTCACAAATAGATCTTTCTTTTGGTGGTATTTAATCACCGCTGGGTTTTTTATTTTTTTCTAAATAAACAAAAAAGGACCAAACATTTTGAAAACGTGTTTTTCTTCGTTTCTGTTATAAAATTTAGCAAAAAATATTTTTTTTTCCATAAATTCATAAATTTATGTCAAAATGTATTCTGCTACATTTTTTTGGTTAAAAGAACCCCTTTTAGTGTATATTGTTTAATCTGTAGGAAAGTTAGAGACCACAAACTAGGGTATACTGTATATCTGAAAATTGATCAATCCTGATGTACTGACTTAAAGATTAGATGCACACAAAGTCAGTGTGAAACTCAGCGCTAGAACCTGGGAACTGCAGAGTTGTGTATAAAGCCCATGAATATTGTTAATTTTATGTAAGAACATCAATCCTTAAAAGATTAATAAAAGATGAATGAAACTACGTGGCATGTTCACCAACAAGATGGGAGAACTAGAGCTACTGTTGTTCGGCAAGGATTTAGATTTTGTATGCATTTCAGAGTCTTGGTTCAACAGCTCTCATGATTGGCTGACAACCATTCAAGGGTATTCCCTATATCGCAGGGAAAGAGAGGGTAAATAGGGGGAGGGGTATGCCTGTATATCAAAAATGATGTACAAGTGAATGTGAGAGATGACATCACTAATGGAGCAATGGAGGAGGTGGAATCCTTATAGGTAGAACTGCAAAGGGATGAAACTAAGGGGAAAGTAATACTGGGAGTATGCTATAGGCCCCCTAACCAGAGGAAGGAGGTGGAGGCGGGTCTCCTATCTAAATATGGATTAGCAGCAAGGATGGGAAGTGTCATCATAATGGGGGATTTTATTTATCCAGACATAGACTGGGTGGAAAGAACCGCGCATTCCTCTAAGGCTCGCCAGTTCCAAAATGTCTTGCAGGACAATTTTATGGGTCAGATGGTATATGCACAAACTAGAAACAAAGCGTTACTAGACCTACTGATTACCAACAATACAGACCTGATCACGGATGTAGAAATACGGGCAATTTAGGAAACAGCGATCACAGGTCAATTAGTTTTAGTATAAATCACACTAATTGGAAACATAAGTGGAATACAAAGGCACTGAATCTCAAAAGAGCTAACTTCCCAATCTTAGGAATAAAGAACATGGAGGAAGAAATGAGTATGCTTTAAAGAGCATATTAAATAAGGGCATTATCCAGTGCATCCCAATGGGAAATACATTTAAAGGCATAATAAAAGTCCTGGATGGCTTAGCTCCTACAATAAAAATGCATATAAAAGCAAAGAAGGCCTTCAAAAAATACAAGGCTGAGGGATCATCATCAGCATTCCAACTTTGCAAAGAATGCAACAAGAAATGTAAGGGTGCAATCAGGGCAGCTAAGATAGAACACGAAAGGCACGTAGTGGAGGAGAGTAAGAAAAATCCAAAGAAATTCTTTAAGTACATAAATAGTATCAAAGGGAGGTCAGATCATATTGGTCCCATAAAGAATAATGAAGGGAATCTGGTTACTAATGATGGAGAGTTGGCAAAGGTATTGAATTTATTCTTCCCCTCAGTCTTCATGAGGGAATCGGGGGAATTCAGTAACAAAAAATGCAATGTTTATCGTCATGACATGTCACAGGAAGCACCCTCATGGCTAAGAGAGGACAGAATTAGGAATAGACTTGAAAAGCTAAACATAAATAAGTCACCTGGACCAGATAGCTTTCACCTGAGGGTTCTTAAGGAACTCAGTCAAGTAACTGCCAGACCATTGTTCCTAATTTTTATTACCAATCTGCTGACTGGAATGGTACCAGCTGATTGGAGAAAAGCCAATGTAGCACCAATGTTAAGAAAGGGCCAGGATACATCCCTGGGAATTACAGACTAGTTAGTCCTACATCAATTGTATGCAAGCTCTTGGAGGGGATAAGGGACTATATGCAAGATTTTAGAAATGATAACTGTATCATTAGCAGTAATCAGCATGGATTCATGAAGAATCATTCTTGCCAAACCAATCTATTAACCTTCTATGAGGAGGTGAGCTGTCATCTAGATAAAGGAAGGCCCATAGACATGGTGTATCTGCATTTTCCAACAGCATTCGATACAGTCCCCCTTAAACGTTTACTGTACAAAGTAAGGTCACTTGGCATGGACCATAGGGTGAGTACATTGAATTGAAAGCTCGCTACAGGAGTGAGTTCAGAGGGTAGTGATAAATGGGGAGTACTCGGAATGGTCTGGGGTGGAAAGTGGGGTCCCCCAGGGTTCTGTGCTGGGACCAATCCTATTTAATTTTTTCATAAATGACCTGGAGGATGGGATAAACAGTTCAATTTCTGTATTTGCAGAAAATACTAAGCTAAGCAGGGCAATAACTTCTCCGCAGGGTGTGGAAACCTTGCAAGTAGATCTGAACAAATTAATGGGGTGGGCAATTACATGGCAAATGAAGTTTAATGTGGAAAAATGTAAAGTAATGCATTTGGGTGATAAAAATATGAATGCAATCTACTCACTGGTGGGAGAACCTCTGGGGGAATCTAGGATGGAAAAGGACCTGGGGGTCCTAGTAGATGACAAGCTCAGCAATGGCATGCAATGCCAAACTGCTGCAAGCAAAGCAAACAGAATATTGGCATGCATTAACAGGGGGATTAACTCCAGACAAACTAAATGGAAACCTCAAAAGCCAGCCTCTTGCTGGAGATGTCACAAAGAGACAGGCACACTGACCCATATTTGGTAGCATTGCACCCTACTCACACCATTTTGGGACAAGGTCAGGGAACTGATTAGAAGGATAACAGAGACTAAACTTAAGCTGAATGCAGCTTGTTGCTTGCTACATGTGACAAATTTCTCATTTAAAAAATACAATCACTCTTTATCTAAACATCTTCTAAATGCAGCTAAGTCTCTAATCCCATTACACTGGAATTACCACTGGGTTCCATCCATCCCAGACTGGCTGAATAAAGTTAATGACACTTATGATATGGAAGAGACCCTAGCGCAGGCCCGAGATAGAGTGGAAAGATTCCACAAAACTCGGTAACCTTGGTTTCTTTTCAAATTTTCCCAGGACTATAAAGACATTATGCCCCCGCAGATCTCATAGTATTGGAATATAGATGTGAACTACCAGCACAACATCTGACAATCATACCGTATCCATACAATGATAGCTTTCAACGTATCCAAATGTTCTTTCACTCCTTTTCTTTTTTTTATCCTACTTTTACAATTCATATAGCAGATGATGACAATAATATGGTTAACAATGTTTTTGTACTATTGTACTATGACAGAGACTTTGACCGAGTCTTGCTACTTGGCTAATATAGCATAAGTACAGTTGATAGCAACCTGTTTTCCTACACCTCTAATGATAATCACAATATATTTGATAATGTACCGAGCTAAACGTTATTTTTGATGTACCATATTTTAAATCTCTGCAGTTGTATCTGCGACACGCATATTGTGCAAGTGCACTTGAAAGTGCACTGAAAGTGCACTTGTAGTGCAAAGTGGATTTGCCTTTAGTAAATCCCCTCCATTGTCACTGTAACTACACCAACTTAATAAAAAAACTGGTATTGTGAAAGAAGAAGCCACACATTGTTGAGAATGAAACAATTTACTCCAAGCACATTCACATGTGCGTTATAAAAGGGTTTTTTAACAAACCAACATCTTGGTGTATAACATGTATGTTTGACAGTATATAGCCTGTGGCTAAACAGGCATGTTTAAAACCATAACGTACACATCCCCAACTCAGGAACTTACAAAGTTCAACTTTGGTAAAATGAAGGCCATATCAGACATTAGTATGTCAAAACTGTGTTGATTTTGCTTTCATCAGATAGGGTGATCTCACCCCTGTAAAAGCCAAATTATGAAGATGCACACAAATTGTGAATCAAAATTGTGATTTCCCTCATGATCCCATGCCTAAAATGTGTGTATTTTTTCTACATCTATTTTTCAAAAGCCACAAAACACAAAGTGTGTCAACATGTGCTATCTGCCATCATGGGATATCAATGTATGCGTTTTATGGGTGCAACCCCTTCCTCCAAACTAAAGTAGGTGAGAGGAAGGGGTTGCACCCCCAAAACACGTCCATTGATCCCCCATGATGGGAGCTAGCACACGTTGACACACTGGACCTTAATACAGAAAAGGCAATCCATTTTCCCTAAAAGTGCACTTTCAAATGCACTTGCATTGCACTTGTAGTGCAAAGTGGTTTTGCTTTTTTTAAATATGCCACAGTGTGTCAACATGTGCTATCTCCCATCATGGGGGATCAATGGACGTGTTTCGGGAGTGCAACCCCTTCCTCTCACCTACTTTAGTTTGGAGGAAGGGGTTGCACCCACAAAACACGTACATTGATATCTTATGATGGCAGATAGCACATGTCGACACCCTGTGTGCATCTTCAAAATTTGGCTTTGCAATTACTTTAAAACTTTTAAAAAATGTACAACAATAACAAAAGTTAAATTTTTTTGGTTTAGATTTTGCCTAAAACATCAATGATGTTGCTCAGTCTTTTTTGAACATCATTGATATTTTGCTTGACCTTTTCTAAATCCCAATTGCACACCATGATCTCACTGATGAGTACTTGTGCACTTGAAGTGCAGTTTCTTCTTCCACAATATCCACATCACCTAAAAATAAAAAAAAACACACCATGTATTATAAATATACAGCCATCCATCTATTACCTGAAGCTGTGGTCTCAGACACTAACCTGTTGTTGACACCATTTCGACCATTTCCTGAACCTCTGCATTCACATCCTCAGGTTCTGCATCCACCTCCTCAGGTTGTGTGCTGAGTTCCCCTTCTCCAGGAGAGTGGGGTTACTGGTGTCCTCAGATGTCACGCATCAGATGGCATTTTAAACTGTACAACAGTAAAGAAAAGCACATGTACCAGCACAAAAGTACTAATAATAATAGTAACACACGAGAAATACTTTTTTGCAGCACCTGCTCCCTCAATTTCAGGTCTGACCAGCGTTTCCTTAATTGCTTCTTGGATGGTCGTACCCCAAAAGTCCTTTGCAGACTTTTCACAACTTTAGTCATGATCTTGGCCTTTCTCACATTTGGGTTTCTATATGGTTTTTGATTCCCATCATAGTCTGTCCTCTTCAAGATGTCCACCATCTCCACCATCTTTTCAAAGGACATATTTGAGGCCTCATATCTCCTCCTGAATCTGGAACTGCCTTGCTCCGGACTTGCCTCGTCGTTGCTGCTCTCTGCAGGCACCTGCTGTGTCTTTGCCATGTGCTCTCACTCTGCCCCAAAAGAGAAGAGGCGGGGAATAGTCTAGAAAGAAGGACAGGGGCGGAGTTTCACGCATGCGCAGTGTACATAAAGCAGAACATGCGGGCGACATACATACAATCTGTGATTGGAGGACAGAGGATTGTTAGCGCCGATCGTTCAAACGAAGGTACAATTGTAACTTGGGGCATCAGTAGTTAGTGGCCTATACTGCTTATTATAGTTTGAGGCCTATATTGGGACAAGATTAGGAGAGTTTAGCCTGACATTAGGGTTTGTCTTGTGTTGTGTCTTGCAGATAAAATGGTGGATAAATTCACAGCCCCTGACTTCCTGCCCAACTTCATAGACAAGTACAGGGAGCTGCCATGTCTCTGGCAAGTCCAATGCAGGTACTATTCGAACAAGCAAAAGAGGAAGGCAGCGCTGGATAAACTGTTGGAATTGGTGAAGCCTGTGTATCCCACGGCAAACATCAACTATTTGAAGGCCAAAATTGGTAGCCTGAGGAGCACATATAATAGGGAGTGCAAGAAGATCCAGGATTCCATGAGATCCAGAGCAGCAGCAGATGACGTATATGTCCCCAGGCTGTGGTACTACCACAAAACTATGTACAATTTTCATACACAGGAAAGTCTCAGCCAGGAGGAGGCCGTGTAAAGCAGCCTGACGGAATCCCAGGTTCCTCCCCTCCGCCCTCCAACCAAAAGGACCAGGAAGGCAAGGAATCTTGAGGAGTCCATGGCTGCTTTATTAAAACAGGCTAATGCGGCACTTAACACGACCCCTGGTGGCCACGAGGCTATTGGATGTGTCACTGCAAGCAAACTTTAACACATTGAGGAGGGCCAATGCACGATCTGTGTAGAAATTATTCTGAAGGCCCTAAACAAGGGGACGAGGGGCAAACTCGCAAACCTACCTCTGAGTTGAACCATACTCCTTCACCAAGGCAGCCACCCAACCCACCACAGCAGCATGTAAGGAAGCATGGAAGGAAGTGTTGAGAGTGATGGCCTGGGTTTGGTGTGGTCTGGCAAAAAGTACAGGCTGTTGTAAGACCACAGCCTCGGGACATATATGTCATCTACTTCTGCTCCCGATCTCTCGGAGTCCTGGACCGTATTGTGCTCCCTATTAAATGGACTCCTCAGGTTACCAATTTTGACAGGCAAATAATTGATGTCTGCCCTGGGGTACAAAGGCTTCACCAATTCCAACTGTTTCTCCAGCGTTGCCTTCCTCTTTATTTTGTTCTGACCTTGTGCACCCTATTAAATTTCAAATTTTAAATTATTAGAGTATTCTGGAGATCACATGAAAAAAAAACAACAAAAACAAATATTATTCAGGAGATCACTAGAAATAATAAAAAATATGTTTGTCAGAACACTTTGAATATCAGCAGCAAAGCAACTTCATTATTGTAGCATTATAAAGAAGAAAGAATGTGCTGCATTGAGAGATTTCATAACTTGCTGCGTGACGAATGTGATATCTCCATTATGAACGCTAGTTTTACAAGACCGAGCGCTTCCGGCTCGTACTTGATTACAAAGCATGCATTAACTTTGTGTGACGGACTTGTGTACACACGATCGGAAAGTCCGACAACAAAGTTTTGTTGGCGGAAAATTTGAGAACCTGCTAGCCTACATTTGTTGGTGGAAAGTCTGACAACAAATGTTCGATGGAGCATACACACAGTTGGACTTTCAGCCAACAAGCTCACATCCAACATTTCCCGTGGCATTTCCTGCGGCATAAGACTGCTTGCGCTTTTGGCAGATGTGAGGCCCAATCTGTACTATGGAAAATCACATCGTCCAGATAAGATGCAGCATACTTCTGATGGGTCCTCAGAATCTTGTCCATTTTCCGTTGGAATGTTGCCGGAGCATTCTGTAACCCAAACAGCATTCTTCTATAATCGAATGCCCCATCTGGGGTTACAAATGTAGTTTTCTCCTTGGCTGACTTGGCTAGGGGAATTTGCCAACACCCTTTGGTGAGATTGAGCGTTGTCATGTATCGGGCTGTTCCCAGCCGGTCGATCAATTCATCTATATGTGGCATGGAGTAGGTGTCAAATTTTGTAACCTTAGTCAATTGTCGAAAATCGTTACAAAACCGCCAGCTCTTATCAGATTTGGGCACTAACATGATAGGACTGGACCAGTCACTCTGAGACTCTTCTATCAAACCCAATTCAAGCATTCTTTGAACTTCCCCATGTATTGCCCCCCTGTCGGGCCACCGGTATTCTATAAGGGTTTTAGTATTACCCTTTACCTGGCGGGGTGATAATGTCAAGCTCTACCCCAGATGTTTGTCCTGGCAGCTTAGAGAAAACCTCTTTGCTGCAGAGCATAAACTCTTTAACCTCCTGTTGTTGAGGTTTTGATAAGGTGACAGTTATTCCAACCTCAGAAACCAAGCAATCAGACTGAGTTAGTGACACCAAATTCTCTGCGACTAGGGATTCCCTATCCCTCCAGGCTTTCAACAGATTAATGTGTATATCTGTTCCGGCTTTCACCTTCCTGGTTGTCTGACCCTATAGTTCCCCTAACTCACTTTTTCAATTATCTCGTATGGGCCCTGCCATTTGGCCAGGAATTTGCTTTCAACTGTAGGGACTACTACTAATCCCCCGGGGAAAAGGTACGGGTCTTGGCCCCACGATTGTACACTCTCTGCTGTGCTAACTGTGCTTGGACCAAATGTAATTTTACAATTGGCATTACCTGTGCAATTCTATCTTACATCAGGGCGATGTGCTCAATCACACTCTCTTTTTCCCAAGTTTCCTTGGCGATATCCAACAGCCCTCTTGGGTGTCTCCCATAGAGTAATTCGAAGGGTGAAAAACCCTTAGAGGATTGTGGTACCTCCCTAATGGCAAACATCAAATAGGGTATTAGACAGTCCCAATCCTTTCTATCTCTATCCGCCACCTTCTTTAACATTTGCTTTAGGGTTTTGTCGAACCTTTCAACCAACCCATCTGTTTGGGGGTGATAAATTGGATGTACGCAATTGTGTCACTTTGAACAACTTGCATAGCTGTTTCATAACCTGGGACATAAAGGGTGTACCTAGGTCCATAAGCAGTTCCTTACAAATACCCACATAGCTAAAAACAAGAGAACTCTTTGGCTATTGTCTTGGTCAAGGTATTTCAAAGAGGAATCTCTTCTGGATATCGTATAGCGTAGTCCAGTATAACCAAAATGTACTGATGCCCCCTAACGGACTTCATTATTGGACCTATCAAATCCATTGCAATCCTCACAAAGGGGACCTCAATGATGGGAAGAGGTACCAACGGATTACGGAAATGTGGTATAGGTGCCGACTTCTGTGTCAGAAACCATGAAATCAGGCTGAGACAGAAGTACAGTTAAATCACACTTGTTTAATAATAAAAGTAAAAAAGAACAAAGTTAGTCAAAACATAGCCAAAGCTAAGTAACAGGAACGGATAGTCAGATAAGCTAGAACTCAGGGATCAATGTAGTGGAACAGCAAGCAGGATCTGGAGCCAGAAAGGATGTCAGCAAAGCAAGTCTTGAACAGGATCGCAGCAGAGAGTTTCTGTTATGTTGACCAAGGCAAAGGCAGAGATCCTCTGGACTGGACAGCTTAAGTAGGCAGGACTGACGAGCAGGATATCATCAACAGCTGAGTAACTGTGGAGAGATAGGAGCTGGCAATTAGCCGACAGCTGAGTGGCCAGTTCAGAAAAGGAAGGGCTGAGCCCAGCCCTGACATTCTGACACACAGGGCAGGAGGAACCATAATTTTCTATTTCCTTCATGACCCCAGGCCAATTGAATCTCTGCAACACTCTCTCTCTGGTTTTCTCTGCCCCCAAATGGCCTCCAAGAATGTGCCCATGGGCTAACTCCAACACCAACTTCCTGTAAGGTTTAGGCACCTCAAGTTCTCAATGGTTTCTTCCACCTTTTGAGCCACTTGATACAGTAGTTTCCTTTCCACAATGAAGTACGGGTAAGCACAAGTCTTATCTGGGTTCACTAGCTTGCAATCTATTCTTACCACATTTTCCCATGCTTTGATTAGGGTGGAGTCTTTAAACTGTTCTGTGGCAAAATTTTCCCTGTGAACCTCTAGATCCGAAAACTCAACAGACAGCATGTTTTCGTCTGAGAATGTTGGCTCCTCCCCAGTTTCTCGAGTCTCCCCTGCCAATACCAACAAGGGAAATTCTGGAGAGTCTTTACCACTATCAGAGGATTTATGGGATTCACTTTCCTGGTCTATAGGGGCATCAGTGGGGGCTCAGGATAATCCCATAGTTCCCAGAAAATCCCTCCCCACAATGGCATCATGTGGTAAGTGAGACAATAACCCCACCTGATGAGAGAGGTTACTTTTGGGGGTCTCAAAAAACACTGTAGCCACAGGATACACTCGGATGTCCCCATGCACACAAATAACATCCACCTGCTTTTATCAACGTTACCATGCTACCTGAATCCAGCAACACAACAACCTTTCTGCCATTATTATACGATTTGCATAAATGTTTCTCAGTTCCCCAAGTAGCAGTGCATGCAACTGTCGCAAACAGCGACTGACTATTAGAGAGTCACATTGCATCTGTTGATTCATAACTGGGCAATTTTCTGCAATATGTCCCTCTTGCCGGCAGCGGTAGCAAATAATCTTTTTCACTGCCTCTTGCAGCTTGACTTCCCGGGCTGCTCTTGCCAGACATTGGGTAGAACTCCTGCCCTCTTACTCTCACCACCCTCACCCCTTGGAGTCATCTTACCCGCTGCTGGGGATGGTCTGGTCTTAGAGTGGAAAGTCTGTGAGTCCCTGGGAGAGGCGGTCAGGTTCTCTGTAGCTAAGTACCTCTTAAGCAGATCCAAAATCTTGTTGGTTGTTTCTGGGTCTCCATGGCTTACCCACTTTTGGATGGCAAAAGGAAGAGATCTCTTCCTGCTCAGGTGAATGAGATAATACATTTGAGACCTGAGGGGTTTTCCAAGCCAGAAAGTCCAGTTATGTACATGCTGAGCCCGGACGGCCAGGGTGACACCCAGCCAATATTTCTGTTTTTCTCACAACTTTTACTTGGTCAGGCTCTAGGTCATAATAAGCTTTCTGCAATTCCCCAGATAACAGAAGGGCCATCAGTCCAGCCCACTGCTCCTTAAGCCACTTTACCCTTTCAGCAGTCCTTTCAAATGTGGTCAAAAACACCTCCGGATCATCCTCTCTAGTCATTTTTGGCAGTAATGGCTCACACCAAATTATACAGTATTAGTGGAACCACTTGCCTCACTGGTCTGCGGACATTGCTGCATTAATGTCTCCATTTGTTGGAGTCTCTGCTCCTGCTTCTGCAACAGGTCTATGAAGCGGACCTCAAATTTCTTCTGGGCTTGTTGCTGAGCTTCCAGACTCTGCTGGTGAGCTTGCTGCTGAGCTGTGAGGCTCTATTGCAAAGTTGCATTTGTCTGCTGTTGAGCTGCAAGGCTTTTTTGCAAACCTACATTTGCCTGCTGCTGATTTGCATTTGCTAGAGCCAGCTGTAAATCACACGACTCCAGCATCACACGACTCCTTTGTACCGACAAGCATCCTGTCCATCTATTTACAGTGGGAAGCTGCTATGTATAATAGAGGTAGCAATACTGCTGTTATACATGATTGTCAGTCTGTTCAATCAAGTTGTACTTAAATCTCTCAATAAAGTATGTGTGAAAAAAACACACACACAGCATGACTCTAGCCCTTCACCCCCTGCATCTTAAGCCTCACTGTGCAGATTATGGAAGAGTTTAGGCATGTTTAGATTCTTGTCTAAATACACGTGAGTGACCATGCCAGGAAACTGTCACCTGTACTGGGCCAATCATCTGCAACCGGGCATCACCTGCCTCACAGTCGCAAGTATAAAAGATGTTTACAGTATATACCTGTGGCTGTGGGGTGGGGAATATCTCAATTGCAGATTATTGGTCCAGTACAGTGACAGCTTCCTAGCGGCCTTGCACGCGTTGTTTCAGACTAGGAACTGAGCACACCCAAGCTCATCCCTATAGCCAATGAAGCTATCCATCATATCAGCAATAAAAAAAGTGAGGGCTGCTTCTTGACTCATTGGCCATAGAAGAATCTACATATTAGAATTTAGAGTTCAAATTAGAGTTAGAATTAGAGTTCTGAGCAACTGAGGTTTACACTTTGAAAATTTACCCCCTGTGCAGATACCCAGAGGTGCCTTCTGGATGTTAACCCTTCAGGGTTAAATACCTATTTTTTTTCTTTGATTCAAACAGCATTGAGAATGTTTAAGTAAATCGTATACTTGCATAGAAAAAAAGTAAATTGAAATGATGAAAACACGTTTAAATCACAATAAAGAAGAAACAGAAGGGTTTATTGATGTCTACTGATGTTGTCATAAGCTTGGCAGCAAGTTATACACTTGTATTATAAAGTAGCAATCATGATGTGACTTTTCATACTGGCAACAGTGCAAAGTACAAATGTTGTTTTCTTGACTTTCAGAACCTTGGTTTCCCCCTGGCAAAACACTTGACCTTTTATTGAAATAATTAATAAAGAAACAGAATGCAAAGCTCAGACCAGATTGCTCCAAACATTATAGCTAATCTACCCCATGTGTACCGAACACATATTTCACTGTGGTTTAAATGTATTGTTTTTTGTTTTTTTTTGACTGGTAAGCTGCAATTTATTACATTTTTGTTCATGAGTTTTGCATATAGTTTCAATATTTCTTTATTTTCTTTTCAACAAAGTGAACAAGTTATACGTTAGTTACAATAAGTCGGATGTTCCGACTGGAGCAAGTAAAACCGAAACTAACAAAGTAGAGTTAGGTAATGTAGAGATAGCAAGCTTAGTATTTTAACATTTTAACATAACAACTCAACTCCAGACGGGGGGGGGGTTGGAGGAGGGAAGGGGTTGTGGTGAGGGTGAGGGAGCACCAGTTAGTTAGGCAACTTACTACATCAGTAGATGGGGGTGAATAGGAGAATAAATAGGAAATGCAAGAATGGGAGGAAGTTATAACAGGGAGAGTACATCATGTGGTTACAGTACATTTTGGATTCGTGAGCCAGGCATGCCATTCATACAGAAACTTTTCTCTTCTTAGATTTTTCCGAGCAACTAATCTCTCCATTTCACATTGAAGGTTCAAATCTGTAAGTGTGCTGGCAATGGATAGGGAATCTGTGGTTTGGTGAGTTTGGTGATGTTTATTTTTGCCTTGAGTAGTAGATGGACTATTACTATTCGTATCTTAGGTGAGAATTTTTCTATTCCAAGATGTAATAATGCTAGCGAGGGATCAGGGGTCGTTGGAACCTGCGATATGATGGAGATTAGGGCAAATATTTGTTTCCAGAATGAGCTCAGGGATCTGCAGAACCATAGGACGTGTGCTATGGTACCAGCACTTCCACATGACCTCCAGCAGGTAGGAGTATGACCAGGGAAGAATTTAGAGAGACGGTAGGGTGTGAGATACCATCTGTGTATTGTTTTTTGCTATGATTCCCAGTGATTAGAGCAGTGGGAGGCTGTAAAGGTGTGCTTAAAGGCACGTGTCCACATGTCGGGGGTGACAGTAATGTTTAATTCTTCTGCCCATTTTGAGAGAGATAGTATTTGGGAGTAGGGCCGGTTGTCGTTTAGTGCAGAGTACATTGTAGAGATGCCATGTTTTGGGTATGTTGTGTGTGCATAGAAGTTGTGGATTGGTTCAGGAATTTTGGCCGTAATAGAGATTTTAGACCGTTGAAGAAAGTGGGAGGTCCTCAGGTATGTATAGGCTTCTGTGTGGGGGAGGTTGTAATCAGTTTGGAGGTTCGTAAAGGTTTTTAGAGTGTTGTTTGTGTTGTAGAGGTCTGAGATATTAGTTATCTTTTGTTTCTGCTATTTTAACAGGTTTAGATTTGGTAATTGCAACATTAGTGTTCTGAGAGGGATTTGCATTATATGACACGGGTGGTCTAAGGTTGTCGTCTGGGTGAGTTTTTTCCAGACTGTCAGAGAGGCCGTAATTGACTGGGGAGTAGGCAGTGTGTGAGGAGGAAGGCCCGCCGACGTAATAAGGAGCATATCGCACAGTGTATTAGGTTTGAAAGTCGATGATTCTATGATTGACCAGGATTTATTGGGATTCGGGTGCCACCAGTAGTAGAGCTGGTCCAGGATTGAAGCATAATAGTAGGTTTGTATGTGGGGAAGGCTTACCCCTCCTTTTTTGTGATGTCTGGTTAAGATGTAGTGAGCGCATCTGGGTGGTTTAGTTTCCCATATATATCTGGAAAGTTGTTTTTGTATGGAGGTGAAGAAGTAATGGGGAACAGGTAAGAATACTGTGCGAAATAGGTAGAGTAGCTTGGGGAGAATTAGCATTTTAAAGGATGCGATCCGTCCTAGTTTAGATAGGCCTGTTGTGCGCAGCTGATTTAATAGTTGGGGAAGCATTTTTTGGAAGGCACGGTAGTTAAGGTCATAGGGTTGAGGTAGTGAGGGGGCTAATTTTATTCCTAAGTATGGAATTGAGTGCTTCATCCAAGAATAAGGAAGAGATCCTTCCAGGAGAGACTGTTGTATGTGTGTTAGATTAAGCGGGAGCATCAGAGACTTAGAGGAATTGATTTTGTAGAAGGAGGCAGAGCTAAATTGAGTAATGATGTCTTGGATTGCAGGCATGGAGTGGGCTGGGTTTGTGATCAAAAGTATTACATCATCGGCAAAGAGGCTTAATTTGTGTTCAATATCATTGTGTTTAATGCCCGAGATGTGCTTGTCCCCTCTAATCTTTGCCGCAAGGGGTTCCATAATTAGAGCAAAAATGAGAGGGGAGAGCGGGCAGCCTTGGCAAGTGCCGTTGTAGATCTCGAATGGTTTAGACAGAGTTCTGTCAGTTAACACCCTAGCCGTGGGGTTTGAGTAAAGTGAGAGTATGGCCTTTTGGAACCACCCTGTGATTCCAAATTTGGATAGCAATGCCCTCAGGAATCCCCAATGGACCCTGTCGAACACCTTCTCTGTGTCCAGGGATAGAAGCAGAGAAGGCGCTCGTGTGTGGGTGACCTGATGAATCAAATCAATGACTCTTCTAGTTGCATCCGGGGCCTGCCTGTCCGGCATAAAGCCAACTCGGTCCGTGTGCACTAGAGAGGGGAGACATTTCAACAATCTAGAAGCAATGACCTTAGCAAATATTTTCATGTCCGTGTTGAGGAGTGAAATGGGTCTGTAATTGGTAGTGGAGGTAGGGTCTTTCTCTGGTTTGGGGATGGTGGTGATGATTGAACGCAGCATGTCAAGCGGTATAGAACCAGAGGTGGCAGCTGAGTTGAAGAGGTCAGTGAGGTGGGGGATGATGAGTTTGTCAAATGTTTTGTAGAATTCGTTGGTGTAGCCATCTTCCCCAGATGGGGGTGTCTTGATGGCTGTTAGGACTTCTTCATCTGAGAATGGTTGGGAATAGGGATGAGCCGAACACCCCCCTGTTCGGTTCGCACCAGAACATGCGAACAGGAAAAAAGGTTGTTCGAACACGCAAACACCGTTAAAGTCTATGGGACACAAACATGAATAATCAAAAGTGCTAATTTTAAAGGCTAATATGCAAGTTATTGTCATAAAAAGTGTTTGGGGACCTGGGTCCTGCCCCAGGGGACATGGATCAATGCAAAAAAAGTTTTAAAAACGGCCATTTTTTCAGGAGCAGTGATTTTAATAATGCTTAAAGTCAAACATTAAAAGTGTAATATCCCTTTAAATTTCGTAACTGGGGGGGTCTATAGTATGCCTGTAAAGGGGCACATGTTTCCTGTGTTTAGAACAGTCTGACAGCAAAATTACATTTTGAAGGAAAAAACCCATTTAAAACTACCCGCGGCTATTGCATTGCCGACAATACACATAGAAGTTCATTGATAAAAACGGCATGGGAATTCCGCACAGGGGAACCCCGAACCAAAATGTAAAAAAAAAATAACGTGGGAGTCCCCCTAAATTCCATACCAGGCCCTTCAGGTCTGGTATGGATTTTAAGGGGAACCCCACGCCAAAAAAAAAAAAAAAAGGCGTGGGGTCCCCCCAAAAATCCATACCAGACCCTTATCCGAGCAGGCCGCAGGAAGAGAGGGGGGACGAGAGTGCGCCCCCCCTCCTGAACCGTACCAGGCCACATTCCCTCAACATTGGGAGGGTGCTTTGGGGTAGCCGCCCAAAACACCTTGTCCCCATGTTGATGAGGACAAGGGCCTCATCCCCATAACCCTGGCCGGTGGTTGTGGGGGTCTGCGGGTGGGGGGATTATCGGAATCTGGAAGCTCCCTTTAACAAGGGGACCCCCAGATCCCGCCCCCCGTGTGAAATGGTAAGGGGGTACTTACCCCTACTATTTCACTAAAAAAACTGTCAAAAATGTTAAAAATGACAAGAGACAGTTTTTGACAATTCCCTTTTTTAAATGCTTCTTCTTTCTTCTATCTTTCTTCATCTTCTGGTTCTTCTGGTTCTTCTGGCTCTTCTGGTTCTTCCTCCGGCGTTCTCGTCCAGCATCTCCTCTGCGGCGTCTTCTATCTTCTTCTCCTCAGGCCGCTCCGCACCCATGGCATGGGGGGAGGCTCCGGCTCTTCTCTTCTTCTTTTCTTCTCTTATTCTCTTCTTCTCTTCTTCATTTTCTTCTCCGGGCCGCTCCACACCCATGCTGGCATGGAGGGAGGCTCCCGCTGTGTGACGCGTCTCCTTGTCTGACAGTTCTTAAATAACGGGGGGCGGGGCCACCCGGTGACCCCACCCCCCTCTGACGCACGGTGACTTGACATGACTTCCCTGTGACGTCACGGGGAATGCCACAGGGAAGTCCTGTCATGTCCCGTGCGTCAGAGGGAGGCGGGGTCACCGGGTGGCCCCGTCCCCCATTATTTAAGAACTGTCAGACGAGGAGCGCCGTCACACAGCGGGAGCCTCCCTCCATGCCAGCATGGGTGCAGAGCGGCCCGGAGAAGAAAATGAAGAAGAGAAGAAGAGAAGAAAAGAAGAAGAGAAGAGCGGGAGCCTCCCCCCATGCCATGGGTGCGGAGCGGCCTGAGGAGAAGAAGATAGAAGACGCCGCGGAGGAGATGCTGGATGAGAACGCCGGAGGAAGAACCAGAAGAACCAGAAGATGAAGGAAGAAAGAAGAAGCATTTAAATAAAGGATTTGTCAAAAACTGTCTCTTGTCATTTTTAACATTTTTGACAGTTTTTTAGTGAAATGGTAGGGGTAAGTACCCCCTTACCATTTCACACGGGGGGGGCAGAATATGGGGGTCCCCTTGTTAAAGGGGGCTTCCAGATTCCGATAAGCCCCCTCGCCCGCAGACCCCCACAACCACCGGCCAGGGTTTTGGGGATGAGGCCCTTGTCCTCATCAACATGGGGACAAGGTGTTTTGGGGGGCTACCCCAAAGCACCCTCCCAATGTTGAGAGCATGTGGCCTGGTACGGTTCAGGAGGGGGGGTGCACTCTCGTCCCCCCCCTCTTTTCCTGCGGCCTGCCAGGTTGCGTGCTTGGATAAGGGTCTGGTATGGATTTTTGGGGGGACCCCACGCTGTTTTTTTTGGCGCGGGGTTCCCCTTAAAACCCATACCAGACCCTTCAGGTCTGGTATGGAATTTAGGGTGAACCCCACATCATTTTTTTTTTACATTTTGGCCGGGGTTCCCCTTAATATCCATACCAGACCTGAAGGGCCTGGTATGGAATTTAGGGGGACTCCCACGTCATTTTTTTTTTAAATTTTGGTTCGGGGTTCCCCTTTGGGGAATTCCCATGCCGTTTTTATCAATTAACTTCTATGTGTATTGTTGGCAATGCAATAGCCGCGGGTAGTTTTAAATGGGTTTTTTCCTTCAAAATGTCATTTTACGGTCAGACTGTTCTAAACACAGGAAACATGCGCCCCTTTACAGGCATTCTATAGACACCCCCCAGGTATGAAATTTAAAGGGATATTACACTTTTATTGTTTGACTTTAAGCATTATTAAATCACTGCTCCTGAAAAAACGGCCGTTTTTAAAACTTTTTTTTGCATTGATCCATGTCCCCTGGGGCAGGACCCAGGTCCCCAAACACTTTTTATGACAATAACTTGCATATTAGCCTTTAAAATTAGCACTTTTGATTTCTCCCATAGACTTTTAAAGGGTGTTCCGCGGCATTCGAATTTGCCGCGAACACCCCAAATTGTTCGCTGTTCAGTGAACTTGCGAACAGCCAATGTTCGAGTCGAACATGAGTTCGACTCGAACTCGAAGCTCATCCCTAGTTGGGAAAGGCCTTCTAGTTGTGTATGGGTTATAAGCGGAAGATCAATAGTGGATAGGAAGTTTTGTATGCATTGGTCAGTTGGTTGGAGAGTAGCTGGGTCAGTTGAAAGGTTGTAGAGAGAAGAGTAATAGTCGTTAAAGGCGTTAGCGATATCCTGTGGATTTGTCAGGAGTCATTTGGTGGTGGGATGGTGAAGGGAAGACATTTTATTTTTAAGGCGTTGAGCCTTGATCTGTCGGGTTAGTAAGGCTCCAGCTTTATTGCCTAAGGCAGTGTTTCTCAACTCCAGTCCTCAAGGCGCACCAACAGGTCATGTTTTCAGGATTTCCCTGAGATGAAACGGCTGTGGTAATTACTAAGGCAGTGAAAACTGATCAAATCACCTGTGCAAAATAGTGGAAATCCTGAAAACATGACCTGTTGGTGCGCCTTGAGGACTGGAGTTGAGAAACACTGGCCTAAGGCATAGTATTTGGCTTTAGTTAATTTAAGGTTGTTTTCAAATTTAAAGAGTAAAAGTGAGCTGAGTTTTTGTCGCTGTTCTAAGAGCTCACTGGCTAGTTTGTGGGAGGGATTCACTTTGTTTTGGTTTTCAAGAAGGGTAATTTGGGAAAGGACCTCGTCAACTTGCTTAGACCTCTGGTTTTTAACATTACTATGGAGTTTAATTAGGACGCCACGCATGTAGGCTTTATATGCCGACCAAAGTACAAACCTATCAATGTCCGGTTGACTGTTCGTTTGGAAGAGGAGTGATGTTCGATATTGAGTTTTTGAACTATGCTTGGATCAGAGATGAGGGAGGCATCAAGTCTCCATATTTGGTTTGTTCTAGGTCTGCAGTTTCCCACAATAAGGGAGATGGGTGCATGGTCTGATCATGTTATGGTTCCAATTTCGGAGTTCATCACGTCTTGGAGGGTGAGTTTGTCAACAAGGAAGAAGTCAATATGGGAGTAGGAAAGTTGAGAAGAGGAGAAGTAGGAAACGTCACGCTCATTGCTGTTGTGGCATCTCCACGGATCGTGGAGATTGTTTGCTTGGAGGAAGGGGTTTAGAACAGTTTGATGGTTTCTAGTCACGGAAGTAGTATCCAATGTGGAATCTCCAATTACGTTGAAGTCACCTCCAAAAAGAAGCCTCCCCTTTCGGAGTCATAGTATTTTTTTGTAGAGTTGTTTGTGGAATCGTATTTGCTGTTTGTTGGTCCATAGACGTTGATCAGACTGTAGGTGATTTGATTAATGTCGCATAGGAGGATCAGGAAACGGCCGTGGGGGTCTGCGATGGATTGATGTACTTTAAATTGCAGTGAATTCCATATGGCAGTGAGGACCCCGTTTTTCTTCTTCTGGCCTGAAGCTGAGAAAACTTGGTCGTAGTTTTTCAGGGTGAATCTGGGAGTTTTAGCAGAGGCAAAATGTGTCCCTTGCACTAATAGGATGTCGGCTTTTTGGGTGTTGGCTTCTTTGAGAGGTGCAGATCTTTTCTGTGGAGAGTTTAAGCCCCTGGCATTGATAGAAACTATTTTGAAAGCCATTCTGGGGGATTAAAAGGTAGGGTGGATTGATCCCAGGTGAAGGTGGCGATTGGTTGGTGTGGATCAAATCGCTAGCCTTGCTCTAAGTGGTGTGGACAATGTGATTTGTCGCTTATGTAAAGAAATAGAGACCCGGGTTTAGTTTGGCGGAAAGGTGGGTGGGGATTGGCTGGTGCTGGGTTAGGGTGAAAGGTCTTTGATTAAAAAGGGAGAGTCCAGTAACAAAAGGGCCCTGGACTCAATGTGCAGAAAATACTGCAAACAGATGGTGGGGGAAAGAGAACTTATGTCCACAACGTGGGACAGGGATCTCTTAGCAGGCAGGCAGGTACTGGATAAAGGTACTGCAGTATCCCAGCCATTTGGCTTGTGCAGAGAAGGATAGGAGACCCATAGGGAG
The DNA here is from genome assembly GCA_037952925.1 of Lithobates clamitans. Taxonomy (NCBI): domain Eukaryota; kingdom Metazoa; phylum Chordata; class Amphibia; order Anura; family Ranidae; genus Lithobates; species Lithobates clamitans. The sequence continues at coordinate 9,676,240 of JBBGZY010000008.1, read as the reverse complement.
GGTGCGCACTGCGTGAGTTTTGTTTTGGTGCGTAATGAGTAATTTAGTGGGGAAGCCCCATTTGTAAGGGATTTTATGGTTTTGAAGCGCTTTAGTTATAGTCGCCAACTGCCTGTGATTTTCCATTGTTGCTTTTTATAAGTCAGCATACAGTGTGATGTTGGTGAAAGGGTCAGGGAGTCTTGCTGCTCGTTTGGCTGCGTACATGACTTTTTCCTTTGTAGTGAAAAAATTAATGCGGGCTAAAACATCCCTGGGAGTGGATGCAGGGAGGTGAGATGGTTTGGGGAGTCTGTGTACCCTGTCAATTTCCATGTCACGGGTCGTTAGGTCAGGCAAAAGGGCCCGCATCAGGGATGGCAGAAACTGAACAATATCAGATTGTTGGATCGACTCAGGGATATTATGGAATTTAATATTATTTCGTCTGGACTGATCTTCCAGGTCTGCGAGTTTCAGATTAATTAATTGCAGTTCATCGCCATTATCCGCAAATCCATCTACCAGTTCATTATGGGCAGAGAGTAAGCCTCCCATTTTAGTTTCCATGTGTGTAATAACTTGATCATGCTGATTTACAGTCATGGATAATGAGGAGACAGCAGAGGACAAGTCAGTATATAGAGTTTGCCTCAGTGATAGCAGCATATTCTTCATAGTATTTTCAGAGAGTGGTTGGTCAGAGGCAGGGAAGGCATCTAATACAGATGATTGCTGCGGTGGAGGGAGAGAGAACAGGCAGGGAGCTGTGACATGCAGGGATTGCTGAGGCTCATCCGTTCGAAACCTAGTCTTAGCAGGGCTGGACGTAGTGGGCGAGTTGGGGCGAGAGCACTCACCCTGTCTGTCAGATGAACAGTGGAGCCCTGGAGACAGCGCAGGGCTCTGACTGGAATGTGAGGAGGAGAGCCGCGCCGTTGTTTCTCGTCCGCTGCCGGCTCCATTTTGGCCGCTTGCCAGGTTACATAGTTACATAGTAGGTGAGGTTGAAAAAAAGACACAAGTCCATCAAGTCCAACCTATGTGTGTGATTATGTGTCAGTATTACATTATATATCCCTGTATGTTGCGGTCATTCAGGTGCTTATCTAATAGTTTCTTGAAGCTATCAATGCTCCCCGCTGAGACCACTGCCTGTGGAAGGGAATTCCACATCCTTGCTGCTCTTACAGTAAAGAACCCTCTACGTAGTTTAAGGTTAAACCTCTTTTCTTCTAATTTTAATGAGTGGCCATGAGTCTTGTTAAACTCTTTTCTGCGAAAAAGTTTTATCTCTATTGTGGGGTCACCAGTACGGTATTTGTCAATTGAAATCATATCCCCTCTCAAGTGTCTCTTCTCCAGAGAGAATAAATTCAGTGCTTGCAACTTTTCCTCAAAACTAAGATCCTCCAGACCCTTTATTAGCTTTTTGCCCTTCTTTGTACTCGCTCCATTTCCAGTACATCCATCCTGAGGACTGGTGCCCAGAACTGGACAGCATACTCCAGGTGCGGCCGGACCAGAGCCTTGTAGAGTGGGAGAATTATTGTTTTATCTCTGGAGTTGATTCCCCTTTTAATGCATGCCAATATTCTGTTTGCTTTGTTAGCAGCAGCTTGGCATTGCATGCCATTGCTGAGCCTATCATCTACTAGGACCTCCAGGTCCTTTTCAATCCTAGATTCCCCCAGAGGTTCTTCCCCCAGTTTATAGATTGCATTCATATTTTTGCCACCCAAATGCATTATTTTACATTTTTCTACATTGAACCTCATTTGCCATGTAGTCGCCCACCCCATTAATTTGGTCAGGTCTTTTTGCAAGGTTTCCACATCCTGCAGAGAAGTTATTGCCCTGCTTAGCTTAGTATCGTCTGCAAATACAGAGATTGAACTGTTTATCCCATCCTCCAGATCGTTTATGAACAAATTAAACAGGATTGGTCCCAGCACAGAACCCTGGGGAACCCCACTACCCACCCTGACCATTCTGAGTACTCCCCATTTATCACCACCCTCTGAACTCGCCCTTGTAGCCAGTTTTCAATCCATGTACTCACCCTATGGTCCATGCCAATGGACCTTATTTTGTACAGTAAACGTTTATGGGGAACTGTGTCAAATGCTTTTGAAAAATCCAGATACACCACGTCTACGGGCCTTCCTTTATCTAGATGGCAACTCACCTCCTCATAGAAGGTTAATAGATTGGTTTGGCAAGAACGATTCTTCATGAATCCATGCTGATTACTGCTAATGATATCATTCTTATTACTAAAATCTTGCATATAGTCCCCTATCATCCCCTCCAAGAGTTTACATACTATTGATGTTAGGCTAACTGGTCTGTAATTCCCAGGGATGTTTTTTGGGCCCTTTTTAAATATTGGTGCTACATTGGCTTTTCTCCAATCAGCTGGTACCATTTCAGTAAGTAGACTATCTGTAAAAATTAGGAACAACGGTCTGGCAATCACTTGACTGAGTTCCCTAAGTACCCTCGGATGCATGCCATCTGGTCCCGGTGATTTATTAATGTTAAGTTTCTCAAGTCTAATTTTAATTCTGTCCTCTGTTAACCATGGAGGTGCTTCCTGTGTTGTGTTATGAGGATAAACACTGCAGTTTTGGTTACTGAAGCCCCCCGATTCACTCGTGAAGAATGAGGAGAAGAATAAATTCAATACCTTCGCCATCTCCCCATCCTTTGTAACCAGATGTCCTTCCGCATTCTTTATGGGGCCAATATGGTCTGTCCTCCCTTTTTTACTGTTTACATACTTAAAGAATTTCTTGGGATTTTTTTTGCTGTCCTCCGCTATGTGTCTTTCATGTTTTATCTTAGCTGTCCTAATTGCACCCTTACATTTCTTGTTGCATTCTTTATAAAGTCTGAATGCTGAGGATGATCCCTCATCCTTGTATTTTTTGAAGGCCTTCTCCTTTGCTTTTATATACATTTTTACATTGGAGTTAAGCTATCCAGGACTTTTGTTCGCTCTTTTAAATGTATTACCCAATGGGATACATTGGCTAATGCCCTAATTTAATATGCTCTTAAAGCAAACCCATCTCTCCTCCGTATTCTTTGTTCCTAATATTTTATCCCAATTTATGCCTTTTAGCAAGGTTTGTAGTTTAAGGAAGCTGGCTCTTTTGAAATTCAGTGTCTTTGTATTCCCTTTATGTTTCCTATTTGTGTGATTTATATTGAAACTAACTGACCTGTGATCGCTGTTACCTAAATTGCCCCATATTTCCACATCCGTGATCAGGTCTGTATTGTTGGTAATCAGTAGATCCAGTAATGTTTTATTTCTAGTTGGTACATCTACCATCTGACCCATAAAATTGTCCTGCAAGACAACAAGGAACTGGCAAGCCTTAAATGAATGCGCAGTTCCCTCCGCCCAGTCTATGTCTGGATAATTAAAATCCCCCATTATGATAACACTTCCCATCCTTGCTGCTAATCTAGTTTGCGATAGGAGATCTGTCTCCACTTCCTCCCTCAGGTTAGGGGGCCTATAGCATACTCCCAGTATTATTTTCCCCTTAGCTTCATCCCTTTGGAGCTCTACCCATAAGGATTCCACCTCCTCCTTAGCTCCCTCAGCGATGTCATCTCTCACATTTACTTGTACATTATTCTTTATATATAGACATACCCCTCCCCCTTTTTTACCCTCTCTATCCTTGCGGTATAGGGTATACCCTTGAATGTTTGCCAGCCAATCATGAGAGCTGTTGAACCAGGTCTCTGAAATTCCCACAAAATCCAAATCCTCCTCATACAACAGTATCTCTAGTTCACCCATCTTGTCTGCCATGCTCCTGGCATTGGTGAACATGCCACATAGTTTAGACCGGTCGCATATTATCCTCGTATTGGGTGTTTTGAGATTGCAACTAGGACTTGCTACTATACTCACCTTGTGTTTTTGTGCTTTGGTTAACCTACCACTAATGCCCCCAATACTACCCTCTGGAATATCTTCCGCGCTGTCTATCTCTGCCTCTGGACCCTTCCCCCGATCGCCTAGTTTAAAAACCCCTCTAACTTTTTGCCCATCTTCATTCCCAGCAGATCTGCACCCTCCTCATTTAGGTGCAGTCCGTCCCTTCTATTGTACTGGTTATCGACTGAGAAGTCGGCCCAGTCCTCCAGGAACCCAAACCCTTCCTTACTACACCAGCTCTTCAGCCACTTGTTTACTTCCCTAATCTCCCTCTGCCTTTCTGGTGTGGCTCAATGTACCGGTAGTATTCCTGAGAATACTACCTCAAGGTCCTTTTCCTCAATTTAGCTCCTAAGTCCCTAAAATCGTTCTTTAGGACACTCCATCTGCCTCTGACTTTGTCATTGGTGCCAACGTGCACCATGATAGCCGGGTCTTCCCCAGCCCCTCCCAGTAGTCTGTCCACAAGATCCGTGATGTGCCGAACCCGAGCGCCCGGTAGACAACATACTGTTCGGCGCTTCAGGTCTTGGTTACAGATTGCCCTCTCTGTCCTTCTAAGAATTGAGTCCCCTACCACCAGAATCTGTCTTTCCTTTCCCTTTGCTGCCCCCCACTCTCACTGGAGGAGTTCTTCCCCTGGCAGCTAGGAGAGTCCCTCAGCTCCAGCAGTGCTGGTCCCTGACTGGTTACACCAATGTCACTCAATGGAGCGTACTTATTGGGATGTTCCAGTCCTGGATCGGCCTCCCTGGCACTTCCCCCTCTACCCCTCCTGACTGTCACCCATCTACTCTTTGCTAGTGCCTGCACCTCTTTGTCTCCACCCGCCTCTGTGCTGGCCCCTGCCGGCACCTGCTGTGTACGTTCCTGGCTCTCCTTTAGTATGGAGGGACTTCTCAGTGCTGACAGTTGCTTCCCCAGATTTAGAACCTGGGCTTCCAGGGAAACAGTGTGCTTACATTTTGCACAGTAGTATTCGCCCTCAATGGGATGATCAAGGAACGCATACATGCAGCAAGATGTACCATGAGTCACCTCTCCACACCTGCCGGGCATCGTACCTATTAAATTAAATGAGGATTGGGCATTTTACCCTGTCCAAATTACCTAACAGCTAGCTTCCTGGCACTAATACTCAAGACAATACACAGGTACACAAAAAGACAATACACAGGTACTCACAGACCTACGTGCAATCGCAGAACAGTCGCACACCTACGTGCACTCGCAATACTCAAGTATACAGTACACAATACACAAGTACTAACAATCCAAACACACTACTCAGACAGCACTCAGGTACTCACACTAGGTCTGGCGAGGGATAGTAATCCGTCAGCTTCCTGGGGATTTTGGATGATTTCCTTCGCTTCAGCATGTTCACTCACTGTGTAGGAGTGTTATGGCTGTTCGTGGGGTAACTTCTTCTCTGGAGCCAATGGAAATGTCGCTGTGGCCGGTTATACTGTGGAGCTGTGAGTCTAGGCAGCCATCCGCATGAGCCGCCAAGCCACGCCCCCCTAAATGTATTGTTTTATATAACTGTTAAAATAAACCCAAGCACATTATTCAGTCCTGGTTTATTTTATGCTATGAAGAAATAATTTAATTGGAACATATCTTGGAAATAATTTAAAAGAACTGTACAAAGCATTTTTTTCCAAACAAATTTTTATTGTAGAAAAAATACGAAACAAGGGTCTGGTATGTTGCCATAACAGTAATTATGCAGTATTGAGACATATCAATGGAGCACAAACAAGCATTCAATAAACAATAAAAGGAAGTATCAAATGCATTTGAACATAGTGGGTGGTGAAGTACAAGTATAACATTGAAGTTACATTTTTTTGTGACAGATACAGTATGCAGGTCAAATACCATACTGTTCCCTCGTATGTAGAACAAGGTGTACAGAGGATTAAAGAGCCTCATACAGTAACTATGTAGATTGTTTAAATTGTACTGTAACAATTGGAGCAGTAGATATATATCATACAGGAGATTGGGACTAAACAAAACAGGAAATATGCTTACTGTGTGTGGTGGTATTATATGAGTGTTATCTATTGTGGCTTATCCAATATATTTTGGTTGCATTGATATTCGGCCTGGTGTCTCAAGAATTATCTGTTTCCCGTATGGATTAAGCATTATTTTTATCTAAAATAATACAAACTGTAAACTATTTTTTTTTTGTTGCTAAAATATATTGAGGGCCATGTAGAGACATTTTATTTTAGTTCTTATATGTAGGCTTCTCATTCTATTTATCAAACCAAAGATAAGACGCAATGTGTACTTCATAGTTCTTATTCAGGCAAAATGTGCTGCTAATGATGTGGCTATTAGAAATATCTAATATGTGATTAAGTCAAAAACTTGGTTTGCATGGTAAATGATTTATTTAGCAAGGGAACTAATCATTGATTGTATTTAGCAAGCTTAATAGGCTCCAGTTATAAATAGCATCTTGTTTTTTTACTGGGTTCAAGGTTCGCACTTAAAACTTTTTTTCACTTTACAATGGATTGCATTTATTAAGAGACAAACATAGAGGTCATATCATGTTTCTTCAAGTACATGTATTTTTGTCTCTCTAAGTTTTTTATGTGGTTTTGATCTCTTGCTCAGCCTAAATCTTATTTATTTTTTTTTTAAGTAAAAATCGCTTTCTTTTAGTTGTTATGGGGATGAGCAGCAGACTTGTAATACAAAGATCCATACAAATGTCTTATTTTTACAATAGAACAATTGTGAACAAACTTTGTTTTTGTTTATCTCGTTTCAACTTTAAGACCTTATGCACACAGGACGATTTTTATTATTTAGACATTAGAAGTTTGAGGCTAAAAGAGAGCATAGACTTGTATATAGCAGTGTATAAAAACATACAAAAGAGTATATAGCATTGCGACTTGATAGTGTAACAAATAACAATGGTATCTAAGATGTTCAATCCTGACATGAAGGTGAAATTGTGTATACAAAATTCATTAAAGGCAAGGTAGGAAGTTGTCACAGAATGTCCCGGAGGACTGTGAGAGCGAATGGCTAACTCAATCACAACTAAATTAAATGTAATTATTCTATAGCAAATGTAATCCATAAGTTACCCTTAAGATGTTTTACACAGAATGATAGATGGTACTTGTGTAGTCCTCCAGAAGGCTGGAATCAATGCCTTAAGTGCATTCAACAAGTGTTTTTTGTTAGTGATTTTTTGTAGCGTTTGAGCAGGAAGTTGGAGATGTGCAGAAGACAACAGGCAGCATCAAGTACCAATTTGGTTTCCGTAATTCACTGACCTTACGCCAGAAAGGTCTCTCTAGGAGATAAACAAGTAATCTATGTGGGAGTAACGGTTATGTGGTATGGAGTAAAACGTGAAGTCCCTGGACTCTGGGTAAAGAAATTGCCAAGTGTCAATTAGGTGTAGGGAGTGTAGAAGAGACTTGACATTTTTAAGAATCCTGTACATGATGCATGACTTTGGAGGACGAGCCAACTAGGGGATTCGGTGGAATATTAAACCTCCCCCCCCAGTATGAGACAACCTGACGCGAACTCTTGGGGCACCCATGTCATACGTTGACAGAAGGTTATGTGTGCAGAGTTAAGGAAGTACACATTTGCTAGAGTGATAGGGGAGCCCCCATACTTGCCCTTCAGAAAGATGTACCTTCCCTCCGGCTCTGCCAAGCAGTCAGTCAAGGTGAAGGGTGCTTCTCTGCTCACCAGAATCAAAACTCCTTTTGATTTGGAGGTGTCGTTTGTGGCATGGAATGCCTCAGTAAGAAAGGAGTCGGTAAGTCTTGGGATCTGATTTGTCTTGAAATGGGTCTCTTGCAGAAAAGCAAAGTGTGGCCTACCTTTCTTGAGTTCTCTTAACAATGTAGACCTTTTTTATGGGCTATTCAGCCTTTTTATGTTGTGTGAGATGACTGTGGGGCAACGCCCCAGTGAAGAGTATGCCATCTGGAAGACTCACAAGTAGGGATGAGCCGAACACCCCCCTGTTCGGTTCGCACCAGAACATGCAAACAGGAAAAAAGTTCGTTTGAAAACGCGAACACCGTTAAAGTCTATGGGACACGAATATGAATAATCAAAAGTGCTCATTTTAAAGGCTTATATGCAAGCTATTGTCATAAAAAGTGTTTGGGGACCTGGGTCCTGCCCCAGGGGACATGGATCAATGCAAAAAAAAGTTTTTAAAAATGGCAGTTTTTTCAGGAGCAGTGATTTTATTAATGCTTAAAGTCAAACAATAAAAGTGTAATATCCCTTTAAATTTCGTAGCTGGGGGGGTGTCTATAGTATGCCTGTAAAGGGGCGCATGTTTCCCGTGTTTAGAACAGTCTGACAGCAAAATGACATTTCAAAGAAAAAAAGTCATTTAAAACTACTCGCGGCTATTGCATTGCCGGTCCGACAATACACATAAAAGTTTATTGATAAAAACAGCATGGGAATTCCGTACAGGGGAACCCCGAACCAAAATTTAAAAAAAAAAATGCCGTGGGGGTCCTCCTAAATTCCATACCAGGCCCTTCAGGTCTGGTATGGGTATTAAGGGGAACCCTGCGCCAAAATAAAAATAAAAAAACGGCGTGGGATCCCCGCAAAAATCCATACCAGACCCTTATCCGAGCAAGCAACCTGGCAGGCCGCAGGAAAAGAGGGGGGGACGAGAGAGCACCCCCCTCTCCTGAACCGTACCAGGCCATTTGCCCTCAACATTGGGAGGGTGCTTTGGGTTAACCCCCTCAAAACACCTTGTCCCCATGTTGATGAGGGCCTCATCCCCACAACCCTGGCCGGTGGTTGTGGGGGTCTGCGGGCAGGAGGCTTATCGGAATCTGGAAGCCCCCTTTAACAAGGGGACCCTCAGATCCTGGCCCCCCCTGTGTGAAATGGTAAGGGGGTACAAAAATACCCTACCGTTTCACTAAAAAAACGTCAAAAATGTTAAAAATGACAAGAGACAGTTTTTGACAGTTCCTTTATTTAAATGCTTCTTCTTTCTTCTTCCTTTTTTCTTCTATCTTCCTTCATCTTCTTCTTCTGGCTCTTCTGGTTCTTCCTCCGGGGTTCTCGTCCAGCATCTCCTCTGCGGCGTCTTCTATCTTCTTCTCCTCGGGCCGCTCCACACCCATGGCATGGGGGAGGCTCCCGCTCTTCTCTTCATCTTCTTCATCTTCTTCTCTTCTTCATATTCTTCCCTGGGCTGCTCCGCACCCATGCTGGTATGGTGGGAGGCTCCCGCTGTGTGACGCGTCTCCTCTTCTGACGGTTCTTAAATAACGGGGGGTGGGGACACCCAGGGACCCTGCCCCCCTCTGACGCACGGTGACTTGACGGGACATCCCTGTGACGTCACAGGGGATGCCACAGGGAAGTCCCATCATGTCCCATGCGTCAGAGGGGGGCGGGGTCACTGGGTGGCCCCGCCCCCCATTATCTGAGAACCGTCAGATGAGGAGATGCGTCACACAGCGGGAGCCTCCCACCATGCCATCATGGGTGCGGAGTGGCCCGGGGAATAAGATGAAGAAGAGAAGAAGATGAAGAAGATGAAGAAGAGAAGAAGATGAAGAGAAGAGCGGGAGCCTCCCCCCATGCCATGGGTGCGGAGCGGCCCGAGGAGAAGAAGATCGAAGACATAGAAGAGGAGATGCTGGACGAGAACACCGAGGAAGAACCAGAAGAGCCAGAAGAACCAGAAGAACCAGAGGAACAAGAAGATGAAGGAAGATAGAAGAAAGAAGAAGCATTTAAATAAAGGAATTATCAAAAACTGTCTCTTGTCATTTTTAACATTTTTGACAGTTTTTTAGTGAAATAGTAGGCCCTTACCATTTCACACGGGGGGGGCGGGATCTGGGGGTCCCCTTGTTAAAGGGGGCTTCCAGATTCCGATAAGCTCCCCACCCGCAGACCCCCACAACCACCTGCCAGGGTTGTGGGGATGAGGCCCTTGTCCTCATCAACATGGGGACAAGGTGTTTTGGGGGCTACCCCAAAGCACCCTTCCAATGTTGAGGGCATGTAGCCTGGTACGGTTCAGGAGGGGGGGTGCTCTCTTGTCCCCCCTCTTTTCCTGCGGCCTGCCAGGTATGGATTTTTGGGGGGACCCCACGTCGTTTTTTTTTAAAATTTTGGCGCGGGGTTCCCCTTAAAAGCCATAGTAGACCTGAAGGGTCTGGTATGGAATTTAGGGGGACCCCACATCATTTTTTTTTATTCTGGTTTGGGGTTCCCCTGTGGGGAATTCCCATGCCGTTTTTAACAATGAACTTCTACGTGTATTGTCGGACCTGCAATGCATTAATAGCCGCGAGTAGTTTTAAATGACTTTTTTCCTTTGAAATGTCATTTTGCTGTCAGACTGTTCTAAACACGGGAAACATGCGCCCCTTTACAGGCATACTATATAGACACCCCCCAACTATGAAATTTAAAGGGATATTACACTTTTATTGTTTGACTTTAAGCATTATTAAAATCACTGCTCCTGAAAAAACGGCCGTTTTTAAAACTTTTTTTGCATTGATCCATGTCCCCTGTGGCAGGACCCAGGTCCCCAAACACTTTTTATGACAATAACTTGCATATAAGCCTTTAAAAATAGCACTTTTGATTATTCATGTTATAGACTTTAATGGTGTTCGCGTGTTCGATCAAACTTTTTTCCTGTTCGCATGTTCTGGTGCGAACCGAACAGGGGGGTGTTCGGCTCATCCCTACTCACAAGTAATGAGGTCAGACTTGTACCTGTAAAATAAAGATAAAAGTTGATTAATATTCTACCCCTGATAGTGCTAATGGTGGAAGGTAGGAGGAAGGGGAGATAGAATGTGAAGAGGAGAAAAGGATTTAAATGAGAAGAGAAAAGGAGATTAATCAAAACACTTTAGAAAGTATTTACTATGCTAAAGTAGATAACTAGTGGATTGTGGGTCAAGGTATAACCCAGGCCCAGGACCACGTTGTGGTGACGTTTGTAGACTGCAGCAGAAGTGTAAAAGAAAAATACCAACATTTTTCCAAGGTGTTAGGCTCATTGTATTAGTAGAACAAAGCAAATCTAGAAATATAATATAATGAATCAACTCTAAAGGGAGAAAAGTAACTTTAAATCAACCCTGAATATGGGCAACACTGCGTGAGTGTACAGCCTAGAGTCTCGGGTAAAAGAGTAAGTGATCCAATGCTGCCAGTGAAGCAAACTGTAGTCCAATCTCAGTCGCCTTTGCAGACATTATTGCCCCATAAGTACCCCATAGCTTATAACCCCCCCCAGCAAAGCGCTTGCTTTGAGGGAGGCCAAGTCACCATATCATTAATGGACCTTGTCTAGTAGAGTCTGCGAGCACCGTACAGGATTGGTGCACATATAAGCAGCAGGTAAATATGATAACAGGCTTAACAGTCCAAAGGCCTCCAGTAGGGTGGGTCTGAGTGCCTCACAGCGTTCTCAAGGCTAGAGTATGGAAATTAGTGTAAAAGGAACAGTGAGCCAAGAGTCACTCAGGGTAAACAAATAAGATGTCTAGGCATGTTGACAAGGCAGACAATGTGTACCGCATCCTGGTAGTATGAGCCATATTGACCAGGAGCATGTGCAGTGAATGCCAGGAGTGATTACACAGTTAACCATCATCTAATGCTCTGGAGGGTGTCGGCCTCGCATTGGGTGTCCCCATGTGTGAGCCACCACTGCAATTATGCTTCATCTTTTTGGAAGATCATTTTTTAAGGGAGGAGAATGGCGATCTGATCAGACCCCCTTCGGCCAGTGGGAGTGCAAATTCCTGGTACCACTCCGGAAGGTCTATGAGATCCAAGTGCAAGGATTCCCAGAAGTTAGGAAGATCCATCAATTTACGCAAGATGTGATGCTTCCTCGCCTGGGTAAAGATTAGGGTGAAGGGAATTCGCCATGTGTACTTCAGATCGTTTTCCCTTAGTTTGTCCAGCAGAGGGCGTAATGCCCAATGATTTCTCAGTTATTTGTGAGAGGTCTTGAAAGAGCATAATGGTTTCCGCATTAAAATTGATGCTATCGAGGGGCATGGCTTGGCGCCGGACGAGAATGCCCGCCTGAACCCCTGGCTCCCGGTGACGGAGGACTGATACAGCATTAAAAATAGGAATCAAAGCTAGCCACAATGGGCAAGGGGGACCGGAGCTCCTCGGCAACAAAATCCCGCTCCCAGCAGTACACCGAGACCCAGCTGAGCTGCAATACCCCCGCAATCTTCAAGCAGCGGGACATTCAGCTCTTATCACAGGTCTCCTCCTACACCACGAGGTCTGCTAGCTACAGCCCACAGGCACAACCTTCCAGCCTGCACTCCTTCTGCCAACCAAGCACAACCTCTGTGTCTGGGGGACATGCAAACCATAGCATCAGAAATAAAAAGCACACTGTTTATTGCTATAGCGGATCACTGGCTTGATATACAGTCAGTGGCAACACGTCTGGAAGGAGTGGAAGCAGTTACAAACAGGCAGGAGGTCGCCATTACCCATATCCAGCAGGTAACTAACACTCATTCATTTCAACTAAGAGAGATGCATAGGCACCTGGAAGATCTTGATAACAGGGGTTGCAGACACAATATAAGAGTGAGAGGTGTCACTGAAAATATAGAACCTGGCAACCTTAACCAATGTGTTCAGGCTATATTTAATGGCTTACTAGACCATCCGATTCCCCAATCAAGGTGGAACGCATGTACAGAGCTCTACTGTCAGGGCTGTGCTCAGCCCTTCCTTCTCTGAGCTGGCCACTTAGCAGTCAACTAATTGCCAGCTCCTATCTCTCCACAGTTACTCAGCTGTTGCTGATAACCTGCTCATCAGTCCTGCCTACTTAAGCCATCCAGTCTAGAGGAGCTCTGCCTTCGCCTTAGTCCACATCACAGAGACGCTCTCCTGTATTCCTGTTAAAAGACTTGCTTGGCTGACATACCTTCTGGCTCCAGATCCTGCTTGCTGTTTTACTACGCTCATATCTGGCCATGAATTCAGAAGATACAGTCAATACACTTTTTGGTAATATTTTTTCCAGATTGGATGAGTAAGATCACCGCATGGATCAGTTTCCATGTCGTTACAAATGCTCCTGAGTCACACGGCTCAGCTGGAATCTCCCACTGTGGCTGCTCCAGAACAACCTGAGTTGCAGGCCATCCCTGCTGCTGCGCCAGTCTCTGTGCAAGCACAGAGTATTACCTTTATAAGAGGTATGTCTGGTTCCACTCCACTTCCCCAGCAATTTGGGGGCGATCCAGTTTAATGCAGAGGGTTTCTCAACCAGGTTGAGATATACTTTGAGATGCTGCCCCAGGCATTTCTCACGACAGAAGCAAAGTAGGTTTTGTGATATCTTTGCTTTCTGAGAGAGCCTTGGCCTGGGCAAACTCTAAATGGGAGACGCTGTTGTCTGGAGTTACTCTGAGTTTGTGGCCTCCTTTAAAAGGGTATTTGATGTTCCTGCACGCTCCGCTTCTGTTGCCAAGTGCCTCATGTCCATCAGAGTATGAAAACTGTTGCTGACTATGCCATTGAATTCCGTACTCTGGCAGTAGTGGTTGCTTGGTACAATGAGGCCCTCATGGCTGATTTTTCTCATGGTCTCTCAGATTCCATCAAGGATGAGATATCAGCCCAAGATATTCCCACTGAGCTGGAGAAGTTGATCATGTTTGCCATCCTCATTGACTCCAGACTCAGAGAAAGACTCTCTTTTAAGGAGTGCTCAAGGAAGCCTCCTATATGTTTGCCTCCGAGCTTTGCAGTCCCACCCTCACCTCCCATGCCTCCTGGTACCAAGTAAGTCAGTGAAGATGAACCCATGCACTTGGGCTTCACGTGTCTCTCTGTGGATGAGAGGACCATTAGGAGGAGGGAGAGATTGTGCCTTTATTATGGCCAGGCAGGTCACTTTTTGAAGTCTTGTCCTACCCGTCCAGGGAACACCTGAACCTTGAGGTCCTGTCAGGGACAGACCTTAGGTGGCGTTTTTCATCCCCAGTTATCCAGCAGGATAAGCCCCTGGTTTTGGTCACCCTTTCTTGGGCTGAGTCATCTGTCGAGATACAGGCTCTAATCGACTCTGGGGCTGGAGGCCTGTTCATTGATGCTGCCTTTGTATCGAAGCACTCAATTCTGCTGCAGCTGCGTGACACTCCACTTGCCATTGAGGCAGGTGACCTCTACCGCCTGCCCATGTGACTCATGAGACGGTTCCAATGTCCATGGCCGTAGGGTCTCCTCACCATGAGATAATCCAATCCCAAGTTATTTCCTCACCTAAGTTTCCCCTGGTTATTGGTTATCCTTAATTACAGAGGCACAACCCCTCTTTTGATTGGATCCATGCTGAGTTTCTCTCCTGGTCACCACAATGAAGTAAGACATGCTTCCAGAAGGTAGCCAAGGTCCTGTGCACCTCTTCACTCTCCTCCCTGCCAGGGGAGTACCACGATTTTAGCGATGTCTTTGACAAAGGTCAAGCCAGTAGTTTGCCTCAACACCGGCCGTATGATTGCGCAATTGACCTTCAACCTGGTGCCAAACCCCCTCGGTCTTGGAGGATAAGGCCAATGAAGAGTATGTTGCAGACGCACTCTCAAGGTTTCATCCGCAAATCCTTGTGTCCTGCTGGTGCTGGTTTCTTCTTTGTGAAGAAGATGAGTGGTGAACTAAGACCTTGTATTGATTATAGGGGTCTCTATCGTTTCACGATTAAGAATACCTATCCGATTCTGTTGATCACGGCGTTATTTGACCGCCTCAAGGGAGCAACGGTTTTCACAAAACTTGATTTGAGAGGGGCCTATAATCTCGTGAGGATTAAGGAAGGCGACGAGTGGAAAACTGCGTTTAATACCAGAACAGGCCATTATGAGTACCACGTAATGCCTTTTGGCCTTTGTAACACCCCGGCAGTTTTCCAGGAATGCATTAACGATGTCCTCTGAGATTTGTTGCAGTTATGTGTGGTGGTTTATCTCAATGATATCCTCATATTTTCCAAGTTCCTGGAGAGCCACCACACAGATGTCTGTCGTGTGCTTCAGAAGCTTAGATTGAACAATCTCTATTGTAAATTGGAGAAGTGTGAGTGCCATCGTGAACAGGTTAAATTCCTGGGTTATGTCATTTCCACTGCTGGTTTTTCGATGGACCCAGAGAAACTTTCAGCAGTCCTACAGTGGCCCCGACCCATGGGGTTACATCCTCTGCAGCGTTTCCTGGGCTTTGCCAACTATTATCAGAAGTTTATTTGTAACTTCTCATCTCTGGTCAAGCCCCTGACTGATATGACCAGAAAGGACGGTAACCCACAGAGTTGGTCTCCGGAGTCTATAAAGGCCTTTGAGAGTCTCAAGGCTGCCTTTGTTTCTGCTCCTGTGTTGGCACATCCTGATCCTACATTACCTTTTATCCTTGAGGTTGATGCTATTGAGACTGGAGTTGGCGCCTTTCTGTCTCAACTTTCTACCTCAGAGTGCTTTGCATCCTTGTGGCTACTTTTCTAAGAAATTGTCACCTACAAAGTGCAATTACGAGATTGTTGACAGATAGCTGTTGGCAATCTTTTTAGCCCTGAAAGAATGGAGACATCGCCTCGAAGGTACCACTATGCTGGTTCTCATTCTTACTGACCATAAGAATCTCACATTCTTGTCTGAGGCTCTATCCCAGAAGGGCACGATGGGCTCTTTTCTTTCCAAGTTTCAATTACATTGTCTCATTATTACCCGGTACTAAGAATGTAAGAGCTGACGCCTTGTCACAACAATTTTCCTCCACTTCCAAGTTGGAGTCGGTTTCGGTTCCTGTGATTTCTCCTGATCGTATTCTGGCTATGGTTCGCACCAGTCTCACTTCTCCTTTGGGTGAAAAAATTCTTGCTGCTCAGGTCCATGCTTCTCTTTGTGACTGCTGCTTTGTCCCAGAGAGCCTCCGTACTGCCATGCTCCAGACTTACCATTCTCCCAAGGCTGCTGGCCACCCTGAGAAGAATCAACTCTTTTGGGCCATTTCCCAACAATTCTGGTAGCCTCATCTTCGTACTGATGTTACTGCCTTCGTAGCTGCCTGTTCCATGTGTGCTCAGCGTAAGACACCATGACACCTTCCAGTGGGCCTCCTACAACCCATACCCAATGGAGAGAGGCCCTGGACCCACCTGTCTATAGATTTCATTGTGGAGTTACCCAACTCCCAGGGCAACACAGTTATCCTTATGGTGGTTGACCAGTTCTCAAAGATATGTCATTGTATTCCACTTAAGAAGTTGCCCACTTCTAAGAAACTGGCTTCCATTTTTGTTCGGGCAATCTTTCGCTTACATGGGCTACCCACGGTGATTGTCTCGCACAGGGGTAGTCAGTTTGTGTCCCGGTTCTGGCGAGCCTTTTGTGCACAGTTGGGAATTCAGCTTGCTTTCTCCTCTGGATATCACTCGCAGCCTAATGGGGCCCGCAGAACGAGCCAAGCAGTCCTTGGAGCAATTCCTACGTTGCTATATTTCTGACCATCATAACAACTGGCCAGACCTATTACCGTGGGCAGAGTTTGCTCACAACAGTGCCTTGAAATCTGCTTCCTAATTGTCCCAGTTTATGGCGAATTATGGTTTCCTACCTTCCATGTTGCCTGACTTGCTTGTTCCGCAGAATATTCCTGCATTAGAGGAGCATCTCCGTTGTCTTTGTTCCACTTCGTTCCAATCCCACCATCCTCTTGGGACACACATGTTTGGACGCTGGTCCAGGGGCGGATCCAGAGCCTAGTCTCGGGAGGGGCACTGCCATAAAATTTTGCGGGCAATTTGTCGGGCAATGGCTGGTGTTGGCGCTTCAATCATAACAGCACCATGGTTGATGTGGTGTCAGGATGATTGAGGCGCATTATTTATATTATTACATTGTAATGTAAAATGAAATCGTTCAACTCACCATAATGCAGAATCATTGGGAGCCCTGAGCGTGTCACTTGCTACCGTCGCCTGCCACCAGATGCAGCGTGTCACTTGCCAATGTCGCCTGCCACAACATGCGGATTGTCACTTGCCAATGTCGCCTGCCACAAGATGCGGATTGTCACTTGCCAATGTCGCCTGCCACAAGATGCGGATTGTCACTTGCCAATGTCGCCTGCCACAAGATGCGGATTGTCACTTGCCAATGTCGCCTGCCACAAGATGCGGATTGTCACTTGCCAATGTCGCCTGCCACAAGATGCGGATTGTCACTTGCCAATGTCGCCTGCCACAAGATGCGGATTGTCACTTGCCAATGTCGCCTGCCACAAGATGCGGATTGTCACTTGCCAATGTCGCCTGCCACAAGATGCGGATTGTCACTTGCCAATGTCGCCTGCCACAACATGCAGATTGTCACTTGCCAATGTCGCCTGCCACAAGATGCGGATTGTCACTTGCCAATGTCGCCTGCCACAACATGCAGATTGTCACTTGCCAATGTCGCCTGCCACAACATGCAGATTGTCACTTGCCAATGTCGCTTGCCACAACATGCGGATTGTCACTTGCCAATGTCGCCTGCCACAACATGCGGATTGTCACTTGCCAAGTTGCCAGTGGATGTGTCCTAGAGTGAGGGCGGGCAGTGAGAGATATTGTAACTCATCAGAACATGCATGCAAAAGCATGTTGCATTGCGGCCATCTTGGTACACCCTCACTTGTCAGCAGTAAGACTAGAGTTAGAAGTCGGTAAGCAGACATCTTTATACACCCACCGGAGTCTTGCTTTTCACAGTTATTTTTAATAGTAAACTCAGCTTATTTAGTGAAATATAAGTTGAGTTTACTGTTGAAAATAACTATGATAAGCAAGACTCTGGTGGGTGTATAAAGATGTCCGCTTGCCGACTTACAAACACTAGGCTTACTGTGGACAAGTGCGGGAGTACCAAGATGGCCGCGACGCAACGTCCCTTCAGTCACATTATCAGAAGGGGAGCGGCTTCAACACCTGCCTGCTCGCTGCCTCGCTCAGCCTCAGTCACACAGCAGCCGCCCGCTCCAGGCCCTGTCACACTGTCACGTCGGTCGGCTCTGAGAGACTCGAGTCCGACCTCCGACGTGACGCCGTGACTCACTCACTCACTGCAGTGTGAGTGTGACTGACCGTGACGTCACTCGTTGCTAATGCCAGGGCCGCCTGGCGTCTAGCAACGAGTGCAGAGCAGGGAAGAGGCTCCACCCACCTTCAGTGTCAGTGACCGCCGCCGCCACCCGTACATACCACACGCGAGTCTCTCTCTCGGCGCCGCTGATCGGCACATGTGAGAGAGACTCGGGCCGGCAGCGGAGCGCAGGAGACAGTTACATTAAGAGTGTGTGTGCTATTATTTCGGGGGGGGCAATTGCCCTGTTGCCCCCCCCCTGGATCCGCCCCTGCGCTGGTCATACCTTTGACCCCTGAACCCACTCAGCCCTAAGCCCACGTCATGACTCCGTGACCAAGCAGTACATACTAAAGAGACCTGCTCTACCAACTGAAGCTAAAAATTAACCAATATCAATGAGGTTAATGATCACACTGATGGTGAGATTTGTTTAGACCAATACTATGTAGACTGCTGTTGTTGCTATTAACATTATTACCAACAATACAGGTACTGCGTTTGCGGTAAAACGTAATACAATACAAGCTGTAAATGTGATATTTCTCATGTGTATTATATCTGTCCAATCAAGATAGGAGGGATGGAATAGGGAACCGATACTGTACCACACCATATCTTGACCTAGACTAATGACTGTGGTAGCTTCCTATACATACACACGTAATAAAACCTGGCTGGGGGATCGATCTCCACCTCATTCCATGACACTCATCCCAATAATTGCCAAATTGGATCATGATAGTTCTTGATCCCACTAAGACTCCATTACATGACCTATATCCCTCGTATCCTGCATGGATCTTGAATACCTTGAAATGTTGAGTGACAGCATTGAACTCTTTTACATGCCCACTATCTTCATGAACATTAGCCATATACTCCTCTCCTCAGAAGGTTGGACTAAACTATACCGTATCCCCTTATCACTCTCGCCTGCACCTAACATACCCAAATAGTGCATATGACCAAGAAAGGCTATCCTGAATATGCTACCCCCAACACCTAAATTCACTCCCTGGGCAGTATCCCCCTACCTGGTCCACATCTACCACCTATCGGGTTGTAAACCCCTCAACACTCTCAATGGGCCTCCCTTCACAAATCACACCCCTAGAAAAGAAGAACCTAGAGGAAGGCAAAATATACCCATGATTGTACCCCATATGATGAAGCACTAACACATCTCTTCTATCAGATTTCCAAATCCGACACTTAAGAACCATAGGGGCACCCTCCATACTCTGGTTTACCAATACCCATACCTCATTCACCAACAATATGTAAGCTCAGCAGCTCGTTTAGCTAAAACTCATTACACCCTGTTTGAACCCCAACAGGCACAATGACCTACGTCTCCATTTGTTCCCCTATCCACCATTCTGACACTAATACTTAATACCTAATAATCTCAAGTATCAAGTATCAAAATAACACTAGAGTTATTGTACATGTGGTATATTTCTTAAATGTTATGTATTAAATGCTGTGAGCTGTTTTCCTGCAAATGCATCATCCGGCAATGATATGCTCATTATCTCCTCTTCCTTACAACATAATTTCCTTATCCTCTAACATAAGATTTCTGGTCCTCCACAATGGGACTATGTCAATCTTGTCCAGCCCTCCTACTCCCCCAATCAGCAGATTTGTTGAATCTCCACTGACTATATCCAGACTTCCATTGTATCTCCAGGAAAGGTAGGTGGTCTATCTCTACCTCCAGTCTGATCCCCTCCCAGACATTGCAACACTACCTCACCCACACACACACACACCACTATCCGTTCCCTTCCCCATCCTTCCCCTTATATACTTTCCTCCACTCATCCCCCCACCCCCTTCCTACTACCCAGTTCCACCACCAACTCTATTATCGCCTTACAGGACCTACAACCACACTGCAAAGCCTCCCCCTTGCACCGGGCAATCATAATTTACATTGAATCACACACAACACAATGCCTTCCAAAGCATCTGAAGCTCCTCTCATGGTTAAACTTCTCTCCCTACGGTAAAGGACTCAACATCCCTGAAAAACGTTCACAGGTACTCGCTACAATGAAAAACCATAAAGCAGATGTAATATACTTCAAAGAAACTCACTGTAGAACCAACTGTGTAACTTAGCATGGCAATGCACACTACTCTAAAGCCTTCCATGCCACAAACTCACTAGCCAAGTCAAAGAAAGTCTCTACTCTAATAGTAAAACATTGTTCCCTGGAGATAACGGACTCCTTGGAGGATCCCGGAGGCCGTTATCTCTTTCTCAAAGGATGTCTAGGGAACAGGCCAGTCACCTTGGCCAACACTTACGCCCCAAATGTGAAACAAGTACCCTTCTTCCGTAAGATCCTCTATCTTCTATCTTCCTTTCAATCTGGGATCCTGATCCTAGGGGGTGACTTCAATGTCCCCCTCAACCCCAGGTAGATTCTTCCACAGGCCCTCCTCCCTTACCTTCTGAGCTCTACGCCAGATACACACTCAGATCCATGATCTCTTACTGCACGACACATGGCGCACCCTACACCCAAAAGAAAAAAGACTACTCATACTTCTCAGCCCCACACAACAGATACTCCACAATTGACTACTTTTTCCTAACCCAACAAGACCTGACTCTCCTAACCATAGCCACAATTGAACCCATGTTCCTGTTGGATCATCATCCTATTTCTGTCCTACTAACCTTCCCTGAGAGGGTCGAAAAATCTAAAATATGGCATCTAGACTCCTCACTTCTGACAGAAAAAGCTAATCTAGAATACACTCACTCTTGCCTCAGATCCTTTTTTCAAATGAACAACATCCCTGATGTTCATCTTCTAAACCAATAGAAAGCACATGAATGCAAAATTGGAGGGGAACTCCTAGCCCTTGCCGCTGAATGAAAATGGCAGAAACAAGAGCATATCCAAGAGCTGACCAACCAAAACAGAAATCTAGAAGCGTCACATAAAAAAACACAGGTCTTACAAACCCTACAAGAACTCAACCAAGTTAGATCTCTCTTATTAAACAAATTAAACCAAATAACAAAGTGCAAATTTACCTTGTCCCGTAAATCGTTCTATGAACGCGGAAATAAAAGTAGAGTCCTTATAGGGGGCGTGGCCTGACCTGGCATGGAGATGGAAGCCTGATCCCCGAGCTCCTGCCACCACAGGGATACCCTGACTAACTTTGGAGGAATACCGACCCTGTCCTTCTCACAAACTATGGGAACTGCCTCCCGAAACTCTTCTGCCTCCAGATCCCGCTCTCCCCGGGAACTAAACAGGGGGTTAAACCGCAATATCCCAGAGATGTTCCGCTCCCAGAGAGGGGACATGGCGTCTTCCCGCCAGGGACCGACCCACACACAGCCTCTGCCTTCATCACCATGGAGCAAACGCTGTCTTCTCAGTCACAATCCCGAACACTCGGAGCCGGCATCGAGCTCTCCCCACACCCTCCTCTCAGTATGCAGGATCTACGGGCGATTGCAGACGACATAAAGGACACTCTTTCTGCCGCCATTTCGGAACTCAGACTGGACATACGCTCCCTGAACGACCGAGTCCACATCACTGAAAAAACTGTGGATCGCCACGAGACAATACTATGCAAAGCTGCCACCTGGATTGACTCTCATACACTACAGATGAGGGACATGCAGCGCCATTTAGAAGACCTCGATAACAGAGGCCGAAGACACAATCTCCGGATATGGGGTCTGCCGGAATCGTTCGAGGGAGACAATATGCCCGCTGCAGTGACCAGCCTCTTTAACAATCTTCTAGGCAGACCGCCGCAAACAGAGATCACTATGGAGAGAATCCATAGGGCCTTGAGACCCAAGGGGAGAGATACAGACCCACTGCAAGACATCATATGCTGCATTGTCAATTATGCAATCAAAGAAGAGATTCTCCGACAAGCGAGGGGCAGAACACAGATTCTACATGATGGGCATACAATACAGATATATCAAGATCTGTCAGGAATCACCCTGCAACACCGTCGGGACCTGAACACCCTCCGCTCAAAAGGTATCCCGTACAAATGGAAATATCCATTCTGCCTATCAGCCTCAACGATGGGTCGCACAGCCCTCTTGAAAGTGCCTGAAGATCTGCCGCACTTCTGCGGTGCCATGGGAATACCACTCATAGATGTACCAAACTGGTACACTAAATTCCGCCACATGGTAGCTAGAAAGGCTTCCTCTTTGGAGGAACCGATGGAGGCACAAGGAACGGGGTACTGCAGGAGGAGATCCCCGTCTGCCATCAGGCATCCTATCGGCCCTCGTTCGGGGTACCCTGCTGTCAGTCCCACTGAGTCACTGCGGTCTAGGAGGGCTCGCAGGGACCGTTAATCAACTCCAGGGCCTTTCAGAACATGTTCTACCGGTTCTCGTTGGTGTTTTCTGACATTGATTAGTCCTTTGCCTGACTGTTACTGGATTTTGTTTTTCAATTTGTTTTTACTTTGTTTTCATTACTTTGGCCATCTAGCCTGTGTTATTTCTGGCACGAATCACATCCACTGGTTATAGCAGCCTGCCTCCCCGCCCACTCTCCCCTCTGCCCAGCCATATCTCTTTGTGGTAGATACTACAACTCCCACAACACACCATGACATGATGACCGCCCTCCTCAGGACGCATTACAAGCTCCTCACTGTCGCGCCCCACACATCGAATACACTCCAGCGTGACTCGCAGACCGCGGACTTCCGGATGTCTCAGCCTGCCAGTGACACAGACTTCCGTCCGCAGATCGCTTCTTCCGCCCCATCACCAGATGGTTTGGGGCTACCCCGAGCCTAGAATCTGGATTAACATAGACAGGCTCCCCGAATGCAGCACATCTCTGCCAGTCTAATCCGGTCCCAAGCTCTCGATCCATGCAAGACCATAACCCGCCTGTCACTGATCTTTGAGCTGACTCAACCACCTATTATCAATGTGATCCGAAGGTCACCACTCCCTCTGTCCTCCTACCGCAGACCAGCAGAGAAGAGTCCTGGGCCCTTTACTCTTATGTCTACAGCCTCCACAACCCACAAGTATATTTGTACTGCAATTCTAACCCTAGGGGGACTGCACCCAATGGCACAACCTTATCGCTAACTACGGGCTGCTTTTTTTTTTTCTTTTTTTGTTTTTTTTTGTTTTGTTTGATTGTTTGTTTGATGTTCCTTACCTTTTTGACCTGGAACTTCCACTCCACTCAGCTGCCGGCGGCCATCTGACGCATTTCCTGCATTGATGAGATCGGTTAGGCTGGCTGTCATCCTATCGACTCGGCTATGAGACGGAGTGTGGGTCCCAGCTCCATACTTAAATGTGCCCGCAGGAGGGCGTTTTTGCACCTATGTTTTGCGTGCTTGTAATATCTATGTACGAATTGATTGAATCTCTTATTTGTTTGTTGTACATTGCTGATTACTAATCTCTTATTGATCAGTTCTGGCAGTTAGAAATGTTCTGTTAAGACAAAGTTTAACATCTCCTAGGCATGACAGCACCCCCTGCTATGTGTTACGAGTGCCGCAGGTTTTTACCTCCTGCTTACGCCGCTACCCTCTCCCCCCCTCCTCGGGATGACGAATGTCCCGGGATAGGGGGCAGAATCACTATAGTGCCTCCTCCCACAGACCAAGATGGGTACTCGTTACTTGCATCTCCCCTTTGCAGGTCTCCGCAGTTACCACAGCCATGGTCTTCTACACACTCTACATTGCTCCCAACACATTGCCCTGCTAAGGTACTCACCCGTTGGGATAGTTTCTGGTCCCCTCCGGGCGATGCATAACTAACACCTCCTACTAAACCTCTACACGCCTCCCTGTGGTGGCGGCTCATATCCCGTTCGCTGCACATCACCCCTGGTTTCTGGTTTCAGAATCGGACAGTGGTGTAGTCACCCCTGTTGGGGCTCCCTCACTGCCCGTGCTCCATTCCACGCCGATTACTGACCCCCCGAGGTTGTCGGACACATAGTTCCACACCTCTTCGGATTTTCCCCAGATACATACACCCCTAAACCACATCCTTCTCCGGTATACCGGACTTCACCTCCCCTCCCTCCCTTATCCCCTTCTTGCCTCTCCCCTTCTCTGCCAATGGCGGGCCCGCAGAATACTAGCATTCACATGGACTCGTCTCAGAAGCAGCTGCACTCCCTCAAACTGCATTCCGTAAACATACGGGGACTTAACGTGCCCGAAAAGCGGTCCAAACTCCTCCATTCTCTACAACTAGCCAAAACACATATCGCACTTATACAGGAGACCCACTTCCGGACAGACTCTATTCCCAAACTAAAAAACCATTTGTTCCCCACAGCCTTCCATTCCTCCAATTTGGAGGCTAAATCAAAAGGTGTCACTATACTTATTTCTAAACATTGCCCAATCCAAATTTCTGACGTACAAACTGATCCGTTAGGTCATTTTCTCTTCATCAAAGGCACCTTGCGCCAATTACATATCACTATTGCCAACATCTACGCTCCTAACACAGGCCAAGTCACCTTCTTTCATAACACCTCCCAGCAACTTTCTGGCTTCCAATCGGGGACCCTCATCGTGGGTGGCGATTTCAACGTACCCTTAACCCCCTCTCTGGACACATCCAATGGGGCCTCCTCCCTATCCTACCGGGCATTAAGGTTGATCAAGCAACAGTTACACAACCTACTTCTTCATGATACTTGGCGCACATTACATCCCAAAGAAAAAGATTTTACTTTCTTCTCTACTCCACACAATAAGTACTCTAGACTTGACCACTTCTTTCTTTCACAGACAGACCTCTCGCACCTCTCTACAGCAACCATAGAACCGGCCACACTCTCAGACCACAACCCCATCTCCATGACCTTACGTTGGAACTCACCCAACATAAAGACACGCATCTGGTGACTAGACAGCTCTTTACTGACTGATGAGACGAACATTCAAAGACTGACCACTTGCCAACTTTTTTCAAGATAACTCTGCTCCAGACATAGCACCCACAGTCACATGGGTGGCGCACAAATGTGTCATCCGCGGAGAACTAATTTCCATAGCTGCACACCGAAACAAACTTACAAACACCCGCATGGAGGAGTTAACATCTCGCATCCGCGCTCTAGAACAGACACATAAGGCTTCCCTAGCTATCGCATCACTGGAAGACCTCTCCCAGGCTAGGGAGGAATTCTTAGAAGCACTGACTGAAACAGTTAAACGCAAGTTCGCATTGTCACAAAAACTCTACTACGAATTCGGCAACAAAGCCGGTAAACTTCTGGCGAGGGCTCTTCAAACCAAAAAAGCCTCTCATACCATCCACAAGCTCATCAATCCCAATGGAGAGGCAGTGGTCACCAATGAAGGCATCTCGGCACAATTCGTCCAATATTTTACAAAATTATATAACCTTCCACGTACCCAGACGACAGACACAGCGGGTGATTGTATGAAAACACTTACCGACTTCTTAGCACAATTCAGCCCTACCCCGCTCTCCCTGGAGGACTCACATACACTTGATCTTCCAATATCACCAAACGAAATCCTCGAGGCCTTAAAACAAAATGAAGACAGGCAAAAGCCCGGGGCCGGATGGCCTCACAACAGCCTACTACAAATCATTCCCGAATATCCTTGTACCACATTTAACCAAAGCACTTAATGACCTTACAACAACTTCGACCGCTCACAAAGATTTAATGGAAGCCCATATTACACTTATTCCAAAACAGGGCAAGGACCCCACATTAGTTCCCAACTATCGCCCCATATTGCTCCTTAACGTGGATTTAAAACTATACGCTAAAGTTCTAGCCAACCGTATTCTCCCCTTTATTCCATCCCTAATTTCTCTTGACCAGGTAGGTTTTGTCCCTGGCCGAGAGGCCAGAGACAACACCACAAAGACACTCAACATTCACCACTGGCTTACCAAAACAGCTACACAAGGATTCTTTCTCTCCCTGGATGCAGAGAAGGTGTTTGATCGGGTCGCCTGGGATTACATGGAAGCCACCCTAAGGGTAGCTGGCCTTCCACCACGCATGTTACAAATGATTCTATCCCTATACGCCTCCTCGACCGCTAGACTGCTGATTAATGGTGGCTCGTCGGACGCTTTCTCTGTATCCAATGGGACCCGCCAGGGGTGCCCCCTATCACCTCTAATTTTCATTATGACAATGGAACCCTTACTCCGTAAACTGAGACATAATCCTGCTATCAGAGGGATTGACATCCAACAAAAGCAATATAAACTAGCGGCTTACGCCGACGATATCTTACTCTTCCTGACGGACCCTATAACGACTATCCCTAACCTCCTTGCGGACTTTGCTCTTTTCAAAAACTTATCCAATCTTCAAATAAATTTTGAAAAATCCAAAGCCCTCAATATCACTCTACCAACTGAGACGGTAGACCTTTGCCGTAGTAACTTTCCGTTCGTCTGGGAAAAATTTGAAATCACATACCTGGGGATCAAAATTACTACCCATCTAAGGGACCTGTACGCCAAAAATTTCCCTCCACTGATTAGATCCATCCAAGATGACCTAAAGAAATGGAATCTAGGTTCATTTTCTTGGATGGGCAGAATCGCAATATTAAAGATGAATATTCTACCCAGACTTCTCTATCTCCTCCAAGCCATCCCGATCACACTACCAACTTCTTTCTTTGCCTCCTACAAACTTCTCTGCAGGACCTTTGTGTGGGCCTCCAAACATTCACGCCTTAGCTGGGACAGGTTAGTTCTTCCCAAACAAAGGGGGGGACTGGGTCTCCCGGATCTCTAAAAATACTATTGGGCCTGCCACCTGACCAGACTGGTGGATTGGCATGTACACCGTCCCTCAAAGGACTGGATTGCCTTGGAAGCTTTGTTCGCAAACCTCCCCATCGCCAATGCACCTTGGATGAACCACACCAATGTTCCCAGAGAACTCACCTCACACCCTCTCATTGGTACCACACTCTCTCTTTTCAAAAGAGCTTGCACATTGCTCGTCCTTTCACCCTCACCAGGCCCCATGACCCCTTTGGACAATAACCCAGACTTCCCCCTGGACTCACCTTAAAAGACCCAACCTTGGATACTCATATCTCGCAAGCTAGGGCGCAGAACTTCTATCACCATGGGATTCTCCTCCCTTTCCACACTCTTTCGGCCACAATGCCTAACCATGACATACCCTTTTAAAAATATTTACAAGTGAGACATTTCCTTCAGTCATCCAGACAATCTTCTCTCTGGCACAGGGATCTCACTCAGTTCGAATCTCTCTGCACCTCTACAGAACCTTAGGGTCACCTAATTTCTGTAAACTACTCCCTTCTGTTTTCAGGTCATAAGGTCAAGGAGGACAAAATTATACAACAGTGGGAAAAAGAACTGACATTAGACCTCACTCCCACAGACTGGGATCACATATTCACCCTCATGCATAAAGGCTCCATCAACGTCATGACACAGGAAAATAGATACAAATTGTTCTCAAAATGGTATCGGACCCCCGACAAGGTACATCATTTCCACCCCTCGGTCCCGCCGACATGCTGGAGGTGTAATGACTCTCGTGGTACTCTGCTCCACATATGGTGGGAATGCACCCTTATACAACCATTCTGGTCAGAAATCCATCGGCTAATTTCCCAAATCACTACATACACCCCAGACTTTTCTCCCGCCCGCTACCTATTACATCTCACCCCAGGGTCCCCCATCTCCTACAAAAAATTTCTAACTATAGATCTGATCAACGCAGCCAACCTGTGTTTCCCTGCGCATTGGGGAAATCCCGCCCCTCCCACGGTAGAGGAATGGATCCGCAGGGTGGACAGGATAGCGAATATGGAACAACTCATTGCCCAAGCCAACGATACACCCACTAAATTCCAGACCACCTGGGCATGTTGGCTTCATTACAGACATCCCTAAACACGCTCGACCTTGCCCCCTTCATCTCCTCATAATCCCTGAAAAATTTCTGCAGCCTGTCCCCTACTGTCCTCCCCCAAAACTCACCCGCCCCTCTATCCCCTATTACCCCATTCTCCCCCCCACGAACGACATTGAGCTGACATATTCATGCACACCAGAACTGATCATAACATTTTCTTACACACTCACTATCCTTCCTTTTTCGTCACTAACAGATCTCCCCCACACGACTGACTCTCCTCAGGCTCTGTTTATTCTTCAGGTGTACTTATTCTCTATCTGAAAATCCCTCCGTAACTCGTCAGACCGTCATAGTTAAACATATCCTATGCCTCGTCCTGCTCCTCCCTTTTCGTTCACAGCGAAGGTCCCATTTAGGGGTGAACGAAAACGGAGTTGCTCACAAACCGGTCTGATTCACCTCCGCACAATACATCCGATTTCATTGAGCCAACACCCATAGTTCATATATAGTGATATTTAATTTGTTAACTGTCAGGGCCTTATGCCCGTACTCTCTTTCTATCAACTGCTCTTGTATTTCCTGTATTTATCTATCAATGCCTATTGAAAATGTGCGATTTGCTTCACTGAGCTGTACGTCAAACTCTACTTGTTATTCTGTAAAATTTCAATAAAATCTTTTGAAAAAAAAAAGTAGAGTCCTACTGGCCAGAGCCCTACAAGCCAAAAAAAGCTCTCAATATGATCTGACAAATTCAGAACCCTGATGGTACACATTCCACAAGCAACAAAGACATAGCGACATGTTTTGAACAATATTACTCCAAACTATATAACCTATCCAATTTGAAACAGCCTCTAGATCCTCCTACACCCAGAGCCACAATAATCAGAGATTTCCTGAAACAGTACTCCCCCAACCCCTTTCCTCAAAATACAACTCAGTCCCTGGAACTTCCTATTTCAGCGGAAGGGCTAACACAAGTGATCAAACAATTGAAAGCAGGAAAGAGCCCTGGCCCAGATGGCTTCACAGCCATATACTACAAAATCTTTATGAACACTTACCGCTCCATACCTCTCTGCATTTAACTCTCTCACATCTACAACGCTTCCCTCAAACCGTCTCTTAGAAGCCCACATAACCGTCTTGCCCAAAGATGGCAAGGACCACACTCTAGTCTCTAACTACCGTCCCATCTCCCTTCTCAGTGTAGAGACCAAAATCTTTGTGAAAACACTATCAAACCGCCTTCTCCCCCTTATCCCGTCACTAGTGTCCACAGACCAAGTGGGCTTCATTCCTGGCCGAGAAGCCAGGGACAACACCATCAAGGCCATCAATCTTTACCCCTGGCTAACCTCCTCCAAAAAAAGTGGCTTCTTTCTCTCATTGGATGCGGAGAAGGCATTCAACAGAGTAGCTTGGAACTTCAAAGAAGAGACCCTCAAGGCCATTGGCATGAGAGACAACATGCTCCACCTGATCCAGTCACTATACACAAATCCGACTGCACAAGTAAAAGCCAATGTCTACCTGTGGAATGCCTTCTCCATCCGGTACAGAACACGCCAGGGTTGCCCTTTATCCCCTCTTCTCTACATTCTCACTCTAGAGCCCTTTCTCAACCATCTCAGAGACAATCCCAATATCAAAGGACTTGTGGTCTCGGGACGTGAATTTAAAATTGCAGACTTTGAAGATAATATTTTATTATTTTAATCAGTTCCCCACATTACCCTCCCAAACTTGTTAAAGGACTTTGCACATGTTCAAAACATCTCCATCCTCAAAATCAATTTTTATAAATCCTACGCCCTGAACATCTCCTTACCCAAAGACACAGTAACCGGATGTCAAAACAATTTCTCATTTATCTGGAAATCCAAGGCAATTACATACCTAGGTATCCAACTTCCAGTGTGCCTTTCTGACCTACAGTATATGCACTAAACTTTACACCAATACTAGCATCCATAAAAACAGATCTACAAAAATGGGATGTTCCCTCCTTCTCCTGGTTTGGAAGAGCTGCAATATTGAAAATGAACGTCCTTCCTAGATTGCTATACATCATGCAAGCCATTCCCATCTACTTACCCCCTACATTCTTCTCTACATACAAATATATATGTACAAAATTTCTATGGCACAACAAATGTCCACACAAATACGAACACCTCACAGTCCCCAAATCCAAAGGGGGCATAGGCCTCACTGATCTACGCAACTACTATAGAGCCTGCCTTCTTACAAGGATAGTGGACTAGAACATCCATGCAGACATAAAACAATGGGTTACACTGGAAGAATCCCTCTCCTCTATCCCCCTAGCCTCAGTACCTTGGCTACACCCAAAGCATATCCTGGCCACCACCGACGATCACATGCTTATAGGACCCACATTGCACTGCTTTCAGGAAGTGAGTAACAAACATTCCCTATCATCCACACCAGGGCCCTTGACCCCACTCAGTCTCAATCCTGTCTTCCCACCAGGAATGTCCAAACAATTCCTCTCTACCTCATGGCCTCATAAACATATCCTAGCCAAACACTTTTTCCAAAAAGACACATTCAGGAACAGAGAAGACCTTGCTTGCCAAAGGATAGATGGTAAATTCCCCTTGTGGATATACCTGAAAATACGACACTTTCTCCAAAGTCCAAACCACATTGGACACGACACCTTACCCCTATAAAAATACTATGCTCTGAAAAGACCTCACAAAGACATCTTATCTCAACAATTTACCCATTATTCTTTACTAGGGATGAGCTTCGACTCGAACATCAGCTGTTCACCAGTTCGCCGAACAGCGAACAATTTGGGGTGTTCACGGCAAATTCAAAAGCCGTGGAACACCCTTTTAAAGTCTATGGGAGAAATCAAAAATCCATACCAGACCCTTATCCGAGCACGCAACCTGGCAGGCCACAGGAAAAGGGGGGGATGAGAGACCGCCCCCCCTGAACCATACCAGGCCACATGCCCTCAACATTGGGAGGGTGCTTTGGGGTAGCCCCCCAAAACACCTTGTCCCCATGTTGATCCCCACAACCCTTGCCCGGTGGTTGTGGGGGTCTGCGGGCGGGGGGCTTATCGGAATCTGGAAGCCCCCTTTAACAAGGGGACACCCAGATCCCGGCCCTCCCCCCTGTGTGAAATGGTAAGGGGGTACTTTTACCCCTACCATTTCACAAAAAAACTGTCAAAAATGTTAAAAATGACAAGAGACAGTTTTTGACAATTCCTTTATTTAAATGCTTCTTTTTCTTCTATCTTCTTTCTTCTTTTTTCTATCTTCCTTCGGTTTCTTCCTCCATCTTCTTCTTCTTCTGGTTCTTCTGGTTCTACCTCCGGTGTTCTCATCCGGAACCTACCTCCACGGCGTCAGCGTCTTCTTCCCTTCTTTTCCTCGGGCCGCTCCGCATCCATGATGGCGTAGAGGGAGGCTCCCGCTGTGTGTCGCTTCTCCTCTTCTGATGGTTCTTAAATAACGGGGGGCGGGGCCACCCAGTGACCCCACCCCCCTCTGACGCACGGGGACTTGAAGGGGACTTCCCTGTGGCATTCCCCGTGATGTCAGAGGGGGACGGGGTCAGCTGTTACGTAACCCCACCCCCTTCTGATATCACGGGGAATGCCACAGCGAAGTCCCCGTCAAGGCCCCGTGCGTCAGAGGGGGGCGGGGTCACCAGGTGTCTCTGCCCCCCCGTTATTTAAGAACCGTCAGAAGAGGAGAAGCATCACACAGCGGGAGCCTCCCTCCATGCCGTTATGGATTTCGGAGCGGCCCGAGGAGAAGAAGATAAGAAGACGCCGCAGAGGAAGATGCTGGACGAGAACTCCGGAGGAAGAACCAGAAGAACAAGAAGATGGAGGAAGAAACCAAAAGGAAGATAGAAGATAGAAGGAAGAAGATAGAAGAAGCATTTAAATAAAGGAATTGTCAAAAACTGTCTCTTGTCATTTTTAACATTTTTTACACTTTTTTTGTGAAATGGTAAGGGTACTTTGTACCCCCTTACCATTTCACACAGGGGGGAGTGCCGGGATCTGGGGGTCCCCTTGTTAAAGGGGGCTTCCAGATTCCAATAAGCCCCCCGCCCGCAGACCCCCACAAACCACCGGGCAAGGGTTGTGGGGATGAGGCCCTTGTCCCTATCAACATGGGGACAAGGTGTTTGGGGCTACCCCAAAGCAACCTCCCAATGTTGAGGGCATGTGGTCTGGTATGGTTCAGGAGGGGGGGAGCTCTCTCGCCCCCCCCTCTTTTCCTCTAGCCTGCCAGGTTGCGTGCTCGGATAAGGGTCTGGTATGGATTTAAAAAAAAAAATTGGCCGGGGTTCCCCTTAATATCCATGCCAGACCTGAAGGGCCTGGTATGAAATTTAGGGGGACCCCCACATCATTTTTTTTTTTAAATTTTGGTTCGGGTTCCCCTGTGAGGAATTCCAATGCCGTTTTTATCAATGAACTTTTATGTGTATTGTCGGACCGGCAATTCATTAATAGCCGCGAGTAGTTTTAAATGACTTTTTTTCCTTTGAAATGCTGTCAGACTGTTCTAAACACGGGAAACATGCGCCCCTTTACAGGCATACTATAGACACCCACCAGGTACAAAATTTAAAGTGATATTACACTTTTATTGTTTCAATTTAAGCATTATTAAAATCACTGCTCCCGAAAAAACGGCCGTTTTAAAACTTTTTTTTGCATTGATCCATGTCCCCTGGGGCAGGATCCAGGTCCCCAAACACTTTTTATGACAATTCCATACATATAAGCCTTTCAAATTAGCACTTTTGATTATTCATGTTCGTGTCCCATAGACTTTAACGGTGTTCGCACAAATTTTTTGCCTGTTCGCAAGTTCTGGTGCAAACCGAACAGGGGGGTGTTCGGCTCATCCCTATTCTTTACCAAACACCCCGTACACAACAAGACATGCCAATTTTGGGAAAAAAAACTTGCTCTAGAAATCACGGAAGAACAATGAGAATGAATCTATGAGAACATCCTTAAAAGATTGACAAATGTATCAACTCAGGAAAATGGTTATAAGATCCTAACTCGACGGTACAGAGTCCCAACCACTATACACAAATTTGCTCCATCAGTCTAACTTATGTTGGAGATGCACCTCTACACCAGGCACTCTCATACACATCTGGTGGGCATGCTCCATCATCCAACGGTTCTGGAGAGAAGTCTGTGACGTCACATCAAGAGTCTCTACCCGGGCTTTGGACTTTTCCCCTGCCCAACTTCTCTTACACCACACCGCATTACCCAGACACTCTTATCATAGATCTCTAGTCATGCACATGATAAATGCAGCTAAGTTATGTACCCTAGTCTTGTGGGACAAGACACATGCCCCCTCAATCAAAGAATAGTTTCAGAGAATCAACAAAATCATCGAAATGGAAGAGCTTATAGCCACCTCTCATGACAATATCTCCAAACACACAGCCCGCTGGGCTTGTTGGTACCACTTTAAAACTACCTCAGAACACACTGTAACATCCGGGGTTGGTTAAGCTTAAAGGTAGAGCTTACCAGTGAGCTGAGTCCACGCCAGATATGCAGTTTTAAGGGCTTGTAGGCCCACTTTTATTTAAGAAAGAAAATGTCCGATAACAGAAGAGTTGCCCACACAGGGGTTTCAGCTTTCCACAGCAACAATGGAAGTTCAATCAACAATACCAAGCCACCTGGCTCTCTTTAGCAGCACTGCTGCTCAGACTTATGCTTCAGCCCTGTCGGCTCTATAACAGAGTTCCTGTACACCCAGTACCTCAGCTCTCTTTTCCAGCTTCCTTTTCCAGCCCACAGCCTTGGACCCTCTGTCTACTCTGACAGACAGACCTGTGTAGACATGCACATTTCTCCCTTGCTTGCCTGGACTCCTCGGGAGGGTGGAGCCCAGAACTATGGTCAAGTGTCTACAAATAGCCCAACACACACCTGACCAGTCAGTATGCTGGTGGATCTCAAAACCTGGACCCAGGACTGGGGATTTCATCCCACCTGGATCGCTACAAAATCCCCGGGCTCCAGGTCCCAAAGTGGACTTTAGTAAACAATGAGGAAACTGAAAGGCCAGTTTCCTCCCAAATAAGCAAATAAACTGGAGCCCCTCAACCTGCCTGGTTGAGAATCCTGCGTCCAAATACTGGTGGGATATCACACCACCACAACACCATATGCCCACACCCCCCCTATGCTGGATCAACAATCATAATCATGCTCTCTTGATAGGTAGTGTTGGATGGGTCGAGGATGAGATTAGGGTTTGATTGGAGGTGCATGCACCCCCTGTCTTGATCCATCCCCCTCCTATCGCTCATCTTGTACATAACTATAACTCTTACCTAGAATCATTCTTTTCCACCCCGCTCTCTCCACCCTGCCTTCCTATACCCAAATATTATAATCATTCAATGTGACCAGCTGGACTGTCAACCTTGGATATACCCCCAACCCCAAACAACATCCACCCTATGACATTAGCCACTCTGCAAATTAATCTACTCCCCCACATTATCCTAGTATAACCTATCTATTCAACCCCGTCGGTCTCAAGAAGTCAGCTCAACTCATACCAGAATCAATATCAGTAAGATTCTGACTGCTCTAATTAAATGGGCTTCACAGGCCTAAACAACATAAACTTTTGTATATTCAATAATACATACAACTTTCGAATATTTACAACCGTTTCTGTTCTGTCTTACACTCTCCTCACATTAGGTCAAAACGTTTATCACTGTTACAATTGAGGAATTCAGACAGTTCTTAAGGCCTATGGACCCATGTAACTTTGGTTTATCTATTCTTGTATCTTTGAATACCTCTAATAAAATATTTTGGAAAGAAAAAAATGATACTATCATTTCTTCTGGCTTTGCTCATTATGGCTTCCTTCAGTTGTAAGTTTTGCAAGCAGTAGATGATATCCCTTGGTGGGGCAGCATAAGGCACTCACTCTATATTATTTTGTCTGCCCCTGTTGTCCAGGTCCTCTAGGTGCCTGTTCATTTCAATTGGGTGGAATGAGTGGGAAGCAGCCAGACATTCCAGCCTGTGCAGTTTCCTATCTCTGTGTTTTCCTGTAGTCTCCACAGCAGCTAGCTTCTCAGTAAGGACCAACAGATTGGATTTAAGGTCTGTTATGGCCGCGGAGAAGGTGGACTTTTTGCCGGCTGCAAAGCCTGACATGTCAGCATAGGTTAAGGGTTGATTCAAATGTTTGTATCCCCTACCTGTGTCCTCTTTGGCTGACTGAGAGTCCTCACTGAAGTCCTCCCCCTCCCTCTGGGCCTGCACCATTTTGTTCCCCACTATGCTGCCACATGAGGATGACTGGGACTTGAATAATGATATGTTTCGGGCCGACGAAGCTGCCATGCTGCGCCGGGATCGAGACTGCAAGGTCTGGTTTGGTTTGCCCATTTTGAGGGTGATCTGTGCTCGGTGTCAGGCTGTAGGCTGGATTTCTTAAGTGAGCTCTGCTAGTGTGCCATGCCCCCCACATGACTTTTTTTAACTCTCCTAGAAGCCAGCAGCATTTTTGCAATAATAAAATAATTTATTCTGGCCATTGAAATTATTTAATGCTTAAGCACTAGCATTTAGGCCTGATTCACACCTATGCAGGTTGCAGTTTGCATATTCCAGATGTATTTTGCGTTTTTCAATACATGTTTTTGATCCATTGAAGTCTATGGAACCAAAAAACAGAAAAACGTCCCTGGCCCTTTCCAATAAATGCAAAGATGTGAACTACATCCATAAAGCATGTTTAGCACCTTCTAGCAGCATCAAACATTTTTTCTGCCCAAACTCTGCTGCTCCTGATTACACTAGCAGTGTTTTTTTTCCTGCCTCTAAGGCTCCATTCACACTAGTGCGTTTTTTGATGCATTTTGCATTTTGCAGAAATGCATGGGAATTTTTTAACATGGGTTCCTATGGAACATGTTCACATCAATGCATTTTTGTATCTCTGCATTTTTGGAAAGGGTCAGGGACTTTTTTTCATGCAAAATACAGCGTTTTGCATGTAATAGAATTCAATGGACAAGCATCAAAAACGCAAGTGCACTGTTTTTGCAGCGTTTTTGCAGCGTTTTTTATGCGTTTTTGCCGTTTTTTTTTTTTAATTTTTTTTTTTAATTTTTTTTAAGACTGTAAAAAAAAACTGTAAAAAAAAAAAAAAAAAAACCGCAAATCGCGGCAAAAACGCCACAAAAACACTGCAAGCATGAAAAAAACCCTCCAAAAACGCTCAAAAGCAACATGCATAGGTGTGAATCGAGCCTGAGGCTCCATTCACACTAGCGCGTTTTTTGATGCATTTTGCAGAAATGCACGGGAATTTTTTAACATGGGTTCCTATGGAACATGTTCACATCAATGCATTTTTGTTTCTCTGCATTTTTGGAAAGGGTCAGGGACTTTTTTTCATGCAAAATGCAGCGTTTTGCATGTAATAGAATTCAATGGACAAGCATCAAAAACGCAAGTGCACCGTTTTTGCAGCATTTTTGATGCGTTTTTGGTGCGTTTTTGATGCGTTTTTGCCGGGGTTTTTTTTAATTTTTTTTTTTAAAGACTAAAAAAAAAACTGTAAAAAAAAAAAAAAAATAAAAACGCAAAACGCAAATCGCGGCAGAATCGCGGCAAAATCGCGGCTCAAAAACGTGGCAAGCATGAAAAAAAACCTCCAAAAACGCTCAAAAGCAACATGCATAGGTGTGAATCGAGCCTAAGGCTCCATTCACACAAAGGCCTGATTCTCACCTATGCATTTTTTTGTACTTTTTGCATTTTTCAGATTTGCACTACAGTCCATTTAACATGGTTTCCTATGGAACACGTTCTGTAGTGCAAATCTGCAAAATGCAAAAAGCACTAAATATGCATAGGTGTGAATCAAGCCTAATGCTTTTTTTGATGCATTTTGCAGAAATGCATGGGAATTTTTTTAACATGGGTTCCTATGGAACATGTTCACATCATTTTTTTGCCTCTGCGTTTTTGGAAGGGGTCAGGGACTTTTTTCATGCAAAATGCAACGTTTTGCATGTAATAGAAATCAATGGACCAGCATCAAAAACACAAGTACAGCGTTTTTTTTTTTTACACTGTATACAGTATAAAAAAACTGTAAAAAAAAAAAATAAAAAAGCAAAACGCAGCAAAAACGCTGTAAAAACGCTGTTCAAAAACGCAGCAAGCACCACAATAAACACTGCAGAAATGCTCAAAAGCAACATGCATAGGTGTGAATTGAGTCTAAGGCCTGGTTCACACCTTTGCAGGTTGCAGTTTGCATATTGCAGGTGCATTTTGTGTCTTTCAATACACGCTTTTGATCCATTGAAGTCTATGGAACCCAAAACCAGAAAAATTCACTGGCCCTTTCCATAAAATGCACAGATGTCAACTACATTCATAGGAAACCATGTTAAATGGACTGTAGTGTGTTTCTGCAAAACTGAAAATGCACTAAAAAATGCATAAGTGTGAACCAGGTCTAAAAGCTCCTACAACTAAACACTGCTAAAAGCCTATGTGTGCATAGACACATAGGCTAACATGGAGGGGTGTTTAGAGGCAAAAAAAAAAAATGCCAGACCGCCCAAGAGGTAGCTGTAAAATCATCCAGTGTGCATGAGGCTTAAAGTGTATGTTACCGAAAAATGTATTGCTACATGTACAGTATGTGTCTGTGTGTTCATCAGTGGTGGCCAGTCCATTAGGGGTGCTCGGGTGCCGCCCCTTTTCTCCTCACCACCCCCTATATGCATGGATAGATTTATGCATAGTATGAATATATCCATGGCCGCCGTGGCCACCCCTATTCATGCGCCTTTAAGGGCACCGGGCGCATGAATTACAGCAGGTTTTTTTTTAAGCACCTCATTAGAGCCAGAGGCTCTAACAGGCTTCAAAATAGGGTGGGCTCGGGTCACAGAGTGTGCTCTCTGATCCCACCCAGGTGTGTTACAACAGTGAATAAATAATCACTGTTGAAACACTGATCCTCAATCCGGCCAATCGAAAACGGGTGTGAGACCTGTTTTCCAATTGGCCAAAAAGAGAAGACTCCTGATTGGCCATGAGGATGAGGGAGGAAACAGAAGCCACAGTGATGACCCATGGAGAGCAGGAGAATGGGAGGCCGTCACCAAGCAGGGGAAGCTGCAGGTGATGGGGTAAGTGCTACTTACTGAGTGACTGATGGGGGGG
Organism: Lithobates clamitans; assembly: GCA_037952925.1. Lineage (NCBI taxonomy): Eukaryota > Metazoa > Chordata > Amphibia > Anura > Ranidae > Lithobates > Lithobates clamitans. The sequence goes on along the minus strand of JBBGZY010000008.1, from coordinate 9,637,936 downwards.
TTGGCATACTGTTTGACACCCTCCCAAAAAAATTCCACTGGTGTGCATGTACATGTTTAAAAATCCAAGCCTCCTTTCTTTTTTTTTCAGCATGTGTAGAAATAGTAGGTGATCCTGATTAGGAATGAGTTATGGGTTGGAGCCCATTGTAGACTGGACCCAAGCATGCTTGTGGACCGGGCAAACTATTTGGCCTGTTGGCCAGCATGGAAAATCTTGCTGCTTCTGCAGAAGTAAAGTGCCTTGCAAAAGTATTCAACCCCCTTGGCATTTTTCATGTTTTGTTGCCTCACAGCCTGGAATTAACATGGATTGTTTGAGGATTTGCATCATTTAATTTACAGAACATGCCCACAACTTTGAAGGACAAAATAACAGAAAAAGTCAATGTGCATAACTATTCACTCCCCTAAAGTCAATACTTTATAGAGCCACCTTTTGCGGATATCACAGCTTCAAGTCGCTTTGGATAAGTCTCTATGAGCTTGCCACATCTTACCAATGGGATTTTTGCCCATTCCTCCTTGCAAAACTGCTCCAGCTCCTTCAAGTTGGATGGTTTGTGCTTGTGAACAGCAATCTTTAAGTCTGACCACAGATTTTCTATTGTATTAAGGTTTGGGCTAGGCAATTCCAACACATTTACATGTTTCCCCTTAAACAACTCAAGTGTTGCTTTAGCAGTGTGTTTGGGGTAATTGTCCTGTTGGAAGGTGATCCTCTGTCCTAGTCTCAAATCACACACAGGGTGGTAGAGGCAGAGTGGTAGAGGCTTTGCTCAAGAATATCCTGTATTTAGCACCATCCTTCTTTCCCTCAACTCTGACCAGTTTCCCAGTTCCAACTGCTGAAAAAAGTCCCCACAGCATGATGCTGCCACCACCATGTTTCACTGTGGGAATGGTGTTTTTTGGGTGATGTGCTGGGTTTGCGCCAGACATAGCATTTTCTTTGATGGCCAAAAAGTTCAATTTTTGTCTCATCAGACCAGAGCACCTTCCCCCATACATTTTGGGAGTCTGCCACATGCCTTTTCGCAAACTCAAAATGTGCCATTTTATTTTTTGCTGAAGGTAATGGCTTTCTTCTGGCCACAAAGCCCAACTCTATGGAGCGTATGGCTTATTGTCATCCTATGTACAGATATTCCAGTCTCTGCTGTGGAACTCTGCAGCTCCTCCAGGGTTACCTTAGGTCTCTGTGCTGCCTCTTTGATTAATGCCCTCCTTGCCCAGCCCGTGAGTTTTGGTGTGCGACCGTCTCTTGGCAGGTTTGCTGTTGTGCCATGTTCTTTCCATTTGGTTATGATAGATTTGATAGTGCTCCTAGGCAGCATCAAAGATTTGGATATTTTTTATAACCTAACCCTGACCTACTTCTCAACAACATTGTCCCTTACTTGTTTGGAGAGTTCCTTAGTCTTCATGGCAGTGTCTGGTTAGTGGTGCCTCTTGCTTAAGTGTTGCAGCTTCTGGGGCCTTTCAAAAAGGTGTGTATATGTAATGACAGATCATGTGACACTTAGATTGCACACAGGTGGACATAGTTTCACTATTTATGTGACTTCTGAAGGTAATTGGTTGCACCACAGCTTTTTATGGGCTTCATAACATAGGGGGTGAATACATACGCACATGCCAATTATCAGTTTTTTTATTTCTGAAAAATAGTTTTATGTATATATTTTTTCTAATTTTAATTCACCAACTTAAACTATTGTGTTCTGATCCATCACATATCATTCATATTAAAAAAAACATTGAACTAAAGGCTGTAATGTAACAATATAGGTAAAAAGCCAAGGGGGTGAATACTTTGGCAAGGCACTGTAATTATTTCTTTATTGGTGGCATTTCTACAGATCATTGGTTGCTGAGATGCTGACAGCTGTTGACAACTTAAAAACCACTCTCCCACTGCTTGCCAGATTGTAAGCAAGTTGGAAGACATCCTGTGACACATCCTGTCAGGACCTGGTTCACCTGCTGTTGGCAGTGTGGGTCCCTGGACTGAAAGCTGTAGATCCAGTGACCACCAGCAGGTGTCTCACAGCAGCCAGCAGGTTCCTGCAATCAGTTCCACCTGGCTTCAGCTGCTGGGAGGGTACTTAGGTCCCACTTCTGCATTCTGTTTGCCATTTGCTCCTCTAGCTTGCATTCTGTTCCCTGCTGCCTTACTCTTGCCCCCCTTCTTCCTATTCCAAGTCCTGACCCTCCTCCAGTCCTTGCATCCCTGATATTCCCTGTTACCTGTGTCTATCATTAGTTTATATTTTGTATATATTCTAAAGTTAGTTTAGGTTTCTGTTACTTAGGCTTTTTGGGTGTGAGTCATTTGTTTATGTTTGTCCTTTGCTGGTGCGTGCATTTCATTTGCTTGCCATTAATAAATGTACTTCATTATACATTGTTTGGTCCCAGATTCCTTGTGTAGCTACATATATCTGGTCATCTCCTGTGGCGACTCCTGACATAACACTTACGTCCTAACAACCAGATCAGCTACACCTGGGAACTGGGAGTCATTTGCTTTAAAGATTTGATTTCCTTTTTGTCAAGATGCTTCAAATGCAGGTTATTTGTCATGTGCAACTTGTATTAGGAAATGAAGATCTTTGTTGCTCATGTTGGCAGGATCTCACTAGTGAGGAACTGTTGGGAAGCATTCTGACAGCACATGCTTTGGTTGATGAGGGCAGGTTTATACTTTGTGAAAGGTCTTTTCTCAATTTTTATTTCTGCTTACCTCCCAGGGCCATGATGTTTTCATGCCTCCCGTGACGTTTTACTAAATGCAGGACCCTGCATTCACTATATCTGGACTTCCACAGTACACAGAACATGGAAATACAATTATGTTTGTAAATATAAACTGCTAAATACCTTTTCTTGTCAGGAGTATATAGCAGTCTTGTGACTTCTATCAGTGTCTGGTTAAAGCTTGTAGGAGTTTTTATTCTCCCCTGATTGTCCTGTGAGAATGTAGGACCCCTGACCCTCTGTCTGGACAGGGCTGATTGCATGTGATCATCACAGGACCAATCTCCCAAGAAAAAAAACCTCTCTACACAGCAAACTGAGCATGTGCAGCTTGTCCCCTAGCTTTGTAAATATCAGGAGGATAGGAGATGATCAGAGAAGACCGGATTGAACAGCCTTTTCACACAATGCAGAGGATTAACCCGTTAAGTTTCCCAGTGAGTATAACAAGTATGCTCTACTGCATATACAGACTGATTTTGCTGTTGTGGGTTTAGTAACACTTTAATTATGCTTCATGTTTAATTTCTGGGATGGTTGCTAATAGGGCTGAAACAACTAATCGATTAATCGACAACTAATCGATTATGAAATTAATCGATTACTATTTTCATAATCGATTAATCGGCCAGTAACATAATGGGGTTGAAAAAAACCTAAAATGAGCCCTTTATAGTACAAAATGAGCAAATAATCGCTACTGCAAATATTACTTTCACAGTTCTACACTAAAAAAAAATAACCCCTTACAGTAGTGATTATCTGCTTTTTTTGTACTATAAAGGGCTAATTTTAGTTTTTTTCGCCCCATTATGTTACTAAACGTCTTAGACCTGGTTCACATCTATGTGTTTTTTGGTGCTTTTTGCAGAAACGCACTACAATTCATTCACACGGTTTCCTATGGGACACGTTCACGCAAAACGGTGATTTTTTGGTTCAATATACTTCAATAGAGAAGCTGCAGAAAAGCATGTAATGCGTTTTTGCAGCAATATGTGTTTTTTAATCTGCCCAACAACAAGTTGGCCAAAAAAAATGCAAAAACGCAAATCACAGCAAAATCACGTGCACAACAATCAAAACGCACAGCAAAAAGCACTGCAGAAACAGATGAAAAGCAAACTGCATAGGTGTGTACTGAGCCTTATGCTGGCCACACGGATCAATTTTCAGATGAGAATATTCAGACGAAAAATCTTTGTACATTTGCTGAATGAAAGAACGAACGTTCTTAAAATTACATTTTTTTTGAAGGAAGACATTGTTTTTGTTTTTAATAAAAAAAATTTGATCACTGAGTCTGATGATATTTACCAGATTCACCCTTTAATAGTATGTACAGTAGGGGTGCTGAAATTAATCGTTGCATCGATGCATCGCGATTCGGGTGTCCCCGATGCGGCATCGATGCATAAAACCCCGAAAATCGATGTTTGGTGACGTCATTAGTAGCCCCGCCCCTCCCGGGAAAGCGCTCGAGAAAATTTGAAAAACCGTCTTTATTTTAATAATTATATTACAAAGGATGGTGTGCACTGTGCCCCCGCTGTATGTGCTTTTTTAAAAAACAATTTAACTTCATACCGAACTTCGCCGGTATACGATCATGTGACTCCCGGCCCGCCCCGCCCCTCTCCGCTCTTTTCTTCGCTCTCCGCTTCCGTCTCCTGAGTCCTGACGTCAGCGGGGATTTCTCAGTCCCGCCCGCCTCTCTTCTGATACGATAACTATAGTCAGCGGGCGGGACTGAGAATTCCCCGCTGACGTCAGGACTCAGGAGACATGTGAGCGGAGAGCAGAGAGGGAAGAGGAGAGCGGAGAGGGGCGGGACGGCCGGGAGTCACATGATCGTATACCGGCGAAATTTGGTATGATGTGACAACGTTTTTTAAAAGCACATACAGCGGGGGCACACCATCCTTTGTAATATAATTATTAAAAGAAAGTAATTGGGGGGGGGTCAGTGATGGCTGCGTTTGGCGGGCACAGGTGGCTGCATTTGGGCACAGGTGGCTGCATTTGGGCATAGGTGGCTGCGTTTGGTGGGCACAGGTGGCTGCGTTTTGGAATAGGTGGCTGCGTTTGGTGGGCACAGGTGGCTGCGTTTTGGCACAGGTGGCTGAGTTTGGGCACAGGTGGCTGAGTTTGGCGGGCACAAGTGGCTGCGTTTTGGCACAGGTGGCTGAGTTTGGCGGGTACAAGTGGCTGCGTTTTGGCACAGGTGGCTGAGTTTGGCGGGTACAAGTGGCTGCGTTTTGGCACAGGTGGCTGAGTTTGGCGGGCACAAGTGGCTGAGTTTGGGCACAGGTGGCTCAGTTTGGCTGGCACAAGTGCCTGAGTTTGGGCACAGGTGGCTGAGTTTGGCGGGCACAAGTGGCTGCGTTTGGGCACAGTGGCTGCGTTTGGGCACAGGTGGCTGCATTTGATGGGAACAGGGGGCTGCGTTTGACGGGCACAAGTGGCTGTGTTTGACGGGCACAGATGGCTGCGTTTGACGGGCACAGATGGCTGCGTTTGACGGGGGAGGTTCAGTATTTTTCAGTTTGTTTGCACCCCTCAAAAAAATTTTGAGCACCAGCCGCCACTGGTCAGCACAGAGACAGTACAGGGAACTTCACAGGGCTGTTTGTCATCTGTGGATTCTTTCCCTTTTGACCTCCCAGCAGCCGTGTGTGTGAATCTCTGTACCCTGTAGTGCACCGGATTACTGCACTTTTTAGGGAGTGAGGTTATTTTTAATTCAAAGCGGAGTTCCAGTCAATTTTTTGTTTATTAGAAGTCAGCAGCTACAAAAAAAGTGCATGTTCTGACTTTTAATAAAAAGACACTCACCTGTCCCACAATCCAGCGACGTGGCCACCCAAACCCTCCCTTCTCTCCCCCGCCTGTCCACAGCGCTGGCAATACTACTGTGGGCATCCGGCTGTGACAGCTTGCAGCTTCACAGCCGGGTGCGCATGTCTCACTGTGCTGTCCTGCATAGCCGGGCAATCTTTTGGGAACTGTGATATGTCCCAGAAGATTGCAGGGTGGAAGGGCCACCTAGGCGGCCCAAGCGGAAGTGGGAGCTCGTCGGTAATCGTGATGCATCGCGGAATCGAATCGAATTGTTGACCAGATAATCGTAATCGAATCGAATCGTGAGACCAGTGAAGATGCGCAGCCCTATTGTACAGTATATCTCCTCTAATAGTATATACAGTATATCTCCTCTAATAGTATATACAGTATTTCTTCTAATAGTATATACAGTATATCTCTCCTCTAATAGTTTATACAGTATATCCCCTCTAATAGTATATATCTCCTCTAATAGTATATACAGTGTATCTCCTCTAATAGTATATACAGTATATCTCTCCTCTAATAGTTTATACAGTATATCTCCTCTAATAGTATATACAGTATATCTCCTCTAATAGTATATATCTCCTCTAATAGTATATACAGTATATCTCCTCTAATAGTATATACAGTATGTCTTGTCTGTTATGCTCAGAGTGGATTCGATATTTTTCTCCCTAACTATATAGTTGGTTATTTATATTTACCACTGCATAGAGATATTTAAGAATAAATTACCTTTTTTTAAAACTGTACACATTAACTAAATTATACACCACACTTTTTTTTTAAGGTTATTAACCGAATAATTGATTAATTGAAACAATAATCGGCCAACTAATCGATTATGAAAATAATCGTTAGTTGCAGCCCTAGTTGCTAAAATATTGTGTAGCAGTGCCCCCCTGGGTGTGTGTTTCAGCATCCACACATTACACTGCTGGTCAGACATCAATTTTAGGCACACTTTTCCAGTCAATGAGCAGTCTCTTGCTTGTTTTTGTTGTTTTTTTTATTAGGGGATTAAATTTGGATGTGGAAAAGGGACATGGCATGCCCAAATGATGAATCTTTAGTAATGGAAATAAATGTAGTTGAATCTAACTGACAGTCAATACTACTTCACATCTCCTCCAGCACACTACTTAAGATCATTTGCTTTCCTTACTGTCCAGTTCCAGATTCCTGTCACCGTTAGCACATGGCTAGGCCTCACTCTGAATAAGTCCTAACATTTTCCTAGTAGCAACCATTTTAGATGATGAAGATAATTGTGCTAACTGATCCTTGATTGACTACTGCTCCCAGCACATCCTGCATGCAAACCCTGCCAGCCCTCGTGTCTGCAATGACTTGACTCCAAAACAACACCACAGGCTCTTCTTCTGGCTCCACATCAAAATCCTGGCATGTCTGTCCCAGAGCTTCATACTGTGCTTCTCACTCACCAACCCTGGCATGGATCCCTCCTGAATGACTTGCCTGGCAGTGCTCCCAACTATCCTCCTCCTGCCCCTGTTCCAGGAAACCTCTCAATGACCGTGTAAAGAGAAGCTCCCTCCCAGCTCCCGAGACCCAGGCCTGAGTTCACCCCCCCCCAGAAAGGGGGATCCCTCAGACCACGACACCCTAACACACCATCATTCAGTTCTTCCATCCAACAATTCTTTCCACAACAGGTAATGTACAATTGCAATAAAAAGTATGTGAACCCTTTTGGAATGATATGGATTTCTTCATTTAGCCTCTGCTCCAAGCTGGACAATTCACACAAAGTCAGATTCTCCATTAAACATAAAGAATCTCTTCCTTTGTTACCCTTAGCAACCACAGCTGCTACCGAGTAGGGATGAGCTTCAAGTTCGAGTCAAACTCATGTTCGACTCGAACATCGGCTGTTCACCCATTTGCCAAATAGCGAACAATTTGGGGTCAAAAGTGCTAAGGTTAATATGCAAGTTATGGTCATAACAAGTGTTTGGGGACCTGTGTCCAGCTCCAGGGGACATGTATCAATGCAAAAAAAAGTTTTAAAAACTGCCGTTTTTTCGGGAGCAGTGATTTTATTAATGCTTAAAGTGAAACAATAAAAGTGTAATATTCCTTTAAATGTAATACCTGGGGGGTGTCTACAGTATGCCTGTAAAGTGGCGCATGTTTCCCGTGTTTAGAACAGTCCGACAGCAAAATGACATTTCTAAAGGAAAAAAAGTCATTTAAAACTACTCACGGCTATAATGAATTGTCGGTCCGGCAATACACATAAAGGTTCATTGATAAAAAATGGCATGGGATTCCCCCACAGGGGAACCCTGAACCAAAATAAAAAAAAAAAATGCATGGGGGTCCCCCTCAAAATCCATACCAGACCCTTCAAGTCTGGTATGGATTTTAAGGGGAACCCGACGCCCAGGTCCCCAAACACTTTTTAAGACAATACCATGCATATAAGCCTTTAAAATTAGCACTTTTGATTTTTCATGTTCGTGTCCCATAGACTTTAACGGTGTTCGCACAAATTTTTTGCCTGTTCGCATATTCTGGTGCAAACCGAACGGGAGGTATTTGGCCCATCCCTACTTGCATCTTTGCTTGGTTAGGAAGTGGAGGAGACTTTCGGAGAAGACTGAGGCATCTCCAAGGGTATCTGCACAGAGCAGGAGGTCATCTACATACTGGAGGAGTACAATGTCTGGGTGTAATTTCATCCAGGTGTCCAGAATGAGGGCCATTGCTTTGGCGATATGGGAGGGGGAGTTCTGGGCCCCTTGTGGCATAACAGTCCAGGTATAGCTCCGCTCCTCGTGGGTGAAAGCAAATAGCAACTGGCATCAGGGGTCGAGGGGGACACTAAAGAAAGCGTTTGCTAGGTCCACCACTGTAAAGTATTTTGCTGTGGGTGGTATTCCTGCCAGCAAGGTGTGTTGGTTGGGCATGATGGGTGTTTCCAGTACAGGAGCTTCGTTAACGGCCCTGAGGTCTTGTACCATTCTGTATTTTTCTGGCTCTCCTTTCGTGGTTCATTTCTTTACTGGGAAAAGTGGCGTGTTACGCGGGGATATACAGGGAATCAGAGCTCCATTTAACAAAAGGGCCTCGACTTGCTTTGAAATGGATGCAGATTGAGCTGGCTTCAAGGGGTATTGTGGCTTTCTGAGCAAGGGGGCTCCTGGCTTCAGCTGCACCATGATTGGTGGCACTGCTAGGTGTCCTAAATCTTCAGGCCCCGTGGACCACAGGCATGGGGGGACTCGATCCAAGACTTCTTTTGGGATTCCAGCCTCACTTTATGTATCCAAGGACAATAGAAGGGGGACAGAACAAAGCGCTGAGGCATCATCGATGGTTATCGGTGAGGAGATCAGAACACCACCATCAGGTTGGAAAGAAATAGAAGCCTGGAGTCTGGACAAGACATCAACCCCTAACAGATTTAAGGGGCATGTGGACAAGACCACAAATCTTGCTAGTAGGTCAGGAAAATTGTCAACTTGTAGGGGACGGGTTAGGGGGTTCTTCCTGGGTGTTCCATCAACCCCCACTCATGTGATATCAATGTCTGATAGGAATGAGGTGTCGGGTAGCTCTTCTGCCCTGATCACGGATCTGGCAGCACCTGTGTCACATAGGAAAGTGGTAGGATGGCCCTCGATGGGGAGGGTTATTTTTGCAAGAGGACCTCCTAAGTCTCCAGAGGATACCATGGCAGGGGTAGGTGACACAGGCTTGCCAAAATCCTTGCGGAGGAGGTCCATGTGATCCAGAGAGGGGCGAGGTGGGGTGTCATGTCTCTGATACTGAGTGTTTTCGTGTGGACCACGGTTGGGGCCTGGTTGTCTGTGGCTAAACTTCCGAGGGCTTCGGCATCCCCTTTTGAAGTGGCCGGGTCTTCCTCATTTGTAGCAGACACTCAGATTTTGTGTTGGTGGAGGCAGATACGGTGTGTCAGAGGCCATCATTAGAGGAGCTACCTTTCTGTTGCTCTGTGAGGATTCTAGGCCTTTTGCCACTAATAACAACGTATCAAGGGACAAAACTCTGTACTCTGGGCGTGATGGGATCAGGCCCTTTCTGATTGGTTCTTTGAGACCTGAGACAAATGCGACAGCCAGCATACGTGTGTGTACTTTGTTCTGCATGTTGAAACCCAAATCAGTAAACTGTGTTATTCTAGTGTGGAATTTCTCAACAGATTTGCCCTTGTCCTGTGTAATATCTTGTATACTAGTCGCTTGGTCTGCCAAGTGGTCTTGAGCCCAGGTTTTTAATTGGGACACAAATTCACATCCTGAGTCACAGCTATTGTCACTATAAACCATATAGTCATCGAAGCATTTCTCCATCACCGGCCAGTAAGCATCCCCTGCCTTTATTTCACACAGGCTCACCAAATCCCACCATGCGGCTGCATATGTCTTGGATTTGGGCGATCCTTCTGTAAAATGGCATGGGCTATTTTTTGGGGTCTGGTAGGCTTGTAACAAGGGATGTGGCCTGTCCGGGGGTGAATGTTATATACATCAGGGGAGCCCCTTGTGCCACAGCTATTCCCCTAGGTGCCTGTATTGGTCCCTCCATGTTCTGTGGTGCGCGCCTGAGATCTTGGTGGATTCTCGGTTGGGGTGTTTCAATGCAGGGGCCATATCTTGGGTGGTGTGGAGTACTGGGTGGTGGTTGCTGGGTGCTTGCTTCAAACTGTGGGGTGTAAGAGGGGGGTCTGTAATTGCGTATTACTGCCAAATAGGTTGTTGAACACTGGCGCGAAGGAATCTGTTGCTCTTCCAGCTTGTAAATCACACTGTTGGAACATAACAGCCTGTCGGATTGGGATTGTAGTTGTCTCGGTATGTATGTTAGGCAGGCCTCAGGGCACTGTGATAGGGTCCGGCCTGTCTCCGGATACTATGGCCGGGGAGGGGTGACTCTGGTCAGGGCTCTGATGGGAGGGGCCGGACACCTGAATCCCTTGGCTTGAGAGAGTGGTTTCACAGAGATCTATTACCGTGGGACCATCGTGTCATGTCTCATGATCAGGAGAAGACTCCTCGGAGATGGAGGCGGTGCGAGAGGTAGCGGGAGAATCGGGAAAATTTACCATCATTAATGGGGTGGGTTTGTATATAAAATAAGGTGCAGCGCTCAAATAATAAACTAAGAAAGAAAAATGCAACAAATAACAAAAATAACAAAGATAACAATGATCCTTCACAGAGACATAGAGAACAGTCCTGTAGTGATTAAAGCACTATAAATGTCCAAAAATGATTAATGAGTGTCCTTCACACGTGACAGCATGCCAAAATATAGTGACTGATGAATTGTGCCCAACACCGGTGAACAGAATGGCCTCTCACCTGATTAACAGGTTAATAATGCGTTCCCAGAAAGGGTCAATCAGCACAAAATCCTAATCCAGATAATAATATTCCGTCAGGAAAACACTGGGGCTGTGAGTCACGATGGCTCTAAGGCTGGGCTGTAGGCGAGGGTGGCTCTCACATAGCATATGTAATGCAAAAAAAGGGGACAGAAATAGTGCTCTCTGTATACTCCAATTTATTTAAAAGGTAATAAAATCAAACTTACAAAAGTGGCACTTCACAAGTGCAGGATGAACACAGCATAAAAACTTCCGTGTAGAGACACGGAGTGGAGCATGCGCGGTAGCAGCGGGTGACGTCACGTCGTTACGTTCTGGATTAGGATTTCGTGCTGATTATCTGGATTAGGGATGAGCCGAACACCCCCCTGTTCGGTTCGCACCAGAACATGCGAACAGGAAAAAAATTCGTTCGAACACGCGAACACCGTTAAAGTCTATGGGACACGAACATGAATAATCAAAAGTGCTAATTTTAAAGGCTAATATGCAAGTTATTGTCAATAAAAGTGTTTGGGGACCTGGGTCCTGCCCCAGGGGACATGGATCAATGCAAAAAAAAGTTTTAAAAACGGCCGTTTTTTCAGGAGCAGTGATTTTAATAATGCTTAAAGTCAAACAATAAAAGTGTAATATCCCTTTAAATTTCATACCTGGGGGGTGTCTATAGTATGCCTGTAAAGGGGCGCATGTTTCCCGTGTTTAGAACAGTCTGACAGCAAAATGACATTTTGAAGGAAAAAACTCATTTAAAACTACCGCGGCTATTGCATTGCCGACAATACACATAGAAGTTCATTGATAAAAACGGCATGGGAATTCCCCACAGGGCAACCCCGAACCAAAATTAAAAAAAAAAAATGATGTGGGAGTCCCCCTAAATTCCATACAAGGCCCTTCAGGTCTGGTATGGATATTAAGGGGAACCCCAGCCAAAATTAAAAAAAAAAATTGACGTGGGGTTCCCCCTAAATTCCATACCAGACCCTTCAGGTCTGGTATGGATTTTAAGGGGAACCCCGCGCCCAAAAAAAAAAAAAAAACAGCGTGGGGTCCCCCTAAAAATCCATACCAGACCCTTATCCGAGCACGCAACCTGGCAGGCCGCAGGAAAAGAGGGGGGGGCGAGAGTGCGGCCCCCCCCCTCCTGAACCATACCAGGCCACATGCCCTCAACATTGGGAGGGTGCTTTGGGGTAGCCCCCCAAAGCACCTTGTCCCCATGTTGATGAAGACAAGGGCCTCATCCCCACAACCGTGGCCGGTGGTTGTGGGGGTCTGCGGGCGGGGGGCTTATCGGAATCTGGAAGCCCCCTTTAACAAGGGGACCCCCAGATCCCGGCTCCCCCCCTGTGTGAAATGGTAAGGGGGTACTTACCCCTACCATTTCACTAAAAAACTGTCAAAAATGTTAAAAATGACAAGAGACAGTTTTTGACAATTCCTTTATTTAAATGCTTCTTCTTTCTTCCTTCATCTTCTTCTTCTTCTGGTTCTTCTGGCTCTTCTGGTTCTTCCTCCGGCGTTCTCGTCCAGCATCTCCTCCGCGGCGTCTTCTATCTTCTTCTCCTCGGGCCGCTCCGCACCCATGGCATGAGGGGGGAGGCTCCCGCTCTTCTCTTCATCTTCTTCTTCATCTTCATCTTCATCTTCTTCTTCTTCTTCTTCTCTTCTTCATCTCTTCTTCCTTCTTCATTTCTTCTGCGGGCCGCTCCGCATCCATGCATGGAGGGAGGCTCCCGCTGTGTGACGGCGTCTCTTCGTCTGACGGTTCTTAAATAACGGGGGGCGGGGCCACCCGGTGACCCCGCCCGCCTCTGACGCACGGGACATGACGGGACTTCCCTGTGGCATTCCCCGTGACGTCACAGGGAAGTCCCGTCAATTCACCGTGCGTCAGAGGGGGGCGGGGTCACCGGATGGCCCCGCCCCCCGTTATTTAAGAACCGTCAGACGAAGAGACGCCGTCACACAGCGGGAGCCTCCCACCATGCCAGCATGGCTGCGGAGCGGCCCGGAGAAGAAATGAAGAAGGAAGAAGAGATGAAGAAGAAGATGAAGAAGAAGATGAAGAAGAAGATGAAGATGAAGATGATGAAGATGAAGATGAAGAAGAAGATGAAGATGAAGATGAAGAGAAGAGCGGGAGCCTCCCCCCTCATGCCATGGGTGCGGAGCGGCCCGAGGAGAAGAAGATAGAAGACGCCGCGGAGGAGATGCTGGACGAGAACGCCGGAGGAAGAACCAGAAGAGCCAGAAGAACCAGAAGAAGAAGAAGATGAAGGAAGAAAGAAGAAGCATTTAAATAAAGAAATTGTCAAAAACTGTCTCTTGTCATTTTTAACATTTTTGACAGTTTTTTAGTGAAATGGTAGGGGTAAGTACCCCCTTACCATTTCACACAGGGGGGGGGCGGGATCTGGGGGTCCCCTTGTTAAAGGGGGCTTCCAGATTCCGATAAGCCCCCCGCCCGCAGACCCCCACAACCACCGGCCACGGTTGTGGGGATGAGGCCCTTGTCTTCATCAACATGGGGACAAGGTGTTTTGGGGGGCTACCCCAAAGCACCCTCCCAATGTTGAGGGCATGTGGCCTGGTACGGTTCAGGAGGGGGGGGGGGGCCGCACTCTCGTCCCCCCCTCTTTTCCTGCGGCCTGCCAGGTTGCGTGCTCGGATAAGGGTCTGGTATGGATTTTTAGGGGGACCCCATGCCGTTTTTTTTTTTTTTTTTGGGGCGCGGGGTTCCCCTTAAAATCCATACCAGACCTGAAGGGTCTGGTATGGAATTTAGGGGGAACCCCACGTCAATTTTTTTTTTAAATTTTGGCTGGGGTTCCCCTTAATATCCATACCAGATCTGAAGGGCCTTGTATGGAATTTAGGGGGACCCCCACATCATTTTTTTTTTTTTTTTTTTTGGTTCGGGGTTGCCCTGTGGGGAATTCCCATGCCGTTTTTATCAATGAACTTCTATGTGTATTGTCGGCAATGCAATAGCCGCGGGTAGTTTTAAATGAGTTTTTTCCTTCCAAATGTCATTTTGCTGTCAGACTGTTCTAAACACAGGAAACATGCGCCCCTTTACAGGCATACTATAGACACCCCCCAGGTACGAAATTTAAAGGGATATTACACTTTTATTGTTTGACTTTAAGCATTAATAAAATCACTGCTCCTGAAAAAACGTCCGTTTTTAAAACTTTTTTTTGCATTGATCCATGTCCCCTGGGGCAGGACCCGGGTCCCCAAACACTTTTTATGACAATAACTTGCATATAAGCCTTTAAAATTAGCACTTTTGATTTCTCCCATAGACTTTTAAAGGGTGTTCCGCGGCATTCGAATTTGCCACGAACACCCCAAATTGTTCGCTGTTCGGCGAACTTGCGAACAGCCAATGTTCGAGTAGAACATGAGTTCGACTCGAACTCGAAGCTCATCCCTAATCTGGATTAGGATTTTGTGCTGATTGACCCTTTCTGGGAACGCATTATTAACCTGTTAATCAGGTGAGAGGCCATTCTGTTCACCGGTGTTGGGCACAATTCATCAGTCACTATATTTTGGCATGCTGTCACGTGTGAAGGACACTCATTAATCATTTTTGGACATTTATAGTGCTTTAATCACTACAGGACTGTTCTCTATGTCTCTGTGAAGGATCATTGTTATCTTTGTTATTTTTGTTATTTGTTGCATTTTTCTTTCTTAGTTTATTATTTGAGCGCTGCACCTTATTTTATATATTTCGATTAAGGGATTTGATTGTGTTGACCCTGGTGTACAGCTGCTTTTTAGTTTTTTGCATATATGCGCTGATTTATTCAACCTCCTTTTAATGGGGTGGGTTTGGCCTTGTAATACGCATACATGTGTGTGGGTCCTGGTGTGGGCGGTGGCGCGGGCGGTTCAGATGGTGTCAAGCATGTGTGGTGGTGACCAAGGGAGGAGTACAAAGACAAGTGTGCCTTGCCTACAGTCAAGCATGGTGGGGGGGTGTCACTTGTAGCAGAGGAGCGGTAGACAGAGGGGGGTACCCAATTCCTGAGGACCAGACGCCATCATAGGGCGGCGGCTTTGACCCCTTTTCTGGCTTTTTATACACATATACAATATAACCATTTTGATTAGTTTCCTGTTCTGTCCACCCTCTTTCATGAATGGCTTTTGCAACTTTGAACCAAGCGTCTGCTGTACGCAGCAGTCCATGGTCTGACAACAAACCCCTTTTTCTCCTCAAAAGAATGAGCCATTCATCCGGCTGTAGCCGTCCACCCAAATGCATAGTGACCCCATACACTTTTGCCAATTTATTTCCCTTTTTAACAGCATCCTCTCCTTCTCACTCTAATACCAAGTCACAAGCCTCGCTACCCTCTTTGGGCTTCTCTAAGTTCTGCCCCATTGTTAGCTATTCAAGGGTTTATGCGTCCGGGCTCAGGGTTTGTATGGTGATTTTATGACGCTGTCTTGGACTCAAGGGTCCGATAATTCTTCTGACCATCACCTGTCCCTCTTTCGGACCACTCTGCAATATATAAGGCTGCCTTATATATTGCCTTATATACTGCCTATTACTTTCTGTCTTGATGTCTGGGATATTTATGTGTCTGCTCAGGATTTTAGACTGGTCACGAGGTTGCCTTGGATTCTGAAAGGGTCTGGCAATTGCTCTACCTGTCACCTGGTACCGGTTCAGACTATATCACAATCTCAAGTTAACGAGGACAAAACAGAGAGAGAGAGAGAGAGAGAGAGAGAGAGAAAGGAACCTATACAGTGCCCGACTGCCACGCAAGTCTCCTTGTGCTCGTCTTTCCAAACCGTAGACTAGTCACAGTCTTGCCAACCCGAGGTGGCCGCAAGTGGGGGAGGTGAGTAATATGTGACCACTTATTACTCTTAACAAGACATTTAACAGACAGATAAGGAGTACAGCAGTTAATATTCAATGCACCACTTCAAATGTCATTTACATTTCACAGCACCATGCCTAAACTTCTCACTCTATCTTTCTCCCCCTCTTCAAACCCCTCCCGTTGCTCAGGTTGCAATGGGCACCTTTTGGCTCCTTGTCCCCTTATTCTAGTTTCAGCTTCTATGACCTTCAATGACTTGCCAACAACAATTTTGACTGGGTAATGTACATTTAATCTGAATACCAATACATCTGTGGCCTCCGGCAGTAGGGGTTTGTAACCACAAAATACTCTCCTAGACCCTGGCTCTACTACTCTGATAAAACCCCAGCCTTCTTCATGTATACCAAACAACAATCCACAAACACACTTAGGACATGACATAACCAACAAGATCTGTGATGACAGCAGTGAAATACAGGATTACTTAGATCCTCATGGGATCCCCATGCCGCTGAGCGTGTTCCTGGTCGCCCGTGCTTTACTGTACAATTATTTATTCCCCCAGGAGGAGTTTATCCATGTCAATTATCCTCGTCTGTGACTATAAATCAATCCCTCATTCCCAACAGCCGCCACAAGACACAAGATCAACAGAACAAAACATACAAGGATACAGACGGCAGATATAATTAATGCAGGTTCCTTATTATATCAATGGATTTCGGGCAAGATATATCACCTGTCTTTGCTGACCATGGGTAGCCGATATGGACACAGAGACTAACCAGTCATGGGTACAGGATAAACAGTAGACAAGACATTGAAAAGTGTCTTACAGTTTTCCCAGAAAATATGGACCCCAAAAGAGGGGTGGCAACCCCAGGGATTTTATGGGTGGGAGGGAGCCAAACAGTAAAGAAAAGTATAAAGGTGAAGGATGACAGAGTATATATAAAAAATTGTAAACTTTATTAAATATATCACATAATGTGGAAAATTAAAAACAATCCAATGTACAGAAACTGCAAAAGATCCTTTACATACAGGTTCTACACATGAAGAACTCATACGTGAATGATACATATGGAAGTATCCAACATGTTTCGGAATATATGAAACGTGAATTCCTTCTTCAGGGAATTTCCTGTGTAGTTATACAATGTAATCTGCAAGTGTATAAGAAGTAAAAATATACTAAGAAACAGAGTACAAAAATACTGGACATCTATAGTTTAGTGGGCATACAGGAGTTGGTTGGGGAGCTTGGGAAAAATTATAGCTGGTAATAGTGACACACCAACAAAAAACAAACTTACTTGTTACACCATTTACAGTTGTTTATAAAAATCAAGGAGGATGCAATGTTCCGAGTGTGCTTGCAGTATTGATGTCCCAAATTTTAGAGGTAGTGAAGGAGAAAGGATTGGAGTGGATTGAAAACTCAAACCATCGTTTGGTAGTGTTGTCCCATATCAATATTCATGGGTAACAGCATTTGAGACAGGCAGAGTCATAGAATGCATCCGGCCTATGCGGTCCACAAGGAACGGCTAAGTGGATACCTATGCCAAATCATATGGTACAAGAATAATGCATCGTCAGATATACTATACTAAATATGAACTTTGGTACATAAATCTATATATAAGGGAAACGTGGCCTATATAAAAAATTGTAGGAGCTGGATAAACTCAACAATATATGCTACTTTCAAAAAAGGGAGGAGGGGGAAAAGGGGAGAGAGAAGGTTTTATAGAGTAAAATGCTAAATCCATATATATGGACCTATGCTTTGTTGTATCAATGAGTATGGAACTGACGGGCATATTAACACATTATGACAAAGAGGGGGTTTAGGGCCTATGTATAGTATAAAAAACTACATAGTTTTTGATGGCTATATAGGTGAAAGATTGCCCATGATTTATAAATAAGGAAGCAATTTACTAAATAAATATAGTTAATTACTTGGTATCTAGCAATAATTCAAGTATATATAATTGCTAAGACATAAAAAGAATAAAGGACCAAAAGAAAGAGCATTATAGCCAGTGCTTACTTTGTAGTTGAGAGTCTGCATACACCTGCTCCACAAGACACACCAAAGTTGTATGAGAGGAGACTGGTGTGTTGCCAGATTATAAACCAGCTGATTGCGAGGTGTAACCGCCCATAGAGGGCGGAGAACCTCGCAGCTGTAGGTGTTTTGGTGGATCAGAGACGTATGGGCAGAGGGGAGGGCGGTATCAGCTAGGCGATACACCTCCCACCACTGACATATGTCAGCAAAGGAGGTGATACCATCACCTAGAGCTCATTCCCCCAGCGCAGCGGCGTATGACGCCACCTCGCTGGCTGGCGCGGTGACATCAGTCGTCCAAGCGCCACCGACACGGAAAGAAGGACACCAATGTAGCGAATCCGAAGGTCCGCCGTCCAGCGCATGCACGGATGGTGGAGTACTGCAGATCCCCAGGCATCCATGGTATGGCTCCACGCATAGATGCGTGGAGCCTACCCGTGTCGGGGGACAACGCAAGGGCCGAAAAACAAATCGACAGTGCCTGAATAATGCTGATTTAAATGGAAGGAAGAGTGATTGATTATACGTTGGAATATTAGATATGGGGGATCAAAAACAGGTAGTTGTAATAATGCGCAAGAGAATATCAAAAGATATTGTAATATTACATTGCATTTTCCCGATTTACATAACATATATACAGTTGGAAAATATTGAATGCATTTGTACAATCAACGATGACAAGATCTGTTACAAATGTCTGATAGGTCCACCTCCGCTTCTAATCCTTACACCAGAATTATTACAACCTTTTCAAATGAACATATGGAACTGAGACAGATTCTAATTAACTATTGGCACCTCCTCACCAATGATCCGGTGGTGGGCCCTTATGTGTCACCTAACCCTCTGCTCACCTTCCGACGAACCACGTCGGTGGGGGACCGACTGATTAGAAGCGAATTCAGGGGTCTTACTCGAGGAGACCCCTGTAATACCTTAGACACTTTCCCATGTGGCTCCTGCGGATATTGCCGCTATATGAACACCAATAAGCATCCATATCTTCCCAATGGCTGGTTATTCTCTGCAAAACATTATGCCAATTGTCAAACCACCTTCGTTATTTATCTTATACAGTGCGAATGTGGCTGTTATTATGTGGGCAAAACCATTCAAAAATTATGCAAATGAATAATACTTGCCTGTTGTAGATGGTCATCCTGATTCTCGAGTAGGAGGTGTCTCGGTGGGCTTCTTCAAATTTCAGGTGTAGGGGTGCACTCAAGGGTAAAGAGAAAACAAAAGAAAAGAGAAAAAAGAAATCAATGTTGGGATAAGATGAACTGGACCTGTGTCCACCTGTCACCTCAGAAATAAAGTACATAAAAAACTGATTTATCAACATGAACATATTCGTAATGGTCCCGGAGACTATAGTCTCCACTAAGTAGGGCGAGGTTGTCTCCATCTAAGCGATGAAGACAAGCTCGTCAAGAAGTGGCATGCGGTTTCGCCTCGGCACTTTCCGTATAAAACATTATAGTGGTATAGAGAGGAGTCAGTTAAGTCCAGGTGGTTTAAACTATTACCATCCCTCAAGTCTAACTAAACAAAGTAATATTTATCTAGATTTAGCTTTACATTGGGGGGTTCAGGATTTACTATATCTAGGGAAACATTCTAGAAAATAACAAATAAACATAGGTGAAACAGCTCTAAACTCTCTATATCGAGAGGGGGGTTTTACCCCTCCAGGATGTAGGCAGTCACTTTAGCGTCCTGAATACGAATAAAGCTAACTAAGGTTAGCTAACAGAGCGAGATCTAGACTGCTATAGGGAAAACCTATATGGGTTTACGGTGATATCAAATAGTAAAACGTGGTGGATACTTCTCCTAAAAAAAAGTCAAAAGTAGAAAATTAGAAAAGAGGGGTTTCATCCCCAACTTCATCCATCCGGTCCAGCTGCTAGGTGTCGTCTTCTAGAGGAATATTGCTGGCGTTGTTGTTCCCAGAGGGGCGAGATTGGGCGATCCATTTCCTGTTGTGCCTTGGGGGCCGATGAGTCCCTGGATATAAAACCACGACCCAAGAGGATATCTTCTCCATCCGGAAAATTTGCAAAGGAGTATGTTTTTCCCTTGAAGGAAAAAGATAGTCGAAACGGGAACGACCACCGATATTTGATCTGGTGATTAGTGAGCTGTGCCAATAATGGCTTCAGGGCCCGTCGTTTTTGGATAGTCATTTGCGAAATGTCCGCGAAAATTTGTATCTGGTGGCCCAAGAGGTTAATATCGCCCCTAGCCCGGGCTGTAGACATTATTTGTTCCTTGATTCTATAGAAATGCGGATTAACTATGACATCTCTAGGAGGGTCAACTTTTCTTGGAGCCATCAAAGCTCGGTGTACTCTGTCAATTTCCATGTGCTGTGGGGAAATATCCGGAATCAAATCTTGCATGAGGGTATGTACTGCGTCTTCTAGATCAGTAACCGCCTCCGGTAGACCGCGGATTCGAAAATTATAGCATCTGGATCTATTTTCCTGATCTTCAAGTTTGGCGTTGGCTTGGTCTAATTGATCTTGCAATGAGGCTATCATACTTGAGTTCTGATTTACCCTCCGCACTGTGCCATCCATTTTGGATTCAATGGTATCCAGTCTGTCACCTATATCATTAAAGTCATGTTTCATTTCTGCTGTAATTAATTGGCAAGCTTTTGTAAGTTCTTGCTGTAATAGAGAAGCGAGCAAGAAGGACAGAATCCCCTGAATATGTTGCTGGAGGTGGAGGCTGTTGTTCACTACCTATGCTGTTTTGGCTTAGTGCAAGCTCTGCTATTTCAGCCATGTTCCTCTCCATGGAGGAAGCAGGGGAATCTACGCCATCCATTCCCCCCCCTGATAAGTTTGGGAGGGGGAGAGAGAGAACCGCGGGGACCCATCTTTCTGCAGCCTTGTGATGTCCTCCTGTGACTGGGAGGAGAAGGGGTCTCGTTCTCTATCTAGGCCGGTAGCCGCAGTGTTGTGAGGAGAGAGTCTTTGTGCAGGGGGGCCCTGATGTCCCTGGGTCCCGCTCACCTGCTTTGTAGCGTCTGCCTCTGTCCTCCGGCCCGACGCCATCTTGGATGGGGGAGACCTTGCTGCAGCATTCCCCGAACGGAACGAATAGCTGGAAGTTGGGGGTTTCTTTTTGGCTGTCCCCCCTCCTCTCCGGTTTATAGTGCGGATCGCTTGAGGAATGGCGATGTGCGTGGCTTCCCTCTGGCTTATTCTGGCTAGAAAAGGCCGGCGGCTTGCGGAGCTGGTCAGAACATATCCGTTCCCGTGCCCGCGCGCATGCGCACCTAGATGGTTTGAGTTTTCAATCCACTCCAATCCTTTCTCCTTCACTACCTCTAAAATTTGGGACATCAATACTGCAAGCATTACACTCGGAACATTGCATCCTCCTTGATTCTTATAAACAACTGTAAATGGTGTAACAAGTAAGTTTGTTTTTTGTTGGTGTGTCACTATTACCAGCTATAGTTTTTCCCAAGCTCCCCAACCAACTCCTGTATGCCCACTAAACTATAAATGTCCAGTATTTTTGTACTCTGTTTCTTAGTATATTTTTACTTCTTATACACTTGCAGATTACATTGTATAACTGCACAGGAAATTCCCTGAAGAAGGAATTCACGTTTCATATATTCCGAAACATGTTGGATTCTTCCATATGTATCATTCACGTATGAGTTCTTCATGTGTAGAACCTGTATGTTAAGGATCTTTTGCAGTTTCTGTACATTGGATTGTTTTTAATTATGTGATATTTTGAATAAAGTTTACAATTTTTTATATATACTCTGTCATCCTTCACCTTTATACTTTTCTTTACTGTTTGGCTCCCTCCCACCCATAAAATCCCTGGGGTCGCCACCCCTCTTTTGGGGACCATATTTTCTCGTTATTTGTTTTTGGGATGTGGTGAGAGGTGAGCTCCACCTTTGAGTCTATCTGACTGCACATTTATATTGTTTGATGGTTCAACCATACTTTTATATTACAGTTTTTCCAGAGGTGATCAATCCCCGTCCTGTCCGTGTTGGTCCGTCCCGGTCTCCTCTGGATCGGCTATCCCTCGATTCAGAGCCCAAAGACCCACGTTGGGCACCAAATTGTTTTGGATCGGACCAAACTGTCCAAACTTTTATATCTGCCCCTGGCCAGATTATTTCAATATGAAGTGTGCACACTGAAGTAAATCACCCTAGACACACACAGTTATAAGGTATTGATGTTTGTGTCTTGGATGTAGTCTTCGGAAAGGGGGCACAATCTTCTTAACTCTTTGCAGTTCAGTTTCACAATAAAGGAGGGGGGGGGGGGCTAGCAGCTATCTTGAGTAAGGTTAAGGCTGATAAGCAATAGCAATATAGCAACACATTACATATTAAAATAGGCATTTTATCATGATATCTGTAATACCTTGATCACATCCATTACATTATCACTGCAATTGTTAGAAGAATGTGGTGATGGGTTATGGTAACTGCAAGAAATATACAGCTACATTTAAAAAAACTTTACTATATTGGACCAATTTTCCTTTGATAAAAAATCCATTACATTTTATGGCAAAATGAAAGCCCTATTTGTTCTGAAAAACAAGGTATAGTTCACCTGAATACACAAAGCAATTGCTATAATAATGTACAGTTTTGCTAACACATGCTAAAAATTCAAAAAGCATTAAGATGTGTTTTAACTTCCATTATGAAGGGGTAAACTGTGGATTTTGCAGAATACTGTACCAGAGTGCAAAAATACTGCAACCCCTAATTATCCTGGAACATTGTATGCTCATCTTTAATCTTCCTTTTTACTTTAACATAATCCATACTGGAATAAATCCTAATAATGATTTAGAGAAAGGATAGAGAGCTACGAACTAGCTACAATGTAACCTTCTAATGCTGTTTGTTCCCATCACATGCTCACCCCCTTTAAACCACTTTAACATCTACTGTACCTTCTTGCCCCCCTCAGACAGTGACTATACTGTATAGTACTCTAGCAATTGTTTGCCTTTAGGCAACTCTTCAAGCTTTGCTATAGCCTGCTCTATAATCACTCTAGAGCCATGGGTGCTTTGCATCACTTACCTGCCTACAAATTGAGAGACACTCTGGGAGAGAATGGTGAACTGGCATTCATGCAAGAATTACCAAGGTGCAAAACCAGTCCCCTGGCTCAGTCCACCCTTGGAGGCACCTTTTTGTTGTGTAATGCTATGGCACATGATCTCATAATTTAAAGTGATATTAAACCCCCCTCAAAAAAGTCAAAGAATAAATGTAGCTGAATAAATGTACTGTACTTGGCCAGGACATTCTTATTATGGGACCTGCTGGTGCTGCTTTGCCTGGTATATGTACAGTGTAGGAGCTACATCCAGCAAACGTGTAGTACTGTTTTGTATTTCTGAGACCCTGAGAATGCATGCACCAAACAGGAGCAGCGTTAGAGCTTAAGAAAACCAGTGGCCACATTGTGCACATGCCCTTCAAAGCAGTTCAAGTGGCTCTATAATATGTACAAGCCACTCATGCACAATGCAAGGGTGCACACAGGAGAGCTCAAGGATGAAGATAGAGGGACCCAAGAAGTAAAAGAAACAGGGGCATCAAAAATGTAAGTAAAGAGGGCAAACAAAATGCATTTGATACTGTTTGGGTGGGCCTTAAATAAAGGAAAAGTTGAGGAGGGAGGAGTCTGGTAATGGCGCCGCGCTGCATGCTGTAAGGAGTCCATGGTCTCTCCCCCTGCTTCTGCGATGAAAGATAGCTAGCAGCCTTTCCCCCCGCCTACCCCCCACTGTCCCTGTCGTACTAGCTCCCTTGTACCCCCCCATATGGACATCTGGGCATCCCCTACCTCTCTGACGTAAACGATGAAGACGAGGATCTCTCTCCCCACCGACAGCGATCCGAGACTCTAGCCAACTAGCCATCCATCCATCTTTCTTTCCTACCTTCGGCTATCAGCCGCGGCACTGTGGTGCTGTGCTGGGCGCTGTGCCGCTTGCGTCGGACCTCGCTCGGCGTTCGACTGTCGGGGGCCAACGGGAAGGACAACGAGTAGCTCTGGGAGGAGCCGAATAGATCCAAAAAGACCCGAACGAGCGCACGGAGGGGGCAGCAAGAGGAATGCAAGTTACAGTGGATGTGCTCTTCTACATCTCTTCTGAATCTCTCCCTCCCCTCCACAGATAAGTATACCTCTTTTCTTTTTCTTGGTACCTGTTTGAAAAGAAAAAAAGGGGAGAAAAATAAATGGTGAAAAAGAAGGGGATGGGAGCAAGAGTAAAGAATTAAATAAATAATAAATGAGCTAAAAGCGCCTGTAGTTAAAGGAAAGAAGGAAGGAAAGGAAGAGAGAAAGCAGAAGAGAAAATTGGGAGAGAAGAGGAGGAGGAAAGAGAAGGAAAAAATAAAGAAAAGAGAAACTATAAAAGAGACCGGGACATTGTGATACTAAAAAGAAAGAGCCCATAGATCAAATACTGAGAAGGAAGGAGGAGGAGAAGGAGGGAGAAGAAGAAGAAGGAAGGAAGAGAAAAAGTTTGCTTATCAATGTAATACATCAAAAGAAAATCAGATGATATAAAAGGATGAAATATAGATGTACATATATTATTATACAAAAGAGCATGCTAAGGATAGGTCATGGTTTGCTGTGATATGTCGGGATATTTTTTTGCTTAAAGAATTGTTTCCTGCAACAGAGTGACCCAATGATAATGATCAGAGATTGTCTGTTAAAAAATAAATGATAATCGATCAGTCTACTTAGGATTGGAAGGACTTAGAGACGATCAACTGGAGAGGGTTTTTTTTTTTTTTTCCTCCCCAATTGGTGGTCTATAGAAGTTGTGTATACAAGGGGAAGGGATATTCAGACCCTGGGATATGATTCTAAGATATATTTGGAGAGGTGGCTGGGGTTTCGCTTTCTGTTTTTTTTTTTTTTTTATGATGAGGGGTAAAACGACAAAAAGTGCCGGTGCGGTAGCTAAATCACCCAGGGCTAGCTTAGGCCCTAGCCCTGGCCCCAAGAACAGATACCTATCACAAGGAAATGGGGAAGGAGAAAGACAACCGGTTATAAAGGGCCGACAGACACAAAGGAGAAGAAGGAGAAAAAAGAGAAAAAGGGTCAGAATAAGACAGCAGTTGAAACTAGCCTACTTTCAGAATCCAGAATGGAACAAGAACTAGAAGTGGAGGGTGAAGAAGAAGGAGGAAGGGAGGAAGATCAACATGCACCTCAATTACCAACAAAATCCGACATGGAAAAAATGTTTGCAGCACTAGAAAACTCCCTGAAGGCAGAGATGACATCAATACATAAAGATCTGGGACATATCCTCTCAAGAGTGGAAGAAGTGGAGACTAAAGTAGACTCCCACTTAAAAATGATAAAAGAGTTGAGAGGCAAAATTAACATATTAAAAAAGGAACAACAGGAACAATCCTATAAAATAGAGGATCAAGAAAATAGAGAACAAAGGAAAAATTTGAGAATCTGAGGCCTCCCTGAATCTACACAAGCAGAAAATTTAATAGAAATAATGACTTTTAACCCTATCCTAGGAAAAGAAGAACCCAATATAATACAAATAGAAAGAGTACACAGAATAAGAAGACCCCAAGGGCTCTCAATCGAGAAACAAAGAGATATAATCGTTCGATTTAAAAATTGGGAAGAAAAAAAATCAAATCTGGATGAACCTGAAGAGAAAACCACTGATTGAATATGCAGAAGCTAGGATACAAATTTTTCAAGACTTATCCCAAGAAACGTTAAGAAGAAGAAGGACGTGAAGACCCTTATTGAAAATTCTCCAAGAGCAGGAAACACAATACAACTGGGGCTCTCCTGCATGCCTTATAGCATAGAAAAATCGAAGAAGCGCTAGACTAAGATTTATAGGAGAGATCCCGGATTTTTGTAATAAATTAGAAATTCCACTAACAGAAAATTGCAGAAATATAAGCAACAGACAAGAACAACCAACGACACAAGACGAAACACAATGGCAATTGAGCTCTAGGAACAGAGTATATGAAATAGCATCTTAAATAGAGCCTAAATGAAATATGGGATTTGAAAAATAGTGCTAAAGCTTTACGAAGACAAGATGTATTATTATTTAAAGAGGGGGGGTGGGTTGGGGGGAATGGTGAATGAAAAGAGAAAAGGGATAAAAGAAGGAAAAGAAAATTAGTTTAGTTAGAGGCGGGGAGGAGAGGCCGGGACTTACAGTGTGTTCAAAGGGCCACTCTTTCTTAGTGTAGGCGAGAGGGGCCCAGTGCGTCTTATAGATTTCCACCTCGGTTATAGGAGAGTAGAGGGGGCAAGGTTGAGCCCCACAAAACAAAAGTGCTCTCTGCTCTAGAGACCATGAGGTCAAATTATCATCACCAGGGTGGGGTCAGGAGGGGGGATGGGAGAGGGACAGAGGGGTTTGGTTTGCATAAGTCGACACAGTACCCAAGTACTCTGGAAGTTAGGGATCCCTTGCGCATCGGCTCAGGGGTCCCCCCTCCTAGTCTTTTGGTCAGACTGATTGGGGGGATCTTGAGAGGACGCGCAGGGATTAAAAAGGAATGGAAAATACAAATAGTCTAAGAATTTTGTCATATAATGTCCGAGGACTAAACTCCCCAGGGAAGAGAAACATAATACTTCGAGAACTGGATAGAAGCAAGGCTGAAATAATATTTCTACAGGAGACACATATCACCCAAAACTCAAATATCAAAATTTATTCAAGAAATATTCCAACATGGTTCTACGGAGATTCACCAATAAGAAGGGCTAAAGGAGTGGCTATTGGAATCGGGAAAAATCTTCGTTTTATAATTGAACAAAGAAAAGTGGACCCAGAACGACGTTTCCTTTTTCATATAGGTTCCATACAGGGTGTAAAATACACACTTGCTAACGTATACTGCCCCAATACAAACCCCCCCAAAAATTTGATGGAAATATTAAAATATTTAATGGAATTTAAACAAGGTAAATTAATACTGGCTGGAGACTTCAATTTCCCCATGGACCATAGATTAGATAGTACCTCCATAGCTATAGACAGAGAAGTAAGACAACTAAGGAAACTAAAAGAAAAACTATATGAATACCAATTAGTCAATTCATGGCGAATACAACACCCAAGTACAAATGATTATACCTTTTACTCAACTGCGCATGTAACATATTCCAGGCTGGACTATATCATGGTCGAACATAGAAGCTTGGAAGAAATAAGAGAAACAAAAATAGGAATAATAACAGCTTCTGATCATAGTCCAGTAACGTTGAAAATTAAATTGCAAAGCGAATCTTTCGAGAAAGGTACATGGAGAATAAATGAAGATATAATTGAAGATAGGGATATGGAAAAAATTATAACAGAAGAGATCAAAAGATATTTTCAGGAGAACGATACCCCAGAATTATCAAAAGCAACTATTTGGGAGGCACATAAGGCTGTCATCAGGGGTAAATTAATATCTATTGGTGCAGCAAAAAAGAAGGAAAGAAGAAAAAATATGATGAGAATTATAAAGGAAATACATGAATTGGAGCAAAGCCGAAGCGCATGCGCGGAGCGTCCTAAAATAGCCACCTAGCCACGGAGCTCCGTACTGTTCCTGTCCACCACAGCCCACTGTAGCTGTCAGAGCCTCTGGAGATGGCGGCCATGAGCTCACACAGCACACACTAGGAAGCAGAGGAGTCCATTGCAGACCAGGAAGAGGAGCCTGCCCCCAGCCCAATACAGGGGAGGAACGCAGTGAGTGCACTTTACTTGGCCCCTATTTCGCAGGCATCCACGGAATCCCTGATACGGAGATCCATGGGAGAATTCCACCTCTTCCCCCTGAAGGACATGCTGAGCACTCCCACCACTGACAGACATACCCCGCCACAAACCCCCACAGATCTACCCGCTTTGATGGAAGCATTTTCCACAATGCTGGCCAGAGGCCTCGCTCAGACAGCAACACAAATCACCACAGCCATACAGGCTGACCTCCAGCACTTGGGGATGAGGATTGAGCACATAGAACAGAAAACTGACCAGTCATCAGCCAGAATCAATCAAAATACAGCCAGGATCCAGGACATTCAGGAGCAACTTGAAGTGGCCCTTTTTAAAATAGATGACCTCGAAAACAGGTCCCGCCAATACAACTTCAGAATACGCGGCCTCCAGGAATCGGTAAAGGAAGTGCAACCGGTGGTCCGTACTCTTCTCAAGAACCTTATCCCAGACATACCGGACCACAAACTGGCGTTAGACAGAGCACACAGAACACTCCAACCAGTGAGGAAAGATGGACTCCCCAGGGACATTACAGTGAAGCCCCATTACTACTCGGTCAAAGAGGAGGTAATGAGAGCGGCATGGTCGAATGAAAAGCTTGCCATAAGGGACCATCGAATACAGATTTTTGCTGACCTGTTCCCCCTCACGGTCCAGAAAAGGTGGTCGCTGAAACCTCTTCTATTGATTCTATCACAAAGGGAAATCACATACAGATGGGCCTTCCCCTTTCGCCTGAATTTTTCCTTCCAGAACAAGCCCATGGATTTTCATCCTTCGCTGAAGGTGAGCGGCTGCTGATCCAATTAGGCCTCATTTCCTAAGAGATACCACCCCAGACTACAGGAAAGGGATCCTCTTCAATCAAGAGACCTCCTCCAACTAGCCCAATTACACCGGTCTGGCAGAAGCAACAAACCAAGAGGGCCAAAGACTAACGACCCCCTTAACAGACCAATCGATGACATCTGAGAAG
Source organism: Lithobates clamitans (assembly GCA_037952925.1). Classification (NCBI taxonomy): domain Eukaryota; kingdom Metazoa; phylum Chordata; class Amphibia; order Anura; family Ranidae; genus Lithobates; species Lithobates clamitans. The sequence continues at coordinate 9,609,201 of JBBGZY010000008.1, read as the reverse complement.
ATTTCTTGCACAGCTCCTTCAGGATCTGTACCGTTGACCTCTAACGGACTCCCTCTGAGCCTTCTGGGACATTTATTTGAGATTCCACCAGGGATCCTAGCATGGCATATATCCTCAATTGTTTACCACTAATACATCCCCACCACCCCTTTTTTTTTTTTTTTCTTTCTTACCTTCCACAACCTACTCGTTATGTAGCTCAGTTGGTTGTTTTTCCTAGAATTCTGTTCATCTACCATGTACTTAATTGGGTTCCCCCGGAGTGGTGACACGGGGTGAATTAACTGTGTGTACGGTGTGTTGTTTAAAGTGTTTAATAGGTTATAATGTTGTTATATTCCCTATGGAGCTCACCCCTAGTGTTGGATGGGAAGGGGGGGTGGGGGATCCCTGAGGTTAGGGGGTTCCCCGGGAACCTGCAGGGCGCCCTAGCAATGGATGTTACAAGGGAATATATCCCCCCCTCCACTCCGCCTCTTCCAAGGGGCTCAATATTATTATACCAGAGAGTCTGGGCTCCTTATGGGGCTAAATCCATAAACAGTTTATCTTTTTAGGGCGGGCTGACTGGAACGGTTGCCGTGCGCTTTTCATTATTTCCGAGAGGAAGTTGCATTTCTGTCGGACACAATCCAAACTTCCCAGGGAGGTGGAATCGCTGCCTTCCCTGGACCATGGGGATAAGGGTGACAACTCTTTCTCCTCAAATTCTACACGATCAAATGTTATTTTTAAGATTTAGCTTAACAAACTCTTTTTTCTTTCTCTTTTCTACTCTGCTCTCTCATATCCTTTTTCCCTCCCACCAACCAGGTCACCTCGGTTTCATAGCCAGAATGGGGAGGTTCCGGCATCGACTTGCAGGCTTGAGACAGCAAACACTACCTGAGCATGTTAACAATTCAGACGGCTAGACCACCAGGGGTAAGCTTCTGTTCTCCTCACAGTGTTTCTACCCCTCTGTCCCGTGATTGAGGCCACTAATAATCCATGTAAGCTACTGATCCTTTCCCACAATGCCCAGGGTCTAAACTCCCCAATTAAAAGAGGGAAATTATTTCACCAATACCACAGTCTAAAGGCTGATATCGTCCTCATTCATACAATCCCTCATTTCTTCACCAAAATTTTCCAAACTTCTACCTGGCCAACGCCGAGAACAAAACTAGAGGCTTAGCGATAGGCTTTTCCAAGAGGATTAACTATTCAATGTCCGAGGTGGTCACGGATACAGAGGGCTGATACCTGATGACTGCGGGCACTATAGACGGAGAATCATTTACTTTTCTCTCCTACTATTCCCCCAACAGGGGACAAGGAAAATTTTTCGAGGATATGCTACTGAAATTGAGCCCACTTTTTAAAGGGACAGTGGTCATGGGGGGGGACTCAAACCTCTCCTTTGACCCGGTCCTAGACAAATCCAGTGGGCTGAAACCAGTGACCAGACTTCCCCCCAGACAGAGTCTCAAAATAGCTCAACAATTAAACACTCTAGGGATGGTGAATATTTGGAGAGAACTCAATCCAAGGGCAAAAAACTACACCCATTATTCAGCCCCGCACCGGACTCATGCCAGGAAATATCACATCTTCTTACCAGCCATCGCAATTCCTCTAGCTACAAAAGCCCAAATTAGGGACACATCACTTTCGGATCACTCCATTATGTCCTTGACAATGGTTTGCCCACAGAGAGTAGAACAGACATACAAATGGAGACTTAATGAATCTCTTTTAAGCAACCCAGTACACTGCACTATCCTAGAGGGGTCCATCGAAGTATTTTCAGGAAAACAACACCGGTTCTGTTTCTCCCTCGACGCTTTGGGTGGCACATAAGGCAGTGATGAGGGGGCGACTGATCCAGTTACAAAAAAGGGAACCCAAGGGGAGGGAACGGGATAGGTACCAGTTCCACCCAGGGAAAAAGAATTCGTCAACAAGGAACCAGCAGATTAGCAAAAATATGAATAATTTAATATTGAAATTGAATAATTCCACATATACACCAAACACAAAATCAAGAAATATGACAGTAAGTGAACCAAAAACCACCACTAAGAAAATAAAATAGACAACGTTGTCTAAGAACAGAACAACACACAGATGGCCACCACTAAGCACACACAGAGACGCCCAGCTTTATTAATGAATGGAAGGAAACATAACATAACAGAAAAGTCTCATAAGTATCTCAAGGGAATTGTTGGTCAAGGCTGGGAGGTAGGTGTGTGCAGCCGTATAGTTGAGGGGAGTCCGCCTTGCAGGATGCCAGTGACAGGCCTTAGATGAGCCTTGTGGTATGTTACGTGAGGGTAGCTGGTTAAGGCACTGGCAGCTGAGTATCGTACAATGGCTAGTAATGTGGGTAAGTAGTTATGTAGAGACTGTGCATATATGAAGCTATGAATGTGCCTGCATCGGTAATAATCACAGCATGTAAACTGAACAGTAGGTGGGAGACATCTGTATAGCTATGGTGACAGCAGTCATGATTAGAACATGAACAGATACAGTCTCACCAGTCCGGGGGTACCGAGGTTCGGCAGGCATACAGATCATTCCAGTCCTACTTAGACCATCTCAGGTGGTACGGAACAGCTGCATCCAGATCAGGCCAACTGAATAGGGCTTCGTGGATCTGTGTACTCGGTTACCAGCAGAAATAGTAAGGAGCGGAGGCGTGTAAGGACGTGCCGCCTGAATGCGGCGTAGGTCAGCATCCACTTCCTGGTTCCGTGCAACAGGGCTTCACACAAAGGCGGATGGGATACCCAGGGCTGATGGGTGGGTCTGTGTGTACGCTAGATGGAGCGTGATGGCGTCATGCTGACGCATTTCATCCGTCACAGGGATTTCCTCAGAGCAGACTTTTCTGTTATGTTATGTTTCCTTCCATTCGTTAATTAAGCTGGGCGTCTCTGTGTGTGCTTAGTGGTGGCCATCTGTGTGTTGTTCTGTTCTTAGACAACGTTGTCTATTTTATTTTCTTAGTGGTGGTCTTTGGTTCACTTACTGTCATATTTCTTGATTTTGTGTTTGGTGTATATGTGGAATTATTCAATTTCAATATTAAATTATTCATATTTTTGCTAATCTGCTGGTTCCTTGTTGACGAATTCTTTTTCCCTGGGTGGAACTGGTACCTATCCCGTTCCCTCCCCTTGGGTTCCCTTTTTTGTGATATGCCTTCAATTCAGAGGAACACACCCTGCTATTTTAATTAGATCCTCCGGGTGTCTTGCAATTAGCTTCATCTACAAACAGATGCTGTTAGGGTACTTCCCTCATCTGTTATTTTCTATACTGAATTAAGCAAAGTCTTCTGGATCATAAATTTTCCCTCCCTTTTTGTTTTTGACTGATCCAGTTAGCCTCTAAACTAAAGAGGAAGAAAAGAGCAGATGCCCAGAAACTCATGGACGAGTTCCTTGCCGCAAGCAAATCGCACAAACGTAACCCTACGAAGGAAACTCTTTTAAAACTAGAAACAGCCCGGGTCCAAATCAACCTTATTCTAAACACTTCTGCCGAAAAACATCTATGTTGGACAGGGGCCAGGTTCTACTATCAAGCGAACAAAATAGGGGCCAAACTAGCGACTAAACTGAGCCCTAAAACACGTACCCTGGAGTAGACCATAGAAATCTGCGTTAGAGGATATATATATATATATATAGAGGCAGTGACCTTTCGTTCCCCAGACAAAGTCAATGATCTTAGATTGGAATTTGGTAATATTCTTTTTGGTAAATGATTCACTAGTGCCTGCCCTCCCTCCAAGTGAAATCAGATAGCAGCGCTAATTATAAAAATGTGCATACATATGTGACTTAATCACAAACCAGCTGAAAAGTGACAACCTCTTAAGTGTCATATAAATAATGAGCAAAATTATTCTAATGTGAAAAAATTAAACAGTGTATAAATTGGTAACATAAAAGTCCAATAAAGTAGTGACGTAGTGATATGTGTGATGCTTCACAAATAATACAGATCTTCAGTGAGCAAAAATCTTCCACCACACCGCTGTGCACTGTGATCTCCACTCCCCTTCAGCGAGCAGACTCACCAGCTATTTTTGCCTTACACTCTCGTGCTTGGCTCACAGGCTATTCCCACACAGTAGGGGGTACAGTGATAATTTCCACTCAATTCCTGTTGGATATCCAGAGCATATGCTAGCGTACTCCGTTCCTCGCGTCTCCTGGAGCCGCTTCCCCGCTTTCCCGTATGGCGCCTCCTATCTCAGCGTCCTACGTCTAGCGCGTCAGATTGCCTCGTAGCCACGCCCCTATTCTTTTTGGGGATAGAAATTGGGAGGGATCTGAACAGGTATAGAATCCGGTGCATCAGGGTCATTTTCACCTCATTTATCCTACCCAGCCAGGATGGATCACATCTCGCCCAGGTTTTGAGGTTTTCTTCCAACCTACGGAACATCAAAGGATAGTTGGATATATTCGTCTGGTTCATCTAGTTCTCTATGATTTTCATTAAGCTGAGGGATAGGGAGGTCTCTGAGGAAGGCATCTATTTTGGAGGGCGAGGGGGGGAGCTATCTGTATATAGTTTTTGGTATAAGATGTGGAAGGCCTTCATGATGTTGACAAGGTTTTGTGTTAGGTCCCCTGTTGCCATTCGAATTTTGGGAAAAGATAGTGTACGTGTTTCTGCAATGTGTCTGAAATTGCCACTGAGTGGGAAAGGGCAAGAGCTAAGATGGGGGGTCATAGTCGAGGGGGGCACCATAGGAGGAAATCTATTGACCCTCGACTATGACCCCCCATCTTAGCTCCTGCCCTTTCCCACTCAGTGGCATTTTCGGACACATTGCAGAAACAGTCCTCATTAGTATCAGCACTAAAACCTCTTTGTCACCTATTCCATAACCCCAGCTTCCAACCGGGGATGAACATTCAGGCCTTTAGATGGCGGTTAAATAAGGGGTTATTCAGAATAGGCCACTTCCTCACCTCATCGGGCCCCATTACCCTGGGGACTTGCCTTAGCAAGCTTGAGATGCCAGATATGGAGAGATTTCGCCTTTCCCAGATCAGGCACTTCCTCCACACCCTATGGACTGATAAATCTCCCTCCCCCAATCCTACCGCGTATGAACAGTGGTGCTCAAACCTCACAGATCAGAGGGGTGGTATATCACTCATATAAAAATCAGAAAAGAAACAGGGCGCACCGACCTAGTGCATTACCACTGATAAACTTTAATGCAGCATAAAAACAGTAAAAATTATACTCACAAACGAGCTAGTAAAGATGGCCATTGCCCGCTTAGGCTCTGAGGAAAGGGGTGCTCCCCCGAAACGCGTAAGCCATCGGCCATTTGCACCGGTCTGATCCTCTCGGCAATTGGTCCTGGGGTGCAGATCTTTAGAAACAGCGCTTTTGCACCCTTTTGAAAGCTATCTTTACTAGCTCGTTTGTGAGTATAATTTTTACTGTTTTTATGCTGCATTAAAGTTTATCAGTGGTAATGCACTAGGTCGGTGCGCCCTCTTTCTTTTCTGATTTTTTTCTAGCTTGAATACCCATTGTTCAAATGAGGGCTGCAAGACGCTAGGCATTACTTCTATAGGCGGCTGCACCACATATCCAGATCATGGACACCTGAGCGCAGGAGAGTTTTCTTTTGTGTATATCACTCATATATACCTTACTTGCTCAGAACGCGAACTTGCCTACCTATGCTCAAGCTTGCGAGTCTGACCTGGACCTCCATCTGGATCTGGAGGAATGGTTTCACTCCTTTAGACGTTCTTATAAAGGTTTTTTGAACACGGGCTTAATTGAAGCAAATGTCAAACTGTTCACTAGGTGGTATTATGTCCCCACAAGACTAGCAAAGATATACTCGGATGCTTCACCCCTTTGGCTGCGGCCACATGGGGACTATTTATCACATATGGTGGACGTGTCCACGCATCCGCAGCTTCTGGAATCACTTTTTTGCTTTAGTGCGGAAAGTCACCGGGACAGCAATCTCCCAAGACCCTAAAATTGCGCTATTGAATCACAGAATCACTGGTGGTCACAAACACATGCAAGCTTTAATCTTCTTCATGTTTTTAGGAGCCAAAATATCACTAGCAAGAGCCTGGAAAAAACCTAGGGTCTCTATCCAAGCTACAAAACGCAACATTTCCTGGATAATGACTCAGGAACATATGACAGCAACTCTCTTGGATAAGACCCAAAAATACATGGCTATTTGGGAACCTTGGGCAGTGTACATCAAGATCCCACTATATCCAGGTCATATACTAACCTGAAAAGCTATTCCACTAGAGGTGACCCTCCCTTCCTATTCCCCCTCCCCCTTCTCCCTTCTTTGCCTTTTCTTCTCTTTTCTTTTCTCCTTTCTACATACTACCTGGCTGTTTTTTTGGGTGGAGAGACTTTTAAGGTTGATACCTTTTTAGGGACACAATCCATACATACACTGTACCAGTGGTTGTAAATGCTCCCGGTGAAAGGAGTAGCTCTGTAATAGGGAAGAGCTACCTTGTGAGTTGACTGAACTTAGGGTCTTGTTACATTTCTATATTGGGATGGGAGGGGGATACGAAGATTTCCAACTAACCCGGTTGGAGCTGGGCGGGTCACAGCATGATCCCAAAGGGGTGACCTGCCTGGCTAGCTAGTTCTAATATACTTTGGGAAGACCCCCCATTGATCCTCACAGTAATGAATCTCGGTGACCCTGGGCTGAGTTTTTACCTTACTTACATTTCCCTGTTACGATACTATAGTGAGGTTAGCCTCAATTTATACATAGTACAACTCCGGAAACATTTATGCCGCATACACACGACCAGACTTTCTCGGAAACTTGGTCCGACATTCTTCCCGCCGGACTTCCGACGGACTACCGCCAGACTTTCTGAATGGACGGATTTGCCCACGCACGGACAAGTCCGTTCATTTTGAACGTGACTCGGGTATGACGGGTCTAGAAAAGGAAGTCAATCTCGCCGCTTTTATCGGCGAGATTGACACCATGCAAGCCCCATCGCGGGGCATCCCAGGCCCTTAGGTCTGGTATGGATTTTAAGGGGAACCCCCTTTGCCGAAAACACAGCATGGGATCAACTGACGGCACCTTTTTTCACATATTTTGGACCTGCTCCCGTCTATCGAGATTTTGGGCTGAGGTGGGTGAGGCAATTAATATTCGTCTTCAGTTGTCTATTGTCTTGATACCCGAACTGGCCCTACTTGGTATTCAAGATGAGGAGCAGAGGCCAAGATATACTAAGATATTGATCTCATTGCTGTTTTTTTATGCCAAAAAAGAAATTTTGCTGAAATGGACTTCACCTTTGCCCCCCACGATAAGATCATGGGAGGACTCTGTCAATGCAATATTACCATTATACAAGTTAACATATATGAGCAGAGGGTGCCCTTTGAAGTATGAGTGGATTTGGAGGCCATGGATAGATCCCACATACAGCATAGACTCCGATTGATGAGGCTTGCAATTATAATTGGCAATTTTGGGAAACACTTAGTTGTGCTCCTCGCTTCCCCCCACCCCCTTCCACCCTTCTCTATTACCCTTCCCCCTCTCTCCACCTCCCAGTCCTTCTTCTAATGCTCACAAAGAATTTAGAAATAATTTTAAGTGATTACCTGACACTTGTGATGCTTACTATTGTGTACTGATACCCCTGTAACTCTCTACGCTGTATAAATATGATTATATTTATCATCTGTCCAAACAATTGTCTCGCACCAAATGCTTGTATATTTTGTTTTTACTCTTTATTTCTTTTCAATAAAGACCAACCTTGTTGTTAAAAAAAAAAAAAAGAATGATTGGATATACAATTCACCGTTACTAGCACTCATGGGAACACATTTCTTTACACCAGGGAAGGAAATATTTGCTGGACAAGAAATAAGAAATCCACAATGGAAAGATATCACCACAAAAGGTGGTGGGATTAAAACACGATCAGAATTAGAAGAAATTAATGGGTGGAAGATAAGCAAATGGAATTTTTGTCATTTAAGACATTTAGTAAATACATTACCACATCCACTTAGAGAAGAAGAGAAATTAAGCCCTCTGGAAAAACTCTGTTTTACCCAAAAGCCACTGAAAAACGGAATATCAAGAATCTACGGAATATTGGCTGACTTAGATGGACAAGAAAGACCCGATTACATCGAACAATGGGAAAGAGAAATGAATTTAAAATTTGAAGATCAGAAAGTGGAAAGAATGATAGAAATGGGATATAATAATGCCTGGGATATGAAGACCATTGAAATGAACTATAAATTCCTAGCAAGGTGGTACCTGATACCAGTGAGAACCCATAGATATCAACAAGAGAAAACCTCTTTGTGTTGGAGAAACTGCAATCAAAGAGCAACGATGACACATATATGGTGGGAGTGCCCAATAATAAAGGACTACTGGCAAGTAATAGTAAAGAATATAGAGGAGATAACTTGTGAGAGAATGGAAGAAAATAAATTGACCTGCTTGTTCCATAACCATAAAATACCAAAGAAACAATACATGAGATCAATGGTCCCAAAAGTCCCCCCCCCCCCGGTGCCAGCGGTGGTCGGCTTTGGTCAGGGAGCTTTTAGAGATGAGGGGGAGGCCATCCGATTATGTCCCAGCCAATGACAATCCTCCCCTGCCTCTGTGTAGTACACAGAGGCAGAGGATGTGATGTCATCTCTCCTCGGCTCGGCAGTTTCTGTTCCGGCGCCGAGGAGAGAAGACATGTGAGTGCACCAACACGCCCCAGGCAGCATCAGATTAGCGCCAGTACCACTAACACCCACGCATGCATCATACGCCTCCCTTAGTGGTATAGTATCTGAACGCATCAATATCTGATCCGATCAGATCTATACTAGTGTCCCCAGCAGTTTAGGGTTCCCAAAAACTCAGTGTTAGTGGCATCAGCTCAGATACCTGTTAGCACCTGCGTTTTGACCCTCCGCCCGGCCCAGCCCAGCCCACCCAAGTGCAGTATCAATCAATCACTGTCACTTACAAAACACTAAACGCATAACTGCAGCGTTCGCAGAGTCAGGCCTGATCCCTGCGATCGCTAACAGTTTTTTTGGTAGCGTTTTGGTGAACTGGCAAGCACCAGCCCCAGGCAGCGTCAGATTAGTACCAGTACCGCTAACACCCACGCATGCATCATACGCCTCCCTTAGTGGTATAGTATCTGAATGGATCAATATCTGATCCGATCAGATCTATACTGGCGTCCCCAGCAGTTTAGGGTTCCCAAAAAGTTTTTTGGTAGCATTTTGGTGAACTGGCAAGCACCAGCGCCCTAGTACACCCCGGTCGTAGTCAAACTAGCACTGCAGTAACACTTGGTGACGTGGCGAGTCCCATAAGTGCAGTTCAAGCTGGTGAGGTGGCAAGCACAAGTAGTGTCCCGCTGCCACCAAAAAGACAAACACAGGCCCGTCGTGCCCATAATGCCCTTCCTGCTGCATTCGCCAATCCTACTTGGGAACCCACCGCTTCTGCAGCACCCGTACTTCCCCCATTCACATCCCCAACCAAATGCAGTCGGCTGCATGAGAGGCATTTTCTTTATGTCCTTCCCGAGTACCCCTACCCAGCGAACCCCCCCAAAAAAGATGTTGTGTCTGCAGCAAGCGCGGATATAGGCGTGACACCCGCTATTATTGTCCCTCCTGTCCTGACAATCCTGGTCTTTGCATTGGTGAATGTTTTGAACGCTACCATACACTAGTTGAGTATTAGCGTAGGATACAGCATTCCACAGACTAGGTGCACTTTCATAGGGTCTCCCAAGATGCCATCGCATTTTGAGAGACCCGAACCTGGAACCAGTTACCGTTATAAAAGTTACAGTTACAAAAAAAAGTGTAAAAAAAAAAAAGTGTCAGAAAGGGCTTTGTCTTCAAGTGGTTAGAAGAGTGGTTGATATGTGACATAAGCTTCCAAATGTTGTGCATAAAATGCCAGGACAGTTCAAACCCCCCCCAAATGACCCCATTTTGGAAAGTAGACACCCCAAACTATTTGCTGAGAGGCATGTCGAGTCCATGGAATATTTTATATTGTGACACAAGTTGCGGGAAAGAGACAATTTTTTTTTTTTTGCACAAAGTTGTCACTAAATGATATATTGCTCAAACATGCCATGGGAATATGTGAAATTACACCCCAAAATACAATCAGTTGCTTCTCCTGAGTATGGGGATACCACATGTGTGGGACTTTTTGGGAGCCTAGCCGCGCACGGGACCCCGAAAACCAAGCACCACCTTCAGGCTTTCTAAGGGCGTAAATTTTTGATTTCACTCTTCACTGCCTATCACAGTTTCAGAGGCCATGGAATGCCCATGGCCTCCGAAACCCCCCCAAATGACCCCATTTTGGAAAGTAGACACCCCAAGCTATTTGCTGAGTGGTATAGTGAGTATTTTGCAGACCTCACTTTTTGTCACAAAGTTTTGAAATTTGAAAAATTGAAAAAAGAAAAAAAATGTTTTTCTTGTCTTTCTTCATTTTCAAAAACAAATGAGAGCTGCAAAATACTCACTATGCCTCTCAGCAAATAGCTTGGGGTGTCTACTTTCCAAAATGGGGTCATTTGGGGGGGGTTGTGCCACCTGGGCATTCCATGGCCTCCGAAACTGTGATAGCCAGTGAAGAGTGAAATCAAAAATTTACACCCTTAGAAATCCTGAAAGCGGTGATTGGTTTTCGGGGCCCCGTACGCGGCTAGGCTCCTAAAAAGTCCCACACATGTGGTATCCCCATACTCAGGAGAAGCAGCTAAATGTATTTTTGGGTGCAATTCCACATATGCCCATGGCCTGTGTGAGCAATATATCATTTAGTGACAACTTTGTGCAAAAAAAAAAAAAAATTGTTACTTTCCCGCAACTTGTGTCAAAATATAAAATATTCCATGGACTCAACATGCCTCAAAGCAAATAGCTTGGGGTGTCTACTTTCCAAAATGGGGTCATTTGGGGGGGTTTTATGCCATCTGGGCATTTTATGGCCTTCAAAACTGATAGGTAGTGAGGAGTAAAATAAAAAATTTACGCCCTTAGAAATCCTGAAGGCAGTGAATGGTTTTCGGGGCCCCGTACGTGGCTAGGCTCCCAAAAAGTCCCACACATGTGGTATCCCCATACTCAGGAGAAGCAGCTAAATGTATTTTGGGGTGCAATTCCACATATGCCCATGGCCTGTGTGAGCAATATATCATTTAGTAACAACTTTTTGTAATTTTTGTTTTTTTTGTCATTATTCTATCACTTGGGACAAAAAAAATTAATATTCAATGGGCTCAACATGCCTCTCAGCAATTTCCTTGGGGTGTCTACTTTCCAAAATGGGGTCATTTGTGGGGGTTTTGCACCGCCCTGCCATTTTAGCACCTCAAGAAACGACATAGGCAGTCATAAATTAAAGGCTGTATAAATTCCAGAAAATGTACCCTAGTTTGTAGGCGCTATAACTTTTGCGCAAACCAATAAATATACACTTATTGACTTTTTTTTACCAAAGACATGTGGCCGAATACATTTTGGCCTAAATGTTTGACTAAAATTGAGTTTATTGGATTTTTTTAGAACAAAAAGTAGAAAATATCATTTTTTTTCAAAATTTTCGGTCTTTTTCCGTGTATAGCGCAAAAAATAAAAACGGCAGAGGTGATCAAATACCATCAAAATAAAGCTTTATTTGTGGGAAGAAAAGGATGCAAATTTTGTTTGGGTACAGCATTGCATGACCGCGCAATAAGCAGTTAAAGCGACGCAGTGCCAAATTGTAAAAAGTGCTCTGGTCAGGAAGAGGGTAAATCCTTCCAGGGCTGAAGTGGTTAAAAAGTGGAAAACCAGACGTAAGAGAGTGGTACGAAAAAATTGATTATTATTGTAAAATGGATTTGCTGAGAAGTAGGGAGAGAAGACATCATAATAAGTGTACCGGCCTATGGGATGGTTGGAAAAGATTTAAAACCTCGGATACATATCTAGACAAGTTGAAGGAAGGAGTAGGTATTGAGTTAGAATGATAAGGGACTTGGAGGGAAGCAAACCAGATAGAAGTGGGGGGAAGGGTGGGAAGACAGGGTTGACAGATAGAGAGACAAGGAAGGGATGTAGTAATAGGAGTAGCTTTATATATTTTAAGCTCTTTTTCTTTTTTGTAATTAAAATAAATTAAATATTTTTTGAAGAATTAATAAAGATAATTTAGAATAAAACCACGATGATTTGAAAAATGAGAGGGGACAAAGTTGATCTCCGAAGTTGAAACAATGTCTCTCAGAAAATTTTCGCTGAAGTGGAAAAAAATAAAAAATAAAAGGAAAATTTTAACTACTTGGGTTTAATACTACTTTAATAATCAGATCTTCAAGAGATCTCTCTACTAATTTTATATGTGTTTTAAATTACCACACACACTTAAAAAGAATTAAAGTGAATTTTTTTTAAAACAATAAATATGTAATACCTGTTCTGAGAAATGATTTTGCATAGAGCGGCCTCAGATCTCCTCTTCTGGGGTCTCTTACCAGTGCTCTTGGCCCCTCCTCTGTGTCTGCCCCCATAGTAAGCACTTGCTATGGGGGAAGATGTGCAGGCTCACTCCAAAGCAGGGCTTTTTATGTCCATGGACACACACAGTGTGGAGCCCTGCCCCTCCTCCTAACAGATTAACATTAACATCAGCGGAAACCAATGGCTCCTGGTGCTACCTCTGTGCTTGTGAGGAGAGAGAGGAAGAGAGCAGTGGTGCTCCTCTCAAGCACAGCACTGGATCATATTGCACTATGAGGCTTCTCTCTATTTATATTTCACATACAGTGCTCACACGTTTACATACCCTGGCAGATTTTATGATTTCTTGACCATTTTTCAGAGAACATGAATGATAACACAAACTTTTCTTTCACTCATGGTTAGTGTTTGGCTGAAGCAATTTATTATCAATCAACCGTGTTTACTCTTTTAAAATCATTATGATAACAGAAACGACCCAAATTACCCTGATAAAAAAGTTTGCATACCCCAGTTCCTATGCCCCCTTTAACATCAATGACAGCTTGAAGTCTTTTGTGGTATTTGTGGACAAGGCTCTTTATCATCTCAGATGATAAAGCTGCCCATTCCTCTTGGCAAAAAGGCTCCAGTTCCTGTAAATTCGTGGGCTATTTTGCATGAACTGCATGTTTGAGATCTCCACAGAGTGGCTCAATGATATTGAGGTCAGGATACTGAGATGGCCACTCCAGAACCTTCACTTTATTCTGCTGTAGCCAATGACAGGTGGACTTGGCCTTGTGTTTTGGATCATTGTCATTTTGGAATGTCCCAGTACATGCCATGCGCAGCTTCCTGGCTGATAAATACAAATGTTCCTTCAGCATTTTTTGATAACATACTGCATTCATCTTGCCATCAATTTTGACCAAATTTCCTGTGTCTTTGTAGCTCACACATCCCCAAAACATCAGCGATCCACCTCTGCGTTTCACAGTAGGAATGGTGTACCTTTCATCATAGGCCTTGTTGACTCCTCTCCATATGTAGAGTTTATGGTTGTGGCGAAAAAGCTAAATTTTGGTCTTATCACTCCAAATGACTTTGTACCAGAAGGTTTGAGGCTTGTCTCTGCGCTGTTTGGTGTATTGTAAGCAGTATAATTTGTGGCATTTGCGTAGTAATGGCTTTCTTCTGATGACTCGACCATGAAGCCCCATCTTCAGTCACACCACATATTTTCAAAGAGTCCTGTATTTCACCTGAAGTTATTTGTGTGTTTTTCTTTGCATCCCGAACAATTTTCCTGGCAGTTGTGGCTGAAATTCTAGTTGGTCTATCTGACCATGGTTTGGTTTTAACATAACCCCTCATTTTCCACTTCTTGATTAGAATTTAAACACTGCTGATTGGCATTCTCAATTCCTTAGATATCTTTTTATATCCCTTTCCTGTTTTATACAGTTCAACTACCTTTTCCTGCAGATCCTTTGACAATTCTTTTGCCTTCCCCATGACTCAGAATCCAGAAACGTCAGTGCAGCACTGGATGAGAGATGCAAGGGTCTTTAATAGCCATTCAAACCCCATTTGTGTCAATAAATGGCTTCAGCCAAACACTAACCATGAGTGAAAAATGTTTTTGTGTTATCTGAAAAATGGGCAAGAAATTAAAAATTCTGCCAGGGTTTGTAAACTTATAAGCACAACTGTATGCCTTTGCACTGGCCACACAGAACGCGGGGAGGAAAGGTGCACCTCCGGCGATGCCCCCCTGGACAGAATGAGAGCGCACCCCCAAAGCTTCTTCCCCACCCTCAGATGAAGTTCAGGTGGCTAAGCTGTGGACTTATCGGTACCTTCTCCAAGGCCCAAGTCTCCACCAAGAAATAGAGATGGGGAGAGCTTCTCCCCACAGTAAAAAACTGCTTCAATTTCCACAGCTGATCAGCCTTGATTCCCAGCAATGTCTCCCCACCGGAGGAAACACCAAAACTAAGGGTCCAGTGGTGCAGGAGGGGCTTAAATCTTGAAGCTAAGGCGGTGTTTCCTGTGAAGGGAGGAGCTGAGGTCTCTTAAAAGGTGGCTGTCCTGAAAGACTGGCAAAATATTTTTTTGCACACTCCTTGTTTGGAACTTTAGAACTCTCTTAATGGTAAATTTTAGTCTAATCATACATGACATCATTCTCTCAATTATTGCCAACATTTTCTTCAACATGAAAACTTAGATGGACTGAAAACAAAAAAAGAGCATAAAAAAAAAAAAAATCGCTACAGTGCGTGTTGGACATTTCAGTCACAAAATTCCTTTTTGAATATTTTCATTTTCAATATGTAGTTTTGCTTTTACTCTAACAATTTTTTTTCATGACCAGTGTCCTGTGCGTCAGTCTTTCCAATGTGCCATAAGCAAAGTTCAGACAGCAAATAGTCTTGCTTTCCAAATGACAAACAGCAATGACTCTCTTTGTTCATGCTGCACAAATGACTAATCTCTCTCCTTTGGGGTTTCACACACAGCCCCATTCTAAAAGGATGTGCTCCAGCCTTTAACACCAGTTTACAGATGAATTAGCACAGAAGCTCTTATTTACATCATTGGGAAAGAGTGTACTTTTATGTTTCCAGGCGAGGACTTTCAAATGAGATAGAACTGATGTTTTATTTGTCGCTCCAACAGGTTTATTTAATAACAGCATTTGGGCCAGACATTGGAATTTTTCTGTAATACACATACAGTACAAGTTGTGGAAATTATATGTTTTAAATAGAGGAAAACAAAAGCATGTTTAGTGAAGAGAAGTATGTAATTGTAAACAGGTTAAAGGTTTGTCTCTCTGTCCGGGGTGGGACACTTAATAGTCGTTGGTAGTTACCTTCTATCTACAAAACAGTGTATTATTATACCCCCTATAAACCAGACCATATTTCACATTGCTGATATGTGTCTGTTCATAAGTCTATATCTTTGTAATTACGTATGATAAAGAATTGATACATATATTGTTTTTGGGGGACAAAAAAGGCTTTCTCATGACCCTAAAGTCCTCTGAGAACTTTTTTAAATTTATTTGTATTTTAAGGGGAAAAAGAGTATAAATCTGAAAAAAAAATTTCAAGTTTGATCAATATTATTTGAACATAAGTTCCATTATTGTGAGGAAAACATACATTTTATTCTGTTGATTGTTCTATTTACTGCAACATTAAAATTACATTTTTGGTACAAAGCATATTAACCACTTTAAGACCGGGCCTATTTTTCAAACTTGTTGTTTACAAGTTAAAATCAGTTTTTTTTTTTGCTGGAAAATGACTCCCAAACATTATATATATTTTTTTCTAATACCCTAGAGAATAAAATGTCGGTCATTGCAATAGCAGCGGTCTTACAAGCGCACTTTTTTTGTAAAAAATACACTTTTTTTAAATTAAAAAATAAGACAACAGTAAAGTTAGCCCAATTTTTTTTTTATATTGTGAAAGATGATGTTACACCAAGTAAACTGATACCCAACACGTCACGCTTCAAAGTTGTGCCCGCTCATGGAATGGCGACAAACTTTTATCCTTAAAAATCTCCATATGCAATGTTTAAAAAATTCTACAGGTTGCATGTTTTGAGTTACAGGGGAGGTCTAGGGCTAGAATTATTGCTCTTGCTCTAACGATCGTGGTGATATCTCACATGTGTGGTTTGAACATCATTTTCATATGTGGATGCTACTCACAAATGTGTTTGCTTCTGCACGTGAGCTCCGCGGGACGGGGAGCATTTAAAAAAAAGAAAAAATTCTTATTTTAACTTTTATTTTTAATTTTTACACTGTTCTTTTTAAAAAAAATGTTGTCACTTTTATTACTATTACAAGGAATGTAAACATCCCTTGTAATAGAAAAAAAGCATGACAGGACCTCTTAATTATGAGATCTGGTGTCAAAAAGACCTCAGATCTCATATTTACACTAAAATGCAATAAAAAAAAGGAGTTTGAAAAAAAATATGTTGCTTTAATAGCTATGGGCGGAAGTAATGCTTTGACATCGCTTCCGCCCTGCATTGGTATGGAGCTGAGTGAGAGGAAGATGGCCCACGGAAGAGGACCCAATTGCCTCCACCTCTGCCGGCTGCTCCAGTAAGCAGCGGAGGGCACCGGAACGCGACGGGAGGCCTCTCCCGCTGCTGATAAAAGTGATCTTGTGGCAAATACGCCGCTGAGACCACTTTTATCTGAAAGCGGACCGCCCGCTAAAGAAGAGGATACCAGGGTAATGGCAGCTAGCTGCTGCCATAACAACGATATTCCCCTTCAAAGTACTGACGTATAACGACGGTGGGCGGTCCAAGTGGTTAAAGTTAATTACAAAAGAAATCACGCTTATTGCATACTTTTCATTTTTCTCATAATGCATCAGTAATTTATAGTTCTTAATGATTTAAAATAAAACAAATCTACCCTAAACTATATGTTTTTAACAGTAAATCCTCGAAGATAACAATGTATATATGTGCTTTTATAAAAAAAAAAAAATCCAGCGAATAATTTAAAATAGAAACATGGAACAGGAGATGAAACTGTTAAATAGTGAGATTATACAGGTGGAAATTAAAGGGTTAGAAAAAGAGCGTTTTCTGGTTAATTAAATGTTAATTCCCTGTGCACACAATAAAAACTTTCCTCTGTCAGCTGCAGCTCTCTCACTCACAAATCTGTCTGACAGGGAATGCAGGAGATAGCTACTGTGTTACTTGTTTTTTGTTGTTTTGCCTTAAAATGTTACATTGAATTCTCACTGAGATTGTCTGCCAGAGTGTTCATTCAGTGAGGAAGGCTTCTGACTAGCTCCCAGTCATAGGATCTCACTGGCTGTGCACAGTAGCTGAGCAGAAGGAGATTAGAAAAAGGAGATTAGAAAAGATAAGAAAGTGCAGGGAGTACAAGACACCTCCTGTGTACAGAGAAGGGGGTTTTATGGAGGTTTGCAAAATGCCCAAGGTAGGCAACTGGTTAATCCTCTATATTAGGGTAAAGGAGAAATTAGATGTTTCTGTGCCATACAGAATGAAACAACAACTTATAAAATCATTAAAACAGGGCAAGCTACATTTATCCATCAGACATAGCCAACTGTTAAAAACAAATGACATTACTGAATTTTAGACATATGCAATTAGCCAAAGAAGGCTCCTAGGATCAATGCGTTTCACAAATAATTCACTTCTACAGGGTATATAACTTTGCATAGATATCATAAAATCCATCTCTACAAGATAAACACACTATAAATAAATATAATACTGTATATATAAATAACAGAACAGGTAAATGACATAATTAGAAATGGAAATATGAATACAAACAAAGAAAATCAACTTACATCCCCTATGGCCCAGAAGTATGGATTACTCATGACAGGGAAAAAAAAAAGAAGAAAAAAAAACACCTTCACAGCACATACAGTATCACTCTATGCAGCAAGCCTCCACACTATTACTAGCTTAATTTAGTGATTCCACTATGGGAAAGAATTCTAGAATATCTGCACCACAAACTGGTTAGACATTTGCAGTCCCAAAGTATGTAGTACAGAGATCCTATCTATCCACATTCCTGCCAGCACACAGGGGAGCCATCAGAGGAAAATTTAGATATGCGTGCTGGAGTGTAGTACCATCTGTATGCTATTTTTTGGGCTAACTCCCAGTGTTTAATATTTTGCTTTGCAGCGTATAGGGAGCCGAAGGCTTTGAACTATTGAGCATCTGTGTATTATTATTTTTTTATTATTATTACTATTCAGGATTTATATAGCGCCAACAGTTTACACAGCGCTTTACAATATAAAAGGGAGACAATACAGTTATAATACAATAAAATACAAGAGGATTAAGAGGGCCCTGCTCAGAAGAGCTTACAATCTAATAGGTTGGGGCAGGTGGTACAAAAGGTTGTAACTGTGGGGAATGAGCTGATGGAAGTGGTAGAAGATTAGTTGGAGACGTGATAGGCTTTCCTGAAGAGATGAGTTTTCAGGGATCACCTGAAGGTAGCAAGAGTAGGGGATAGCCGGATAGATGGAGGTAGCGAGTTCCAGAGGATGGGAGAGGCTGTGTACTGCTGCTTGAGATCTCATTCCCATTGTATTATGGCAGGAGATTTGACAAAGGTTAATTTGTCTAATAGCAGGGCATAGAAAAGTGATATGCCCCCACGTGGAGAATTTGCATGAATAAATTATTTCCATATTTTGGAATGTATTTTCATTTTAGGAGGGGTATAACGACTCAATAATTGTGAAATATGCAGAAACGTGAAATGATGGCTTGGAAACCAAAATTCCTCTAAAAGCACACTAGCGGGTTTGGAAATCCGGTTACATAATAGATTGTGCACTTTCATGCTACCATTCATAATCAATAGAGACAATGAAACATCAGGAATTAGTGATTCTAGAGCTTGTGCAGGCAATATTAATTCCTGGGCCAGAGCAGAATTCATAGGGGTATCCAATAGAGCCTTCAAGGCTAGTAAAGATGATTTTGTAGGTAAAAGCAATCATGTTAATGCATGAGGCCTCCACCTATCTGCTGGCAGTAGAGTAAGCAGCAGGTCAGGAGCTGGTGCTAGAGTTTGTTCTATATCGAGCCAAATGACTTCCGGAGAGGATTTAAACCAGTGTTTCAGTTGGGCTAACTGTGTGCTCAATAGTAATCCTTGATATCTATTAATCCCATGCCTCTGGCTTTCCTGTGTTTAAGTAGCCAGGTGCAAGAGCATCTAGGCCACTCTCCTTGCCAAATATATTGGTGGAGCATAGAGGTTAGAGACTATGAGTATATCTCCTCCACTAGGGAGTGGGATGGGGAGGGATCAAAAAAAAAAATAGAGTATTTGTGGAAGCACCATCATTTTGTAGGAAGCTAGGCGACCAGACCATGATAAGTTAACTTTAGAGAACTGATAGCATTGCTTAGTCAATTTACAGATGAGGTGTTTATAGTTATGTGTATAGTCCCCATGGGTGATCTGAGGAAGCAGGCCATGCCTCCAAAACTTCACTCTCTTCCCCCATATCCTGCTTGTGTGGGTTTGTGTATCCTTGGAGAGCAGCACCGACTTGACCGGGCGCATGCATATTAGGATCTGTATGTTGAGCGTGATGGTGGATAGCCTCAGAAGTGCTGCCAGGATTCAGGCAGCTAGGTTGAATGTCCATAGCTCTCCCTTCCCCTGTCGGGATCTTGAGGTGGCTTTAGGAGTGCGGCCACAGTGGAATCCTTATGCTGTATTTACCTTCACACAATGTGAGTTCGATCATTGTAGTGCTTTTAACGTTACCATATTAAAGCCGAGTTACACTAGGGCGGCTTTGCGCTCTCTTCTTTTGTGTTTTGTTTAACTGAGGAGAGAAATTAGTTGATGTCAGTTTTGGAGGGTAGTGGAGGAGACAAGTCGGTCTTTAAATTGTAGAGGCTGCTGTAGTAATCAGCTAACATATCTGCAATTGTTTGTGGGTTAACGACCTTCTGTTGAGTGGTAGGATGGTTAAGGTGGGAAATTCTGGTCATGGTCGGTCTGTGTTTCACTCTGTGGGCCAGAAATTTTCCAGGTTCATTATCAGAGGCATATAAGTATGATTAAGTTAATTCAGATGCCAATCATGCTGTTCAAGCAGGTGGACCCGGAGGACTCTGTGAAGCTTTGTTAAGGCTTTTTGGGTATTTAGGGTAGGGTTGTGCTTGTTGCTGAACTTCAGGTTGTGGAGTTCCTGCAGAATAATATTTGAGCGTAGATTATATGCTTTTTTTGCTCTCGCACTTAATTGAATGAGAATCCCTCTCATATATGCTTTATGGGCATTCCATAGAGAGAACTTGTCAGCAACCGATGGGACACACAAGCAGACTTTCCGGCAGAAAAGGTCCGATGGAACGAATCCGTCGGACATTCCGATCGTGTGTGGGCTTCATCGGACCATTTCTGTCGAAAAATCTGATGGACCTTAGAAATAGAACATGTTTCAAATCTTTCCGATGGACTTGTTCCTATTGAAAAAAACATTTGTCTGTATGCTAGTCCAACGGACCGAAAACGATGCAAAGGCAGCTATTGGCTACTAGCTATTGAACTTCCCTTTCTAGTCCGGTCATACATCATCACATTCAAAATTATCGGACTTTGGTGTGTAGGCAAGTCCGTTTCGTTGGAACTCCATCGAAGTCCGCTCGTGTGTACGTGGCATTAGAGGATTCTTGTAAAATTTTTGTGTTATAGTGCCACATTTTAGATCTGTTACAGGTCTGCATTTCTGCTATATCTATAGTTATGGCCATGTAGATTGGACCATGTAATGTCAGAAATGACAATATGAGGGTCTACCATGGCATTGAAGTCTCCACACAAAATGAGGTTCCTGTATTTCACTTTTTCAATTCTAGACATCAGTTTAGACATCAGACATCAAAGCGTAATTGGTGGGAGTTCGAAGAGCTTATACTCCAACCAGAGTGCACAGGTAATTCTTAGGTCACACACTAGAATTAAGAATCGACCTCCAGGGGGTGTGACCGAATGTAGAGTGGTGAAGAAGTCCCAAAAGTGTGCTCACACCATCCTGTATGTTTTTCATCCTGTATCTGCGCTGTCGGGCTTCCTTGGTTGTTCCCAGCATAACAGACCAATTGCAGATCCTGCTGTGATTATGGGCATGCAATCCAAAGGCAGATCTGCTGGTCCCATGCCAACAAAAAAAGCCTCCTTTTATACCGACCATGTATCCCTCCGCCATCTTGGACGGAAGACTCCATGCACTGCTGGCAGAGCTGAATACGGCTGAACCTTAGGAGCACCCTGCATCTGCCTCAGCTACTGCACCCCCTGGTGACACAGCAGCTATCCTGTAGGCGATCAAGCATAGCAGATCCTCCCTGCTTTCCCGCATGGATAAACTCAGAGGGGAATGTAACCTCATAAGGGCAAACTTGGACCTCATAAGGGCAAAGTTGGACAAGATCCACGGCCCACTCAATGAGTCCTAACATCAGGTCTCTGCTACAGAGGATTTGACAGCTCATCATACCTGGCAGATAGCAGAGCTGGATTTTAATTTAAAGGCACTTGTGACCAAATCAGATGATGCAGAGAATCGCCTCCAGCAACATAATGTCAGATTGCTCGGATTACCAGAGGGGGCTGTAGGTGATCACCGCACTGAGTTTGCAGAGAATTTCTTTAAAGACATCTTCGACCAGCAGTCTGTCTCCCCCACCTATGTGGTGGAATAGGTGCATGGTGTTCCTATGGGCCACCAGACCGCTGGGGCCCCCACTGCCATTTCTTGTGAGTTTCCTAAACTACTGGGACAGGGACTGAATCCTGAGTGAGGCCAGGAAACATCCTGCTCTTAAGTACAAAAACACTGCTGTGCACTTCTACCCTGTCTTCTCAGTGGATCTTCAGAAGACAAGAGACTTCCAGGATGTTCGCAGACGTCTCAGAGAAAAAGGCCTGCCATACACTATGCTATACCCCAGTCACCTGAGGGTCACCCATGCTGGAGTAGCAACATTTTTTGATTCCCCTGAGGATGCTTAGTCTTGGATCTCAACACTGCATTGAATCCTACCCTGCTGATTCATTTTTGGCAACCAGCTGCTGAGGTCATGGAGGTTTGGTTTTTCTTTTTTCTTTTTTTTTCTTCTTCTTCTTGTTCACCTTTTATGTTTAATGGCCTTATTTCTCACTGTGACCACATTAAAGAGGAACCCGCAGTTACATTGCGGGGCCAGTTTCATTTTCTTGGGGTACGCATAAGTGCCCTGGATTACCATTTTGTCTCACATCTGATGGCCTGGATGGGGTGCTTTTTCTGCCATTTTTATGTTCTCTAATGTCTCCTTCAGAGTTTCATTCTTGTCAGAGGGAGTCAAACACAATCGGATGTTCCTAACTGTGTATTGAAGAAGCCCTCTAGAGTCTGACTCAAATTAAGAAACTGTGACTGCAGTATCACCAATTTTTGTGTTTTTTTTCAAGACTCTATGTCACACATCTAGAAATTACACACATTTAGTTAACTGTTCAGGGATGAAACTAACCAGTTATGGTCCTATCTACTGGTTGGTAAGGGTTTGTTTGCTTGCTGCTTACAATTGCTATTACTTAATGTGCTCAAGCCATGGGGTCGCTTTATTTGCTCAATCCTGGTATATGCAATACATTCTGCTGTTATATGCTGATGCTCAGTCAGTGTGGTGCACGGCATGTTTGGTTTGCTCTCCAGTCACCTTGTTCTCTAATTCTCCAATACATACCTGGATATGGAGCTCAAATTGATATTGTGGAAGGTGCAGGGCCTCAACAGTGGATTTAACCGAGCTCTAATGTTTCAACAGGCCTGCAAACCACACATTCTTTTCATTCAGGAAACCCATCTGACCGGTAGTAAGCCATTATCTTTATGTAAACAATGGTTGCGGCAGTCCTTCGATGCCACGTATTCTAATTATGCTACTAGGGGGTGTCCATTTTATTGAATAAGTCTCTGCAATGTCAAGTGGAACAGATCGTTACCAACCCTAAGTGCCAACATATTAACCTTCTATTGCTTATAGGGGCTCAATTGTTTGTCTTTGTAGATGTGTATGTGCCCTCCCCTTTCTCAATGACAATATTGTATCAATTTTTTGACAAGCTTGTCCCTTTTTTGGCCTCCAGGGTCATTATTGCAAGGAATTCCAATGCTATACTGGATAGGGACATGGACACCTCCAACTGCACTAGGTTGCCAGATTCAGATCTTTTGGCCCTTTAACTGACTGAGATTTGGAGATGGAGAAATCCACGCACCAGGCACTTTTCGCACCTCTCTGCAGCTCACTGCTCGGGCTCTAGAATAGACCTCACTTTTTGCCCAGTGACTACTTTATCCTTCATTGCTTCTGCTTCCTATTTGCTGGCGGGGTCATCCTCTGCTTGAGGTTGTCCTGCGGCTCGGGGGGGTCGCGGGGGGAGACTAGCAGGGGGGACTGACTCCCTGATCACCTGGGATGCTTTCAAGGCCATTATTTTTATAGACGACTATACATCTGCTATTAAGGCTGCCAGGGTGGAGTATGGCTCGGAATTGGTAGAATTAGAGTCACGAGTTAATGATGCCAAGGCGACATTTGCATCAGATCCCTCTTCTGTGGCATACTCCTCTCTAGAACAGGCTCAGAGATCACTCTCCTTGCATGTTACTGGTGCAACTACTGCTGCAGCAAATCTATTAAAATCTAGATTGTTTACATCCAGAAAAAAGAATGTGAGGCTTCTTGCCAACCTGGTGGCGGATCCTAAATATCAAACTATAGTTCCCCTTATTCAAACTGCTGGAGGTGGGGCCACCTCTGACCTGTCTGGTATTCTGGAAGAATTTGGGGAGTATTATTCTTTGCTATACTGGCCGTTAGTCCCCACCATAGATCTTGACATTCCCAATGCCCTACAACTAATGTTCCTGCCGACCCTGGCAGAGGATGATGTTGCGTCATTGGATGCCACAATTTCTGTAGAGGAAATCAAGAATGCAATTCAATCCCTTTCTCCCTTAAATCCCCAGGTCCAGATGGACACCCAGGAGACTGGTATAAAATGTACATTGCGGACCTAGCTCCACGACTCCAGCAGTTGTATACTTTCTGTCTTGAGGAAAGATGTCTACCTGACTCAAATGGCCCAAATTAAAATTGGCAGGGCTCTATCCTCTTCTTTTCCTATTGAACGGGGTATTCGACAGGGATTCCCTCTCTCCCCTGCTCTTTTCTCTCATAGGGTGGAGCTCATTTCCGCAGTCATCTGGTCCACTGATGTGGTCAGGAGGGTTGGATCCCTGGAGGAAAAGCTGGCTCTCTATGCAGACGACATTATTCTTTTTCTCCGAGATCCTTCTCTCCATGTGGCATTAGACTTGATATCTCATTTCTCCTCTATCTCTGGGTTAAAGGTAAACTAGGATAAATCCCTGATACATGCGGTTGATCCTGGCGCTGTGCGGGCAGCGGATCCATCGCTCCCTAAAGGTAGACAGATAAGATTAAATATTTAGGTGTCTATATCTCACCCAGGATTCAAGATTTTTGCACACTTAACCTCTTTCCCCTACTTCAGATCTTTAGAAGCAGACTAAAGGCCTTGGCCAACCTCCCTTTGACATTAGTGGGGAAAATTATTTTACTTAAAATTAAATTGCTTCCTCCATTGTTGTATGTTCTACGCCACTCCCCAATATGGATCCCCAAAATGATTTTCACTCAGTTTAATTCACATGTAACTATTGTAGCTTTCTGTAGGGTTCTTGTCCTTCTAGATTTCGGCTTTCTATACTACAGAGCCCGTGGAGTCAGGGAGGCCATGCCTGCCCGTATTTTTTTAAGAAATTTTTTTGATGCTCTCACATGCCCACAATTGGCTTGTATCAGACTCCTCCAACTCTGCAGTGACTTTGAAAGCTTCCTTGGTGGGCTCCTGCAAAACCTTGCAGTATTCCCTTTTTAGGGGAACTAGGGCCCCTCATTCTTTAACAACATCAATGAAGACGGTAATTAGAACATGGATTTTGATAACTCCCTATACTAAACGTGTCCTCAGCCATTATTCTTTAAATACTCTATTGTGGTTAAACCCATCTTTACCGGAAATCCTTTCTATACCAGATCCTTTTTTGTGGGCAAATCGTGGTATCCGATATATGTCCCATCTTTGCAGGAGTGGCATGTTTCAGACATTTGACCAGTTTAAGCATAATTTTGCATTGCCTAACTCCTACTTTTTCCAGATCCTCCAGCTCCGTCATGCCTTTACTGTGCAGTTTGGTATCTCTCCATTGACTGTATACTAGTCTGATATAGAGTTGATCCTTTAAAAGGAATCTCTTAAAAAAACACTCTCAACAATTTATCACGCATTACAAATGACTGTGCATTATGGATTGGATGATCTGAGTGCTTTTTGGATGATGGAGCTTATGGAGCTGGATACTGAGGACTGGGAGGACATTTGGGCGGTTCCCTTTTCACACCTTATTTCCTCCAGGGACCGACTAATCCAGTTTAAAATATTACATAGATATAATTTCACACCATATAAATTGCATAAGATTTACCCTACTTGCCCACCAGGCTGTTGCCGTTGCCAGGCGGACCCAGCCAATTATATGCACATGATTTGGCACTGCCCACCAGTACAGGTATTTCGTTCGGGTGTACTGAGATTCATTGCTAGCCTAAAAACTATGTCTATACCCCAGAAGGTGGATGTCTGTATCCTAGGGTTGGTGGATGTCCTGGCTCCCTCTGGGGATATCCATACTTTGCTAGGTCTTCTCTTAATTTATGCCTGGAAAAGCATTATACTTAAATGGAGGGTCTCCACAGTCCCTACATTAAATATGTGAAAATCGCTGGTCAACTCAGCCATCCCCCTATACAACAAAACTTATTTGAATATGGGATGCCCTAAGAAATTTAAAAAAGTATGCGACGTCTGGCTGGAGTCTGAGACCACTACCACACGGCAGGATAGCCTTGCAGATAGCCCACCTTAAACTCTCAGACCCTTACCTGGTTTCAGCTACGTCCTTTATTCCCAATGTGTCTGATGCATTATATTGTATGTCTAGGTATGTTTTTTTTTTTCTTCAAGCTCCTGGGCTGTGGTTAATGGGGTGACAAATGACATTTAAGGATGCAAAAGCAATTTTCCATCATTCTCATTGGTAATGCTCTCAGTGTGCTTGAGCACTTATGCCCACCCATTTTTTTAGCAGCAAGCAGTGCTTTTTAGTTTAGTTTAGTTAGTGCTTTTTCTTGATACATTTTGTTTTTATGTTGTGAGCCAGGGGAATGTCCAGAGGCTCTGTTTTGTATGTCTTATACTTATTAACTGTAGCAATAACTCTCGGTGGAGCTGCTGGTTTAAGTGGGTCCGTTACCTTCACTCTGCTTCCCTCTGTTTCACTGGCACCGGGTCTAGGGTTCCGTTGAGTTTACCTCTGGACGATACACGCACCAACACTGGAGTACGTTTTCAATGCTTTATTAAACATTTGACTTAGGAAATAGCAGGAAAGAGACAAAAGGGAAACTGCAGAAGAAATTCAAACATCTTCCTTTAGGGTTCTTTTAACAAATGTTCGGGTAGAATTCAGATATTGTATGGAATGCGCTCCCCTCGTGGGACACACTCCTTGCTCATCTGGATAGGCCTCTCTCACAAGCCTAGCAGCCAGTGCGCAGCACGAATCAAAGTCTCTGCCACAGACTTGCTTGGGAACAAAATCCATATGATCCTCTGCCACAGCTCAGGAACATTCCTCGGCCGTGGTGGTAGGCCCCAGACAAGCCTCTGGACCCACCCCTGTGCCGTAGTATCGTGGGCCTCCGGATCCGATGATCCCTGAAAAGAAAACATAGTTAAACACACATTTGTACATCCTACACAACATTAGGAGCAAAGCCTCATTTAAAAATGAAACTCTCTTCCTATAACCTATATAAAAAAAAAAAATATTCTTTAGGAGTCCATCCCTATATAAAATTCTTCTTCTCCTTTTTTTTTTTCTGAAACAAAATCCAGCTAGCAAAAGGAAGTCCTTGGATTTAAACACTGAACAGAATATGTAGATCTTGACCACGCAGATCTCTTTACCCTGACACTAACTAGCTAAATAACTTCAAAGTTCTTTTGTCTATAGTTACCAGTAAAACCGGGGATCTGGCAAAGTCAGTGTCTTTCCCTCTTTATCCACTGTGGTAATAAAATACACAACATTGTCCTTTCCCGGCCTGCAAATTACCACTTTGTCAGCATAGATGTGCCGACCGAAATTCCAATGTTCAAAGCATCCGTTAAAACGTTCATTCATCTTAACAGAACATCCAATCTTTCTGAAGGGCTTAGGTACAGACAAATAGTCCCAAACAGCTTCACTGTACCAAAGTTCCCGATTAGCTTTAATCTCCTGCATGATATCCTGGGGCACACAGGGGAACTCCAAACCATACTCCGCCGCCACACGCTTGTTCAATTTCCTCTGTTAGCGGGAAAGTTTTGGCAAAGATCTGTCTCTCCCCATACCAGGCGGTATACAGGAATCCAATGATTTGCTCACCATAGACCCAGCCGGTGTCTGTAGTGAACTAACAACTTTTGGCAAAGTCCCATCAATAGTACTGTGTGGCTCCATACAGGGTGACGTCTTCCCAGAACTCAGGGCTGTCCATTCAGGGAAAGTCATAGTGGAAGCAACATCCTCACTTTGTGACCACAATAACTCTTGTGACATAGTCTCAAATAGGTCATCATCCCTGGAAAGATCCAACATGGATTCTATTTCCGAATCTCCCAACTCTTCCGCTGGCAAATATTTACAGTCCCGGACACATTCCCCAACAGTGGCTTACCCGTTCCTGATGTGGATTCTGGTAGCTCCGGTCCAGGTAACCTCTGGGGTAGGCCTCGACCACGGCCGCGGGAAGCCTTTACATAGCCCACCTTCCTCTGAGTAGGCACAACAGGAGTAGGCGTAGTGGATGCAGAAACCAAAGTAATGTCCCCTGATGAGACAACAGCAGCAGTGTCTCCTTTTGGAACATTGTCAGTAACAACAAGCAAAGTAGCGGCCTGTCGCTCTCTCTCTGTAGCAATAGCAACTTCTACTGTGGCGATACCTGTTGCCCAATTCATCCGATAAGCACGGGGCGACGTGGTAGGTTGCTCCACCACAAACAAGTACTCTCCACATTGTGGACATCGGCCAAATGGACGAAGATGCATGGCCAATCCTTCGCATTGATGGCAGATCATGCCCAATCCCTCAACATCTCCTGAGGTATATAGGACAAACCTCCCCTGTGGCTTCAAATGAACTCCAGTATCCGTAAGCAGAGTTCCAGATAGCACAGTATTCATCACGGTGCTTGTAGGGAACACTCTCGGTCCCACAACTGGCTGCATCGCCGGAAAAGACATGGCCACACTCTGATCTTCTTAGCACGATTACGAGGCCTCTCCTTTCTTCTGGCGCCAAACACATACCTGCGTCCCATGCGGTAACAAGTAGAGTAACTCCTCCTACTTGTTCTTCTAGTCACGTAGCTCTCGGGCCTTTTACTGGCGCCCGCTGTCTACACACTCAGAAATAAAGTCCTGCAGTTTTACCTTTCCTTTTCCTGAAAGATTCTCTTCTTTTCTTTTTTAAAATTCAGCTCTCTCCGTAAACTCCCAGTAAAACACTCCACTGGGTTGCTGGTTTAAGCGGGTCTGTTACCTTCACTCTGCTTCCCTCTGTTTCACCGGCACCGGGTCTAGGGTTCCATTGAGTTTACCTCTGGACGATACATGCACCAACACTGGAGTATGTTTTCAATGCTTTATTAAACACTTGACTTAGGAAATAGCAGGAAAAAGACGAAAGGGAAACTGCAGAAGAAACTCAAACATCTTCCTTTAGGGTTCTTTTAACAAATGTTCAGGTACAATTTAGATATTGTATGGAATGCGCTCCCCTCGTGGGACACACTCCTTGCTCGTCTGGATAGGCCTCTCTCACCAGCACAGCAGCCAGTACACAGCACGAATCAAAGTCTCTGCCACAGACTTGCTTGGGAACAAAATCTGTACGATCCTCTGCCACAGGATGTATCAGATTTTCTGTAATGAATGTCAGTCACAGTGCCTGAACCTTTAAGCCAACCCGGCAACACTATGCTGTATAGTTACTTTCGGATACGTCCTCCAACCGAGTCACCAGGCCCCTCTATAGACCAGCACGCTGCGTGATCCCTCCAAAACGGGTCCTCCTCTAGGACCTCCTCAGTTGTCCAGCTTCGTCACACAGGACCGACAGCTCAGGACCATTCCTCGGCCGCGGTGGTAGGCCCCGGACAAGCCTCTGGACCCACCCCTGCGCCGTAGTATCGTGGGCCTCCGGAATGGAGGACCACGCGGTAGCTCCTTAACACATACCGGTCGGCCAGGAGGGGAAGCAGGTGGCTGAAAAACGAACCCCAAAATATGGCGTCATTCCCATAAAGACCCTCACCCAGAATGCAACTCGGAGGACCACCTCCACCGAGTTGTCTCCAGGACAGAAGAGCATCCATACGCTTCAACACGTTGCCTTTCCAACACTAATCAGTGATAACAGCGACACCTTCCGGTCAGCATGGAAACACACACAACGTCAGCCAATCTGGAACAGAGGCAAACTTAACCTTCCTAATGAACAAGTTACTAAATTTACCTTACCTGCGGTAGATTGCAAATCTACCAGCGCTACATAACAATAAAAAGAATTTGCAACAACAAAAAAAAAGAATCGACCTGCAGGATCAGATATGGAGTCCTGTAGGTTGAAGGCCACAGAGGTTTTATTGGCGTGAAGCATCCCCCTTTTTTATGGTAGCTCACGCTAAATAGATATAGGGAAAATCCTTATGTGAACATTTGGGGGTGGCATTAATTTGAAAGTGCGTCTCTTGGGCACACATAATATCAGCATGGGTGTTATATGCTTCACACCATAATGAAAAGTGCTTGTCAAGGTGTTTCAACCCATGGGTATTTATGGACATAAATTTTAAGCCCCATAGAGAATATGAATGTAGGCAGTATAGCATATTACTTGAAACCTCAGGATGTGGGCAATGGGCGGATTAGTCATTGAGTAATAAAAGGTATTCCAGATGTCATGAGTAATAATAGAGTCAATTGTAAGAATTGATACTGGATCCAAAGATGGTTGTGCAGCAAATAAATGGGCAACAGAAAAGGGCCTGAGCATCTGTGACTCGGGACAACAAATTAGGAAATATGAGTCAAACTTTAGCAAGTTTACGTTGCAGGAACAAGGTGAAAAATACAAAAAAGAACATCCTAACAGAAGGACCAGAGGCATTACTCACTGCTTTCGTGAGTCAGGGGTAGAGTTAGATGGGGACTGCTCATATGGACGGGTAATCAAAGAAGGGTGGAATCTCTGAGAGTCATATGGTTTGCATCACTCCATTATGCGTGATGATAAGCTTGGCAGGATATTTCCTGTGGTGTAGGATCTTATGGTTTCTCAGGGCCTTGGTGACAGTGAGCAGGTTGCCATGTTGCTGGAAAGTATGTTTGGAGAGGTCAGGTAGAAGTTGGAGTTTTGAGAATTGATCGGGAAGAGGTTTTGCTTTGTGAAACATAGCTAGCAGCTGTTCTTTAACTTGATAGAAGTGTACACGAAGAATGACATCCCTTGGGACTTAGGACGGCAGAGAGCTTGGCTTAGGAACCCTATGGATCCAATCAATGGTTAAATCTGCTGACGTGAGTGATGGTAGAATCGCCCAGAAGAGGTCTTGTGCAAATTGCGGTAACTGTGACTGCTGGACTGACTTTGGGATTCCCCATATTTTCAAGTTGATCCTGCGGGACCGTCTTCTAGGTCTGCAACTTTATTTAATGCTATTTCCTCTATGTGTGTTAAGTGAGCGTCAACTAATGTGTTGAAGGATTCTGCATAATCGCACAATTTATCTTCTACCTGGTCCACGCTGTCCCCTAGATCTTGTATATCAGCTTACATACGGTGGTAGCATGAGGTCATATTGTGTTGTAGTGATTCTCTTAATGAAGTTAGCATGCTCTTTAGTATGGTATCTTATACAGGGAGATCTGAAGTGGCAAATACAGCAAAAGGATCTGTGTAGGACAGTGGTGCAGGTGGTCCTGTGGCCTGGGCATTCACCTTCATGTTCTGTGATCCTGGATTGCCATCAGAGGAACCCCTCCTTGACCTTGATTTCGCCGGGCTCCTTGTGGAGGGTGTAGATGCTCCTGAGGGGGTGGTCTAGCTTGGGAGCATGATTGATGTCTCCAGGGAGTGTAGGGCATCACGCAGCGTGGTCCAAGGCTGCCCTGGTCCTTTGCTGGGAGCCCCTGCTGATGCAATTTTGGCGGAGACCAGCCAAAAGTGCGTGGAGAAAGCCATTCAGCTTGTGAAGCTGTGGCACCTTTTCTACTGTGGGGCATAGCTGGTGGTTGCCCAAGGCTGATAAGGCAAAAACTGCTGCATTTGGCTGACTTGGGGCTCCGGGAGTCACTGTATTCTCTGACAGCTGAGTGGAGCTCTGTATTCAGGTGGTCATTAAGCAGCACAGTCACCACATCCCCCCCCCCCACATATTTTTGAAAATGTTTTTAATATGCACTATAAGTAGTTTGTACAGATACAAATATTTGGATAGATAGTAGATAGACAACATACAAAACACACTACTACAATGTATATTGAATGCTTGCATGCACAATTAAATAAAGCTACTCTTAACAAATCACTAGTCTACACTGTTAATGACAGCAAAGAAGCAGATCATTCCATTATGCATATCTAAATATTCAGTTTTGTGCTTTGTTCTTGCGTGGTGCCTATTTGGATACTTTTTATGTTTTCATTGTACTAATAATAACTCATATTAACCATTAATCTCTTTGTTTAGTCATTGTATGGCCAAATAACGTCTCCCTGTTCCAATATAGATTAGCAAAATAGCTTTAAATTAAGCACAATACCCAGGCATAATTCATCTGAACTTAAGTTATGGGTAAAAGGTCAACACAATTGTATAATTTTATAAATTGGAAAATTAATGGGCAGATACAAATGTAAAAGTAACTAAAGCAATGTGTATTTGATACAATATACTGTTTATTAAAAAGGGGCCAAAACACTGTTACAAATAGTTAACTACTCACTGCTCATTTATTTCATAGACACAATAATTCTGAAACCTAACTTCATGTTCTGTACATTTTTTTTCCTTGAAGGGATTCAGTACATGAACACTTGACCTATATACTGTAAACAGTATAATGAAGTATTTTTACTGACTAGAAAATTCTTTTGCCAAGCATTAGATAAAGCCATGATAAAATATCGAAGCAATTATATGGGTAGAAATTAGCACTGTTTGTTAACTTGTAAAATGTAAATATACTATCACAATGTGCATTTACTCAGCTATTTTTTTTGCTGTTAATATAAATCTCTAATAAAATCTTGCATTTTTTACAATCCACCTTCTTTCATATAGATATCTTCCCTGGTTCTTACTCAATGGAAATTAATCTACTCTCTTTTTATTTTATTTCTGTAAGGATGAACAAGGCATGACAGGCATACGGGATAATGTTCCCATACCCTGCAAGCAAGGTTTGCAGCTTCGTTAATTGCTATTTATTCTTAGTGTCCTGGTAAAGAGAGTAATTTAGTGATGTGCAATCCAAGCAAAGTTAGGTTCACTGGATGTTTGACGAACACATTAAAAAAATCCACAAACCTTGACATAGCACTTGAGCCCCAATGAGGTCTATGTGAATCAAATTTTTTACATTTTTTGGCCTTTTTTTTTTAAAGCCAATTTGAAAGCATTTTGGTACAAAGGACATGGGTAGTTGTACACTGCCATTGGGAACATGTACTCTACAAATATTTTTTTTAATTACTGTTTGGAGGGTAGCTGGCCTTTAATCTCTTTCTGTCCAGCATACATATAGCCATGATCCTGGTAACATTTTTTACAGCTGGCAATTAGCTTTCATATAAAAGTAATCCGAACAGTTCTACAGCTGTTTGAACACTTTTACAAGGCTCAGGAGCCCCCCCCCCCTTCTGCATTCACCAGCCATTGTTCCTGGACTCTCCTGTTCCACCAGGGAGCTCAGGACTGCTGTAAACAGTCGGGTCAGCTGCACACAGGGGAGATGGAGAAAAATTTCCATCTCCACTGAATGAAGCTGGAAGCCAAAAGGATTTTGTTACATACAGTTTTAGTGCTGTACTTCCCTGGCTGTTACAGCCAGGGAAGCAACAGATCAAACCGATCTCTGTTCGATCAGCTGCCTTGGAGGGAAGTGGAGGGATCAAGGGGTTTAACATTCTGAAATGTACACAAATCTGACACTCAACACAGCCAGGAAAGTAATCAGATTTTCTCAGCAGCAGTTAAACAACACAGATAGATAACCTCTCTTCCCCCTACTTTTGATTACATAGTGAAGGAGCAGCACACTTATGATATAGTCTCTCTCATCTTTTCTCCTATCAGCATGCTTATTGGCACATGTGAGCATAAGACACTTAATTGGCTCTACTGCTTTTCCCTCTTCCATTATGAGTGCTGCTGTACAGGGGATTACAGGAGGATAAAATTAAGTCATATCCCAGTATTTATACAACTTGCATTTAAAATACATTGAACCACTTTTTCATTATTGTATAACTGAATTCAACAGTTTTAAAGCTGAATCACAGCCTTATCTTCATTCTAGCAAGTTTTCAGGCTCCTATCCTCTACTGAACATACACTGTAAGCATCTCACAGTATGCATTAGAAGATACAGCAATTGAGACAGAGCATGTCTTATTATCAGCATCGTCCTGGAATTCCCTGTCCAAGTATCCACATTCAAAAGCATAAAACCTTTTTTTATATGGAATGCCATTAAAAACTACAAGGAAGACATGAAAAGATGTTGAGGATAATACAAACACATGAAATACTATATAAAAGTGACTGTCGAAAAAAAAAAAAAAAAAGATTAAAAAAAAAATACTTAAAAATAAAATGCAAAAATATTGTATTCCTTAAAACACAAACCATTGAAAAATACAATAAATTGTCAAAAGTAGTGGCTTTGCATGCACATGAACTTTAATGGCATCCCAGTCTTCGTCCGTAGGGTTCAATATTGAGTTGGCCCCCCTTTTGCAGCTATAACAGCTTCAACTCTTCTGGGAAGGCTGTCCACAAGTGCATTCGTAAGGTCAGGCACTTATGTTGGACGAGAAGGCCTGGCTCATTATGAATTATGAAATCACTGTGTCTCTGTGTTGGACTGTGCAATGCAGACATGCAGTATATACACTAAGGGGGTTATTTACGAAAGGCAAATCTACTTTCCAAAAAAGGGTCATTTGGGGAGGTTTTGTGCCACCTGGGCATTCCATGGCCTCCGAAACTGTGATAGGCAGTGAAGAGTGAAATCAAAAATTTACGCCCATAGAAAGACTGAAGGCGGTGCTTGGTTTTCGGGGTCCCGTACGCGGCTAGGCTCCCAAAAAGTCTCACACATGTGGTATCCCCATACTCAGGAGAAGCAACAGAATGTAATTTGGGGTGTAATGTCACATATTCCCATGGCATGTTTGAGCAATATATCATTTAGTGACAACTTTGTGCAAAAAAAAAAAAAAATTGTCTTTTTCCCGCAACTTGTGTCACAATATAAAATATTCCATGGACTCGACATGCCTCTCAGCAAATAGCTTGGGGTGTCTACTTTCCAAAATGGGGTCATTTGGGGGGTTTTGAACGGTCCTGGCATTTTATGCACAACATTTAGAAGCTTATGTCACACATCACCCACTCTTCCAACCACTAAGAAAAAGCCCTTTCTGACACTTTTTGTTTACTTGAAAAAATTATTTTCTTTTGCAAGAAAATTACTTTGAACCCCAAAACATTATATATTTTAAAACAAATGCCCTACAGATTAATGGTGGGTGTTTCATTTTTTTTTTCCACACAGTATTTGCGCAGCGATTTTTCAAACGCATTTTTTGGGGAAAAAGCACACTTTTTCAAATTTTAATGCACTAAAACACACTATATTGCCCAAATGTTTGATGAAATAAAAAAGATGATCTCAGGCCGAGTATATGGATACCAACCATGACATGCTTTAAAATTGCGCACAAACGTGCAGTGGCGACAAACTAAACTAAATACATTTTTAAAAGCCTTTACAGGTTACCACTTTAAATTTACAGGAGGTCTACTGCTAAAATTACTGCTCTCTATCTGACCTTCGCAGTGATACCTCACATGCATGGTGCAATTGCTGTTTACATTTGACGCCAGACCGACGCTTGCGTTCAAATTTTCGCAAGAGCAGGGGGGGCCAGGGGTGCTTTTTTTTTTTCTTTATTATTTTTTGGGTTTTTTTATCGTATTTTTAAACTGTTCCTTTCATTTTTTTAAATCATTTTTATTATCTCAGGGAATGTAAATATCCCTTATGATAGCAATAGGTAGTGACAGGTACTCTTTTTTGAAAAAATTGGGGTCTATTAGACCCTAGATCTCTCCTCTGCCCTCAAAGCATCTGACCACACCAAGATCGGTGTGATAAAATGCTTTCCCAATTTCCCAATGGCGCTGTTTACATCCGGCAAAATCTAAGTCATGAAATGCTCGTAGCTTCCGGTTTCTTAGGCCATAGAGATGTTTGGAGCCACTCTGGTCTCTGATCAGCTCTATGGTCAGCTGGCTGAATCACTGGCTGCATTCTCAGGTTCCCTGTAGGGGCAGCAGAGCCAGAGAAAAACATCGAAGACGGTGGGGGGGCATTCCTTCCCACTGCTTGTAAAAGCAGTCTAGAGGCTAATTAGCCTCTAGAAAGTAACACCTTTAGCGTTTCTTATAACTCTACTTCCTCTTCTCCTCTTCCTTTCTCTGTTGGGGTCCCTCAGGATTCTGTTCTTGGACCTCTACTATTTTCAATCTACACTGCCTCCTTGGGTCAACTGATAGCCTCCCATGGCTTCTAATACCACCTCTATGCTGATGACACCCAAATCTATTTCTCTACCCCTCAGCTCACTCCCTCTGTCTCCTCACGTATCAGTAATTTACTCTCAGATATATCAGTCTGGATGTCTCACCACTTCCTTAAACTCAATCTAGCCAAAACCGAACTTCTAATTTTTCCTCCCCCCTATGCCTCTTGCCCTGATCTCTTTGTCAAAATCGATGGCACAACTATAAGCCCATCCCCACATGCCAAGGTTCTAGGTGTAGTCTTAGACTCTGAACTCTCCTTCAAACAACACATCCAATCACTGTCCAAATCCTGCCGCCTCAACCTCCGCAACATCTCCAAAATACGCCCCTTCCTAACCAATGACACAACAAAGCTCTTAATTCACTCGCTGGTCATCTTTCGCCTTGACTACTGCAACTCCCTTCTCATTGGCTTACCACTACATAGTCTATCACCTCTTCAATCCATTATAAATGCCGCTGCCAGACTCGTCCACCTTACCAATCGCTCTGTGTCTGCCACTCTGTCAATCCCTCCACTGGCTTCCGCTCGGCCAAAGAATTAAATTCAAAATTCTAACAAGTACGTACAAAGCCATCCACAATTTCGCCCCCAGCTACATCACTAGCTTGGTCTCTAAATACCAACCTACTCGCTCTCTTCGTTCCTCTCAAGACCTCCTGCTCTCTAGCTCCCTTGTCACCTCCTCCCATGCTCGCCTCCAGGCCTTTTCCAAAGCCTCTCCAATCCTATGGAACTGCTTACCCCAATCTGTCCACTTATCTCCTACTTTATTAGCTTTCAGAAGATCCCTGAAAACCCTTCTCTTCAGAGAAGCCTAGCCTACCCACACCTAACAACTGTACTTTCATTTTTTTTTTCCCCATCAGCTCATCCCCCACAGTTATTACCTTTTGTCTCCACTTGACCCTCCCTTCTAGATTGTAAGCTCTAACGAGCAGGGCCCTCTGATCCCTCTTGTATTGATTTGTATTGTAAGTGTACTGTCTGCCCCATGTTGTAAAGCGCTGCGCAAACTGTTGGCGCTATATAAATCCTGTATAATAATAATACTCTCGCAAAAGGTAGGAGCAAATTGCTCCTCCGCCCCTGCTGCCCCCATGCTTCGGCATATATCACCTCCGCTGGAGTCACGGCTTTATATATCGTGGGAGCAAACGCTGTTGCTGTCAAGATAAATAAATCTGCGCTACAGCTGAATGGCGTACCTGAAGACAAAACAATGGTTAACAATAAAACACAGTAAACGGTAAAGTATAAAAAATTGCATACCTGAAAAGCAAACATGATAAAACATAATAACAATAAAATATTGCAGAATAGAATACAGTAAAAAAGAGCAGAACAATAGAGAGAGAATAGAGAGAGAATAGAGAGAGAGAGAACAATAAAACAACAACTATTTTTTTTTTTTATATTTTTTTTGTGTTTTTTTTGTTTTTTGTTTTTTTTTTTTACACTTTTTTTGTAACTGTAACCGGTTCCAGGTTCGGGTCTCTCAAAATGCGATGGCATCTTGGGAGACCCTGTGAAGTGTGCCTAGTCTTTGAAATGCTGTACGCCAATACTCAACTAGTGTATGGTAGCGGTCAAAACATTCACCAATGCAAAGACCAGGATTGTCAGGACAGGAGGGACAATAATAGCGGGTGTCACGCCTATATCCACGCTTGCTGCAGACAGGACATCTTTTTTGGGGGGGTTCGTTAGGTAGGGGGACTCGGGAGGACATAAAGAAAATGCCTCCCATGCAGTCGACTGCATTTGGTCGGGGATGTGAATGGGGGAAGTACGGGTGCTGCAGAAGTGGTGGGTTCCCAATTAGGATTGGCAAATGCAGCAGGAAGGGCACTATGGGCACGAGGGGTCTGTGTTTGTCTTCCTCTTGGTGGCAGTGGGACACTACTTGTGCTTGCCACCTCGCCAGCTTGAACTGCACTTATGGGACTCGCCACGTCACCAAGTGTTACTGCAGTGCTGGTTTGACTACGACCGGGGTGTACTAGGCCACTGGTGCTTGCCAGTTCACCAAAACGCTACCAAAAAACTGTTAGCGATCGCAGGGATCAGGCCTGACTCTGCGAATGCTGCAGTTATGCCTTTGGTGTTTTGTAAGTGACAGTGATCGATCGATACTGCACTTGGGTGGGCTGGGCTAGGCTGGGCGAAGGGGCAAAACGCAGGTGCTAGCAGGTATCTGGGCTGATCCTTCTAACACTGCATTTTTGGGAACCCTAAACAGCTGGGGACGCTAGTATAGATCTGATCGG
Organism: Lithobates clamitans; assembly: GCA_037952925.1. NCBI lineage: Eukaryota > Metazoa > Chordata > Amphibia > Anura > Ranidae > Lithobates > Lithobates clamitans. The sequence goes on along the minus strand of JBBGZY010000008.1, from coordinate 9,570,735 downwards.
ATCAGATATTGATCCGTTCAGATACTATACCACTAAGGGAGGTGTACGGTGCGTGCGTGGGTGTTAGCGCTGCTGGCACTAACCTGACGCTGCCTGGGGCTGGTGCTTGCCAGTTCACCAAAATGCTACCAAAAAAACTGTTAGCGATCGCAGGGATCAGGCCTGACTCTGCGAACGCTGCAGTTATGCGTTTAGTGTTTTGTAAGTGACAGTGATCGATCAATAGTGCACTTGGGTGGGCTGGGCTGGGCCGGGCGGAGGGGCAAAACGCAGGTGCTAGTAGGTATCTGGGCTGATCCTGCTAACACTGTGTTTTTGGGAACCCTAAACTGCTGGGGACGCTAGTATAGATCTGATCGGATCAGATATTGATCCATTCAGATACTATACCACTAAGGGAAGTGTATGCTGGCGCTAACCTGACGCTGCCTGGAGCGACGCAGACCCTATCTGACCCTAAAACCTAACTTATATCACCTCCGGGCGATTAGGGGGCTAAACCTTTATTCGGTAATAAATGGCGGGTGCCCTGACACTATAAAAAATAAACCAACTAACCAGCGTCACCCGTAACAGTTATACGGTGATCACTGGTGAAAGGGTTAACTAGGGGGCAATCAAGGGGTTAAAACCTTTATTCTGTAGTATATGGGGGTCCCTGACGCTATAAAACGCTGACGGTGAACCTATATATTTACCTCCCTAACTAGCGTCACCAGTGACACTAATACAGTGATCAGAAAAACGATTGCTTAGTGACACCGGCAACGGGGGGTGATCAAGGGGTTAAAACTTTATTAGGGGGGGTTAGGGGGTACCCTAGACCTAAAGGGGGCTAACACTAACTGCCCTACCACACTAACTGTCACAAACTGACACCAATGCAGTAATCAGAAAAAAATAAATAAAAAAACTGCTTCTGTCAGTGTGACGGGGAGAGGGGTGATTAGGGGGGGGATTGGGGGTGATCAGGGGGTGTACAGTATGCCTGGCATGTTCTACTGTGTGTGTAGTGTTTATGCACTCACATAGATGTCTTCTCTCTTCGGCGCCAGAACGGAAAATACCGAGCCGAGGAGAGGTGACATCACTTCCTCCGCTTCTGTTTACTATACAGAAGCCGAGGAAGCATTTTATTCGCAAGGAGCGATCGCGAGGGGGGAGCCATGAATGAGTGGCCTCCCCCTCACCTTTCTTCGCCCCTGAAGAGAATCCGACTGCCGCAGGCACCGGGGGGGGTTCGATCTGACCCCCTGCCCGCGGGCAGGCAAGGACGTACAGGTAAGTCCTTATGCCTGCCCGTGCCATTCTGCTGACGTACATCGTCGTGCGGCGGTCGGCAAGTGGTTAAAATGTTTTTTACCCCAACACTTCATATTCCTGATATGTGCCTCCTGTACCATGTACTTGTATGAGAAAGTATGCGGCTTTCTTTGTATTGCTTCCTTTATGTGAAATCCCTGGTGTTCCTGTTAGTTCCCTTGCTTTCCTAATAAAAAACGGACCACACTAAGCAGGAGAGCACATTGTGGTCAGTTCTCTAGCTTTGCTGGGAACTCAGTGTACTCTCCTCCAATGATCAGACTCAGCCTGACACTGGCAAGCTCAGCGTGCTGTTGCTTCTCCTCCCCCCAGTTCTTATGTAGCTGAGAACAGAAGGAATGTGATCATGTATAAAAAAAGGAAAAAAGTATTTATAATGTTTTTTTTTTTTATATCTATACAAAAATGTTTTGCCGTTCATTTCTATTTTAAACCGAATGGGTTTTTTTACAAGATGATAGTTTACAATCAATAACTTTAAGATTCCACTGCAGTTTTTTTTTTATTTAATTATGCATATTAAATGTTTAAAAAATAATTTTTTAGTTTCAAATATTATTAAACGATGTCTACTCTCAACACACACATTATTGTCAAATAATGTTAAGTCAGGACAAAATGTGGAAAATACATATTAACTGGTTGCCGCCCGCCCACTGTCAAATGATGACGTGGCGGTGCCGTTTTTTTGTTCTGGGACGCCATCATATGACGACGTCCAAGAACTGACGCTCTCGCGCACCCGCGGGGGCGCACAGAGCGACGATCACGGCCATGTTGCTAGGACACGGAGCGACCCCGATCTGTGGAAAGAGCCACGTCTGCGGCTCTTTAAACATGTGATCTGCTGTGTCCAATCACAGCCGGTCACATGTAAACAAGGAAGTGCCAGTAATCGGCGCTCCTCGCCTCACGCTGACAGAGTGTGTGGCGAGGAAAGCCGATCAGCGCCATTTCCACGCAGGGGGACATTTAGGAATGTGATCAGGGCACTGATCATCAGTGCCCTGATTACAATAGTGAAAAACAGTGTCATAAATCAGTGCCCACCAATGCCAGCGATCAGTGCCCACAAGTGCCACCAATCAGTGCCCATTAGCGATGCCAGTCAGTGCTGCCCATCAATGCCCATCACTGCTGTCATTCAATGCCCATCAGTGTCTCCCATCAGTGCCACCCATCAATGCCCATCAGTGCCCATCAGTACCACCTATCCGTTCTGCCTATCAGTGCCCACCAGTGCCGCCTATTAGTGCCCACTAGTGCCACCTATTTGCACCCACCAGTGCCGCCTAACAGTGCCGCCTAACAGTGCCACCTATCAGTGCCCATAAGTGCGGCATATTAGTGCCTCCCCATCAGTGCCACCTAATCAGTGCCCATAAGTGCCGCCCCATCAGTGCTCATCAGTTCCGCCTCATCAGCGCACATCAGTGAAGGCAAAAAATTACTTAGTTACAAAATTTACTAACAGAAAATAGTGAAAAACATTTTTTTCAATATTTTTGGTCTTTTTTTGTAAAAAAATAAAAAACCCAGCAGTGATTAAATACCACCAAAAGAAAGCTCTATTTGTGTGAAGAAAATGATAAAAAATTTGTTTGGGTACAGTGTAGTACGACCGCACAATTGTCATTCAAAGTGTGACAGCACTGAAAATGGCTTGGGCAGGAAAGGGGAGTAAGAGCATGGTAGGCAAGTGGTTAAAAACATTAAAAAAAAGGTAAACTAAAACCCATAGACAATGATTTTTGGCACTGCTTTGTTTGGAAGGATGCTTAATAAAGACCCTTTTTTATAATAAAAAACAAAAAGTGTATTATGCCATTAATGCTGTAGATATTTTTACAGCAGTATTTCAGTCACTGATTTTAGCTATTTATGTTGTTACATTTTGACATTTTCTAGACAGCTGTTTTAAATGCTTCTATAGGCAGTTTTGCTTTTTGACACATTCTGTATTTTAATACAAATATGAATTCTTTGCTATCATCTTATTGTTGACATTTACATAAAAAACATTTTAATGACTGTTGACATTTGATTTCATTCTGAGCTGTCCTAGCTGCTCATCTGTTCTAATGGTTCAGAGCAATGGTTATGGGAAACATAATTAAATTCTACATCTGTCGTCTACAAGTGACTTGTTAGGATTTCCTTGAAGTGGAACCTTCCAGTTTTATCTGAATGTAATGAGTTCTCGTGTTGCTCAGCAGAATATTGTTCAACAAAATGAGAAGAGCACCTGTCAAACTGTTGTATTAATGCTGAATGCTTGAAGCAATTTCTATGATAGGTCACTTATCAAACTTTAAAAAAAATAGCTTGAAGAGTTTTAGGGGGAAAAAAAAAACAAAACTAAATTGGAATGTGTGATTTTCATACTATACCAGTGAAACATATTTTAAAGAGCCCAGAAATCAAAGCTGCAGTTTAAATTTGAAAGAACAATTATGAAATGGTCACTCCATCACAAATATTTTCAGCTTTGGATTGATCACTGATTTATCCTTTGGCATTTTATATCTCTCAGAAATTCAATATGATTCACTCCCTTTCACACTGCAGTCACAATTGTTGGTATTTTTCCTAATACTTAGGTCAAAAAAGGTTAAAACAAGCAGGATCCTGAAAACCTAAAATCTCACTGGTCCAATCAGATAACAGAAGTACTGACTCACCCAGTTTTGGGTGGAGCTCCCCTCATTAGAACAAAGCCAATAGCCAAAAATAGGGGGGTGGGAGAAAGGAGAGCCCAAAAGTTGTCATAGACTCCAGAAAAGGAAAAGGGAACTGACAGCGATATTCTCCCAATTAAATATTTATTCAAAAATGTATGTATATTGAAAACGTGAACATGCATAGACAATAGGTGATTGCAAATTACAAATAAAAAATTACAACATTGTCAAGTTAAAAAAACGCATGCCCATGGACTTAGCCACTCCACTCAAACCAAACGTGCCAATCAGATTAGGTCAGCCAGCAGTGTTGTAGGTGAACATAAGGATGTGGTGATGGGACTGAGAGGGTCCTGGGAAATCTCTATAGCACACACTGGGTACCAGTCTTGTGCTTAACTGAGAACCTCCAGGCTCTTTATTTGTCCTTAAGCAGAGTACATATAATTCCACAGTAACAAATGCATTAGAGATAGTCTTGTGGTGATCAGAGTAATCTGCTTTGAAAATGATTTCCAACTGGATGATACAAGCTATAAGAAAAACTCAAGGCACTGCACTAGGAGTCACATGAATAATAGGGTGTGCATGCCTATTGATCAAAGAATGCAGACAGGGTAGACTACAGTGCAGCAAAGTGGTATTGTCCAAATGAAGTTCAAATTCAAAGAACCACCTGCACTGTGTGCACACACACAGCACAGATATAGAAGTGTCAGTCCACCAGCAGTAAATGAGACAACCCATATAAAAGGGTCCTAGAAGATGCAGCAGTTTCCTACAGGTTGGTAGTGGTATCCACCATCCCTTATAAACATGGTATTAAGACCAGGTGACTGCACAGAGGCAAAGGTTCTCACTGGTTGCTTCACACCCCTGCTGGGGAAACTCATGGTTTCAGAAGTAATAGGGTTGTCATCCACTGCTGTGTCATGACAGTTCACCGCTGTCATTTGGTGCTGTGTACCCTGTTCGCCAGTACGAGGTGGGCCAGTCACAAGGCACACACAAAGATGATAGAACTATTGTAAAGAACAAACTGACCCACAACAGGTATGACAGGACCAATTCCATTACATTCAGTACCCAATACAGCACCAAGGCATTTGACATCCAACAAATTATCCAGTGTAACTGGAATATTTTGAAACAAGATCCTGTCCTGAGCCAAGTATTGCCCTCCAGACCTGAGGTCATCTTTCGTAAACCCAGAGATCTTAGAAGCCTCAGAGCACCAAGTAGAATATGAAAAGCCCCGAATTTAACAAAGACCCCCACTGGCCCTTGGTCATCAATATTTTACCAAAAAGGGAACTATAAATGTGAGGTCAAGAATTGTGGGGCCTGCGCGTACATGTCACATCGCAAAAAAGAGGCGGTGGGGCTGGATGGCCACATTCACAGAATTGGACAATTCATTAATTGTGGTACTTAATTCTTGATCTATGGCATCATCTGCCCATGCGGTCTCCTGTATGTTGGACGTACAATACTCCCATTAAGGGTGAGGTACAGCGAACACAAATGTAACATCATTAACGGTAACATGAACAACCCCAACACAAAAGTCATTTTAAAGATTGTCACAATGGGAACCCAGTGGGCCTGCAAGTGTTTGGCATTGAAGCCATCAATAAAGACTCTGATGGAGGTAGATGATTCCAGAAGCTATGCAGGAAGGAGACATTCTGGATCTTCACCCTTGTTTCCTTGGCTCCTGATGGAATGAACGAAGACCTGGAGCTAGCCCATCAACTTTGTGGATACCCATCCATAGTTCCCTGGCTGCAATAACCGAACCAATCACTGGGTAGGTTACAACCATATATGTTCTTATATCCTGTCATTTCTACTATATACCAGAGCCTCTAAGGACACTTTCCTGCATGCCTGGAAACTCTAATCTTCATTTACCACAATATGTCACATTTATAGGGTTCAAAAACCACCAATAACAATTAACAGACGGTCCTACAACTATACACCATCCCTACGGTGCTGAGGTAGGCTACACTTGCCATTATCTCTCTGGGCATTACTATCATTTATCATTTCTTATCATTCTGAACTTTAGTATTTAACCAGTGTATTTTACATGCTATACCAAACAGCTCTAACGCAGTCCGAAAACACTAGATACAGTACATCACCACAGTGGTGACACCTTCATTATTTGTTCTACATATGCATTTATCACATGATTATTACTATTATCATTATTGTTATCATCTTTATTTATTTTTTTTTTATTTCATTCATTTTTGCCTTTTCACCTTTTCAAGTGCCATTCTAACCAGGAGTGGATCCAGGGGGGGGGGGGGGGCAATGGGGCAATTGCCACCCCCGAGAAATTTTTGTCGGCCGGGCGGGTGAGATAGCGGGCGGATAAGATAACGGGCAGCTGGGGGCGGAGCCGGCGGCCGGAGCTGATGGTGTAGTGTGAGGAGAGCTCCGTCACATCAGGAGACTGTCAGCAACTAATAGCGGCGTGTGACACCTGAAAACCGGCCCCTCAGGCAGCGGAACACAAGGGGATACCGATCCTAATGATGGCCAAACGAAAGGAGAGAGAGGGACCCAGAAAACTAACGGACTTCTACACCACAGTCCCGGGCAGAGTCTCTCAAAATGGCGCCGGCGCGGGAGACGTCTCTCCTCAGCACAGCCGTCCTCACAGTGACACAGCCTGTACTGACACTGGTGAGTTGCCTGTGTCAGGCACTACTCCTCTATCACCCCCATCTGCCTCAAACAGTCCCCTTAAACAAAAAAGGAGACTCAGCTCTCCCGCTGATGACACAAATCAGCAAGACACAGAGGTACAGGACATGGAGCAAACTGACATATATTCACAAAAGCTAGACGCCCTGCCTGCCTCTGGTCTGCCTCTGACTGATACAATGATGAAAGAAATGATCCTTACCCTGAGAGGAGCAATCCAGCAGGATATTACTAAGCTTACACGCTCCACAAATAGAGAGCTGACAGCTCTGGGGGACAGGGTTAATTATGTGGAGAATAAAATGGGGGATTTCTATGAAGCTCACAATGAACTTGTGGATGCTCACATGGAACTAGCAGACAAGTTCACAGCTCTCCACCTAAAAATCACAGACCTCGAGGACCGCTCACGCAGAAATAACGTGAAATTTAGGGGGATCCCCGAGTCGGTAAAACCATCTGACTTGCGCACTTTTCTCCAACAATTAATGATAAAAGCTATGCCGTCCCTTACACTTGCAGATGTCATTATTGACAGAGCCCACAGGCTGCATAAACCACCTCATCTCCCTGAGAAGATCCCTAGAGATGTCATTGCCAGAATACATTTCTTCCACATCAAAGACCAACTCATGAGATTCTCCAGACAAAATAATACACTTCCAGACCCCTATGCAGGGATCACAATATATGCAGACCTCTCCCAAGCCACCATGAAGGCCAGGAACAACCTGATTCCTATCACAAAACTGCTGAGGAATCATAAAATACTTTACAGATGGGGCTTCCCCACTAAGCTCATGCTGGAAAAAGATAACGCATGGTATACTATTTCGTCCCTGGAAAAGGGATTGGAACTGATGCGCAATTGGGGACTCCTTCCCCGTGAAGCCTACCCAGAATCCTCGGATTCTGCAACTTCTAGATCAGGCTCTAATTCCTACCGCAACACTAAAGGGTACCGTGACGGCTGACCACCACCGTGCTCAACATAGGAGGCCAACTACCTGGAAAAATTTTGAAAGAATCTCCCCTTAGTTCACCAATTGCAAACACGCATATATTTCCTACCATACAAGTCGCCTGATGTTCGGCTGCACTGGAAATTATTTTCATGATTTTACCCCACTATTGTGTTTGGGATATTCCCGAATCCATCCAATTGAAGTTTAATGTTTTATATTCCTTTTTTCTGTTTCTCGTTTTAATTTTTTTTTTGTTAGTCAATCCTACATTCTTGTGGAACATTCACGTAAACATACTAACCCACTCCACTGCACTGGAATCAATTCCTAAATCACATCAAATACCTCCATGCACCACTAGATGTCGCCAGAGCACCATTGAAGTTAACAATGTCCATTAAAGTGATGTCCATCAACGCAAGAGGTCTCAACAGCCCATTTAAACGTCGTATGCTATGGAAGACGGCCTTAGAAATGAACTGTGACATTCTTTGTGTGCAAGAAACACATTTCTTGGATCAGAACCCGCCTCAATGCTCCCACAACAAGTTTTCACATGTCTTCACAGCAAATGACTCTAGTAAACATAATGGTGTACTTATAGCCGTTAAAGATTCTATTACATTTAAATTAATAGATAAACAGCTAGATAGACATGGTAGGTATATTATCTTAATAGCTGAAATCAATAGCAATATTTATACATTAGTAAATCTGTATGCCCCTAACAAGAAAACAATGAAGTTTCTCCGTCAAACTCTACAAAAAGCTAAAAGGTTGAAAAAGGGTAACCTGTTGATATGTGGAGATTTTAATTTAATTTTAAATGATGTACTTGACTCCTCCTCTGTGGGGCGGAGACGTAGACCATCCCTGGGTAACTATTGCCTAGAAGAAGAATTATACGATCCTTGGCGATGTCTCCGCACCACAGAGCGGGATTACACTTATTTCTCACCAGTCCATAGAAATTATTCCAGGATAGATTTCTTTCTTACAGACAAATACACATTACAAAGGGTGACAAAGGCAGATATCCACAATATTACCTGGTCCGACCACGCCCCCATTACGATCGAATTACTAGACACAGCCAAAACTACTTTTACACCTCTGTGGCGCAATAATACTTACCTCCTCTCCCAACCCCGAATTCAAAAAGAAGTCAATGAACAACTTGAAGAGTATTTTACATTTAATGAGCAACCGGGAATCCACCCGACTACAGTTTGGTGCGCTCACAAAGCCTTTTCTAGAGGCTTACTGATACAAATAGCAGCCAGGGAAAAAAAGAAAAAAACGCAACTTATATCGAGACTTCAAGAACGAATCGCTGACCTAGAGAATAAACACAAAAAACACAATGACCACTCTCTATTACAGCAACTTAATTCCTGTCGGGAAGAACTAAAACAAACATTGAAATCTGACTATGACCTCTACTTTAAAAGGCTCAAGCTTTCATATTATTCCCAGAACAATAGGGCAGGGAAACTATTAGCCTCTCAACTAAAGAAGAGGCACAACCGCACAAACATCTCAGTGATTAAACACCACAATAATAATCATTCATATCACAATCCTAAAGATATTGCCAATACCTTCAAAGATTATTATGAATCTTTATATAACCTCAAACTAGACAAGAACATTCACCAACCCACTGAGACTGAAATTAATGAGTTCCTCAGAAAGATTGACCTTCCCTCCATAGACACAAATTCACTACAACTATTAAACAAACCCTTTACTGCGGCTGAAGTTCATGAAGTGATTAAACATTTACCTAAACATAAAGCCCCTGGAGCAGACGGCTTTTCTGCCGAATACTATCAAGCGTTCTCATCAACGCTCGCCCCCAAACTAGTAGACCTCTTCAACATAGCTGCAAATACTGGCACATTTCCCAGTGAAATGCTTCAAGCTATTATAGTGACTATACCAAAACCAGGAAAAGACCCCTCCTTACCACACAATTACAGACCCATCTCATTACTAAATTCCGATCTAAAAATCTTCGCCAAAGTACTAGCAAACAGATTATTATATATAACCCCCACCCTTATAGGACTGGAACAGGTGGGATTTGTCAAAGGAAGGCAGGCCCCGGATAGTACTAGAAGAATGATTAACTTACTTAGATACGCAGAAATCAAACATACACCCAGTATATTCGTAACCCTAGACGCAGAAAAAGCGTTTGATAGAGTCCATTGGACATACCTATCTCACACGCTCTCCAAATTTGGCCTAAATGGATTTTTACACTCAGCCATCATGTCCCTTTACTCAACGCCCTCAGCCAGAGTATATGCATCTGGTATACTTTCTGACTCTTTCAACCTTACCAATGGTACCCGTCAAGGTTGCCCCCTATCCCCTATAGTATTCTCCCTAGCCATAGAACCCTTAGCAGAACTTATCAGAAATACTGTTGAAATTAAAGGACTCCCGGTAGGTCTTAAAGAACACAAAATAGGGCTCTTTGCAGACGACATAATCCTTACCCTGACCAACCCTGAGTACTCCCTACCCAAAGCCACAGAACTCTTACATCACTTTGGGGATATAACATACTACAAACTCAACACTTCCAAATGCTTTGCCCTGCCTCTAAATATAACTGAGAACAGTAAAGACAAACTTAAAGAAATATTCCCCTGCAATTGGGACTCACCCTCCATCAACTATCTAGGTATCCAATTGACTCACCCTATCTCTAAATTATACACTGCCAACTTCCCTCCCCTTCTAGCACACATACAGGCAGAATTCTCCCAAATCTCTAAATTTTACCTAACCTGGGTTGGACGTATAGCTGCATATAAAATGCAAATACTTCCCAAACTACTCTATCTCTTCAGAACCATCCCGATCCCAATTCCGCAAAAATTTTTCTCGAATTTGGCGTCACTCTTGAACAAATTTATCTGGCAACACAAAAAACCCAGAATTGCACTGACGACTCTATATAAACCGAGATCACTCGGAGGAGGGGGTCTGCCAAATGCTTATGCCTATCATCAAGCTTCCTTATTGGACCAACTGAAGTTCTGGTTCTCCTGTAGAGAGGACAACCTATGGTCCCACATAGAACAACATGTCACACCAGGTCATGACCTTACAGCGCTTCTTATGGCAGCCACCATTCATCATAAACCCGTAATACCGGACTACCCAACAGTGCAAGCATCACTCGAGGCTTGGTCCCTCCTGACTAAAATTAATTTTACAGATGAACCATCCCACACGCTGCACTTACCTCTCACAGCCTATGCATACCTCATACCAAACTTTTCAACTCACCACTGGAAACAAAAAGGCATCCACTACGACACTGCAGAACTAGTGAACCCTACAGCAGTGGACTCCTTTATGATTCAACAAATTAAACAATATAATAAAAAATACCCAACCACGCCCACAAAAATTCCATTAATCATATGGAATTTTCTAATGAACAAGCACAAATCTACAGCTAAAGGTATTTCGCTGTGCTATAGATACTGCAACTTCCACACTACACGAACCAAGCTCCCAACAATGCATAAGTGGGAAACAGAACTGCAAAAGTCCTTTACACTGCCGCAATGGCTCACAGCTATTAAATACAATAATACATCTTCAGCGTGTGTAGACCACTGGGACAACTCCCATAAAATTCTTCATAGATGGTACATAACTCCCATGCGCCTGCACACTATGAACTCCTCTTTATCCCCACTATGCTGGAGGAATTGTCATACTAATGGAAACCTATTACACGTCATGTGGCACTGTAAAGTTCTGAAAAAATATTGGACAGACGTATTCTCTCTAATCTCAGACACAACCAACTCCCAATGCACTCCCTCTCCAGAACTAGCACTACTATGCCTGGGGATAGACTCCTTCCCATATACACACAGAAAAGTGGTGGTACATATACTATTTGCAGCTCGTATATCTATAGCAGCGAACTGGAAATCCACTACCCCGCCAGATATAAAGGAAGTTATCGCCAAGGTGAATTCACAAAGCCTCATGGAACGTATGCTGGCATACAAGGAGGGTCGAGCGCATACCTACCACAAATTTTGGGATATCTGGCTATCAAAGCACAATCCCGTCTTGCGTTGATGATACTAAAATTAATTGGTAATTGGAAAAAGACCACGTCTATTGGTGTTACATTTCATCCAGTGCAGAAACTTACGTTTTATCAATACTGAATAGTTATGTTTGGTTATATTTTTTATTTTTTGTTTTGGTTTGAGTAAACATTTAACGTTTATACAAAGCTGTTACAACCACTATATTCTAATTGATGTTGGTATTGTTATCAATGGCTTTAGGTTCAAGTACTTTTGTTGCTATCGATTTGTAACTCATAGGAGGCGACCATATTCTGGGTCGCATTCCCCAGTCCTGGAAGGGCATACATATAGCCTGCTCACAGTGTGTTCCCGGTAGGGGTGACAGGCTCTTAATGTTAATTTTATCTCCCTAACCGAACTCTTCAGGCACTACAACTCGGATTAAAGACTCTACAGTTACTATTTTTTGTTTTACCTCAAGAACCTAATCTACTCAGATGTGCTTACATTATTTCTTTCTTGAATATATGAACATCTTTGTATACCTACTATATTTGTATTTGTACAAAAAATTTAATAAAAATCTTAAAGATAAAAAAAAAAAATGATGTATATATAAGATAACGGGCAGCTCCGCGGGCGGGTAAGATAGCGGAAGTCTCCGATAGCGGGTGTGACCAGGCAGCGCGGTTTGTGGGCGGGCTGGGCTGCCAGGTGGCTCAGTGTGTTTGCAGGTGAGAGTGATAGGCTGAGAAGCTGAGAGATCATCTCTCACCGCCAGCCCTGCATCCCTGCAGTAACTTCCGCCCTCACTGGGCAGGCAGCAGAGAGATTAAAATAATGAATGAAAGGAACAGCGCTCGCAACAAAAAAATTAATTAAGCTAGAAGCTATCGCTGCTGTAAAAAAGTGTGTAAACTTAAAATATAGTAATAGACGGTTACAGCGCTGATAGACGTAATTGTACAATAAAGTGCTATGTGCTGAAAATATACATGGGTATTAGTTATACTTCAAATACAACTGCTGATCACCACAGTGTATATGATATGTGAGAAAACAACCAGTGTTACCTGATTAGAAAAACAACCTGAAGAGTAAGCTAATAAATGGTTAAAAATCAAATACAAGTGAACTCTAATCACAATATAACAGTGCAAAAAATGGAAATAGTCCCAAAATAAATAACTAGCACCAGCTGGGCATGGAAGACTCAGACAGACAACTTAATGATGGCCCAACGGCTCCTTAATCAAAAATGTCAGTCCGTATCTATGATCCAACTCCAGGTACTTCTAAATGGATAAATGGATGTTTAGGCTGATATTTCAGACAATGGAGCCATAGATCTTGCAATCGATCACCCAAAATAGAAAGAGAAAAAAAAAAAATATGGTGAAGTACTGCGGGATGTAAGAGCCAATCGCGCTACAAACCACTACTCACGCTTTCCCTGGTGGCAGTCAAGCATGTCAGGCATATCAGATGCTTCCGCGATCGCCGCTTGGTAGCGTGCGTTCCACGGAGCCAGGAAGATGAAAAAGCGTCACTTGGTTGTGTGAAGGCCGGATGTGACGTCGACGTGTTTCGCCCCTCCCCCAGGGCGTCATCAAAGGACCTTTGATGACGCCCTGGGGGAGGGGCGAAACGCGTCGACATCACATCCGGCCTTCACACAACCAAGTGACGCTTTTTCATCTTCCTGGCTCCGTGGAACGCACGCTACCAAGCGGCGATCGCGGAAGCATCTGATATGCCTGACATGCTTGACTGCCACCAGGGAAAGCGTGAGTAGCGGTTTGTAGCGCGATTGGCTCTTACATCCCGCAGTACTTCACCATATTTTTTTTTTTCTCTTTCTTTTTTGGGTGATCGATTGCAAGATCTATGGCTCCATTGTCTGAAATATCAGCCTAAACATCCATTTATCCATTTAGAAGTACCTGGTGTTGGATCATAGATACGGACTGACATTTTTGATTAAGGAGCCGTTGGGCCATCATTAAGTTGTCTGTCTGAGTCTTCCATGCCCAGCTGGTGCTAGTTATTTATTTTGGGACTATTTCCATTTTTTGCACTGTTATATTGTGATTAGAGTTCACTTGTATTTGATTTTTAACCATTTATTAGCTTGCTCTTCAGGTTGTTCTTCTAATCAGGTAACACTGGTTGTTTTCTCACATATCATATACACTGTGGTGATCAGCAGTTGTATTTGAAGTATAACTAATACCCATGTATATTTTCAGCACATAGCACTTTATTGTACAATTACGTCTATCAGCGCTGTAACCGTCTATTACTATATTTAGCAGAGAGATTAAATTATCTCTCTGCTGCCTAACTCTGGGAGTCGGGGACACAGCAAGAGACAACCAAAAAACCACCTTAGCAGGCAAGTGGCAATCCGCAAGGTGTGGCAGGTGACATGGCAAGTGGCAATCTGCATCTGGTGGCAGGCAAGTGACAATCCACAAGGTGTGGCAGGCGACGTGGCAAGTGACAATTCGCAATGTGTGGCAGGTGACGTGGCAAGTGACAATCCGCAATGTGTGTCAGGTGATGTGGCAAGTGCAATCCACAAGGTGTGGCAAATGACAATCCACAAGGTGTAGCAGGTGACGTGGCAAGTGACAATCCACAAGGTGTGGCAGGTGATGTGGCAGTCCGCAAGGTGTGGCAGGTGACATGGCAAGTGACAATTTGCATCTGGTGGCAGGCAAGTGACAATCCACAAAGTGTGGCAGGCGACGTAGCAAGTGACAATCCACAACGTGTGGCAGGTGACGTGGCAAGTGACAAACTCAGGGCTCCCACTGATTCTGCATTATGGTGAGTTGAACTATTTCATTTTATATTACAATGTAATTATAGAAATAATGCACTTCAATCATCCTGACACTGTAACAACCATGGTTCCGAGATGATTGAAGCGCCAACACCAGCCATTTCCCCGATAAATTGCCCACAAAAAAATTTTCTGGCAGTGCCCCTCCTGAAACTAGACTCTGGATCCGCCCCTGATTCTAACATGTACGGATACAACAAGTACTCTCACCTAAATGGTAGTTTGGTGTCCGCACTACCACAGAGTTATGCATCTAGCCTTCTTTGCTTCTGCCTGCACTTATTTAGTTGTTTACGTACAGTTGGCTTCCTAGACACTTATGTGTGCAGGTTTGTAGGTGTGCATACCCCTCTATACATGCAGTACATCACACCAAAGAAGGCACTTGCAAACCTCCATTTCCAGTAGTATACATCTACAATTATGTATGGTACCAGCCAATAGTATATATATATATATATATATATATATATATACACAGTATCTCACAAAAGTGAGTACACCCCTCACGTTTTTGTAAATATTTTATTCTATCTTTTCATCTACAATGTAAAGTAGTGAGTGAACAGCTTGTATAACAGTGTAATTGTGCTGTACCCTCAAAATAATTCAACACACAGCCATTAATGTCTAAATCGCTGGCAACAAATGTGAGTACACCCCTAAGAGAAAATGTCCAAATTGGGCCCAATAAGCCATTTTCCCTCCTGGTGTTATGTGACTCATTAGTGTTACAAGGTCTCAGGTGTGAATGGGGAGCAGATGTGTTAACATTGGTGTTATTGCTCTCACTCTCTAAACTGGAAGTTCATTATGGCACCTCACAGCAAAGAATTCTCTGGGGATCTAAACAAAAGAATTACTGCTCTACATAAAGATGGCCTAGGCTATAGGAAGATTGCCAAGACCCTGAAACTGAGCTGCAGCACAGTGGCCAAGACCATGCAGCGGTTTAACCGGACAGGTTCCACTCAGAACAGGCTTTGCCATGGTCGACCAAAGAATTTGAGTGTGCATGCTCAGTGTCATATGCAGAGTTTGTCTTTGGAAAATAGACGTATGAACGCTGCAAGCATTGTTGCAAAGGTTGAAGGGGTGGGGGGGTCAGCCTGTCAGTGCTCAGACCATACGCCGCACACTGCATCAAATTGGTCTGCATGGCTGTCATCCCAGAAGGAAGCCTCTTCTAAAGATGATGCACAAGAAAGCCTGCAAACAGTTTTCTGAAGACAAGCAGACTAAGGACATGGATCACTGGAACCATGTCCTGTGGTCTGAGGAGACCAAGATAAACTTATTTGGTCAAGCGTGTGTGACGGCAACCAGGTGAGGAGTACAAAGACAAGTGTGTCTTGCCTACAGTCAATGGTGGTGGGAGTGTCATGGTCTGGGGCTGCATGATTGTTGGGGAGCTATTGAGGGAACCATGAATGTCAACATGTACTGTGAAATACTGAAGAAGAGCATGATCCCCTCCCTTCAGAGACTGGACCACAGGGCAGTATTCGAACATGATAACGACCCCAGACACACCTCCAAGATGACCACTGCCTTGCTAAAGAAGCTGAGGGTAAAGGTGATGGACTGGTCAAGCATGTCTCCAGACCTAAACCCTATTGAGCATCTGTGGAGCATCCTCAAATGGAAGGTGGAGGAGCACAAGGTCTCTAACATCCACCAGCTCTGTGATGTTGTCATGTAGGAGTGGAAGAGGACTCCAGTGGCAATCTGTAAAGCTCTGGTGAACTCCATGCCCAAGAGGGTTAAGGCAGTGCTGGAAAATAATGGTGGCCACTCAAAATATTGACACTTTGGGCCCAATTTGGACATTTTCACTTAGAGGTGTACTCACTTTTGTTGCCAGCCGTTTAGACATTTATGGCTGTGTGTTGAGTTATTTTGAGAGGTCAGCAAATTTACACTGTTATACAAGCTGTACACTCACTACATTGTAGTAAAGTGTAATTTCTTCAGTGTTGTCACATGAAAAGATATGATAAAATATTTACAAAAATGTGAGGCGTGTACTCACTTTTGTGAGATACTGTATATATATATATACACTGAGATGTGGAGGGTTAACCTCTACAGCGAAAGAGAATCTGCACCCAATATTATACTACCTATGTAGTGTTATACTACCCATCCAGCCTCCTCTATCAATTATATATATATTATATATTTAAACACAGACTAGATGTAGCTCTCTAAGGCTCTGATGAAGAGGAAAACCCTTGAAACGCGTTAGCCAATTAACCATCCATTCTTTTAGAAGTGCATCCAGATAAATTCCAATCCTTTCGTGGGGACTCATTACTGCCAAAATGATTGGCCTGCCAGGTGGATTTTCCAGAGATTTATGGAGTTTTGGAATAATGTAGATAGTTGGAACATTGAATTCTTTCACTTTCAAGTACTACTCATATTCTTTTTGGGAAAACAGGCCAGCTTCATGTGCAAAGGACAGTTTGAACTTCAGCTCATCAACAAAGGGGGAAAAGGGGTTGGTTTCAACGTTTTTATTAAGGTTTTTCAATGTACAAGAATAAAAACAATGAACATTTTACAGTCGTATAGAAATGATGAATTCCATCCGCAAACAAGATAATGATAACTTTAGCAATATCCACGGAAACATGGCGATGCATATGATTAAATAACCATTTGGGTCTAACCCAAAGGATAGTAAGGTGAGACACATGGGGGACCCTGTGTTGGACTTATAGGGAAACCGGGCATGCCTCCGAAGCACCCAAACACCCCTATTGGGAACAAACTGAGTGGGTGGGGGCAATTACAGCCAGAATTTGTCTCTTCATCTTACTGATTCTGAGAAGTATATTCGAGTCACTCTATGTCTCGGTTAACATACAGATTAGACTTATCTTCATGTACTTTAAGGGAGAATACTCTAACACTATTTTGAAGTGGAGTAGAGTACATTTAGCTGGTGTCATGAAGATCCTGCCAGTAATCGGCGCTCCAGGCGCACTGGAACACGGCCACAGGCACTACCGCGCATGCGCACGCGTTCATGGTGCTGTCACGCACGGGCATGCACGCGCACTCCCGCTGGCATCAGGCGGGCTATTTAAACCTGCCTGTCAGACTCAATCCCTGCTGTCTACTCTACAGCATTCTGTGTGCCAAACCTGATCTGATCTGAATCCTTCTGTTATCTGACCCGGCTTCCTGTTGTGACTCTCCAGCTATCTGCCTGCACCTGACCTCCTTGGCTTGCTTGACCATTCTACTGTGTTATCCCTGGTACCTCTTCTGTCCACCCAATACCAACCACCGGCCTTTTTGACCATTCCTTTGCCTGATACCAGTATCCAGTCTGTTACCTGCTGCTTGTTCCTGGTTCCAGTCCAGCGCTCCAGTATCCAGTCTGTTACCTGCTGCTTGTTCCTGGTTCCAGTCCAGCGCTCCAGTATCCAGTCTGTTACCTGCTGCTTGTTCCTGGTTCCAGTCCTGCACTCCAGTTCCTGTCTACTTACCTGTCGTGGTTCCTGGTTCAGTCTGCATTCCAGTCTCCAGTCTCCTCTTCAGTTCCTGGTTCCAGAGGTTTCCACCACTCCTGAACTTCTGGTGACGGTTGATCCTGCCAGGCACCCATACCACTCCTCACTCCTGTGTCCTCTGTCTCCATTCCAGAGGAACGAGATTGGGAGCTGTAGGGGAGGTCTCTCTGCACTTCAGGCTCAAAACCTACCAGGTACGTGACAGTAGCAGACAGCCATGTCTGAGCCTGAGCAGGGAACCTCTCCCATGGAGGAACTTTATGCACACCTGGCAGGATTGACTGAAGCAGTCAAGAATCTGCAGCAAGGATACACCCGGCTGGAGGAACGGGTATTAACTTTGTCTAACTCTATCGGGGTCCAGGGAGTCCCTCCTGCTCCCGCTTCTTCAGTTGGGCCCTCTTCAATGGTGGTTATGCTCCCTCCAGAACCCAAAGTTCCGACACCTGAACGATTTTCCGGAGATCGACATAAATTCAGGGCCTTCCGCAACTCCTGCAAACTGTTCTTTGCTCTTCAGCCATGTACCTTTTCCCTGGAACCAAGGTGGGCTATGTGATTTCTCTACTTACAGGCGACCCCCAAACCTGGGCCTATTGCCTCTTGGAGCAAAAAGATGTATCCCTGACCAACCTTACCACCTTCTTCGACGCGTTGGCCCAGTTGTATGAAGACCCCCAGCTTTCTGTGACTGCAGAGACCGCTTTGCATACCCTGCAACAGGGTCGCAGGGCAGCAGAGGACTATGTGGCTGAATTCAGAAGATGGAGTGCAGACACAAATTGGAATGATGCGGCCCTCCGCTATCAGTTTCGAATGGGACTTTCTGATTCTTTAAAGGATGAGCTGGCCAGGGTGGGTATACCACAGCCTCTGAATACTTTGATCGATCTAGCCATTCAGATTGATCAACGCTTAAGGGAACGCAGGGCAGAGAGAGCTATGGGACCTTCTCGCCCAACCTGGGTGCTTCAAAGAGCTAATAATCATACCTCACCAACACCACCTACCTCCACGTTTAATCCACCTGAGCCTATGCAGTTGGGGGTCCTGCGGCCTTCTCTTACCCAGGAGGAACGTCAACGTCGTTGGATGAATAATTTGTGCCTGTACTGCGGGGAACCTGGACACTACGTCAGGAACTGCCCTCCTAAGCTCCGTAAGTGCCTATCCTTGTCCACTGACTATGTTTCACCTCTGGCCAAGAACACTACTCACCTTGCCCTCTCTATCCTGTTACAGCTCCCAGGAGAGACTCTGCAAATAACCGCCATTATCTGGAGCTTGCAGCTGTTTCATGGACTCCCTTTTTGCTGCAAAACATCAGATTCCTTTGCTGCCTAAGGCCCATGGACTTTCCATTCATCTGGCTGATGGAACCGCCATCAAATCCGGACCTGTTACTCAAGAGACTGTTCCTATACCTGTTTCTGTACTCAACTCTCATCAAGAATTACTATGCCTGGATATCATCGCTTCACCCCTGTTTCCCATAATCCTCGGCATGCCTTGGTTGCAAGCTCACAACCCTGACATTAACTGGGCCACAGGAGAGGTTATCTTTTCCTCTTCATATTGTCAGCAGTTTTGCAGAATTCAGGATGTTCAGGAGACCCCTACCTTGCTCTGCCTAGACACAGATTCCGGCCTACATCAATCTATTCCTGCAGCTTATCATGACTTCCTAGATGTGTTCAGTAAGCAGGGGGCAGAAGTCTTACCCCCTCACCAGGCCTACGACTGTCCTATCGAGTTACTTCCCGGAGCAGAGATTCCATTCGAAAGAATTTTTCCTTTAACTGAGGTAGAACAAGGGGTACTTAAGGAATATATCGATGAAAACCTAAAGAAGGGCTTCATTCGCCCGTCCACATCTCCAGCAGGTGCAGGCATCTTCTTTGTACAGAAGAAGGATGATACTCTTCGACCATGCGTGGATTACCGTGAACTAAATACAATCACAATAAAAAACCGTTATCCTCTTCCTCTGGTACCAGAATTATTCCAAAGACTTGGAACTGCCACCATATTTACTAAGCTTAACCTCCGCGGAGCCTACAATTTGGTTCGTATCACGGGCAGCGATGAGTGGAAGACTGCTTTTCGTACCCGCTATGGACATTTTGAATACCTGGTGATGCCCTTCGTTCTGTGCAATGCCCCTGCTACGTTCCAATATTTCATCAATGATGTTTTGCGAGATTTTCTAGAACTGTTTGTTATCGTCTGTCTAGATGACATAATCATTTTTTCTTGTTCCCTTGAATCTCATCGCAGGCACGTCAGAAGTGTGTTGGGCCGGCTTCGACAACATGGCTTATATGCAAAGGCAGAAAAGTGTGAATTTGAACAGGAAAGTATTCCATTCTTGGGGTTAATCATCTCTAGTAAGGGCATTAAGATGGATCCTCAAAAGGTTGCTGCAATCCTAGATTGGCCAGTTCCTACAGACAAAAAGGGAATCCGATTCGTTGGATTCGCCAATTTTTACAGAAAATTTATTAAGGGGTTCTCAGCCATCATTACACCCATCACACAGTTAACTAAACAGGCAACACGCTTCCACTGGTCTGCTGAAGCCCAGAAGGCTTTTGAGATTCACTTTACTTCTGCCTCTGTATTAAAACACCCAGATTCCTCTCTGCCTTTCGTGCTTGAGGTAGATGCATCTGAAATTGCGGTGGGGGTGGTGTTGTCCCAAAGACAGGGAACTAAGGCCCTGTTATATCCGATGGCCTTCTTCTCTCGTAAGTTGTCCACGGCAGAGAGAAATTATGATGTAGGAGACAGAGAGTTGTTGGCAATTAAATCAGCGTTAAAGGAGTGGCGCTATCTTCTGGAAGGAGCCGCTCATGAAGTCTTAATTTTTACAGATCATAAGAACCTGGAGTATTTGAGATCTGCAAAGAGGTTGAAGCCAAGACAGGCCAGGTGGGCTCTCTTTTTCTCCAGGTTCTCTTTTCATGTCACTTAATGCCCTGGCTCCAAAAACACTAAACCTGATGCCCTATCCAGGATGTTCCACAAAACCCAAGAAGTTTCCCCTCCGGACACCATCCTGTCCCCGGGAAATTTTCTTCTACTTCAGGGGAACCTGCTTTCTCAAATTAAGCAGGCTTCCGCGGGATTAGGACTAGAGATGAGCTTCGAGTTCGAGTCAAACTCATGTTCGACTCGAACATTGGCTGTTCGCAAGTTCGCCGAACAGCGAACAATTTGGGGTGTCGCGGTAAATTCGAATGCCGCAGAACACCCTTTAAAAGTCTATGGGAGAAATCAAAAGTGCTAATTTTAAAGGCTTATATGCAAGTTATTGTCATAAAAAGTGTTTGGGGACCTGGGTCCTGCCCCAGGGGACATGGATCAATGCAAGAAAAAGTTTTAAAAATGTCTGTTTTTTCAGGAGCAGTGATTTTAATAATGCTTAAAGTCAAACAATAAAAGTGTAATATCCCTTTAAATTTCATACCTGGGGGGTGTCTATAGTATGCCTGTAAAGGGGCGCATGTTTCCCGTGTTAGAACAGTCTGACAGCAAAATGACATTTGGAAGGAAAAAACATATTTAAAGCTACCCGCGGCTATTGCATTGCCGACAATACACATAGAAGTTCATTGATAAAGGGGGCTTCCAGATTCCGATAAGCCCCCCGCCCGCAGACCCCCACAACCACCGGCCAGGGTTGTGGGGATGAGGCCCTTGTCCTCATCAACATGGGGACAAGGTGTTTTGGGGGGCTACCCCAAAGCACCCTCCCAATGTTGAGGGCATGTGGCCTGGTACGGTTCAGGAGGGGGGGCCGCACTCTCGTCCCCCCCTCTTTTCCTGAGGCCTGCCAGGTTGCGTGCTCGGATAAGAGTCTGGTATGGATTTTGGGGGGGACCCCACGCCGTTTTTTTTGGCGCGGGGTCCCCCTTAAAATCCATACCAGACCTGAAGGGTCTGGTATGGAATTTAGGGGGAACCCCACGTCATTTTTTTAAAAAATTTTGGCCGGGGTTCCCCTTAATATCCATATCAGACCTGAAGGGCCTGGTATGGAATTTAGGGGGACTCCCACATCATTTTTTTTTTTAAATTTTGGTTCGGGGTTTTACTGTGGGGAATTCCCCTGCCGTTTTTATCAATGAACTTCTATGTGTATCGTCGGCAATGCAATAGCCGCGGGTAGTTTTAAATGTGTTTTTTCCTTCCAAATGTCATTTTGCTGTCAGACTGTTCTAAACACGGGAAACATGCGCCCCTTTACAGGCATACTATAGACACCCCCCAGGTACGAAATTTAAAGGGATATTACACTTTTATTGTTTGACTTTAGGCATTATTAAAATCACTGCTCTTGAAAAAACGGCCGTTTTTAAAACTTTTTTTTGCATTGATCCATGTCCCCTGGGGCAGGACCCGGGTCCCCAAACACTTTTTATGACAATAACTTGCATATAAGCCTTTAAAATTAGCACTTTTGATTATTTATGTTCGTGTCCCATAGACTTTAACAGTGTTCGCGTGTTCGAGCAAACTTTTTTCCTGTTCGCATGTTCTGGTGCGAACCGAACAGGGGGGTGTTCGGCTCATCCCTAATTAGGACCTTCCATTGGGCCAGAACTCCAAGTTAAGGATGGGTTACTTTGGCACGAGAATAGGATTTTTATACCTGAAACTCTACGAGTTCCTATATTGGAGCTCTGTCATGATCATGCACTGGCTGGGCATTTTGGTGTAGCTAAGACCACTGATTTGGTACAGTGTACCTTCTGGTGGCCTCAGTTACGCGAGGACTGTAAAAGATTTGTAGAATCCTGTACCACCTGTATTAGGAACAAGGGTTACAGAACCAAGGCATGGAGATTACTAAGACCATTGCCTGTCCCAGATAGGCCATGAAAAATGTTATCCATAGACTTTATTGTGGAACTACCTCCGGCCGGGGGCTACACCTTGATCTTTGTAATAGTGGACCGGCTATCAAAGATGGCCCACTTTGTCCCAATGAAGGGTACCCCCTCAGCTACAGAAATAGCACTGGTGTTCATTAAAGAAGTCGTCAGGCTCCACAGGGTGCCGGTCAATATTGTTTCAGATCGGGGGGTACAGTTTACCTCCCGATTCTGGAGGTCTCTATGCAAAACACTGAACATTGAGCTTTCATTTTCATCTGCCTATCATCCCCACACTAATGGGCAAACAGAGAGAACAAACCAAACTCTTTTTTTTTTTTATAAATCTTTATTTATTTTTCAAAATACAAAAAACCAAAACGTGGTATCATACAAGTTCATTTTCATAATTACTAAGGGGGGAGGGGACACCCGACCAGCAAAGCGGGGCTTCATACCCCCCCTCAACGCCTTCCGGGACTGCCTCTCCCCCCCCTACACCCCCCCTCCCTCCCCCCCCCCTTCCCCCCCATCCCCCGCAGACACGTACCCTCTTCCCTCTTCCTTCATATCTCTGCCCCACTCCCCGGCACTATCTTGACACTATCTCCACATATTTCTCTGTTTTTTTAAAAATCCCCCATGGATACCATTTCCCTTGATCTCTTTCTAGCCTCCCCTCTGGGGCCTCTTTTTCCTCTATGTATTCTAATCTGTAGATTTCGTCTACCTTATTAATCCAGTCTTTTATCATTGGGGGTTCTGTTTCTTGCCACTTTTTTGGGATAACATTTTTGGCTGCATTAAGTAAAATTGGTGTCAGGGAGGAATTATATCTCCTCTTCCCTCCCTCCTGGCCATGAAACAATCAGGTCCAAGGGTCCTTTTTAATATTTTTCGCTATTATTCCTTCTATCAATCCTATCACTTCCTGCCAGTAGGGTTGAATTTTGGGGCAATCCCACCAGATGTGTGCCATTGTGCCCAGGCCTCCGCACCCTCGCCAACAGCCAGGGGATTTATCTAGTGAGAATTTACTCACCCTAGCTGGGGTCATGTACCACCGGGCTAAGCATTTATAGTTACTCTCCCTTGACTTCATATCCACAGCTGTTGTATGTGTGGCTTCCAAAATGTTTTTTTCAGTGTCTTCGTCGCATAGTAATCCCAGATCCTCCTCCCATTTTCTAATGAACGGTGGCGAATCCTGTCCACTCCTACCCATCAATATTTTGTACACCTTTGAAACCGTCCCCTTTAATTCTTCTCTAAGTGCCAATTTCTCTAATCCCCTATATTTCTCCTCCTCCCTTAAAGGGCCTGGGAGACTAGTAATGAAGTGTTTTAGTTGATTATACCTCCACCCATTTACTGTTAACCTCTGCCCTTGTGCCTTTAATTCATCCAGTGATTTTAATTCCCCCCTACTTATTATGTGTCTTATTTGTGTGTCCTTCTCCGAAATCCAATTTCCTCCTATTTTCCCCATTCCTGGAGGGAAGAACGGGTTATTCTTTAAATAAATTAGTGGTGAATTGTAGCCCCACTCATTTAATTGGTGGATCTGGTCCCAAACTTTAAGTGTGTGACGTGTGATATAGTGTGTTTCTGTGCCTAACTCCCTATACTGTGGTGGGTTCCAGATTATCTGGTTCAAAGATACTTTACTTAACCCTATTTCTAGATTCACCCATTTTTTTGTATTAAAACTTTTACCCCACTCCAGTGCCCGTGTTATTACAATCGCTCTATAATGATTTCTAAAGTCAGGGAGGGCTAACCCCCCACGTGCTTTCTCTCTACATAACACCCCGTGCGCTATTCTCGGTTTCTTTTGGCCCCAAACATATTTATTTATCATCTCTGATAGTACCCTAAAAAATTCTCGGGGAACTGGGATAGGGAGCATTTGCATTTTGTATAATATTTTCGGTGCAAGAACCATTTTTACTATATTTATTCGCCCCATCCACGAGGCTGTACCATGGGCTATTCTTTTTATTTCCGTTTTTATTTCATTTAAAAGGGGTATATAATTTATTTTATACAAGTCCCTTCTGGAGCTCGTTAATCTCACTCCTAAGTACTTTATGTTATCCCTCCATGGAAAGCGGAAGACCTCGGCTAGTCTACTGGCCTCCAGTTTGTTTATGTTGATCTTTAGAGCTTCAGATTTTTCTATGTTGATTTTAAAATTTGATAATGCACTATTCCGCCCCATAATTGCTAAAAGATTAGGGATTGATATTCTGGGTTTTGATATATAAAATAAAATATCGTCGGCAAATGCCGCTAGTTTGTGCTCTTCCTCCCCTACCACACATTCGCTTATGTCAGGGTGTTTTCTAATTATACTAAGGAGAGGTTCCAGGGCCAGGACAAAGAGGAGCGGGGACAACGGACAGCCCTGTCTAGTACCATTCTGCATAGTAAAACTGGAGGAGGGAATGTTATTCACCCTAACAAAAGCTGCAGGATGGTTGTACAAGATTTTTATTCTTCTTAGCATTGCTGGCCCTACTCCCATTTCCTCCAGTGCACTGAACATAAATCCCCAGTCTACCCTGTCGAACGCTTTTTCGGCGTCAATCGACAGGAGTAGCCCTGGGGATTTGCCGGCTTTAAGTGCCTCCAGTACCAGTAGGGACCGCACCCCATTGTCTCTTCCCTCTCTTCCGGGTACAAATCCCACCTGGTCCGGATTTACCAGGTGGGGCATTTTCTCTCTCAGACGGAGAGCCAGGACTTTTGCGTACAATTTGGTGTCTTCATTTAATAACGCAATCGGCCGGTAACTTGAGCATAGGGTGCGGTCCCTCCCTTCCTTGGGAATCAGTGTCACTGCCGCCAGCAACGCGTCCCTGCACATTTCCTGGTCTCCTAGGCCATTCCACATCTGGCAGAGCCTAGGTACCAGGATTGATTTAAATTTTTTATAGAAATAGGTCGTGAAGCCGTCCGGCCCGGGGCTCTTACCCCCTGGGGATTGCTTCAAAGCTCTAAAGACCTCCTCCTCTGAAATTGGTTTTTCCAATTCCAGTGAGTCTATTTGTGACAGAGTGGGCAGGGCAGCTTCTTTAATAAATTCATTTACCCTTTTTTCTCTTTTCCCCTCCTGCTCTACCTTTCGCTCAACCGCGTAAAGGGAGGAAAAATATTTTTGAAATTCTTCTGCTATTTCTTTTGTTGAATGTCTCATCTCCCCTTTTTTGTCTTTCACCTTCTCTATATAGTTTTCCAATCTTTTCTTCTTGGTGGTTGCCGCTAAATGTTTCCCTATTTTATTCCCCTGTATATGGAAGTTCCTGTTGTTTTTATATTTCCTTTTGAGGGCTTCTGTCTCTAATAGGTCTCTTAACTCGTCTCTTTTTACTGTTAGTTCCTTTAATACCTCTCTGCACACCTCCTTGCTTTTTTTATGGGTTTGTTCTAGTTTGGCTATTTGTTCTAACAATTCTTTTTGTTTTTTCGCTCTTTCCCTCTTCTCCCCTGCACCAATTGAAATTAATATCCCTCTAATGTAGGCCTTGAAGGTTTCCCACACAATAGTTGCCGGGACCTCATTTGTCTCGTTTATGCGGAAGAAGCCCTCAATTTCTTTTTGGACCCTTTTAACAACCTGTTTTTTATTAATAAGGAATTCGTTCAGGCGCCAGGTATATGGGATCCTATGAAGGCCTTTAAATAATAATGTCATAACTACTGGAGCATGGTCTGAGAGGGTCATAACCTCAATTTTTGTTGCTCTTACTGAGTCCAGCAAACTATGTTCCACCAAGAAATAATCCAGCCTTGCATAGGTCTTATGAACCTGTGAGTAATATGTGTAGTCCCTCTCTTTGGGATGTAACACTCTCCACACATCAATCAACTGCTGGGCTTGTAGTTTTTTCCCTATTCTGGCGCATGCCCTTTTATCCTCCCAGTGGGATTCTGCTGACCTATCCAAGGCTGGATCTATACAAAAATTTAGGTCTCCTGCTAAAATCAGCTCGCCTTCTTTGTATTCCTCCAATCCAGTCAGGATTCGGCCAAGGTACCCCATCGGATCTCTATTTGGGCAGTATATATTTGCCAAAGTATAAATTTTTTCGTTAATTTTCCCTTTCACAAACAGGAATCGTCCTTCTGGGTCCACTCTCTTATCTAACAAATTAAATTTTATCTGTTTCGAGAATCCGATGGCCACCCCCTTTGTCCTTTTGGATGGGGAATCCCCATATATCCATAGTGGAAGGCTTTTTGATGTTAATTTAATATCCTCCTCATACACTAGATTAGTTTCCTGCAGGAAAGCTATATCGATCTCCAATCTCTGTAATTCCTGAATCAGTTTCCCCCTTTTCCCTGGTGAGTTGAGGCCTTTGACATTATACGATAGGCATCTGACTTCCATTGTCATTTACTCTTTGTTTCTGCCCTCACATCTCTTTTGGAAGCCTTTTAATTTACCCTGGGTATGACCTCTTCCCTTACACCAGGCAATACCAAAGATATAACCGTAGGGCCTAGGGAGGCCAAACCTAAAGGGAGGATATATGCCCTTAAATTTTTTCCCAAGTCTAGAGAAACAGGGAAATAGGTGCGTAGAAACACATAGGGTAGATCTTTTGGGTTGTACTCTCTGTCTGCGGGTACCCTTCCTCCCCCTCCTCCCACTCTCACCCCCCCTCCCCCCCCAAAACCCCCCCACCCACACCCTCCCCCCGCTCCCCCACCCCCCACCCCCCCCTATCCCCACACCGTTTCCCAAGCTGAGGGTCGTGGCATCTCTCATGGTACCTTCCCGCCAACGCCCCCCTGTGTGCAGGGTGTTGCTCCCGCGATGGGGGTTCGGAGAACTAAAACCTTTTCGTGGTGAAAGCATCCTTTCTAAATATCACATTTTGGCCCTGGTGCTTTATAATCGCCCCCCACCCCCCCCACCCCCCCCAAACTCACCCCACCTCAAAAGAACCTGCCCTCCATGTCCTGAGGAACTCTAATATTTAAGTTTGTGCAAAAATCCTGTAGGTCTTCCATCTGTTTTAATCTGAAGCTCCTCCCCTCTCTTGTCACCAGTAGGGCAAATGGGTAGCCCCAACTATATTTCAGATTAGCGTCCCTTAGAGTGTCCAGTAATGGTTTTAGTTGTCTTCTCCTTGCGAGGGTCTTAGCTGAAAGGTCTGTAAAGACTTGAATGTCCTGGTTATTATATTTCAGTGATCGAACCCCTCTCAGGTTTTTCCAAATCCTCTCCTTTTCCTCATAATAATGAAACCTCGCAATCACATCTCTGGGGGCATCTTCTCTGGCGCTTGCGGGCTTTTTTATTCTGTGGACACGTTCTATTTTGAGCTCCTCTTCCTTGCTTCTTCCTAGAACCGGATTAAAAATTTCCCTCATAATGGCAAGCAGATCCTCCCCCCCTTGCTCTGGGATGGCTCTAATTCTAAAATTTTGCCTTCTATTTTGGTTTTCTTGTTCTTCGAGTTTAAGGAGCATTTCCCTATGATCCGATTTCAGGTTTTTAACCTGTTTTTTCAATTCCTCAATCGTTGTTGCATACTGCTCCGTTAAATCCTCCACTTTTTCCACTCTTTTTAATAAATGTCCCAAATCTTCTCTAACATTCAGGATTTCTGCTTTCAATACATTCTCTAATTTAATAAACATATCCTGCATGTCTGTTTTTGTGGGGAGGGTATCCATATTTGGCTCTGCATTAATTCCTATTTCAGGCTCTGGTGAAGTTGGTACTCTAGCGCCATTTCCCATTGCACCTTTATTTTTATTGGG
This sequence comes from Lithobates clamitans, assembly GCA_037952925.1. Taxonomy (NCBI): domain Eukaryota; kingdom Metazoa; phylum Chordata; class Amphibia; order Anura; family Ranidae; genus Lithobates; species Lithobates clamitans. The sequence continues at coordinate 9,541,942 of JBBGZY010000008.1, read as the reverse complement.
GTCCTTCTTTTTTTCTTTTGCACTTTGTTGTTTGTTTTCCATACTTGGGCTTCTATTTTGCGTTTCTGTCATATATCTTTGAATAGTACTTGTGTTTAAGCTGTCTCTGGGTTTTTTTACTTCAGCAACTTTAGTAGAGCGCACTCTCATACTCAGGTTCTCCCCCCTTCCACTCTCCTTGAATGAGGTCTCAGGCTTCTATGTTCCTCTCTGTGCCCCTATGTTTGTTTCATACAGCTGCAACAGGCTTTATTTCCAATATGTACAGATTTTATCTTAAAAATGTCCTACCTGGAGCTGTCTTGTAGCTGGGGGCACAGGGACAGCAAGCCGGACTTCCTTTGCTTGGAGGATACGCTAGGGTGGTTCTCTTTAACAGCTGCGAACTCCAGGGTCCACCGAGCGCTTTCCTGGAGGTTGTCCTCCACTGTGACAGAAAAAAAAAAAAAAGAGAGTTCCTTTCCTGTTTTTCCGGCTCCCCCTTCCCCTGTAAACGGGGGGTTAGGGATGAGGATGAGGGGGTATAGCAGAGGCTGAAGGGGAGGGGTGTCTCAGGTCCTTCCTCCGATCTCCTCCAGGGGGGGGGGGGGGGCGGGGGCGGGCGACGGAGCAGGCAGCGGCGCCTCGAGCGTCTACGGACACCTCAGCTCCTAGCCGGCTTCAGCTCTTCAGGATGCAAGGCATCCGGGCGGGTCTTTCTGTGTAGGGAGCAGACAGTCGCCGCTGTCTCCAGCTTAAGCTCCGGTTCCACTCGCTCCCGGTTGCCTAGGATCTCAGCGCTGTCAGCCGTTGCTGCTTCCTGCTTTCTGGGCTCCTGTCCAGTGAGGTCGATCGGCTCTCACCTCACGCTGTCATGTTCACCATGATCCCCTCCTCCGTCCTCCACCGCCCCACCGCGTAGCTCCTCCCCTACTCCTCACACGTCATCTCCAGCCCAAACTCTTGAACAATACTTACGCTGTTTTTCTTCTTTTGCCCAAGATGATTGGATTTCTGTGCTTCCATTGGCTGATTTTGCCTACAACAATTCCATTCATTCCGCTATCAAACAGACTCCATTTTTTGCAAATTACGGTTTCCACCCTTCATTTTTACCTAACTCTCTTCCAGAATGTACAGTACCCACAGTTCAGGAGAAATTGAACTTCTTTACTCTCAATAATCATGTTTGCAGGAGACCATGACCAGGACCCAGGAGTACAATAAGACAACGTTCGATAAAAAAAGGCGAGGTGAGCTATTACTTGAACCCGGTGACCAGGTATGGTTGTCTACAATTAACCTCAGGCTGGCCTGCCCCTCAAGAAAATTGGGTCCCAAGTTTTTAGGTCCATTCCCTGTCAAACGGAGAATTAATGAGGTGGCATATGAAGTAGAACTCCCTGATTCGTTAAAGGTTCACCCAGTATTTCATGTGTCTCTGCTCAGACCTTCCATTGTCAATCCATTTCCAGGCCGAAGTACGGATCCTCCTAATCCAATTTTGGTAGATGGCGAGGAGGAATTCGAGGTGGAATCTATCTTGGACCACAGGAGGAGAGGTAATCAGAATCAATTCCTGATAAAATGGAGGGTGTTTGGTCCCAAAGAAAATTCTTGGGAACCTGAGGACAATATTCATGCTGAAGATCTGTTACAATCTTTTAAAGGGTCCCACCCAGAGAAATTTCCCCAAAAGGGCATCCGGAGGCTGCCCCTTGGGGGGGCAATGTCATGAAGATCCTGCCAGTAATCGGCACTCCAGGCGCACTGGAACACGGCCACGGGCACTACTGCGCATGCGCGCGTGTTTACGGGTGCTGTCACGCACGGGCACACATGCGCGCACACTCCCGCTGGCGTCAGGCGGGCTATTTAAATCTGCCTGTCACGCTCAATCCCCGCTGTCTGCTCTACAGCATTCTGTGTGCCAAACCTGATCTGATCTGAATCCTTCTGTTATCTGACCCGGCTTCCTGTTGTGACTATCCAGCTATCTGCCTGCACCTGACCTCCTTGGCTTGCTTGACCATTCTCCTGTGTTATCCCTCGTACCTCTGCTGTCCACCCAATACTGACCACCGGCCTGTTTGACCATTCCTTTGCCTGATACCAGTATCCAGTCTGTTACCTGCTGCTTGTTCCTGGTTCCAGTCCAGTGCTCCAGTATCCAGTCTGTTACCTGCTGCTTTTTCCTAGTTCCAGTCCAGTGCTCCAGTATCCAGTCTGTTACCTGCTGCTTGTTCCTGGTTCCAGTCCAGCGCTCCAGTATCCAGTCTGTTACCTGCTGCTTGTTCCTGGTTCTAGTCCAGCGCTCCAGTATCCAGTCTGTTACCTGCTGCTTGTTCCTGGTTCCAGTCCTGCACTCCAGTTCCTGTCTACTTACCTGTCGTGGTTCCTGGTTCAGTCTGCATTCCAGTCTCCAGTCTCCTCTTCAGTTCCTGGTTCCAGAGGTTTCCACCACTCCTGAACTTCTGGTGACTGTTGATCCTGCCAGGCACCCACACCACTCCTCACTCCTGTGTCCTCTGTCTCCATTCCAGAGGAACGAGAGTGGGAGCTGTAGGGGAGGTTACTCTCTGCACTTCAGGCTCAAAACTTACCAGGTACATGACAGTTGGTTTAGCTCTAGAGCCCATTGGAGAATCTTAGTTTCTGTTATGAAGGGTATGGGGGAGGCTGTGTGAGGGGGTGAAGTTTGCGTGTGCAGTTGATTGTCCGGACCAGGTATCTTGTACTTTGTGGGAGCCCCCAGGTCAAGCTATTGAGATATGTTTGATAGACTGCAAAATTCTACAGATACTGTGAAATGTAACCAGCGGGGTTCTCTCTCGCTTGGTGTACTAGGTCTTCCATTTCAGCAATCCTCCCTACTCAGTATACACATTTTGGCTGCATTAATGTGGTGGAGGGTGAGAGATCCTTTGTAAGCTGATTTGGATATATGGAAGTGTGGTGAAGCAAGTATTGCGCCAGAGTGAAGTCCGGGGAGCAGGTCGTTATATGGTTATATGAGAGGTAAGGCGGTGTATTTCTTTCCAGTAAAGTAAGAACAAACATTCCCATCATATGTGGAGTAGGGAACCTTGGGCCGTGTTGCATCTCCAACATTGTGACACTGGGATGATATTTGTGGATTCTGAACCACTGGAACCACAGTAGGTGGCAGATTGGCTGGTGGGAGAACAATTCTTCCAGTCTAATCTGATCTTTAGTGTTTGCATGGACGTTCCAGTCAACTATTCTAGTCAACTGGCAAGACCAGTAGTACTTGTATACATTTGGAAGTCCAATACCTCCTTTCAGTTTAGGGATCACTAGTCTATCCCAACCCATGAGAGGGTGTTTGGAGGCCCAGATTAATTTTTGCAGATCTGTTTTATAAGTGGAGAAGAATGTTAATAGAATTTTAATCTGTAAAGTTTGGAAAAGGTAGAGGAGTCTAGGAAGGATATTCATTTTTATGACTGCTGCTCTCCCAAACCATGAGAAAGGGCCTAAGTTCCATTTTTGTAGGTCTTGTTGGAGGACTTTGAGAATAGGAAGGAAATTCCTAGAATATAGATCCATAAGTTTTACAGGGAGCTGGATACCAAGTAGGTAATAGCGTGGGGATCTCGCCCAAAGGGAAAATTAGCTTTACATAATGTCACAGTGGCTGCGGGAAGGAATATGTTTAATTCCCTGGAATTTGAAAAGTTCATTTGAAGATTGGAGAGCGATTTAAAAAGAGAGAAGCCTTTTAGTATGTTGGGTATTGTGGCGATGGGGTTTGTAAGGAACAGTAAAAGGTCATCAGCGTAGGCCGCTAGTTTGTATTGCCGGTCCTTTATTTCAACCCCTTTAATGTCTGGGTTGGCCCTAAGTCTGCGGAGTAGAGGTTCTAGGGTGATCACCAATATGAGTGGAGGGCATCCCTGACACATGTTATTCGATATGGAGAAGGTGTCCCACAGGTGACCATTGACTCTAATTTTTGCTGTTAGGGTCAAATATAGAGCAAGGTTGAAATGAAGCATGCCGTCTCGAAAACCCAACGCTTTTAAAGCTTCTGTCATGTAGTCCCATGCCTCTCTGTCGAACGCTTTCTCCTCATCAAGCAATAGAAAGAAGCCTGGTTTGGAGGATAAGGACAGTCAGTGATGTATGCTGATGGCTTTCAGGGTGTTGTCTCTGGCCTCCCTCCCTGGGATGAATCCTACTTGGTCTTTGGAGAGTAGGGGAAGTATTCGGTTTGCGAGTACTTTCGCGCAAACCTTCACATCTAAGTTTAGAAGTGATATAAGCCTGTAGTTTGACACAAGGTATCTTTATCTGGTTTCGGTATCATAGTTATGTGGGCTTCAAGAAGGTCTTTGTTAGAGTGAAAGGAGGAGGACAGTGAGTTAAATGTTTTTAAAAAAATGAGTGAGTATAGTTTCTGCGAAGGATTTATAATAGCTGACAGTTGAGCCATCAGGGCCAGGGCTTTTGCTTGTCTTCAGCTGTTTTAACCACCTCCCACGCGGTCATGGCACATATATGGCCAGGTGGGCGCTTCCTGAAAATAATAAGCACTGACTGGTGCTTTTATTAACTCAGTTTTTTTTTTTTTTTTACGCACACTTTGGCACATTCTTTAACCACTTAAGGACTTCCCCACCTACATATACTGTGGCAGGGCGGTCCTTAAGCGCAAAATCACGTACCTGGACGTGATTCCTGTGATTGGCTCTGGGGCGTGCCCGTTGCTGGGGCCCAACTCCCGCTGTGACTGGACACAGCAGGAGCCAATAATCAGGCCCGGTGGCTGTGATCGCCACCTGTGATTGTTCACAGGAGAGGCAGAACGGCGGTCTGCCTATGTAAACAAGACAGACCACTGTTCTGAGAAGGAGAAAAATTGATATCTTGTGTTTTTAGCACCAATCACTGTATTGGTGTCACTGGTCACCAGAAAGTGTCACTAATGCCGCGTACACACGGTCGGACTTTTCAGCTACAAAAGTCCGACAGCCTGTCCAACAGACTTCCGGAGGACTTTCGGCAGACTTGCGGCGGACTTGTGGCAGACTTTCTAACGAACGGACTTGCCTACACACGACCACACAAAAGTCCGATGGATTCGTACGTGATGACGTACACCAGACTAAAATAAGGAAGTTCATAGCCAGTAGCCAATAGCTGCCCTAGCGTGGGTTTTTGTCCGTCGGACTAGCACACAGACGAGCGGATTTCGGGGTCCGTCGTAGTTACGACGTAAAGATTTGAAGCATGTTTCAAATCTAAAGTACGTCGGATTTGAGGCTAAAAAAGTACGTTGAAAGTCCGGAGAAGCCCACACACGATCGGATTACCAGCCAGCTTTAGTCCGTCAGCGTCCGTTGGACTTTTGTAGACGAAAAGTCCGACCGTGTGTACGCGGCTTTAGGCCTCTTACACATGGTACGAAAATCAGAAAGGAAAAGTCTGAAGACGAGCTGTCTGCGGATTTTCGGATCGTTAGTACGGTCCATTCGACAGTTGATTTGACTTTTACATCAGACAAAAGCTGGATGTGCAGGGTATAACATTTTTGTCTGATGTGAACTCAATGTCTAATTTTCAGATGGTCAGTACAGAACTTGTCACACAAAAGTCAAAAGTACAAACATGCATGCTCGGAATCTAGGAGCGTCTGGGAAGAGTTTGGTCTTGTAAACTACTGTTTGTAATCTGGAATTAACATTTGTGACTCGGCAATTGATGAAATGTCAAAATTCTCATCTTCTTTAACTGGGATAATAATGGAGCTGCTTTGCATGTAGTTATGCCACACGTATTTTAAAAGGCATTTGTTTTGTATGATCTAAAAATCACGAATCAACGCTCACCAAACGTCTACTAACATGAAATTAGCAGAAGGGGCCCAAAGGGTGGCGTTTGAGAAATTAACTTCCTCCTCTTTATACTCTCATAGTACATCAATACGTTTGTGTTTGTCAAACAATTTGCGGATAGTTAGTATGCTAGACAAAATCCTGCACACGCCCTTTTGACAAAAATCAGACGCTCGGTCATCCAACAATCAGACTGTGTGTACGAGGCTTAAGTGTCAGATTTGTCAACTACAATGTGTCAGTCCCCCTAAAAATTGTGGATCGCTGCCATTATTAGTAAAAACAATTAAAAAAAAGTAAAAAAGTCCATATATCTATCCCATAGTTTGTAGACACTATAACTTGTGCGCAAACCAATCAATATACGCTTATTGGGATTTTTTTTTGCCAAAAACATGTAGCAGAATACATATTGGCCTAAATTGATGAAGAAATTCAATTTCATTTTTTTTTAATTGGATGTTTTTTATAGCAGAAAGTAAAAAATAGTGTTCTTTTCAAAATTGCCGGTCTTTTTTTTGCTTATATATATACCACCAAAAGAAAGCTCTATTTGTGAGGGGAAAAAAAAGACACATTTTAATTGTGAATAGTGTCGCACAACTGTGCAATTGTCAGTTAATGCAACGCAGTGCCATATTACAAAAAATTGCCTGGTCAGGAAGGGGGTAAAACCTTCCAGAGATGAAGTGGTTAAATGTGTATTTTGGCCCCTTTTTATTGTGCATTTTGGCATTATTTACGCGTATTTTGCAGTTTTGTAACATACCATTTTTTTAACATACACGCCGTGTTTTTTTGTGCATTTTGGTGCTTTAACGCATATTAAGACCCCTTTCACACTGGGGCAGTTTTCAGGCGCTTTAGCACTATAAATAACTTCTCCTAAGCACCTGAAAACCTCCTCCCATTCACGGCAGTGTGACTTTTCACACTCGGGTGGTGCACTTGCATGACGTTACCAAAAGTCCTGCAAGCACAATCTTTGGGGCGATTTGGGATACTGTATTTAGCACTCCCAAAATGCCCTGCCAATTGCAATGAATGGGCAGCGCTTTGAAAGTGCTGCAAAACGGAAGTTTTTAAACCCTTTTTTTCGGGTTAAAAGCAGCCCACTAGCTGCAGAAAAGCGGCGCAAAAGCCCCACTTAAACAGCCCTAAAGTGCCGCTAAAATAAGCGCGCTTTAGCACTAACGGCCGGTGCTTTCTGTGTTAAAGCAGCCTTAGGCACAGGTTATTTTAACACGCATTTTGACGCTTCTTTTAGTACATAGTTTAGCACTTTAATGTGCATTTTAATTTGGTTTTTATTTTGGCAAACCACACATTTGTTAGCCACTTTTGGGGCACTATTAATAATTAATGGCAACGCAAGAATAATAGGCATTTTGCGTGTGTTTCCGGAACACACACAAAAATGCAGGTAAAAAATGAGCCAAAACACATGTAAAAAAAGCACATCAATTTTTTTTTTTTAAACACGCCAAAATGTGTTGAAAAAAGCAGCAAAACGTGCATTAAGAAATAGCACCAAAATACGCATAAAGAGGTCCAAAAAGCCAAATTAAACCTTTTATTCGGCATGGAGTGTTTTTTCAATGCGCATTTTGGCATGTTGGTAGAGTATTTGTCAGTTGACAAAATGTGCAGCAAAATGCATGTCTGCTAACAGCATTTGGGGTGACATTAACAAGGAATGGCACCCAAAGTGCACAGTGTATTTTGACACCACTTTAGCGCAATTTGGAATTACAGCAAGAATTGTGCAATTCTGCATTGCTCAGACGTAAATGGGTCCTAAATACTTAACTATACTGTGTATATACCGTATATACTCGAGTATAAGTCGATCCGAGTATAAGTCGAGGCCCCTAAATGGGAAAAACTTATTGACCCGAGTATAAGACGAGGGTGAGAAATGCAGCAGCTACTGTACTGTGCATGTGTCCTGTGTCCTGTACATGTGCATGTGTCCTGTGTCTTGTACATGTGTATATGTCTTGTGCATGTGTCCTGTGCATGTGTCCTGTGCATGTGTCCTGTGCATGTGTCCTATACATATGTCCTGTACATGTGTATGTGTCCCTGTGTCCTGTACATGTGCCCTGTACATGTGTATGTGTCCCTGTGTCCTGTACATGTGTATGTGTCCCTGTGTCCTGTGCATGTGTCCTGTGTCCTGTACATGTGTCCTGTGCATGCATGTGTATGTGTCCTGTATGCATGTGTCCTGTGTCCCTGTGCAGCCTATCTGTGTCCTGTGCAACCTCCCTGTGGCGATCTCCATCCTCCCTGTGGCGATCTCCATCCTCCAATCAGCGTGTGATAATACACTTCGGCGGCCATTCCACTGTTCAAAAGCTGTGCCTCCTCCTCGTCTTTGATAGGCAGAACACTCAGCAGTCAGCGGTCAGCCTATCACGGACATTCTCTCATTCTCATACCACGGAAGAGGATCAGAGAATGTCCATGATAGGCTGTACACTGACTGCTGGGAAATGGAGTGTTCAGCCTATCACAGACGAGCAGGAGGCGCGGCTTTTGAAAGCTGGAATAGCCTCCAAACTGTATTATCACACGCCGGCCGCCGGCTGCCTGAATGACACGCTGATCATGCAGACAGACGGAGGTGACTCGAGTATAAGTCGATGGGGGCACTTTCAGCCCAAAATAAAAGGGCTGAAAATTTCAACTTATACTCAAGTATATACAATATATATATATATATATATATATATAAATATATATATATATATATACACACACACAGCACCCCATATTGACAGAAAAACCCAGAATTGTTGACATTTTTGCAGATTTATTAAAAGAGAGAAACTGAATTATCACATGGTCCTAAGTATTCAGACCCTTTGCTGTGACACCCATATATTTAACTCAGGTGCTGTCCATTTCTTCTGATCATCCTTGAGATGGTTCTACACCTTCATTTGAGTCCAGCTCTGTTTGATTATACTGATAGGACTTGATTAGGAAAGCCACACACCTGTCTATATAAGACCTTACAGCTCACAGTGCATGTCAGAGCAAATGAGAATCATGAGGTCAAAAGAACTGCCTGAAGAGCTCAGAGACAGAATTGTAGCAAGGCACAGATCTGGCCAAGGTTACAAAAAAAAATTCCGCTGCACTTAAGGTTCCTAAGAGCACAGTGGCCTCCATAATCCTTAAATGGAAGATGTTTGGGACGACCAGAACCATTCCTAGAGCTGGCCCTCCGGCCAAACTGAGCTATCGGGGGAGAAGAGCCTTGGTGAGAGAGATAAAGAAGAACCCAAAGACCGCTGTGGCTGAGCTCCAGAGATGCAGTCGGGAGATGGGAGAAAGTTGTACAAAGTCAACCATCACTGCAGCCCTTCACCAGTCGGGGCTTTATGGCAGAGGGGCCCGAAGGAAGCCTCTCCTCAGTGCAAGACACATGAAAGCCCGTATGGAGTTTGCAAAAAAAAACCTGAAGGACTCCAAGATGGTGAGAAATAAGTTTTTCTGCTCTGATGAGACCAAGATAGAACTTTTTGGCCTTAGTTCTAAGCGGTATGTGTGGAGAAAACCAGGCACTGCTCATCACCTGTCCAATACAGTCCCAACAGTGAAGCATGGTGGTGGCAGCATCATGCTGTGGGGGTGTTAATTCAGCTGGAAGGATAGGACGACAATCGGTTGCAATCGAGGGAAACATGAATGCGACCAAGTACAGGGATATCCTGGATGAAAACCTTCTCCAGAGTGCTCAAGACCTCAGATTGGGCCGAAGGTTTACCTTCCAACAAGACAATGACCCTAAGCACACAGCTAAAATAATGAAGGAGTGTCTTCACAACAACACTGTGACTGTTCTTGAATGGCCCAGTCAGAGCCCTGACTTAAACCCAATTGAGCATCTCTGGAGAGACCTAAAAATGGCTGTCCACCAACGTTTACCATCCAACCTGACAGAACTGGAGAGGATCTGCAAGGAGGAATGGCAGAGGATCCCCAAATCCAGATGTGAAAAACTTGTTGCATCTTTCCAAAAAGACTCATGGCTGTATTAGATCAAAAGGGTGCTTCTACTAAATACTGAGCAAAGGGTCTGAATACTTAGGACCATGTGATATTTCAGTTTTTCTTTTTTAATAAATCTGCAAAAATGTCAACAATTCTGTGTTTTTCTGTCAATATGGGGTGCTGTGTGTACATTAATGAGGAAAAAAATGAACTTAAATGATTTTAGCAAATGGCTGCAATATAACAAAGAGTGAAAAATGTAAGGGGGTCTGAATACTTTCCATCCCCACTGTATATGAAAATACAAATGAGTTCTAAAAGTCATCAGTGAAAGCTCCTGCAAATGAGAGGGCAACATGGGATTCCTTGACAATTACACTGCATCATAAATCAAATTGGTCCTGAAAGAGAAAAAAAAATGATTTACCAAAATAAGGTTCAACAAATCTCTGCATGAATTTAGCTCCACCCCTGTGCATTGACCACATGCTTCCATCAAATTTTTAGGATGCCTCCACTTCCTCTATGTTACTAATTTAGGTGTAGAAGCTGGAAATGTCCTAAGTTACCAAAAGGGTATCCTGTGTCACCTCCAAGAATTATATTGCATTAAATTCCTGCTCAGGAAATCCGTGCACTAATGTGGCCATTCGCATCTATAACAACCAGTTACCAGCAATACATTTTCTGGCCACTGATCTGTAGCCAAGTGGCTTAGAGGGCTGTGCTTTTTATGTTCTTACACACTCTCAAGTAAAGCAACCTTTTTTTACGGGGGGGGGGGGGGGGGCGGTTGGAGGAGATATGAAGTAGATAGGAACAGGTCAGTCACAGCAGGAAAAAAATTCTTATACAATGCTGCTGAAAAGTTCTATATTAAAATTCAGTGAGGTTGATTTATTGAAAATGGAGAGTGTAACATTTGATGCAGTTGTACATGGTAGCCAATTAGCATCTAACTTCAGCTTGTTCAATTAAGCTTTCACAAAATACAAATCCGCAAGCCGAGTGCTTTCTATGCAGAGCTGCATCAGATTTTGCACTCCCCAGTTTTACGCTGCATTCAAACCTGAGCGTTTTCAGCTCGTAAAACACCTGAAAAATGCCCAAAAAGAAAAATTAATTTAAATGGCCCCTGGTAACATATGAGCCCAAGACAAAACTCCTGAAGCTCAAAAAAGTACACTAGCTTCTTTTTGGGAAGATTACAGGCAGTTTTCTGCTTTTTACCTGTGCAAACTTTCTGCCTGAAAATGAAACGCTCAGGTGTGAATGCAGCCTTAGTAAATAAACCCCAGTGTATTTTAGGGAGACTAGGAGTAGATAGGGACAGAACACAAAGGTTTTTCAGGGAGAGAGAGAGTTTCTGCCATTCTATGTCGTGATGCTAGAAAGTATTATATTTACTTGCTAGAAAGTATTATATTTATAGTCAGTGTGGGTTGGGGAGACTTGGAGTAGGTAGGGACAGATCACAATGTTTGAGATAGAGTGAGATGCTTTTTTTCTGTGTCTTTTTTTGTAATACAAGATAGTTAGGCTGCTTTCACACTGGGGCATCGGTGGTAAAGAGTCATTATTTTTAGCGGCGCTTTACTGTCGTTTTTGGTTTTCTGGTGCTAGCAGGGTGTTTTTAAGCCCTGCTAGCGGCTGAAAAAGTGTTAAAACAAACAGCCGCTGCAGCCAGGGCAGGACTTAGGGTGGTGGGGGCCCCTGGGCTTGAGTCACTTTCGGGCCCTACCCTTCTATACATATGCACTGCTCTATAAAACAGAAATAGAAAAGGACAAGGTGCGCTAGACTCAGTGCAGTATTAAAGAACTTCTGTTTAATTGGACAAGACAAAACAGCCAAATGGCTACTCACAAAAGTAGATAATATATAAGCATATAAGTGGGGATACGGTACTTGTATTCGTCCTGGGTCCATGATTAATAAAAGCAATAAAAATGGATAAAATGATAACTACCGTATTTATCAGCATATAACATGCACCCCAAGTTTAGGAGGGAATTTTAAGGAAAAACCTTTTAGGAGGGAAGTTTAAGGAAAAAAAACTTACATTTAAATGCCCATCAATGCAGCCTTATCAGTGTCCGTCTGCAGCCTTGTCAGTGTCATTGCAGCCTTGCCCCAGTGTCATTTTCAGACTTGTCAGTGTAGCCTTGCTCCAGTGTCATTGCTGCCTTGTCATTGCAGCCTTTCAGTTTAAAAATGGCGCCACCGAGATACAGAGCCGGATGTCTTGTGCATCTCGGCGGCTTTCGAAATGGGTGGGGCCTATGGGCTTGAGCCCAGTCAAGCCCAATGGTAAGTCCGGCCCTGTCTGCAGCCCATTAATTTCAATGGGCAGGAACGGTTTAGGAGCAGTGTATACACCGCTCTTAAGATGCTGCTTGCAGGAGTTTTTTTAACGTCCTATCAGCGCATCGCCTCAGTGTGAAAGTACTCGGGCTCTCACACTGAGACTGCAGGGGAGCCATTTTTCAGGCGCTATTTTAAGCCCAAAAGTGCCTGAAAAGCCTCCGTGTGAAAGCAGTCTTCTTTTTTGGGGTCGGCAGTTTTTTCCTGACACAGGCATAACTGCACTTTGTTTGCAGCACATCAGTGTATACTTATGAGGTACAGTTTAGTACACAGTAAAAGGGACAATCAACCCGGATTAAAAAAATCTATTCAAGTATGTAGTCCTATTTCAAAATATCAAAGTTTCTGCCGTGATCCTACTACCTGTTAGAGGATGGCTACATTCATTCTCCAGGGTCCTGCTGTATACAAGAACATAGCCACTCATTGTCTTTCTCCAAAGATGGCCCAGGGACTATGGCAGTGATGGCGAACCATGGCACCCCAGATGTTTTGGAACTACATTTCCCATGATGCTCCTGCACTCTGTAGTGAGCATCATGGGAAATGTAGTTCCAAAACATCTGGAGTGCCAAAGTTTGCCATCACTGGACTTTGGGATTTGCAGTGTACATAGAACAGTGCACATAACTGCAACAAAAGTGCATGGTTCATTCCAATTAAACAGAAGTTATGGGGGGAGGTTCGGGAGCTCATAGAGTATGTTACAAAGAGGCATAAAAAAATAGTAATAAACAATTTAATTAAAAACAGATATCAGGTCTATTAAGTAATGATTATACATTGATTATTCTTGGAGAATAAGAATATTGTTGTGTGCACACAATTGTTAAGTCCTCACTCTCCTTATTGTCATATATCTGCTAATAAATGTAGGCAATCCACTGTATTCATCATTTCAGGCAGGCCTAAAGGCGCAGTGTATATACAACATATAATTCACTCTTCAAAGTCAGGAGTGAACCCCGTGCACTATTGGATGCCCAGGTTAAACCACTGGACAAAGCCAGAGTCTGTACAGTTTCTGTAATTTTTCTGTAAAATATTACACTGTAGTTTTGATTTCTTGATTAAGACCTGGCCTATTTCTCATTCAGAAAATGTGGCCTAGAAAAAGTGCTTAAGTACTGTACAGAGATCCACTACAACATGTTGATGTTTTTTAGTGAAATAAATGTTTTAATGTTGGTTTTTAGATTGAAAGAAACAGAAGATGGGGTTAGGATTTTATCCATCATGAAATGGGAGGCATGGTGGATTAGCAAACTGGCCTGTTTTTATACAAATGGATTAATCAAAGACTGATTTATATTTGTACATGTAGTCATGGGACTTTGTGTATATTTCTCAATATGGGTTAGTATATAGCAGATTGGCTAAATTCACACCTGTTTTTGCTCAACATCGATTATATGCAAGAGAATCAGCTGGGGGGTCCTGGCAATTAGCTGCGGAAGGCAGCCCCATTGAAAGCAATGGGAGGCTCCCAGCTCCTGCAACCATTCACAGGTAATCACTATACAGTGATTACCTCAGAGTGATTTGTCCTGGATGCTGACAATCGCCACAAAGCAATTACATGCGAGAGCCTGCAGCCTCCCATTACTTTCAAAGGTTCTGCCTTCCACATCTAATTGCTAGGATCCCCCACAGATTTTCTCACATATAATTAGTGCAGGGCAGAAACACAGGTGTGAATGCCTGCTAAAACATCTACATCTACATACTACATCTATGAGAAAATCTATTTGTTTCAAACTATAAGGATTCATTGAATGCTAGGTATACATTTTTCTTAAGGGCCAGTTCACACCACATGCAGTCCAGTGCGTTTTTGTTCTGCATACAAAAAAAAAATGGAAAATACCAGAAAAAAGTAGAACATGCTGCATTTTTACTGTACTGGAATGCAGTAAAATGCATCAAAAGCACACTGGAACACTTTAAAATGCATAAAAAATGCACTGGACCCTAGTATAGTGAAAAAATAAGAAAAAAAGCACCTGGAATGCATTCAAAAATGCACCGCAATGCATCAAAAAGGTGCATGCAGAAACGCATCTGGAGTGCTTTTTTTGTGGTGTGAACCAGCCCTAAAGGATAAATTTATCTTTAAAAAAAAATGCACATTTTTTTTTAAGGAATCTGCAGAGCATTGCTCCTGCGTTCAGCAAATCATGAGTACAATGCCAAGCCTCTGCAGACTCCTAGGATAGCTGTCTGCTCATACAGGCAGTTACATGAGAGCAGGAAGATTAATGGACTACAAGAATGCTCACCAGCTCAATGAAAACTACAAGCCGTCAGTCGCAATGGATGGCAGTACTTACAGGCAATCATTCACAGCAAACTGTGAATGAATGATGCAACATGTGGGTAGAGCCCTGCACAGCTATGTTGTTTTCAAATTGTGATAGTGGGTGCCCCAGCCAGCTGTCCCAGGGAAGGGGGGAGGGCTGAAGATGCTGAAACATGTCACATGTTCATGCCTAAAAATGGGTGGAAAATTTTACATGTTCCAAAAGTGAACTTATCTTTTAAATTAATTATTATGTTGCTAGTTGGACTTAGCATATTCATTTCTTGCAAAAGGTACTATGTTTTTTTGCAGCCAGGGCATAATTAAGATATTTGTTAATAAAATGTGTCTCATTTTTTAGGTTGTAACAATGGATGTTGATAATCACACACATTTTATTTCTATTGTATTTTACCTGGCTTGGCATTCCAATGATTATCTGTGTACCTGACAAAGGGCATGGATGCTTGAAACCATTGTATTTGTACATACTTATCGTAGCTATGTACAAGAAAAAAGCAAAGATAACAGCTGCTCTGGTTTGCCTGAAACTACTCAAGTTAAAAACAAAAGCTTTTAGTTGCATACATTTGGAATTTGAAAGTCAGATATTTGCCATGTATCAGAGATTATTTTCCACATATAGTTGCTAATGTAAACAACTAAAACCTCTGTTTCTAACCTGATTACTTAAAACAGATCAGTTTGGTCTTTTTTTTTGCTGGCTAGCTTGAAAGTGTGCTGAGAACCTCTTTTATACTCTATTTGCACCGACCATGAGCATCCTTCCCTGCTGGCTAGTTTTAGACAAGTCAGATTAGCTACTGTCTTTGCTTTTGGAGAACTTTCATACTGCCAAGCGCCCGGCGTTAGCGGTAAAGTGTCGCTAGTTTTAGTGGCGTTTTTCACCTTCTAGCGGGGAGCTTTTAACCCCTGCTAGTGGCCAAAGAAAGGGTTTAAAAGAGCCGTGTTGTGGCATTGCAGCAGCGCTGCCTATTCATTTCAGTGGGCAGGGCATTTAGGGAGCAGTGTATACACCACTCCTGCACCGTCCCAAAGATGCTGCTTGCAGGACTTTTTTTTTCTTGTCCTGCAAGTGCATCCCCCCAGTGTGAAAGCACTCGGGCTTTCACACTGGGGAGTCACGAGAGGCACTTTTCAGGTGCTATTTTTAGCTCTAAAATGCCTGAAAAGCGCCTCAGTGTGAACGTAGCCTTAGAGTTTAATGCAGATGCTCTCTAGAAACCTTCAGCTGTCTTTTAAAGGTGATTTCTGGTCTTGTGGTATATTATTGTACCTTTTTAAAGCGGGGGTCCACCTATCTATCGTTTTTTTTTTTTGGAGTTCATTCACAAACTTTTCTTCTCATGATTATCTACTCACATGTTCTGTGTAATAAGTCCGCCTGTGTCTGATTTCGTTGTAAAGAAAAACGTATAAAATTCACTGAAGGCAGTTTTCATCTTCATTGTGGTCATTTCAAGCCCACAAGCATGTATTTCCTGGATGCAGTGAATGCTGTGCTCCCAGCATTCACCGAGATGTTGTGATGACGCCGTTGCACAATGCATGCTGGGAAGCCTGAGACTAGCTCCCAGGGGACTGTGGGAGGTCTGGGAGAGGCTAGAAACACGCCTACTCCCATGGGAGGAGAACCAGGAAGTGCAAAGAAGAGTAAAAAAAAAAGGTAATTACGGCGATTTAAATTTTTTTACACAGCATGTCAGCATCTAGGCAAGGAAGAAAATGCATAGAGATAATGTTCAAAATTTGGGTGGAACCCCGCTTTAAGGAGGAAAGAGCTGCCTCTAGGTAAACCTGCTCTTTGTTCGTGCATAGTATATATGTTTTCAGTTAGAAAAACTCAGTTCAGTTAGGGACCACATCAAATGTGCTTTGACATGGCAATGGGGCATCCACATATATTTGCAAATGTATTCAACTGCAACAGGAAGGGGCCATCCCAAACTGTTCCCACAAAGTTGGGAGCATGAAATTGTCCAAAATGTCTTGGTATGCTGATGCCTTAAGAATTCCCTTCACTAGCACTAAGGGCCAAAGCCCAAACCCTGAAAAACAACCCCACACCATAATCCCCCTTCCATCAATTGATGTGGACCAGTGCACAAAGCAAGGTCCATAAAGACATGGATAAGCAAGTTTGGGGTGGAGGAACTTGACTGGCCTGCACAGAGTCTTGACCTCAACCCAATAGAATACCTTTGGAATGAATTAGAGCAGAGACTGCGAGTCAGGCCATCTTGTCCACATCAGTGCCTGACCTCACAAATGCACTTCTGGAAGAATGGTCAAACATACCCATAGACACATTCCTAAACCTTGCGGACAGCCTTCCCAGAAGAGTTGAAGCTGTTATAGCTGCAAACAGTGGGCCAACTCATTATTGAACCCTACGGACTAATACTGGAATGTCATTAACATTTATGTGCATGTAACGGCAGGTGTCTCAATACTTTTGACAATATAGTGTATGCGAGTATTTTTTCATAAATTTGGCTGAATGAAATGACAGTTTTGCACTATGGTATGTCCATTTGTCTTTTACATGCTACAAACATACTGAACAGAGTGGCAGTGCACTACATGACCTATGATGGTGTATTTGTGAGACTCCTAAAGTGCCTTTGGGTATATGCTGCTGAGGCTTTCCATGTGATCTCAGAAACTGTGGATGGTTGACTGCTGATATACATGCTTATTTGAGACCACCTATAACGTAGGGTCTCATCATCTGGTAAGAGGCTATTGTAACTGGTGGTGGTGATCTCACTTGCTAAGTTCATGACAACACAAATTTTGTCAATGACATCTCCCAAGATTCTATGTCTCTTTGTTTACATCTGCCAGGATTTGCTGTCCCATTGTTTACATTCAGCTGCTAGGCTAAAAAAAAAATGTCATTTACATCCAAGAGTCTGTTAGAAGCGCATAGTGATGATGTTTTGCTTTGGCGGGTTGACAGCTTTTGTTCATCTTGATTTACAGCTACAGTGCCTTGAACAGGTTTTCCTCTAATGCCGCGTACACATGAGCGGACTTTAAGGCAGACTTTGCCTGGTGGACGGGATTTCGTCGGGCAATTCGATCGTGTGTGGGCTCCAGCGGACTTTGTTTGCTCTCAAAAGTTTGACGGACTTAGATTTGAAACATGTTTTAAATCAATCCGTCGTAATCGAGTCCGGTCGAAAAGTCCGCTCGTCTGTATGCTAGTTCGATGGACAAAAAGCCACGCTAGGGCAGCTATTGGCTACTGACTATGAACTTCCTTATTTTAGTCCGGTCGTACGTCATCATGTACGAATTCGACGGACTTTGGTGGATTGTGTGTAGCAAGTCTGTTCATTCAGAAAGTCCGTCGTAAAGTCCGTAGAAAAATCCGCCAGGCAAAGTCTGCCGTAAAGTCTGACCATGTGTACGCGGCATAAGAGTTCCCTGTATTTGCTTTCATCCATCTTCCCATCAACTCTGACCAGCTTCCCTGTCCCTGCTGAAGAAAAGCATCCCCACAATATGTTTCTGCCTCCACTATGTTTCACGGTAGGGTTGGTGTGTTCAGGGTGATGTTCAGTGTTAGTTTTCAGCCACATATAGCATTTTCCTGTTGGGCCAAAAAGTTCAATTTCGGTCTCATCTGACCAGAGCACCTTCTTCCACATGTTTGCTATGCCCCACATGGCTTTTCATAAACTGTAAAAGGGACTTCTTTTGGCTTTGAATCAGAAGAGGGCTGGAGACTTGGATGCTCTTAAATAAAGGTCCTTTATTTGGTACATGGGTACACGTGTACAGGCTACACTAGTATGTTTTGGCTAAGAAGCCTTTATCAAAGCATACATGTTTGATTTAAAAACCCAATATTTTTAACAGAGTAAGCACTCCAAATGGGACAGGTGCATCCTAATGAGAGCAATCAAAACAAATAAAAACACATGGAGAAAAAAAAAGGAGAGAAGCACAGCAGGCATATGAGCACATGAGCAAATAAAGCATATTCAAAATGGTGTAATAAATGTATCAAACAATGCGACTATGTTACAAAAAAATTATGTCCATCCTATCATTCAAACCATATGGTTTTCTAATGTTGAGGGTATGGATCCACCACACTTCACGTTTAAGCAAAATACGATGAGTGTCACCTCCTCTTGGGGTTTTTTTAACCTGTTCAGCACCAAAAAAAGAAAAAGTGTCAAGATTACCATGATGGAATTCCCGGAAATGTTTTGACACATTTGAGATATTTTTAGCATTAATATTTGTAGTGCCATTCACATGTTCTGAGATTATAACTCTCAATGGGCGTATAGTGCACCCAACGTATTGTAGACTGCAGGCACTACACTGCATAACATATACCAACCCCCTGGATAACAGAGTACAGAGATCTAACATCTATGGTGATCCAAATGCATTCTGTGGACCAAAAAATTTCCTGCATGTGGGCTAACAAATGTCCAGTGCCCTTTATAAACCCAGGCAGAAGGACAATAAGCGGTTGAAGAAATTGATCAACCCATTCTCCTAATCTCTCCAATAGCGATCCTATGCTGGCAACTATGGGGCAACCTTTCACTGGATTATGTTGTTTGTGTACTTTGGGGAGATGGTGAAAAAATGGAGTAATGGGATGCGTGACCATGAGATAATCTGCAGTTTTTTTTATCTAAAACACCCATCTCCCTACCTTCATCCAATAAGTGTAACGATTTTTGCTGTACAGTTGCTGTGGGATCAGAACTGAGGGAGCAATATGTGATGTGATCTTCCAGCTGCCTCAGTGCTTCCTGTTTGTGACTAGCAGTATCTAGCATCACTACAGTACCCCCCTTGTCTGCCTGGCAAATCGTTATGTCAGATCTAATTTTCAAGGCATTTAGGGCTGTGGTTTCTTGCTTGGTCAAATTATTTTATTTCTATTATTGTCTTGTTGACACAATTCCTGCAATTTAACCAATTCTGATTCCACAACATTCTGAAACTAATCCACAATGTCATTTCTGTTTTGAACAAGGTAAAAATATTTATCCCCCATGTTAATATTTGATTCTGGTATACCAAAAGATCCTCCCTCTGATTCTGCTTGCAGACTCTCCAATGCAGACCTTGCTACTAAATAATCAAATCTGAAGGAGGTGGTCTCATTTTGAACAATGTGACACACTGTGGATTCGCTATCAGAAGGTATATCCTTGAAATGTTTCCTAAGCATTAGATTTCTTACAAAATGATTGATATCCAATATGGTGCAAAAAAGACAAAAATGTGTACTAGAGACAAAAGACAAGCCCTTAGACAAAACAGAAAGTTCATGCTGGGATAATACAATGCCTAACCGATTCAATACATTGTTAGAAAAGTCTGTACCTAGTTCTGTGTCTTCTTTGCTTGGATATCTTCTGTAGCCTGTGTTGTTTGTATGATGACCCCCGTCTCGTCCTCTTTTTTCTCTTTGATCCGGTGGCTGTGTTGATGTTTGAGGATTTATTGCAGGCTGCTGTAATGGCTCCTCTCTGGAAAAAACTGAGCTGACTGAACCTCTTGAGGAAACAGGAGACTGATGTTCAGCTGTGTCAGAAAATTCTGACTGTGTATCCTCCGGTGAGCTGAATTTAACCCTTCTGTCGCCTCCTGATCCCGATCTCTTTTTAAGAATAGAGTGAGGGAATCTTTTATTTTTTGTATGTATGTAACAGTCCCATCCTCATAATCTTTTAAGTCCCGTAGATACAGTCAGGTCCATAAATATTGGGACATCGACACAATTCTAATCTTTTTGGCTCTATACACCACCACAATGGATTTGAAATGAAACACACAAGATGTGCTTTAACTACAGACTTTCAGTTTTAATCTGAGGGTATTTATATCCAAATCAGGTGAACAGTGTAGGAATTACAACAGTTTGTATATGTGGCTCCCACTTTTTAAGAGACCAAATGTAGATGGGACAATTGGCTGCTCAGCTGTTCCATGGCCAGGTGTGTGTTATTCCCTCATTATCCCATTTACAAGGAGAAGATAAAAGGTCCAGAGTTCATTTCAAGTGTGCTATTTGCATTTGGAATCTGTTGCTGTCAACTCTTAATATGAGATCCAAAGAGGTGTAGCCAAATCAACTGTTTGGAACATCCCTAAAAAGAAAGAACGCACTGGTGAGCTCAGCAACACCAAAAGACCCAGAAGATCACAGAAAACAACTGTGGTGGATGACCAAAGAATTCTTTCCCTGGTGAAGAAAACACCCTTCACAACAGTTGGCCAGATCAAGAACACTCTCCAGGAGGTAGGTGTATGTGTGTCAAAGTCAAAAATCAAGAGAAGACTTCACCAGAGTGAATACAGAGGGTTCACCACAAGATGTAAACCATTGGTGAGCCTCAAAAACAGGAAGGCCAGATTACAGTTTGCTAAACAACATCTAAAAAAGCCTTCACAGTTCTGGAACAACAACCTATGGACAGATGAGACCAAGATCAACTTGTACCAGAGTAATGGAGAAGAGTATGGAGAAGGAAAGGAACTGCTCATGATCCAAAGCATACCACCTCATCAGTGAAGCATGGTGGTGGTAGTGTCATGGCAGGGGCATGTATGGCTGCCAATGGAACTATTCTCTTGTATTTATTGATGATGTGATTGCTGACAAAAACAGCAGGATGAATTCTGTAGTGTTTTGGGCAATATTATCTGCTCATATTCAGCAAAATGCTTCAGAACTCATTGGACGGCGCTTCACAGTGCAGATGGACAATGACCCGAGGCATACTGCAAAAGCAACCAATGACTTTTTTAAGGGAAAGAAGTGGAATTTTATGCAATGGCCAAGTCAATCACCTGACCTGAATCCGATTGAGCATGCATGTCACTTGCTGGAGACAAAACTAAAGGTAAAATGCCCCAAGAACAAGCAGCAACTGAAGACAGTTGCAGTAAAGGCCTGGCAGAGCATCACCAGGGATAAAACCCAGCGTCTGGTGATGTCTATGCGTTCCAGACTTCAGGCTGTAATTGACTGCAAAGGATTTGCAAGCAAGTATTAAAAAGTGAACGTTTGATGGATGATTGTTAATTTGTCCCATTACTTTTGGTCTCTTAAAAAGTGGGTGGCACATATACAAACTGTTGTAATTCCTACACCGTTCACCTGATTTGGATGTAAATACCCTCAAATGAAAGCTGAAAGTCTGCAGTTAAAGCACATCTTGTTTTTTTCATTTAAAATCCATTGTGGTGGTGTATAGAGCAAAAAAGATTAAAATTGTGTCGGTGTCCCAATATTTATGGACCTGACTGTATTTGGATCTCTTGGTCTCCAAAATCTCAGTCTCTAAGTTAGAGATTTTTAGCTGAAGATCGGTATTAAGATCATCATATATAGAGAGCAATCAATATTGCAAAACACTCTCCTTCAAAGAGACTATGTTCTGAATGACATCTACAAGAAGTTTCTCTTCATATGTTGAAATCAAATGCATTAAATCAGACGAACATTTAGAGAGGATGTCATTCCATTCTGTGAGGAAAAGATCAGAGTAAACTGTGGAGGGAGATTTCCTAATCTGCAGACCTCTGGGCACCATACACTCTACAATATAATGCTCAAGACCTGTGCAATCCCACCAGAGCCGCATTTCTTTCTTCATTAGAGTTTTCAATTTTTCAAAAATGGACTTACATTGGGCTTCTGTTGTTAAGTCTTTGTCATCTTTGGTAAAGACTTGAGACAATTTGAACTGCCGATCAGAAGATATGAGGATCGATCGAATGTTGCTTACCTGCTCAGTCTCAAACTGTACCCGATGCTGTATCCATGATAAATTATCAAATTATATAAGAGCAACACAGTTCAATAATAATGCAAAATGGAAAAAGCAGGAATGGGTAATGAACAGTCACAAGAGAAGCAAAATGATACCCCAGCTCCACTGCCAATATGGTGATCTAGCCAGGACGTTCAGGCCCCAAAATGCAGTACTTGAATCAGAAAAGGGCTGGCGACTCAGATGCTCTTGAATAAAAGTCCTTTATTTGGTTACATGAGTACACGCGTACAGGCTACTCTGACACATTTTGGCTAAGAAGCCTTCATCAAAGCATACATGTTTGATTTAAAAACTGATATTTATAACAGAGTGATGCCACGTACACACAAGCGGAATTTCCGACAGAAAGAGTCCGATGGGAGCTTTTCATCGTATATTCCGATCGTGTGTATGCCCCATTGGACTTTTCCCGTTGAAAATTCAGACGGACTTAGATATAGAGCATGTTTTAAATTTTTCCGACGGAACTAATTACTATCGGTAAAACTGCTCGTCTGTATTCTGTTCCGACGTACCAAAAATTACGCATGCTCTAAAGCAAGTACGATACGGAAGCGGTTGGTCTGGTAAAACTAGCGTTCATAATGGAGATAGCACATTCCTCACGCTGCAAATTCTGTGATCTTTTAATGCAGCGCCTTCTTTTGTGCTTTATGATGCTAGAAGAATGAAGTTGTTTTGCTGCTGATATTCACACACAGTTCTCACAAACTTCTTTCTTTATTATTTCTCGTGATCTCATGAATAATCTTTTATTATTTTAAAGCCAGATCTCCAGAATAATGTTTTGAAATATTTTTTATAGTCATCTTTTTTTAGAATTTTTTATTTTATCAAGATCTCCTTTTTTTGGATTATTGCAAAATTAGTTTCTAGTGATCTCCATAATATTTTTTTTTGGTGTGTCAAGATACCACAATAATATTATTATCTTGTATTTTGTAACCTCATGGAGGCTGGTTAATTTAATATTTTAATTTGACATTGTATTTTTGAAATGTACCTGCATCCTCACAAACAATCTGTCCTATTTTTATAAAAACACATAGGCACGTATTTTCAGAAAATAAAATATCCATTTATTCTGGGTAACAAAATAAATAGGAAGGCAACGCTGGAGAAACTTTTGTAATTTGCGAAGCCTTTTGGCCCCAGGGCACACATCAAGTCTGTGGAAAAAAAATAGTTATCTTGAGGAGTCCATATAAATTTGGGCCCAATCTGGTCCAGGACTCCCAAAGATCAGGACCAGCAGCAGATGACATATATGTCCCCAGGCTGTGGTACTACACCAGCCTGTGTCTTCTGTCAGACCAGACTGAACCCAGGCCATCACTTTCTTCTCTTCCCTGCAGCCTTCCTTGGAGGCTGTGACACTGGTGGTGGACTTTTGGCAGGAGGAGGAGGAGGATGGGTGAGATCATATATAACACGTAATCGGCGCAACGATTGACAGCAAAATCCAGTAATACAATAATGCACATAAATAAATAATGAAAGGGTTAACAATTCATAATAGCAATAAGTGGAGGGTTAGTCCGTGATGTGACACTGCAGGTGGAAGAGGCAGGGGTAATGTGTAGAGTCCACATTCAAGGCAGCCTTCCGAAGGGAGTAAAAGCCATTATCCCGATGCACTGTAAGACAAGGAAGAGGAGGCGCCTCTGGGTGCAGACTTTTAAAACAATTTATTAAATAACAGCAACAGCTGGTAATACACTCACATTTGAGTAGAAAGTTTCAAGTATTAAACATGTCCCAGGGCAATCCAGGGGATCCGTGGAGTCATCTCTCGGCTGGTAGGTGTTGAAAACTCTGGGCAGTCTAAGAACGCTGGATGTGGACGGGCGAGACAGCGGGGACAGGCACCAAAGAGAGGCTTGGTTAGCAGCCGATCCAAACACGGGATGATGACATCACACGATGTGCGACGCGTTTCCTGAGCTGGCACGCCATGAGTGGTGTGACGGCGGCGCTCCTTTGTCAAGCTGATTGGCTGGGAGCTGAAGAGGATTTATATATGGAGAGCAGTGAGAGAGGGGGGGGAGTGGCCTGAAACTCTGTGTGTAGAAGTGTCAGAAGTGGTAGGAATCAGGGAGAGGCAGTAATAAAAGAACATTGAACAAACTGGGAGGAAAGATGTGAACGGAAGTGGGAGGGGAAGGGGAATGATGATGGGAGGGGGGGGGAAACGGAGGAGGGGAGTGGAAAAAATGATAATAAACCTGGTTATAGGAGAGAGAAAGGGAAGGACAATGACATAGAAAAACAACTGGAAAGTAAAACTAAAGAAAATTATGAGGAATGAACTATGACCATGAATGTCCTATGATAGACACAGGGGGAAGAGTGAATAAACATATGTATATAAACCTATGGGAGGGGGGGGGGAAAGGGGGACGGGGAAGAGATACAAGGACAGTATAATATGTGCTATATATTAGTTATATATTAGAACGATGTATATTAGCACATCAGTAAACAATCAGAAATTATATATGGGTTACAAGAAATAAAGAGCAACTAGTGACCGCTTAGAATGGATAACAGGTATAGATATGACTGAGTGGTATATACGTACTATGGCGTACACCCACATGGGTAAAGTGGGACATGGAGGGGGGGGGGGAGGGGGAAGGGGAATGAGGGGGGGGGAAGGGGAATGAGGGGGAGGGAAGGAAAAGGGGAAAAAGGGGGGGGAAGGGGGGAAAAAAGGGGGGGGAACGAAAAAGAGAAATGTAAAGGGGGGAGCTTGATATACATTGCGCATGGGTGAAACGCCGCCCGCGTCGCCCGCAACGTTCTTTCTAAAATATTCCCCGCCCTTTCTCTCTTCGGTGCAGAGTAGGAGCAACATGGCGGATAAAGAGCAGGTGTGTGGTAATTCCACTAATGAGGAGGAGGAAAGCCCGGAGCCTGAAACGACCCACTTCCAGAGGAGGAGGAGATTTAAGGCCTCCAATATGGCCTTTCTAGAGATGGTGGACATCTTGAGGAGGAATGAGGAAGGAAGGAGGAAGGAGGAGGAAGGAGGAAGCATGGACCGTACCTAAACTCTAATTTGAGAAAGGCCAAGATCATGACTAATGTCGTGAAGAGTCTGCGGCAGAATTTTGGGGTACGACGATCCAAGCAATTAAGGAAACGCTGGTCAGACCTGAAACTGAGGGAGTTGGATCAGTATAGAAGAATAAAAAGAGTGCTTCTAAAAAGTAAGTAGTTGTCGTGTGTTCATATCATTATTATTACTCGCATGCTGCTCCATGTGCTTTTCTTTACTGTTGTACAGTTTAAAATGGGGACTTTCATATTGGTGGGGACAGTAATCGGTCGTATTAAACATTGTTCGCCCATTAAATATGATGTTTTGGGCAGATACAGGTTAAACACATTTGGTCATGCCTATTTGTATAAAATTAAGTTTTGTACATTGCTGTCTAGATGTGTTTGTAACTAGAATGAAATGCAAGCTTGATCTAGTGTAATGTAAGGGGAGGACACTCAGCAGCTGTTTACACATCTGGACTCTAGAGAGCACTAGTGTGGGACACAAGAACAAACCTTTTAGGGTGTCCCACACAGGTACTTCAGTGGATACTTGGTGTGAAAGTTGTCAGAAAAAGGTAATTATTCCAGCTTTGGTAAGGTAAAAAATCATGTCTTCAGCTTGAAACTCAGCCCAAAACAGACAATTGTACCCCACTTCCAAGCAATGTTTCATATTCACATTTCTGGACTCAAATATCTGTGTGCTAAGTATACCTTTTGTTTCATTCTCATAGGGGAGAAAAGACTCGGAGGACACCACAGAGAGGACACCAGGGACCCCACACATCACCAAGAAGGGGAAGTCAGCCCAAGACAACACCCCGAGGGTCTGGAGGAAGGAGAGGTGTAGGAAGTGGGCGAGATTGTCACCAAAACAGGTGAGTGTCTGACATCCCAGCTTCCGGTAATCTATGTATGCCTGCATATTTATAATACATGTTTTTAAACCAATTTTTAGGTGATGTGCTGGTTGTTGAACAGCAAGCTGAACATTTCACAAGTGACAGTGCCCAAAGGCTCATCCATGACATCATGGTGTGGCATGGTGAAATCGACATTATAAGGAAGAAACTAAATGCTATGAAACAACAAAAGAAGAACATGATAGATGTGTTGGGGAGAATAAAAAAAGTTCTTTCAAATCCCATCCATTTTCACATTTGTTGAACTAAACCAATTTTTTTTTGTAAATTTTAAAAGCCAAATTTTGAAGATGCACACGGTGTGTCAACATGTGCTATCTGCCATCAAGGGATCTCAATGTACGCGTTTTGTGGGTGCAACCCCTTCCTCGTAACTCTAGTAGGTGAGAGGAAGGGGTTGCCCTCCCAAAACACGTCAATTGCTCCCCCATGATGGGAGATAGCACATGTTGACATTAGGCATGGGATCAGGAGGGAAATACCCATTTTGACTCCCAATTTGTGTGCATCTTCAAAATTTGGCTTTTATAGGGGTGACATCACCCCATCTGATGAAGGCAATATCAAGACATTTTTGACACTATAATGTCTGATATTTCCTTCAGTTTTTATATGTTGAACTTTGTAAGTTCCAGAGTTGTGTATGTTATGTTTTGAAACATGCCTGTTTCTAAAAAAAAAAAAAAAAAAAAAAAAGATTTTTGTGTGAATGTGCACAGAGTAAACATTTTGCTAATCAACAATGTGTGTCTTCTTTTTTCAATGCTCAATACCAGTTTTAGAAGTAGTTTTGTATTTACAGTGACAATGGGGCTTATTTACTAAAGGAAAATCCACTTGGCATTACAAGTGCACTAGGAGAACCTAGGTGACAACCAAAAAGAAACACAAGCAATAAAGGAAATGCAAGATTTTCAAATTATTAAAAAAAAATATTTTAGACATTGTCTGGCATTGCAATGGCCCCCCTAACCGTAAAATAATTGACATATTTATCCCGAACTTCACAGGGGCTTTGGGGTGCCAAGCCAGGATGGCCAGTATCCAGGCCTGTCAGAGGATTTGAAGGAAGTCCGGCCTCAGGCCCAACTAAGGCAATATAGTTGTGGGCATTTTTTCTTTAAAAAATGTACAATATGCAGCAGGATAAAATGATGTGGTTGAGTTTGTATTCTGCCATGTGTATGGCTGTCAGAAACAGGCGTAACAGGCTGACATTTATCCTATAGGCATTCTCAATGACTCTTCTGGCTCTGGCCAGCCGTTAGTTAAAAACTCTCCTCTCCGGGGTGAGGGTCCTCTGGGGGAATGGCCTCATCAGGTGCTCGCCCAGTCCGAACGCTTCTTCAGCAAGAAAGATGAACGGGAGTCCTTCAACATTGTCCGCATCAGGTGGCAATCCCAGGCCACCACTCTGGAGCCATCGGTAAAACTCTGTCTGGGTGAAGGCTCCTCCAGCCGACATCCGGCCATTCTTCCCCATATCCACATAGAGGAACTCATATTGTGCCGACACCACTACCATTAACACTATACTATTAAACCCCTTATAGTTATAATAGTAAGACCCCAAATGGGGTGGTGGCACGATGTGAACGTGCTTCCCATCTATAGCCCCTCCACAGTTGGGAAAGTCTCAACAGTCGGCAAAATGGGAGGCCACAGTCTGTCATTCCTGTGGTGTTGAAGGAAACTGTGGAGTCAAAACAGAAACATATATATTAGTACTTTTGCACATAAAATTGCAAGCAGATTAGACACAAACATTCTTGGCCGACATCAGTATAACATTTATTTTAAGGAGTATTTGAAGACAAAAATATAAGGTCCACTTATCAGACCCCCCCCCCCCCCCATCTGATGGCCCAAGGTAAAAATTTTAGGGGGGGGAGGGTTCGAGCCGAGTTTGGGGCCCCAAAAAAAGCCTATGGCACGCTGTCTGAATTTAAGGACAACAATAACATTTGTACACATTTTAGGGGGTGTTTAGGGTAAGCACTACAATGGAGCTGACAAAATACATTGTTAAAGTGACTAGGCTATAGGTGTAAATGGGCCCAGGATAGCATACTAGGGAGGTTAGTGAAGGCAAATATGCATGAAGGACACAAAAGGATCATTAAAAGATTACAGCATGCATGAGAACAAAGGGGACATTCATAGCATATTAAAATCATGATAATTATGGAATGAGGAAAGAAATACAAAACATTAGCAAATACTAAATACATAGAATGTGATGTTAAAGGAGAAAACTTACCCTAATATAGTCTTCCTGCAGGACCTGACTTATAGCAGAACAGGTCTCTGGGATAATGATACCCTGAGCCTGGGGGGAGATGCCTGTCGAGAACTTGAGGTCCTGCAGGCGTCTCCCAGTCGTATCGCAACTTGGTGACTAGCCTCTGCTCCAAAGAGATGGCTTACCTCATTCAGGTATCCTGCCTGCTAATATAAGGGGACAGCAAAGCCAACAGAAGGTGAAAAATGGGGTCTGTCACCCTGAGAAAGTTCCTGAAATCATCAGGATTATTCTCCTGGATCTCACAAAGCAAAGGCATATGAGAGAATTGGTCATGCTGGAGTAATCAATTCTTGGTCCATGAACTCCATCCCACCCTTTTCATGGACTGGGCTTGGGTCAAAGAATGAACCCCAACACCAAGCCCCCGCATAGAACGAACTCTACGACGAATACGTACCCACAACATGGCTTCAAAACGGACGGCTGGTCAGAACCAACTAACAGAATGCACTGAAAAACAGCAAGGTCTGTGAAGAGCGAGCTGAAAATCAGAAACGAGAGGACAAGAACACACTGAAAAAACAGATGCAAACTGTCTACTTGCTCTGAAAAGCAGATACAAACCCACAAGCACAAACTGAAGAACTGTAATGGACTGAAAAGCACGAAAGCTGAAAAGCGCAAATCGTCTCTCACCAAACTTCTACTAACATGAGATAAACATGAGATTAGCAGAAAGAGCCTAAAGGGTGGTGCGCTCACTATTGTACTGCCTTTTTCTAGACCCGTCGTACGTGGTGTACGTCACCTCGTTCTAGACGGTCGGACTTTGGTGTGACCGTGTGCAGGCAAGACCACTTGAGCGGAATTCCGTCGGAGTTCCGTTGGAGAAACCTTCGGAGTTTATTCCGACGGCAAAACCGGTCATGTGTACGTGGCCTGAGAACTCCAAATGGGATGGGTGCATTCTAATCAGGGCAATCAAAACAATTAAAAACAGGTGGAGAAAAAAAGGAGAGAAGCACAGCAGGCACATGAGGGACATATCATGAACAAATAAAGCATATTCAAAATGGTGCAATAAATGTATCAAACAATGCGACTATGTTAAAGAATGTGATTATGTTAAAAAAAGATTTATGTCCATCCTATCATTCAAACCATACGGTTTTCTAGTATTGAGGGTATGGATCCACCACACTTCACTTTTGGCTTTCTTTCAACAATGGCTTTCTTCTTGCCACTCTTCCATAAAGGCCAGATTTGTGGAGTACACCACTAATAGTTGTCCTGTGGACAGATTCTCCCACCTGAGCTGTGGATCTCTGCAGCTTCTCCTGAGTCACAATGGGCCTCTTGGCTGCTTCTCTGATTAATGCTCTCCTTGTCCGTCTGTCAGTTTAGGTGGACGGCCCTGTCTTGGTAGGTTTGCGGTTGTGCCATACTCTTTGCATTTTCGGATGATGGATTGAACAGTGCTCTGTGAGATGTTCAAAGCTTGGGATATTTTTTTTGTAACCTAACCCTGCTTTAAACGTATTCACAACTTTATCCCTGACCTGTCTGGTGTGTTCTTTGGCTTTCATTATGCTGTTTGTTCACTAAGGTTCTCTAACAAACCTCTGAGGGCTTTACAGAACAGCTATATTTATACTGAGACTACATTACACACAGGTGGACTCTATTTGTTTCATTTTTTTGTTTTTCTTATTATAAAATACTTTTTCAGATGTGTTGTGTTTTTATTTACTGTATACTTGTTTTGTTAATGAGAAACCAGGAGTACTATGTACCTTTTAGGCTTAATGTACATGGGATGTTTTTACAACCTCTCCTGAACGATTTAACTTGACAGATAGTAACCCACGTTTGAAATGTCCGTTTAGCCGCGTTTACATGCCCCGTTTAGCCGCATTTAGAAGCATTTGAAAGAAGAAACATTTTTTCAAAAATGAAAAACGCCTGTAAACGAAACACGGCTAAATGCGAGTTTCCGCGTTTAAAAACGTTTGGCGCTTGAAATGCCTCTAAACCCAGTGTTTAAACTCATTTTTTTGCTTTCCAAAAAAGGCCTCTAAACTCAACTGCCTAAAAACTACATTAAACAAATCTGTGTACATGTACACGTCCGTTTACCAGCAGCAGTGTATATGAGGCCTTACTCATTGTTATTTTAAAGGGAGATTCCAGTAAGTCCCCTCTACATCCACCAGGGCAAGGATAAAGGGAAGAGGCCCTTGTTCCCATTGACATAAGGACAGCATGTTTTTCCAGGGGGGGCCCTGGCAAGGTACCCTCTCTAGGTTGTTGGTATGTGGTCTGGTAATGTTTAGGAATGCTCACTGCCACCCTTTCTTTTTTTCTTGCCAGACAGGCTGCATACTCTGATAAGGATCTGGAATGGAATGTGGAGGATACCTTTTCTGTTTTTACCTTTTTTCTTTTTGCATGAGGTGCCCCCTAAAAATTAATTCCAGACCCGACTCTGTCTGGTTTAAATTTTATGGGACCCCACGCCATTTTTTTTTCTAAAAGGGTTTCATTAAGGATAGGGGTTTGGTATGAATTTTTCAGGAGGAACTCCTATCATTGTTTCTCGAATCGTCTTCCAGGGCAGTATCCGAGAGATAGGCTCCTCCTCCCTAAAACAGGAAACACATTAGTCCACCATTATAAATTTCACAGCCTTACAGGTGCCTCAGTTGTTTGTGTTTCCTCCGGACCCACAGGAGCTGCAAGAAACGTTTGTTATTTTTACTTCTGTCTCTGTGCTTGTTGCAGGAGACCCCCTGCCAGCATCCCATACAGCCCGGTGGGCCTTGGGAGGGTGAGCAGGAGCAGCAAAACGTGAGCAGTATTGCTCTGCCTGAGATTTCACCCCTACTGAGGGGTCTGCAATCATCCCCCAGGCTGCAAGGACGCACTGTCATCTCCCCCATGCCGCTGCACTCAGGCCTGTCGCACCTTTTTTGTCAAGTCTGGGGAACTCCGTCAGCCCTCCATATGTGTACCAGGGACGGGGATGGTATTTTACCCCCCCCCCCACCTCAGAGCCGTGCCGGCCGGGTAGGTCATGTTTTACCTTCTTTTTCCTCCCCTATTGTCCCTGGTGTGTCCGCGCTCGCCCGCCGGCCCGCCCGCCGCTCACTTTCCACTGTCTTGCCGTGGATGGCGTCCTCTGCACACTGCTGTATGAGCCTCTCCTCATGGAGGCTCTACAGGGTGTACCAAGATGGTGCCGGCCCCGTGGGATGCATTTCCGGTTCTGGGTGGCGGCCATTTTCCCGAAGCCCATCTCCGAAAAGGACACTCGGGATTTCCGGGGGCGGGAATTAAAAAAAAAAAAAGAGGAGTGTATATATAAAAAAAAAAAATGGTACAATATTATTTAAATTCAGAATGTCTCCCTCCCTATTAGGTGGTACACCTGGGTAGGAGAATACCAACGGCAGCGGCATGTGCAGGTATATCCACCAACCTGCATGGGGTCAGCTGGGGGCGGGCCAGAGCTTAAGCAGGAAGCAGTTAAAAAGGGCCCTCTAAGCAAAGGATCCTGGTGGCTGACCATGTCT
The DNA here is from genome assembly GCA_037952925.1 of Lithobates clamitans. Taxonomy (NCBI): domain Eukaryota; kingdom Metazoa; phylum Chordata; class Amphibia; order Anura; family Ranidae; genus Lithobates; species Lithobates clamitans. Next base: position 9,509,802 of record JBBGZY010000008.1, on the reverse strand, counting down.
GACGCTTCTCCACCCTGTCCTGCAGATCCTGCGAGCCAGGACAGCTCCAAGGTAAGCCAGAATACTCTGGAGTTATCTCTGTCTTAACCTTACTATAAAACTACCTATTAATAGGCAGTTTTTTCACCGCTTACCTCACGGGGACCTTTTTTACTGTGCTTAATTTTAGATAAAGACCCCTGAGGAAAGGAAAGCGAAAGGCAAAACATGTGCTTCATGCAGCCACCAGCTTTCCCCTGAATGGAAAAAAACCCTATGTCAAAAATGTATAGACAAGATGGTGGCCAAAGAATCACAGGGGTATTTGAAAGATCTACTCAACTCTTACAAGAAGGAAATTCAGAGCACCATGGCACCACTACGCTCAGTTATTAAGAAATTGGAAGCGCCATCAAGTATCGGTTAGACCAGTATCCCATCTACCAGCGGAACATGCTTTCCTGCAGGTAACAGGGAACAGGCAGAGCAGAGCTTTTGACGACGCAGGTATCCTGAGCGACCCCATGGATAAAAAAAATAGAAGCCCTTCTAAAGAGGGCCTGGGAAGCAGGGGCCGCAAACCTGAATCCGGCAATAGCTTCCACCTGCACAGCCCGGACTTTACTAATCTGGTTAACCCAGCTCCAAGAACTGCTGGAGAATGACACACCCAGGGAAAAATTAATAAAAACCATCCCTACACTAACCAGAGCGGCAGCTTTTCTAGCTGATGCCTCAGCTGAAACTGTCAGGATATCTTCAAGGGCCACAGTACTACTCAACTCAGCTCATAAAGCCCTGTGGCTGAAGTCTTGGGGAGGGGACATTTCTTCCAAGAACAGATTATGCGGGATTCCATTCTCTGGATACCTACTTTTCGGGCCTGAACTAGAAACAGTCCTAGACAGGACCGCAGCAAAAAACAAGGGTTTTCCCCAAACCAAAAAGAAGCAAGGGAAGGTGCCCTTTCAGCAATTTAAAAAATCCAACAAACCAGGGGCAAAAAAGCGCTGGGGACAGCAAAACAAAAAAGGCAAGGGTGAATTCATCCTCAAGCCTCCTAACCAAAAGAACAAAAAACAATGACTGTCACCAGATGGGGGGCAGACTTGCGGCCTTTTCCCTCCAATAGGAGAAGGCAACAAAAAACAAGTTCATTTTGCGCACCATAGCGGACGGCTACACAATAGAATTACCCTACCCGCCCCCCAACCAAATACCTAGCAACCATGCTGCCAAGGAACAACGATCGAGCAAAGGCCTTCTTAGAATCCCTGCAAAACCTATTGGATCAAAAGGTGATTCGCCATGTACCTCAAGGAGAGGAACAAAGGGCCTCCTACTCCCATATATTCAAAAAAAAAGAAAACGCCAGGCAAGCTAAGACTCATATTGAACCTCAAAAACTCTCAACCGAGGGATAAAATACAAGAAATTCAGAATGGAGTCTATTTACTCGATCAGGAACATCCTACCACAGGAGACATTCATGGCGACTCTAGACCTACAGGATGCCTACCTACATGTCCCCATAAGGGAGGATCATCAAAAGTTCCTGAGGTTCACAATACAAGGGCCAGCAACTACTTTACACCTGCAATACGCAGCTCTCCCTTTCGGCATCTCTTCAGCACCAAGAATCTTCTCAAAGATAATAGCGGAAGCATTTGGCGGAAGGTCTAAGACAGCCAGGTATTGGAATAATACCGTACTTAGACGATCTACTGTTCTTTGCGGACTCGGCAGAAATCCTAGAGAACAATCTGCGCACCAGTATGTCCTATCTACAAAACCTGGGATGGATAGTGAATGCAGAGAAATCTCAAATGACCCCAAGCCAGAGAGTGGTATATTTGGGATATGTGCTGGACTCCAGACTATCAAAAATTTTTCTAACAGAAGAAAAGAACGAAAAAATCACACAGGCGATAACCTCCCTTTTAGGGACCAATGCCATAACAGTCAGACGAGGAATGACCATACTAGGACTGATGACATCTTCCATTCCAGCCATCACCTGGGCACAGATTCACATGAGACCTCTACAGAACTACATTCTGTCTCAGTGGGATGGCAGGCACTCATCCCTAGACAAATTCATTCCTGTCCCAACCACAGTCAAGAAAACACTCCAATGGTGGCTCAATCCACTGCGATACATCGAAGGGCACAGATGGGCTCAATTCAATCCAATCTGGATCACCACCGATGCCAGCACCCTAGGCAGGGGGGCCCACATGGAGGGGCTCTGTTCACAAGGGAAATGGACATCCAAATGGTCCCAAGCCTCCTCAAACTTGAGAGAGCTAAAAGCTGTGGGGGGAAGCATTAAAAGCGTTCAAGCCAGCATTACAGGGGGAATACGTAAAGGTAAAATCAGATAACGCCACGACTGTGGCATATCTAAACATACAAGGTGGTACAAATTTTCCGAAAATTGATGAAACTGACGGAGACGATCCTACTATGGGCAGAAACGAACATAAAGTCAATATCAGGCATTCATCTGAAAGGAACAGACAATATGCTGGCAGACTTCCTGAGCCAGAAGACCATAAGACAGACGGAATGGTCACTGAACCGAACAACCTTCGCTCAGATCACTCAAAAATGGGGAGTACCCGAGGTAGATCTATACGCTTCCAAGGCAAGTGCAAAATCACCAATATTTTTCTCCCTGGACCCCACAGATGGCAACAGCGGGGTAGATGTTTTCAACCAAAGTTGGGGATGGCAACTGTGTTATGCATTCCCTCCAACTGCCATAATCCTAAAGGTGATAAAAAAAATCAAGGCAGAGAAAACAACGGTGATACTAATAGCACCGCACTGGCCCCAGAGAGCATGGTTCAGCCACTTGAAAAACCTCAGCATACAACCTCAGCTGACACTGACGGGCCGGCTGGTTCTGCTGTCCCAGTCAACCACCCGAATCACAAGATCCTGAAGCTTTCGGCTTGGTTACTGAAAGGGTAAGACTTCAGAACAAAGGGCTGTCAGACAAAGTGATCAATATCATCTTAAACAGCAGGAAGCCTGTAACTAGGGCTATCTATGAGAAAGTAAAGAAAAAGTTTGTCACCTGGAACAGAAACAAACCGATCTCCAACAGAGGGATAATCCCAACAATTTTGGATTTCCTACAAGATGGTGCAGACAAAAACATCTCTCCAGGCACATTGAAGGTACAAGTGGCAGCGCTCTCCTCGGTCATGGATACCAGATTAGCAGAGGATCCGTTGATAAAGCGATTCCTAACTTTGCTTAAAAGAGCTAGACCAGACAAAATTTATAGAACTCCAACTTGGGACATGGCCACAGTACTTAAGGGCTTTCTGTCCCCTCCATTTGAACCGATGGAAGAAAGCTCAGACAAAATTCTCACTTTGTAGACTGCACCCCTTCTGGCCCTAGTGTCCGCCAAAAGAGTGAGCTAAATCCAAGCTCTGTCTATAATGGACCCATACTGCCTAATACATTTAGACAAAATAACTCTCTCTCCAGATCCGGCCTTTCTACCCAAGGTCTCTTCAACGTTCCATAGAACCCAAAATATCATCATACCTTCTCTTCCAAAAACTATGAACAGTAGAAACAGAGACACTTACAACAAGCTAGATGTAAGAAACACGCTCATAACATATCTCTAAAGAACAAAGGATTGGCGAAGAACGACCTCCCTTTTCATCCTTTTTGCAGTGGTCAACAAAGGGAAACAGGCTTCCAAGAATACCATCAGCAGATGGATAAGAATAGCAATACAGATGACATATGAGGCACAGGACCTCACTCCGCCAAGCGGAATCAGAGCACACACAACCAGAGCTTGGGCAACCTCGGTTGCAGAGAAAGCAGGGGCAACTCCGGAGCAGATCTGCAGGGCAGCGACATGGTCGAGCTTTAGTACCTTTGCAAAGCACTACCGTATAAGCCAGCTGTCCGACCAAGACCAGGCATTTGGTCGCAAGGTGCTCCAGTCCCTATCCCCACCCTAGTAAGTATTGCTTGATACATCCTCTCGGATGCTGCCCTGGAAGACAATTCGAGAAAACAGAGTTTTCTAAGAAGTCTTCCAGGGCAGCACTAGTTCCCACCCTTGAAATGATAAATACCAGGTACAGCGGGGGAGCTTTTGAACTTTACTGGGAATTCCTTCAGTACTTTAATACAACTGAGGCACGCAGGTAAGGCTGTGAAATTTATAATGGTGGACTAATGTGTTTCCTGTTTTAGGGAGGAGGAGCCTATCTCTCGGATGCTGCCCTAGAAGACTTCTTAGAAAAAGAGTTACCAGGTACCTAAGTCTTTTTTTGTGGGGTCCCCCCTACAATTCCCACCAAACCCTCATCTAGGTATGGACAAGGAAAACCTAAGCTGCTTAATTTACAAACCGAAGGGATAGGTTAGGGGAATATAACTTACCCGCATATTGTTCTATTTAAATGTCATTTTTGCAATGTACAGGTGCAACATCTCACATGCAGGTTTAGGGCATGCTCAAAATTGTTTTTCAAAGGAATTGTGTATTTTAATATTTCCTTTTAAGCCGTATTAAAAGAGTTGTTCTCTGCTAAATGGTATTTTTATTTTTTGTATTGGTACATTACCCTTCCTCCTGGCAATGCCCAACTTCTCATGTGGGCACAGTCTGAATGTTTTGTGCAGGTAGGTTTAAAGCACCAGATAATAACTGCAGTATGTCCTGTGCAATATGGACCCAAAAAAGAATATACTGTAAATGAATGTGAACAATACAACTTAAAATTTGCTACCTAATGCCTCAAAATACTAAAGTGTTTAACACTTATATAAGCCTCAATAGTAAATTCAATCTCCGCAAATATATTCCCCCACCATGAGTAATCCAGGAGCCCTTCTTAAAGTGCACTAAGTGGCACTTGATACTAATTAAAAATGTAAAACAAGAATAATCCATGCTACCCCCACACAAAAATAACCCAAATGATGAGATTAAATACCTTGCATATTAAAAATGCCGTAAAGAAGTGCTGCAACCTAAAAAAAACCCTGAATATAAGGTTTATCAAATTGTGCAAAAAGGATTAAGTGCGCTACTTCAAAAAACTGTGAAAAAACAGACCCAAATCTTGTCTGTCAAAGTACAGGTGATGTCACATGAATGAAAAATAAATGAAAAATAAATAAACACAATAAAAATTGATAAAATCAACAAAAGTCCATATGTGGTTAAACGGAGGTGAAGTGAGTTCAATAAATGTGAAACCAAAGGAGATCCTATTCCTGAGGTTAGATAGTGTCCTTCTATAATAGCATCCAGCGGGGCAATTTTCTCACAGGGAAAAGGAACCTTCAATTGTAGTCTTCACAATTCACTATACTTCAGCAAAGGTAAAAGGAGGCTGCTTACCAGATAAGTAGGACCCCCCTTACAGAGATCTTTAGAGCTCGAGTGCAGTGAATCATCAGGCACCAAACTGCTGGTTCAGGCTCCTGTCAAACGAACAGCTGATTCACACTTCTGACAGGGCTCTCTCCCTATCAAGCAGGTCTGGACATCGTAATGCTAGTACAGCAGGCTGGGATTCCCTTATCTCCTTTGGCCAGAAGTGACCACTCAAACCTACAACTGAAGGTTCCTTTTGCCTGTGAGAAACTTACCCCGCTGGATGCTATTATAGAAGGACACTATCTAACCTCAGGAATAGGCTCTCCTTTGGTTTCACATTTATCAAACTCACTTCACCTTCGTTTAACCACATATGGACTTTTGTTGATTTTATCAATTTTTATTGTGTTTATTTATTTTTCATTTATTTTTCATTCATGTGACATCACCTGTACTTTCACAGACAAGATTTGGGTCTGTTTTTTCGCAGTTTTTTGAAGTAGCACACTTAATCCTTTTTGCACTAATTAAAAATGAACACAATGTGGTGCTATATTATCATCTAGAATTAATCAGACTTTGTGCATTTATGAAAATAGTGCTTGTGCTACTAATTAAAAACCAACACAAATTGAAACTCAGTGCTAATTGCCTGCACCAACAAAGTCCTATATTTAGAATTCAGTGCTTCTTCAGACTGGGTTCACAGTTAATACGGATGCAGCTCACAGCAGGGGTCCGGTGCATCCCTGTTCTCTGTTTCAGGGATGAATCAGACCCAAGTTTTTTTCTGAATTCTGACCTGAAACTGAGCCAAAGACACACAGGACCCCTGTGCAATCCACTCCGCAGCCACCCCAGGGATGTGTGAAGCGGCTCCATTGAGAGCTGGTTACAGTCTCCTGTCATGCAAATTGGATGCGGAGATTTGCATAAGTGTGAACCCAGCCTCAATCTTTGTTACACCACTCCACATTAGTGCTGGCCCAGGTGTTTCAGGTAAAACGTTCTCACTTGCCAGGTCATTATGACCTAAGCAGGTCATAGTGCACTTTCATTTATAGCAAGCAATTCCACTCCTCTGCCTTCACCATCCAGGGCCGCCAGGATATGGAGCTCCTTCAATCCTCCATAGCACAGAGAGACCAACAAAAACCAACTGAAGAGAACTTAATAGCACAATATTTATCATAAATTAAAACATATAAATATACAAAGTATCCCACTCACTTTGTGATGTGTCCTAATCGGCACTCAATATAGTCAGCCACAGTTGTTTCAAGAAGCGCACTCATTTAACTACTACATACTGAATATTCCCTCTGAAATTAGTACAGTAAAGCCTTGAATTGTGAGCATAATTCGTTCCAAAAGCATGCTTGTAATCTAAAGCACTTGTATATCAAAGCAAATTTCCCCATAAGAAATAATGGAAACTCAGATGATTTGTTCAACAACCATTTATTCATAGGTCTTTCAGTTTATAGTCCATTTAAAAAGATCATAGCAATGTGATAGGTTGTGTAACCATAAAATGTCCATTTACAAATGGCAGCCTCCAAGGGGATTAGAAGCAAAATCCAGCAGGAGCTACAGAGTATAAAACAGAAGAGAGGTGTCATTAAGTGTAGCAATATGGGTACATTTAATGAAGGTATAACATTTAGCAACTCACATGGTTGATGATTGAAACTGGCACATCTAAGTATGCAGGCATCTAGGGTAAAGCTGTCCACATAGACCATCCTCCGCATCGTCGGCTCTTATCGCTGTCAGTCTGCAATCGTGACTGGGAAGACTACCCTTCAGTAGAGTGATCTGAAAGCGAGGCTTAAAGAGCTTGTGGAGTGCAGCATGGAAGTGATGACATTGATGGTGGGGCGGAGGATGATGAGTTTGAAGGATGTGAGCTGTTAAATGTTGTAGCTTCATTAAATGTAACCATATTGCTACCCTTAGAGGCACCTCTCTTCTCTTTTGTACTAAGTTGTGACATGACACTACTTGTATATCAAGACATCGCTTGTATATCAAGTCAAACTTTATGGAAAAATGTTGCATGTCTTGCAAAACGCTCTTAAACCAAGTTACTCTCAAACCAAGGTTTTACTGTACTAGGAAATTCACAGTATAAGTAGTTGGCTGTAAGATCAGACAGGAAATAACTCTAACTTGAGGTTTAACCACTTCAGCCCCGGAAGAATTTACCCCCTTCCTGACCAGTGCGTTTTTTGCGATTCGGCACTGCGTCGCTTTAACTGACAATTGCGCGGACGTCCTTTTTTTCCCACAAATAGAACTTTCTTTTGGTGGTATTTGATCTCCTCTGTGCTTTTTATTTTTTGCGCTAGAAACAAAAAAATAGCGAAAATTTTGAAAAAAACGCATAATTTTTTACTTTTTGCTATAATAAATATCCCCAAAAAATATTTAAAAAAACATTTTTTTTCCTCAGTTTAGGCCGATAAGTATTCTTATACATATTTTTGGTAAAAAAAATTGCAATAAGCATTTATTGATTGGTTTGCGCAAAAGTTATAGCGTTTACAAAATAGGGGATAGTTTTATGGCATTTTTGTTATCAATTTCTTTTTTACTAGTAATGGCGGCCATCAGCGATTTTTATCATGACTGTGACATTATGGGGGACACATCAGACTTTTTTGACACATTTTTGGGACCATTGTCATTTATACAGCAATCAGTGCTATACAAATGCACTGATTCCTGTGTAAATGACACTGGCAGTGAAGGGGTTAACCACTAGGGGGCTAGGGAGGGGTTAAGTATGTCCTGGGTAGTGTTACTAACTGTGGGGGGGGCGTGGCTACGTGTGACACATCACTGATCTCTGCTCCCGATCACAGGGAGCAGAGATCAGTGACACTGTCACTAGGCAGAATGGGGAGATGCTTATTTACATTAGCATCTCCCCATTCGTCCTCCCTGTAAGGCGATCGCGGGTATCCCCGTGGCGATCGAGTCCACGGGACCCGCAACCCAACTCACAGAGCTTCCGGCCAGCGGCCGGCGCGCGCACGCAATGGCATGGCGACAAATTCAAAGGAACGTACGGGTATGCCCATTTGCCCAGCCGCGCCATTCTGCCAACGTACATCAGCGTGCGCTGGTCGGAAAAAGTCATGCTCCAAATCAAGGCATTTGGAGTCCTTGGTGTTAGCAATAGTAACCAACTCAACCCTATGGACTACTAAAGACCATACTCACTCTCACCAAGAAATAAAAGACCATTGTGAAATGATAATAAAGCTGACACTTATCTCTCAGCTTGCAGCCATCTGCACATACATGGGGGATCAGGAAGAATACCACCACCACCACCACACCCCACACTGTAGCAAATTGGATCATGCTTTATTTATTTATTTGTTTTTTTCTGGGTCAACTATGGGTATACGTTTGTGTATATGGAGATTTTCTTTTTTTTTTTAATGGTTGAACTATATAGACCAGTGTCCTTTTTCAACCTATGTAACCAGGGTATACTGAAATATTCTGGATGGTTGGATGTCTGGTATCTGAGACGTAACCTAAAGTAAACTTGTGTCAAAATAATATTATCAATTTAAAACAGAAATTACCAACAGGTACCTGTCTCCTAAATGTCTAACTGAAGGAAAATGATCCTACAGGCCAAAACCAATGAAGATCATGAGTTGAGAAACAGGAGTAGGAGAAGAGGCTTGGCATTTCTAAGCCCTGAACAACGATAGCTGAAATAAGGTGGTAATCTGTCTGAGGAATTGGGCTATGTATTCAGAGAATTTTGCTTTTGTCAAGCAGGCCACTTAAAATGTGCCTGAAATAGTGCTAGAATGGGATGCTGAGAAGGTTGTTGAAATCAAGTCCTGCTACAATGCAAGGGACGCATCATCACTTTGAATTTGAGTGTTGTGCGGGCCTATGGCAGAGCAAATGTTCGCCTGTTGTTTATAATTGGCTTCCTTTTGTGTGGTCTCTTTAACGTCAATTTTGCGTCGATATTTGGCCGCTAACAGGGCACTTTACCTCCACTAGCAGCAGAGAAAGGGTTAAAACCAGCCGCGAAAGGGTTAAAACTACCCGCAAAGCGCTGCTGCAGCAGTGCATTGCTAGCTATATAGCTGCACTGCCCATTGATTTCAATGGGCAGGAGCGGTGGAGGAGTGGTATACACACCGCTCCTTCACCGCTCCAAAGATGCTGTTAGCAGGACTTTTTTTAGCGTCCTGCCAGTGCACCGCTCCAGTGTGAAAGCCCTCGGGCTTTCACATTGGAGAGCCAGGAGCGGCTCTTTCAGGGAGCTTTGCAGGTGCTATTTTTAGCGCTGTAGCGCCTGCAAAGTGCCAAAGTGTGAAAGGGGTCTAATGGGCAGGAGGAATCAATTGAGCTCCTTTTAAGGGCTCTTTGTGGAAGTATCATTAAAGTGTGTGAACAGTGGTATGATGTAACACATGGTCATCCACCTGAAACTGAGCTCTGGTGACATTTTGGAAAAGTTTACACTGTGAAGTTAATACATTCCACACATAGAATAAGCAAAATGTTGTGCTGTCATTATTGTGATAATAAAAACAATATGCAAATAAACAAATATTTATAAACAATGAAAGTCCATTCATGTGATCCACAAAACTTTGTAGTAATTGAAGAGAAAAAAAACACAAAAAAGTCCTGGTTGTGAAAGAAAAACAGTGATATCCTTCCAAATTAACTGCAGGTGTTCAACCTTGTGCCCCCCAGGAGGTAATTAAAGTAAAGATATCCTCTTACCAGATATCCTGACCTTTTGAGGCCAATATGTGCATCAGTGAGTTGTTACCCCTCACTGCAGGAATATCCAGCTCAGCTTGTCCACCTGTTAGAGGGAACGCCAATATTGTGTCTATCGATCGCCCGCAGGCCTCAGATCCAATTGAGCCATATGTCAGGAAGAAGAGGAAACACACCTCATTGCACAACATTCAGTTAAAAGCTCAAGAGTTTTATTAAAATTCTACTTACAACAAGGATTAGTATACAGGCATATCGGAATATACATCAGTCCCACGCTCTGCTCATATACCGTCACTGGTATTCCTTAATTCGCTGACATACGTTTCGTTCAACAGTACATTATCAACAGGCAGTAAGGGATAGCAGTGCTCACACAGCTTCCTTAACTACTTGCCGCCCGCCCACCATCAAATGACAGCGGGGCGGTGCGGCTCTCGTTCTGGGACGCCGTCATATGACGGCGTCCCAGAACGGCCGCTCTCATGCGCCCGCGAGGGCACGCAGCGCAGCGATCGCGACTGTGCCATGTTGCTAGGACATGGCACGACCCCAATATCTGTAAAGAGCCACGTCTGCAGCTCTTTAACTATGTGATCGGCTGTGTCCAATCACAGCCGGTCACATGTAAACAAGGAAGTGCCAGTAATCGGCTCTCCTCGTCTCAAATATAGTAGTGAGGAGAGCCGATCAGCAGCATCTCCACGCAGGGGGACATCTAGGAATGTAATAAGGGCACTGATCATCAGTGCCCTGATTACAATATAGTAATATAGTGTCACAAATCAGTGCCCATCATTGCCCACCAATGCCAGCTATCAGTGCCCACCAGTGGCAGCAATCAGTGCCCACCACTGCCCATAAGTGCCACCAATCAGTGCCCATTAGCGATGCCAGTCAGTGCTGGCAATCAGTGCCGCCTATCAGAGCTGCCCTTCAATGCCCATCACTGCTGTCAATCAATGGCCATCAGTAATGCCCATCAGTGCCACCCATCAATTCCCATCGGTGCCCATCAGTACCGCCTATCTGTGCTGCCTATTAGTGCCCACCAGTGCCGCCTATCAGTGCCCATCAATGCCACCTATCAGTGCCCATCAGTGCCATATATCAGTGCCACCTATCAGTGACCATAAGTGCGGCATATTAGTGCCTCCTCATCAGTGCTGCCTCATCAGTGCCCATAAGTGCCACCTCATCAATGCCCACCAGTTCAGCCTATCAGTGCCCATCAGTGCCGCCTGATCAGCGCACATCAGTGAAGGTGAAAAATTACTTAGTTACAAAGTTTACTGACAGAAAAACGTTAAAAACATTTTTTTTCAAAAATTTTGGTCTTTTTTTGTGTAAAAAATAAAAAACCCAGCAGTGATTAAATACCACCAAAAGAAAGCTCTATTTGTGTGAAGAAAATGATAAAAAATGTGTTTGGGTACAGTGTAGCACGACCGCGCAATTGTCATTCAAATTGCGACAGCACTGAAAGCTGAAAAATGGCTTGGGCAGGAAGGGGGTGTAAGTGCCCGGTAGGCAAGTGGTTAAATACACAAGTCCCTAACAAATCCCCCTGGCTGACCTATAGTTAGTGGGATTGAATCTATAACCTCTTGGGCAGGTATACAACCTTTCTACAACCTCTTGTGACCAATACACCTGCTTATCTTAACCAGTTCAGCCCCAGAAGATTTGGCTGCTAATTGACCAGGCCATTTTTTGCGATTCGGCACTGTGTCGCTTTAACTGACAATTGCGCAGTCGTGCGTCGCTGCACCCAATCAAAATTGACATTCTTTTTTTCCCACAAATAGAGCTTTCTTTTGGTGGTATTTGATTATCTCTGCATAAACAAAAAAAGAGCGACAATTTTGAAAAAAACACAATATTTTGTAATTTTTGCTATAATAAATATCCCCATTTTTTGATTGATTTGTTGCAAATGTTATAGCGTCTACAAAATAGGGGATAGATTTATAGCATGTTTATTCTTATTTTTTTTTTTACTAGTAATGGCGGCAACCTGCGATTTTTATTGGGACTGCGACATTATGTCAGACACATCGGACACTTTTGACAAATTTTTGGGACCATTGGCATTTATACAGCAATCAGTGCTATAAAAATGCACTGATTACTGTAAAAATGTCACTGGCAGGGAAGGGGTTAACACTAGGGGGCTATAAAGGGGTTAATTGTGTTCCCTGTGTGTGTTTTTAACTGTAGGAGGAGGGGACTGACCTAGAGGAAGTGACAGATTGTGATTCCTAACTATTAGGAATTTACAATCGGTCTCTCCTCACAGAACATGGATTTGTGTGTTTACACACACACGTCCCTGTTCTGCCTCTCATGTCTGTGATCGCTCGTGGCCGATGGTCTTCACGACCGGCAGCCACAAGCATTGGCACCCCCACATTGCAGAGCGCGTGCCTGCTATCCTGCTTACAGGAGCCGACGTATAGCTACGACGGCTCGCAGGATCGTGCTGACCTGCCGCAGTATAACGATGGTGGCTGGTCGGCAAGCAGTTAAAGATACGAAGGATACTGTAGTAGCCTTGAGTGAAATGATGGTAGTTGAGAATCACATTTTGCTAACTGCTGATGTATCCTCACTTTATATACAGTCATTCCACATGATAAGGCACTTGAGGCTATGAACTTCTTCATGAAGGATTCACACAATCTACCTACGTCCCAAAAGAAGTTTATAGTGACTCTGCTCAAGTTCTGTATGAGTCACAATTACTTCTGGTATAATAATCAGTACTTTCTACAATAAACAGGTGTAGCCAGTTTGCTCTCAGTGTTGCCAATTTATTTATGGATCACGGGGACGATAAGGTTATCTTTGACACACCTAGGAGGGAGCTGATTTTTTTGGCGTCGCTATATTGATAGCACATTATTCATCTGGAAGGGCACAGAAGATACTATGATTGTTTTTATGGAGGAACTTAATGCTAAACATATAGGTATTAGATGGAATTATGAGTATAGCCATACGGAAGTCAATTTTCTGGATTTAGTTATTATGAGACAGGGTAATGAGTTCAGTACAAAAAATTTAAATAAAAAAGATGGATGGGAATGGTTACATTCCATTATCCAGTTGCCATCATCCCAATCCTTCCACACGATATACTCTAGTCAATACGGGATTATAAATAAATTGTTCAATAAACATTGGAAGGTTGTAAAAAATTCTGGGTACAGCTCTTCCTGAATATCCCAAAGTCAGTTTTAGAAAAGCATCGGGCCTTAGAAATTAAATAACCCCAAATGTAGTCGAACCACCAGTAGGACCTTCTTTCGTTAGCAATATGAAAGGTTTTTCTTTCCCCTGTCGGAAATGCCCAGTATGCAGATGTGTGGGCCCCAACTGTATTAGAACTACCACATTCACAGGTAAAACATATTAAATATCATGTAACACAAAAATTTAGTATATTTATTGGAATGTAGTTGAGGGAAACAATATGTAGGTAGAACGAAAAGAGCCACACATGTTAGGATAGGGGAACATTTGGCTAGAATTAAAAAAGGCTTTCCAAAACATAATTTATCTAGACATTTTGCTTTAAAACATTGGAAAGATCCTACCCAAGTAAAGGTCATAGGTATAGAAGTGGGTATACCACATTGGGGGAGACAATATACTACGCCAAATATCCAGGCGAGAAACTGGTTGGATATATAAATTAAAATCTCACCAACCACAGGGGTTAAATGTTGACTGAGATATAAATAGTTTTATCAACAATAGTTAATCAATTATATATATTATGAAATTAGGAACTATTCATAATTCAGATCCTTGATCCATTCAGTGATTTTAGTCATGATATAGTAGATGATTGCATACCCCGTGTAGATTATGATAAATCAATCCTAGATGTCAATCAACCAGGAACCATTTACCATATAGGTAGAATGAACCATTCAATTTTATATTTTTATATACCGTATTTATCTTCATATAACACGCACAGGTGTATAACACGCACCTTCATTTTAGGAGGGAAGTTTCAGGAAAAAAACTTAAATTTTAAATAAAGATCTTTGAAGCAAAATAAGGGTCAGTGCCCATCAATGCAGCCTCACCATTGCCCATCTTCAGCCTCACAATTGTCCATCAATGCAGCTTGATCAATGCCCATCTGCAGCCTGATCAATGCCCATCTGCAGCCTCACCATTGCCATCAATGCAGCCTGATCAATGCCCATCTTCAGCCTCACCATTGCCATGAATGCAGCCTGATCAATGCCCATCTGCAGCCTCAACTCAGATTACTGCTGCCTCGGAGGGTACAGGGAGGGGGGTGGGACGAGTGCCGTCAGATTACATACAGCGAGAATCTCCTGTTTACTCGGCGGCCTCTTTGATATAAAGTCCCGCCTCCTGGACCGGCTTCTATGATAGACAGAACACTGGTCCAATGCCGGCCCAGGAGACAAGACTTCCTATTACAGAGGCCGCTGAGTAAATGGGAGATTCTCATTGTATGTAATCTGACAGTGCTCATCCTGACCCCTTCCCAGTTCCCTCCTAGGCAGCCCAAATTGCAGCATAACAGTATAACACGCACACAGTTTGTGTTATGGCCAATAAATACAGTATATATATATATATATATATATATATATATATATATATATATATATATATATATATTGTTGTTCATATATTTGTATACATATAATTTAGGTAACTGGGATCATATGCCAGATGATTTTATTATTAATATAGTTTTACGGGTTAATTCATTGTAACCATATGTTATATAAAATCTTTGATAATAATGTATCAGTTAGTTGTCATTGAAAATGTGTTTTTTTGGAATATCGTTAATTATGTTCTAGATTATATAATATGTGCCATTATAATGTATTATTTTAGTGTGATTGAGTCATTTTAGAGTTGATTCATCTGCTAGCACTGATTCAGTGTGTAATGAAACGTATGTTGGCGAAGCAAGGAATAGCGGTGAAGGTCTCAGTACACAGGCAGAACGTGGGACTGATGTATATTCTGATATGCCATTATATTAATCCTTGTTGTAAGTAAAATTCTAATAAAACTCTTGTGCTTTTAAATGAATGTTTGCAATGAGGTGTGTTTCCTCTTCTTCCTGACATATGGCTCAATTGGATCTGAGGCCTGTGGGAGATCGATAGACACAATATTGGCGTTCCCTATATCAGGTAGAAAAGCTGAGCTGGATATACCTGTAGTGAGGGGTAACAACTCACTGATGCATATATTGGCCTTGAAAGGTCAGGATATCTGGTAAGAGGATATCTTTACTTTAATTACCTCCTGAGGAGCACAAGGTTTAACACCAGCAGTTGATTTGGAAGGATATCACTGTTATTCAACCAGGACTGTTTGTATCTTCTTTTTCACTTCAATTATTACTAAGTTTTGTGGATCACATGAATAGACTTTCATTGTTTATAAACATTTGTTTATTTGCATATTGATTTTATTATCACAATAATGACAGCACAGCATTTTGCATATTTTATCTGTTTTATGATGTATACATACATGAGTGCAGCTATTGGATCATTTATTCATATTCATTTAATCACGAGTGCAGAATTTAATTCTTTATACATTCCACACATAGCCCTGTTTTACACAGTAACGATCAGATATACAGGGTTTACAGGGTTTACTTGTCCATAATGCTGGACTGTCTTTAAAGTCTATGCTTCGACTGTTATGGTGGGTATACTCCTGAAGATATCTTCGGGGACTTGGTTTCATAGTGATGGACCACAACCTTGGACCTATATATTACCCTGTGGCTAACTTAGCATATTGAACCACGTGTCAAAGTAAGTGCCCCACACAGAATCTAGTGCCTGAAGCAACATTACAGGTTGTCCCCACAGCCTGATGTCCAGGCACAACTCTCAAAGATTTTCCCTAAATGTGTCCCAATCCAGATACTCTGCTTCTGTGTAGACAACAGAAGATAGTGGGGGTTGAATGAAGATAAAAAAAAATAAATAAATACAAAAAATAAACTAGTTAAGCTGGTTTCTCTGGGAAAGGGAAAGGGGGGTACAATTAGGGGCCCACCAACTTGAGATGATGGCCACCCACCTCTTATTGGTAATGCTAGTTAGTAGCTATTAGGCAAGTTAGATAGTTAGGGTACTGTCTCTTTAAGGATTAGGTTGGAAGAATACAGGATCCAATGGGAATCTTTGGAATGTTCTGGAGAACCAGGATAGGTTATTTAAGGGCTGCTGCTGTGAGGCTTATTCATTTTCCCCTGAGGACCAGAGCAGCAGCACAAGAGCTGAGCATAAGAGCTCGTTTTTCCCCTCAGCAATAGCGGTGAGTTTTACCTGAGGATGGAAGCTTTTAGATAGGGCTGGAAGTGAAAGAGGAAAACCGTTGTCACGGATGCAGTGGGGAAGCTTGGGCCAGCAAGAGGAAGAGCTTGCCTGTTATGACAGACCACGCCGCTGCACTCCACCTGAGAGACGGAGCCTGGCGTTAGTAGAGGCAGAGGAGGATCAGGAGCTGCGGACCGGAGAGGCAGAAAATTGCAGTGGCTTGGCAGTTCGAGGCCACCACTCTTGCAAGAATAAATGGACAGTTTCTCTCTCACCAGCCAGCAGAAGAGGCATACGGGGCAGTACCAAACAGCCTGCAAAATGAGAAAGTAGGGGGCGGCCGCCATCACCACAGGAGGATGCCGCTAGTCAGCAGAAAAGAATGTATGCAGGAGGAAGACAGCAGGTGTCCCTGGCGGTGCAGAGACCATAGTTCCCTGAAACAAGTGTGCTGCTGGAGGAGATGGCTCAGCTGGGGCAGCCTCCAGCAGCTGGTGAGTCAGCTAATTTTACTGCTTTGAATGAATTGGTTGTGTCTCTGTATTCTCTTGTCTCCCATGTTTCCCTCTGTTCCAGCTCCTTTACCTTCTGTATCCCTGTCATCCCCTTCTATGGCTCCTGGCTATCCTTCTCTCTCATTCTCTCAACACATTGTAATGGACAGTGGTATACAGAGCAAAGGGTTAGTTCCTGAACCAGTGAATGCTGCTGAGCCTGTTAGGAACAGTGTCTCTAAAGCTTGCATAAAGGAGATTTTGCCATGTGAAATTTCACCCCTAGGTTATCATTTGAGTCAGTCTGTTAAATATCAGATATGGAAGGGTGATTTTATAGAAATATTATCTCTCCCTCCAATTCACAAGGATGGTATGTTTAAAGCAGACAGAAGGGGTGAAGCGAAGCAAGATAGGGACAGGTGTAGGGAAATACCTAGGTCTTTCCACAACTGGCTACAGGCCCTTTGTATATACTCTTGCATGTTGGTGGAAAGACACCCAGAGTTGTGTGGTGGTATGTTTCAGCATTTGGATCACATATTGGAGGCCTACACAAATTTTGGGGGCCTCGGGTGGTACATTTATGATGAGTCTTTCAGCCAGAAACTATCTATTCATCCCATACTCAGATGGGGCATGAAAGATGTGGGTCTGTGGCTGAATTTGATTTTGCCCCAGAAGTCAGCGGCACCGAAGCAGGGCTTGGTTAAGGCTTCACAGACAGCATATAGAAGAGGCTGTTGTTTTGCGTTTCAAGGGGGACAATGCCGCTGGAATGCCTCCTGTAAATATAGGCATGAATGTGCCTTTTGCACAGGAGCACATCCAGTGGTCAGGTGCTTTAAGAAGAATGCGAATGCAGGGTCTAATAACTCACCTAGGGATATTTTTCAAAAAAGCCTGTATGCCAGTGAGGCTGGAAAACACCCATGGTTGCACAGATGCCCAAACAAGGGGAAGGTCTTTAAAGGTTTTGAGAAGGGTTTTCCGTTGCCCCTTTTGTAGGTAAAGGATGCGAGGTGATACGAAATCTGAAGTCTGTTGGTATTTTTCCCCAGGTCGTTAGGGATAAGGTGTTTAAGGAAATCGTGGAGGGGCGCATGGAGGGTCTGTTTAAGGATCCACCTTTTTGGAAATTTCGCATATCTTCATTGGGGGTGGTGCCGAAGCGGGAACCCAATGCTTTCCGCCTCATACGTCACCTATCCTTTCCGAAGGGGCGTTCATTAAACAATGAAATTGACGTAGCCTCCTGCTTAGTTTCGTATGCGACGTTCAAGGACGCTATTGTAAAAATCTGGTCATTTGGGGTGGGAGCTCTAATGGCTAAAGCGGATATAAAATCGGCTTTCCGCCTCATGCCAATCTCTCCGGAGGCGTTCAGCTCCCTAGGTTTTCATTTTTCCGTTTTTTCTTTTACAAGTGTCTCCCTATGGAGTGTTCCTTGTCATGTTCCTATTTCAAAACATTTTCTACCTTCCTTCATTGGATGGTGTGTTTTCAGTCGGGTAGGGACAGTGTGATCCATTATTTGGATGACTTTTTATTTGTGGGACTGCCTGACTCTAATATTTACGCAGAATTGTTACTAACGTTTAGGAGTATCGCCCAGAATTTTGGGTTACCACGGGTTACCATGTTTGCCTACCTCGTCCCTAGAATTTTTGGGGATTTATATAGATACACACAGAATGGAATTCCGTTTGCCTGAGGCGAAGCTTGCGAAATTAAAATTTTTGTTGGCACGTTTCTTACAAAAGAAGAAAGTGATTCTGAAGGACATGCAAGCTCTCCTTTGTTCTCACCATTTGTACCTTTCTATATCGGGACTCAAGTCTCCGTTTGCACATATCAGCCTGTTTAATTCCCTTAAGGAAGATTTGTTGGTATGGGCTAAGTTTTTGGATACATATAACAGGCGGTCTTTCTTTCAAAGTGAATTTGTGTCAGCCCCGGATTTTCATTTGTTTACCGATGCTGCCGGTTCCAAAGGTTTTGCGGCAATTTGGAGGATGCATTGGTGTTGTGCGGCATTGTCTGATTCTTGGGTTAGAAACAACACCACTAAGAATGTAGTCCTTTTGCAATTGTTTCCAATTATGGTTGCTATGGAGCTTTGGGGCCCTTTCTTTGCCAACAGGAGAATTTTAGTGGAAACAGATAATTAGGGAGTTCTTTTTGCAGTGAATTGCCTTTCCTCTAGTTCCTTATTCGCAATTAAGATTTTGATTCAGATTGTTTTCTTATGTCTTCAGTATAACGTATGGTTCAAAGCTAAATATTATATGAACATTATAGCTGATTCCTTGTCCCGGTTTCAGATGGACCATTTTTGTCAGTTACTTCCAGATGCAGACAAGCAAGGCATCCGGTGCCCGGAAGGCCTGTGGCAGATAATATGATGCTGGTGTCCAAAGCTATAAGAGGTTCGATTGCTCCGAAGACTTGGGCGAGTTATTCCGCTGCCTGGAGGAGTTGGCTGTCATTTACTAATGATAGGGGTTGGGATGCTGTCAGTGTTTTGCCTTTCATGAACTCCCTCATGCTACAGCATTATTCTTGCAGTCAATTAGTAAAAACATTGGTTGGTCTCTCCTTTTTCTTTCAGTTTAGGGGCCTACCTTCATGTATGTCTTACTTTTTGGTTAAGCAGGCGGTCAAAGGTTACAAAAGGTTGATGGTGGTGCCCGATGGCAGAAGGCCAATCTCTTTAGAAATTTTGGGTGGTCTGGGAGCGGCAACGCCAGCAGTCTGTGCTTCAGCATACGAAGCTTTGCTGTTTAGGACTGCATTTTTCCTTGCATTTTTTGGGGCATTTTGCATATCAGAGCTTGTTCCAGGTTCCAAAATGGGCATTTCGGGTATATGTTATGAGCATATCTCCGTGGAACAATCAGCAGTTCACATTTGGTTGCATCGTTCCAAAACTGACCCTTGCGGGAGAGGTTCTAGGGTTACTTTGCGGGCTCATGTGAAAAAATCAGTGTGCCCTTTATTGGTAGTTCGGGATTTTTTAGGGGTCAGGCCCCCAGTGCCAGGGCTTTTACTTATTCATTTGAATTTATCACCTTTAACAAAATATCAGTTTAATTTTATTTTGCATAAATGCTTCAGATACATGGGTTTATATGAGTTTAGGTTCTCTTCCCATTCCTTTAGAATTGGCACAACCTCAGAGGCCAGGAGGAGTTGGAAAGAATCGTCCATTAAAGCGATGGGGAGGTAGAGGTCAAAATGCTATCAAGTATATATGAGACCTAACTTGTTTGTTTAATTTTTTAGATTTACGTTGCAATATATGAATTCTGGGACATTCTTTCATTTACTGGGTGCGAAAAAGAGCTGCTCAACGTACTTATTCTGTAAATTAATCATTGCATACAGAATCCTTTAATGTATTTTCGAAAGGGGTAAGAGATCTTCATTGGCACCATTAGAATGTTGGATTTGCTGTTCAGGATGAAACAGGATCTCCACTGTTTCAAAGTGACTTCCTTAGGTACTACTATTGTGTTTTCGGAGATTGTTCTGCGTCTTTCTTGGTTGTCGTCGCCCCAGAGAAAGGTGATGGAGAAGATGAGAAAGAGAATGAACAGGGCAATGGAAAAATACATGCCCTTGATCGGTGGGGTATCATATCAGCACGTGGATTTGGAAGGTGGAATCCCGGGGCTGTGCAGGCCGGGTGGGGTGCACCTCTCAGATGTTGGTGTTGATATAGTTAACCTTGGCTTGTAGTACGGGATTGAAATGGCCACGGGGGTGGGGGTGGGCCGGGATTGACTTCAGGCCAGGCTTGTGGGGACGTTTTTGTATATGGTACAATGTTGATGCCTTGCTGCTCGAGTTCTAACTGGGCAGTTAATAATGTTTGTTTTCATTAAAGTGATTCTGAAATTTATTATTTAAAATAAAATGTATTATTATATTATATTGAAATATGTAAACCAATAAAGGTGCCGTGGCCAATATTTAGCCAAATTCAATCTTGTTTGTCTATTTAATTGGTGGTATCTGGGGAAAAGGTTTATTGAGGTGAGTGTGGCCTTCAGTCCCAGGATATTTCAATCACTTTCAGACACTAGCAAAAACTGAGGATTCAGGAATGGGGTAGGGTTATAAGGGAGATGCTTCAGAGGGGCATATCCTCAAAACTTTGCCAGTGTCCAATCACCTGAAAGTACTAGCCTATGACCTATGGTGTATGACTAATTTGCCTGTGTCCTGTTATGTATGATTATGATATGTTAATTTAGCTTATAAACAATCAGATCAATGAGAAGTGAATAAAATGTTCTTTTAAACTTCAGCTTGGCTGCTAAACTAATATAGTGTTGGGCCAATTTCACATGGACAACAAGGGGTTGGTAAAAACAGGCAGTTGATCCACAGATTTACTTTCCCCAGGAGCCTACCTAAACTTTATTATACAGCCAGAAGGAGCAGTGCAAATGCCACTGAATGCAACTTGTAGAGCTGACAGGCACCACTGCTTGTCAAACTCATCTATTCAAGTCTATAGAGTTGCACCACAACTGTGAGCCAAACGGTTAGCTACAGGTTGTGGCATGTTTGTTCCTTTTAAAATTGCCATTTGGGAAAGAAAATTAAGCAAGAAAAAGCATTCAGGTGGTGGCAGGATTACCTCCTGAACTCCTAGAAGCCTCGCCTAACCAACCTGTGAAAAGTGATCCACTGCAAATTGCTTTAGGGTTAGCTGTAGCATAAGGCTGTTTGCTATTGCGAATTGGATGTGGATTTTTCTGCATCCAATTCGCATAGCAGGAGATGATGACCAGCTCCTGTGCGTCTTTTGGTCCTTTCAGTTCTGAATTCAGCCCAAAATTTGGGCTGAATTCGGACTTCAACCGGTGAATGGAGATGCACCAGACACCCTGCTGTAAACCGCCCGGTGCTTTAGTGTGAACCCAGCCTAATTGTAGCCTTATTTCATGCATTAAATTGAATCTTAGCATGTTTAGATGTGTAGTATGTTTAGAATATGTTACATTATCCCTTTCATGACTAAGCCTATTTTTGAAGTTTGGTGTTTACAAGTTAAAATCCGTATTTTTTGCTAGAAAATTACTTAGAGCCCCCAAACATTATATATATATATTTTTAGCAGAGAATCTAGAGAATAAAATGGCAATTGTTGCAATATTTTTTGTGCAGCGGTGTTTTAAACGCAAATTTTTGAGAAAAGGGACACTTTCATGAATTTTATAAAACCCAAACAGTAAAGTTAGCCCAATTTTTTTGTATAATGTGAAAGATGATTTTACGCCAAGTAAATAGATACCAAACATGTCATGCTTTATAATTGCACGCACTCGTAGAATGGCGACAAACTACTGTACCTAAAAATCTCCATAGGCGATGCTTTACATTTTCTTTACAGTTACCAGGTTAGAGTTACAGAGGAGGTCTAGGGCTAGAATTATTGCTCTCACTCTGACGATCACGGTGATACCTCACATATGTGATTTGAACACCGTTTACATAAGCGGGCTCGACTTCCATATGCGTTTTCTTTGCTGCGCAAGCTCACGGGGACGGGGGCGCTTTAATTTTTTTTTCTTATTTATTTTATTTATTTTTATTTTTATAAATTGTGTTTTTAAAAAAAAATACATTTTGATCACTTTTATTGCTGTCACAAGGAACATCCCTTGTAACAGTAATAGGTGGTGACAGTACTCTTTATGTCTTTTAGACCCCTGATCCCTCCTTTGCACTTCACAGTATTAAGATAGCCGAAAACGGTGATTCTGAACACTGTATATTTTTTTTTAAACTGGCGCCATTGGTAGCCAGACTAAATGGGAAGTGACGTCATGACGTCGCTTCCGCATTTACAATTAGGAGGCTGGAACGAAGCCACCCACAGCTTCGTTCCAGCCTGCCCCCAGCCACCGGAGGCATCCGATTGGTCACCGGGCCTCCCGATGGCACGGGAGGCCCGGTAAGAGCAGCGGGAGGTGGCGGGAGGGGGGATATCCCCTCCCGCTCCTCTGGTATAACAGCCGAGCGGCTTTTAGCCGCATCGGTTGTTATATCTGGATAGCCGATCGCCGGCTCTACAACATGGTACCGGGATGATGCCTGCAGCTGCGGGAATCATCCCGGTATAACCGCGGAAAGCTGAGTACGCACATCTACGTATGCTCGGCGGGAAGGGGTTATGTAATACATTTGAAAGTAAAAAAATATATGTTCTCTAATCAGCACAATGTCTGTAAATTATTTTTTAGAAGGCATCAAGAGGCTAAATAGTGGGACTTTGAGGGCACTACCATAATAAACTACAGAAAATATATAAAAAACTTAATTTTTATTAATAGCGTAAAAAACACAGAGAATAGACATGAAGGTTAAAAACACATCAGATATAGGCATACAACTCAGTTACATACACCATAATGAATCCTATCCTGCAGTCTCCTAGATAATTCTCTATAATTGAGTATAAACTGTATAACCAGTAGTTACGGGTTGAATAAAGGGTACACTTCCCCTGTAAAGTTGAATTTGAGAGAATGCTGCAGGTCTGGTGTTCCAAAAGTGGTGTAGTCTCTAATTGCTCTACATGTTTCACGTTGACAAAGAACGCTTCTTCAGGAGCTAGAGGTTCTATTAAAAATACATACAAACAAAAAAGACAAACATCATAATCACAGTACTAGAAAACTATTCACACTATATAAGCTATAACAAGATATGGGTAACAGCTGGGTTGGAAATTCCGCCCTACCCAAGGTGAGGCACGGCAGGGGCCCTATAAAAGACTAAGGTCTCGAATGGAAGGACAGCACAGCCTGGTAGTTTAGGGGGGCCCCCACAAGTGAGGCCAGTGCGAACATAGGATAACATAATTGAGGGTAAGTAATTAAGTGGGTAAATTTAGGGTAGAGCCAGCAAATTACAATCATGAGTGGACAGATAAGTTTCTAGTTGGTGCCCGAAAACGGAGGGAGAAACAGAAAAAAACGGAAAGCAGAAAACAAAAGCCAAATAAATAGAAAAAAAAAAAAAAAAAAGGAAAGGGGTGTGTATAAATGTATAAAAAAAAAAATGGAATGCTGCCAGGTTGTATGTCTCAAAGTGAGACAGAGAGCCGGCCCCATAAATAGGGACATCCTGATCGGAAACAGCCGGTCTAATCAGACCGGCGTCATCCGATCCCAGTGCAGGCAACTGCGCATGCGCCGGGCAACGTCATCGGCCAAGCTAGATGACGCAGGCGCGGAAGGAAGCTCCGCGCATGCGCCGAACCAGAGCCTAGATAGACGGAGACCGGGCATTGCTAGAGCTGCAGAGACGGGGGCAAGGAGGAACCCGGAGGTTCTCGCGCTCGCGTCAATCGCCGCACATCCGGTCAGATGATCAAACCGGATGTGCGGCGCTGTGCAGTGGAAACCACCAGGAGTGGTGGCCAACCTAGTCCATGGGAGACCAAAACTAAGGGCACAATGCCAAACATAACCACAGGGGGGCGGAAAGAATAACAAAATACAAAGAAAGCAAATACAATCTGTGTACAGCAATTACAAGTACAATTAAAGATTAACCACTTGAGCCCCGGACCATTATGCTGCCTAAGGACCAGAGGTCTTTTTCCAATTTGGCACTGCGTCGCTTTAACTGCTAATTGCGCGGTCATGCAATGCTGTACCCAAACGAAATTTGCGTCCTTTTCTTCCCACAAATAGAGCTTTCTTTTGATGGTATTTGATCACCTCTGCGGTTTTTATTTTTTTGCGCTATAAACGGAAAAAGACCGAAAATTTTGAAAAAAAATGATATTTTCTACTTTTTGTTATAAAAAAAATCCAATAAACTAAATTTTAGTCATACATTTAGGCCAAAATGTATTCGGCCACATGTCTTTGGTAAAAAAAATGTCAATAAGCATATATTTATTGGTTTGCGCAAAAGTTATAGCGTCTACAAACTAGGGTACATTTTCTGGAATTTACACAGCTTTTAGTTTATGACTGCCTATGTCATTTCTTGAGGTGCTAAAATGGCAGGGCAGTACAAAACCCCTCCAAATGACCCCATTTTGGAAAGTAGACACCCCAAGGAAATTGCTGAGAGGCATGTTGAACCCATTGAATATTTATTTTTTTTGTCCCAAGTGATTGAAAAATGACAAAAAAAAAAAAAATATTTACAAAAAGTCGTCACTAAATGATATATTGCTCACACAGACCATGGGCCTATGTGGAATTGCACCCCAAAATACATTTAGCTGCTTCTCCTGAGTTTTTGGGAGCCTAGCCGCGTACGGGGCCCCGAAAACCAATCACCGCCTTCAGGATTTCTAAGGGTGTAAATTTTTGCTTTCACTCTTCACTGCCTATCACAGTTTCGGAGGCCATGGAATGCCCAGGTGGCACAAAACCCCCCAAAATGACCCCATTTTGGAAAGTAGACACCCCAAGCTATTTGCTGAGAGGCATATTGAGTCCATGGAATATTTTATATTTTGACACAAGTTGCGGGAAAGTGACACTTTTTTTTTTTTTTTTTTTTTCATAAAGTTGTCACTAAATGATATATTGCTCACACAGGCCATGGGCATATGTGGAATTGCACCCCAAAATACATTTAGCTGCTTCTCCTGAGTATGGGGATACCACATGTGTGGGACTTTTTGGGAGCCTAGCCGTGTACGGGACCCCGAAAACCAATCACTGCCTTCAGGATTTCTAAGGGTGAAAATTTTTGATTTCACTCTTTACTGCCTATCACAGTTTCGGAGGCCATGGAATGCCCAGGTGGCACAAAACCCCCCCAAATGACCCCATTTTGGAAAGTAGACACCCCAAGCTATTTGCTGAAAGGCATGGTGAGTATTTTGCAGCTCTCATTTGTTTTTGAAAATGAAGAAAGACAAGAAAAAACATTTTTTTTTTTTCTTTTTTCAATTTTCAAAACTTTGTGACAAAAAGTGAGGTCTGCAAAATACTCACTATACCTCTCAGCAAATAGCTTGGGGTGTCTACTTTCCAAAATGGGGTCATTTGGGGGGGTTTTGTGCCACCTGGGCATTCCATGGCCTCCGAAACTGTGATAGGCAGTGAAGAGTGAAATCATAAATTCACGCCCTTAGAAAGCCTGAAGGCGGTGCTTGGTTTTCGGGGTCCCGTACGCGGCTAGGCTCCCAAAAAGTCTCACACATGTGGTATCCCCGTACTCAGGAGAAGCAGCAGAATGTATTTTGGGGTGTAATTTCACATATTTCCATGGCATGTTTGAGCAATATATCATTTAGTGACAACTTTGTGCAAAAAAAAAAAAAAAAAATTTGTCTCTTTCCCGCAACTTGTGTCGCAATATAAAATATTCCATGGACTCGACATGCCTCTCAGCAAATAGCTTGGGGTGTCTACTTTCCAAAATGGGGTCATTTGGGGGGGTTTGAACTGTCCTGGCATTTTATGCACAACATTTAGAAGCTTATGTCACACATCACCCACTCTTCTAACCACTTGAAGACAAAGCCCTTTCTGACACTTATTGTTTACATGAAAAAGTTTTTTTTTTTTTGCAAAAAAATTACTTTGAACCCCCAAACATTATATATTTTTTTAAAGCAAATGCCCTACAGATTAAAATGGTGGGTGTTTCATTTTTTTTTTTCACACAGTAATTGCGCAGCGATTTTTCAAACGCATTTTTTGGGGAAAAAACACACTTTTTTTAATTTTAATGCACTAAAACACGCTATATTGCCCAAATGTTTGATGAAATAAAAAAGATGATCTTAGGCCGAGTACATGGATACCAAACATGACATGCTTTAAAATTGCGCACAAACGTGCAGTGGCAACAAAATAAATACATGTTTAAAAGCCTTCAAAAGCCTTTACAGGTTACCACTTTAGATTTACAGAGGAGGTCTACTGAAAAAATTACTGCACTCGATCTGGCCTTCGCGGTGATACCTCACATGCATGGTGCAATTGCTGTTTACGTTTGACGACAGACCGCCGCTTGCGTTCGCCTTAGCGCGAGAGCAGGGGGCGACAGGGGTGTTTTTTTTTTTTTTCTTTATTATTTTTTTGCTTTTTTAATCTTACTTTTAAACTGTTCCTTTCATATTTTTTTTTTTTTAATCATTTTTATTGTTATCTCGGGGAATGTAAATATCCCCTATGATAGCAATAGGTAGTGACAGGTACTCTTTTTTGAAAAAATTGTGGTCTATTAGACCCTAGATCTCTCCTCTGCCCTCAAAGCATCTGACCACACCAAGATCGGTGTGATAAAATGCTTCCCCAATTTCCCAATGGCGCTATTTACATCCGGCGAAATCTAAGTAATGAAATACTCGTAGCTTCCGGTTTCTTAGGCCATAGAGATGTTTGGAGCCACTCTGGTCTCTGATCAGCTCTATGGTCAGCTGGCTGAATCACCGGCTGCATTTTCAGGTTCCCTGTTGAGACAGGAGAGCCAGAGAAAAACACGGAAGACGGTGGGGGGGGCATTCCCTCCCACGGTTTGTAAAAGCAGTCTAGAGGCTAATTAGCCGCTAGGATTGCTTTTACATGAAAGCCGACCGCTGGCTGAAAAGAATGATACCAAGATGATACCTAAACCTGCAGGCATCATTCTGGTATAACCACTCAAATTTGTGAATGGCATACCTGAAGACAAAAAAATGGTTAACAATGGTTAACAATAAAGCACAGTAAACAGTAAAGTATAAATAATTACACACCTGAAAAACAAACATGATAAAACATAATAACAATAACAATAACAATAAAACATTGCAGAATAGAATACAGTAAAAAAGAGCAGAACAATAGAGAGAGAGAATAGAGAGAGAGAGAGAACAATAAAACAACAACTATTTTTTTTTATTTCATATTTTTTTTTTTTTTTACACTTTTTTTGTAACTAACTTTTATAACTGTAACCGGTTCCAGGTTCGGGTCTCTCAAAATGCGATGGCATCTTGGGAGACCCTGTGAAATGGCGCCTAGTCTGTGCAATGCTGTACCCTACGCTAATACTCAACTAGTGAATGGTAGCGTTCAAAACATTCACCAATGCAAAGACCAGGATTGTCAGGACAGGAGGGACAATAATAGCGGGTGTCACGCCTATATCCGCGCTTGCTGCAGACACGACATCTTTTTTGGGGGGTTCGTTGGGTAGGGGTACTCGGGAGGACATAAAGAAAATGCCTCTCATGCAGCCGACTGCATTTGGTTGGGGATGTGAATGGGGGAAGTACGGGCGCTGCAGAAGTGGTGGGTTCCCAATTAGGATTGGCGAATGCAGCAGGAAGGGCACTATGGGCACGACGGGCCTGTGTTTGTCTTTTTGGTGGCAGCGGGACACTACTTGTGCTTGCCACCTCACCAGCTTCAACTGCACTTATGGGACTCGCCACGTCACCACGTGTTACTGCAGTGCTGGTTTGACTACGACCGGGGTGTACTAGGCCGCTGGCGCTTGCCAGTTCACCAAAACGCTACCAAAAAACTGTTAGCGATCGCAGGGATCAGGCCTGACTCTGCGAACGCTGCAGTTATGCGTTTAGTGTTTTGTAAGTGACAGTGATCGATCGATACTGCACTTGGGTGGGCTGGGCCGGGCCGGGCGGAGGGGCAAAACGCAGGTGCTAGCAGGTATCTGGGCTGATCCCGCTAACACTGCGTTTTTGGGAACCCTAAACTGCTGGTGACGCTAGTATAGATCTGATCGGATCAGATATTGATGCGATCAGATACTATACCACTAAGGGAGGTGTACGGTGTGTGCGTGGGTGTTAGCGGTACTGGCGCTAATCTGACGCTGCCTGGGGCTGGTGCTTGCCAGTTCACCAAAACGCTACAAAAAAAACTGTTAGCGATCGCAGGGATCAGGCCTGACTCTGCGAACGCTGCAGTTATGCGTTTAGTGTTTTGTAAGTGTCAGTGATCGATCGATACTGCACTTGGGTGGGCTGGGCTGGGCCGGGCGGAGGGGCAAAACGCAGGTGCTAGCAGGTATCTGGGCTGATTCCGCTAACACTGCGTTTTTGGGAACCCTAAACTGCTGGGGACGCTAGTATAGATCTGATCGGATCAGATATTGATCCGTTCAGATACTATACCACTAAGGGAGGCGTATGCTGCGTGCGTGGGTGTTAGCGGTACTGGCGCTAACCTGACGCTGCCTGGGGCTGGTGCTTGCCAGTTCACCAAAATGCTACCAAAAAAACTGTTAGCGATCGCAGGGATCAGGCCTGACTCTGCGAACGCTGCAGTTATGCGTTTAGTGTTTTGTAAGTGACAGTGATCGATCGATACTGCACTTGGGTGGGCTGGGCGGAGGCACAAAACGCAGGTGCTAGCAGGTATCTGGGCTGATCCCGCTAACACTGCGTTTTTGGGAACTCTAAACTGCTGGGGACGCTAGTATAGATCTGATCGGATCAGATATTGATCCGATCAGATACTATACCACTAAGGGAGGCGCATGCTGCGTGCGTGGGTGTTAGCGGTACTGGCGCTAATCTGACGCTGCCTGGGGCGACGCATATCACCGCCGGGCGATCGGGGGGCTAAACCTTTATTCGGTAATAAACGGCGGGTGCCCTGACACTATAAAAAATAAACGAACTAACCAGCGTCAACCGTAACGGTTATACGGTGATCAGTGGTGAAAGGGTTAACTAGGGGGCAATCAAGGGGTTAAAACATTTATTAGATAGTATATGGGGGTCCCTGACGCTATAAAACGCTGACGGCGAACCTAAATATTTACCTCACTAACTAGCGTCACCAGCGACACTAATACAGCGATCAGAAAAATGATCGCTTAGTGACACTGGTGACAGGGGGTGATCAAGGGGTTAAAACTTTATTAGGGGGGGTTAGGGGGGTACCCTAGACCTAAAGGGGGGTAACAGTAACTGTGCTAACACTGTAACTGTCACAAACTGACACTATGCAGTAATCAAAAAAAAAAAAAAAAACTGCTGGTGTCAGTTTGTGACAGGGGGGGGTGATTGGGGGGGGATCGGGGGGCGATCGGGGGGGGGATCGGGGTGTTTTGTGTGCCTGGCATGTTCTACTGTGTGTGTAGTGTTGGTGCATTCACATTGATGTCTTCTCTCCTCGGGCCGGAACGGAAATTACCGAGCCGAGGAGAGATGACATCATTTCCTTTGCTGCTGTTTAGCATACAGCAGCAAAGGAATGATTCGATTGGCCGGCGGCGATCGCGAGGGGGGGGCCACGAACGGATGGTCTCCCCCTCATCACCGATCGCCGCTGGACAAAAGACGACCGCCTCGGGCACCGGGGGGGGGTCCGATCGGACCCCCCACCCGCGGAAGGCAAATCACGTACCCTGTACGTGATTTTGCCTGTCCGTGCCACTTTGCCGACGTACATCGGCGTGAGGCGGTCGTCAAGTGGTTAAGTGAGATCAAGCATGTATATGGCAAAGCCAAAAATATACCAAAGTGTACATCGATAAGTACATAGAGAGGGGGAGGAAGGAGAAAGGGCCTGGGAAATAGCACATTGATCTGGGATATGAATATTAAGTAAAGTCTCAATGGTTTAATGATTAATGATTATATATACATTTTCTTAAAGACGTGTGTTATTAGCTTCCAAGCGGCGAAAACCACGTCAGCAGGTAAAGCAGAAAATTATTAGGGAGGGGGAGGGAAAAGAAAGGGGGAAAAGGGAAAGGGGGGGGGGAGGGGGAAAAGGGAAGGGAATGGTTAATGGGGTGGGCTGAACTCAGAGAAATGGTTTATATGAGAGGGATTCGTTCAATCCATAAGGACTCTTTTTGTAAAATGAACTTGTCCCATTCCCCACCTCTGGGGTTTCTTGGGATGACGGCCAGAACAGTAAAAGAAATACAGGATGTATCAAAACGGTGGTATAGATCAAGGTGTCTGCTCACGGGTGTGAGCATTTTCCCATTCCCGGAGTAATAAACATGATCGTTGATTCTTTGCCTGAGTTGTCTGGCCGTCTTTCCCACATAAAAAACCCCACAGGTGCAGGTCATCAAGTATACCACCCCCTGTGTGTGACAGGTCGCTGAAAATTTTGGATAGTAGGTTTCGCCGCTTGGGAGCAAGACTGGGTACGCAGAAGATATCCACGGGCAGAAGGAACAGCTGCCACAAGGGCTGTGCCCCTTGGTGCTCGGGAAGAAGTTAGGTCGAAAGGTTTATATTGACTGGATACAAGTCGGTCTTTAAGGGACACCGTACGTCTATAGACTATCCCTGGGTATGGATTAACATACTTCCCAAGTATAGGGTCCTCTGTTAGAAAATGCCAATGCTTTCTAAGGATGTGACTGATGGTTTGGTGATGCGGGGTCCTGTGATCGGGCTTTGTTCGTATAAAGTAACTCATTTTGTGATCTATTTTTAGCTTTGTTGAAGGCCTTCCGTAAGAGTGATCGGCTGTAACCTCTGGCTAACAGCCGGGATCTGAGCAGATTCGCTTGGTGTTGGAAATCTGTTATATGAGTGCAGTTTCGACGGAGGCGAATGTATTGCGCATATGGTATGCTTTTTATGAGGGTAGGTGGATGTGCACTTGTGGCGTGTAGCAGTGTATTTCCCGCTGTTCTTTTTCGGTATAGATTTGTTGACAAGGTATTGTTCGCGTCTCTGTATATCTCAAGATCTAAGAAACTGATACTTTGCACGTCACAGTGGTGGGTAAATGTTAAATTAAAGTGATTAACACCCAATAAACGTATAAATTGTTGCAGAGTTTGTTTAGTATCTGTCCAGATCATAAAAATATCATCTATGTAACGTTTCCAGATCAGAATGTGATCTAGATATTCCGATAGATGATCTCGAGAAAACAGATGACGTTCCCACCCCCCCAGGTACAGATTGGCGTAGCCAGGGGCACAGCAAGTGCCCATGGCTACGCCCTGCACCTGGAGGTAGTGGGAACCCATGAATTCAAAGGTATTATGGGTCAAGATAAAGTGAAGTAACTTTAAAATAAAGTCATTGTACTTCCACTGGTGGTGATCCTCCTCATACAGAAAAGTACGAACCATCCCAACCCCCTGCTCGTGAGGGATGCTGGAGTAAAGGGCCTCCACATCCAGTGTCACGAGCAGGGAGCCAGGAGGGACTGGTAACCCCTCAATCTGTTTCAAAAGGTCTAGGGTATCCTTGGTATACGACGGAAGGGCCGTGACATGGGGCATAAGTGTGGCATCTATAAGTTTACTGGCATTGTCTGTTAAGCTACCAATACCTGAAATTATCGGTCTCCCAGGGGGCGACACTGGGTCCTTATGCACTTTAGGGAGTGCATAGAACGTCGCCACCCTGGGAGACCGAACATTCAGGTACTCGTAGATGTCCTTGGTGATTAGCCCTTTCAAAAAAGCGTCACCGATAATCTCCAAAAATTGGTTCCTAAAGGATATGGTGGAAGATGCAGGTATTTTTTTGTACCAGTCTTTGTTGGATAGAATCTTAAGGCACATAGTTTCATAGGAGGATCTCGTTAGGAGAACTATGTTGCCGCCTTTATCGGCGGGCTTTACAATAACATCAGGGTGATTGTGTATTCTGGAAATGGCTTGACGTTGTTTTACAGTTAAGTTGTTTGTTCTAGATGGTATGTCCATATGTTTGATGTCGCTCACCACATTCTGTAAGAATGTCCAGATCTGGGGATTTTGAGAGAGGTCAGGAAATTGTCGGGATTTGGGCTTGAATCTATTAACTAAGGATGTGGGCGGAGTTGCTGATACTGGTGTAGGGGTATCATTAAGCGCTCTATTGTCATTTTCCTCTAAGAGGAGTATTAAATCACGAAGTGCACTAAACTCATCCATTTTAAAGTGTTTTATGCTCTCCGAAAATTCCCGTTCCTCTTTGGTTCTTAATCGATCAGGGTCGAAAAGAAATTTGTAAGTGAGATTTCGGGCAAACATGTAGGCATCTTTGATTGTCTCATATTTATCAATTTTTTGTGTTGGACAGAAACTCAATCCCAATTTTAGTACGCTGAGATCTTGGTCAGAGAAGTGATAAGGGGTTAGGTTTATGACATCAAGTCCTAAGTGTGAGGCGGCACTATCCCGGGTGTCGGAAAATTTAGGGTAGGTGTTACATTGGAGATGACATGGGAATCAAGTGTACTTTGCTTTTTAGACATTTGTGATTGGGTGAGGGAAAATGAGTTAGATAGGTTCAAAGAATTAGGAAGATGTGATGGGACTGTCATGTTCGTGGATATACTATTGAGAGAACTCGTTTGAGAGTTTAACAATAGTAGTGCTTTTTGTGCATTAGGGCCTATATAGTTAGACTGTAAGTGTGTACCACCACCTTTTAAAGGGGGAACCCCTTGACGCAGTGAACCGTCCATACGTTTAATGTCCTGCTTGTCGATTTTCTTTTTAGGATAGGGTGTATAGTGCCCGCCACCATATTGTCTCTTACGTGCACCAGTGTCATTGGGTATAGTCTTCAAGTCTCTTCCCGTGGATGTTTGTGAGGAGGGAATGGGTAAAGAAGAATCAGAATCAATTTCAGTATCATCATCTGTATACATTGTATCATTGTCTAGATGTTGTTTTCTTGGAGTCGTTTTTCTAAATCTGCGATTGTGAGAGGGGGAATGCCAGTGATAGGCATAGCCTTCCACAAAAGCACATTTATCTTTCATAAATTTATTTTGTTTTTTGAAAATGATATCTTTGTTAATTTTGGTGATATAATCCTTAACCTCCTGCCATTTTTGATTGAACTGTGCATGACTTTTCAGATTATCGTTTTTAGTTTGAAACGTGATTATTTCTTCATCAAGTTGGCCAAGTTCATTTTGGTAGTGAGATATTAAAAGTTTAATAAGATCCGTACTGCATTGGGTGAGGATTTTTTCCCATGCAGTCTTGAACTCAGTGCCTATATTTTGAAAAGATGGAAATACCTGGATCCTCAAGCCCACCGGGCTTAGATTTTCTCGTGTATATTGTTGAAGGAAATCCACATGCCAGTGCAGGTTAGATTTCTTCTTCAATAGTTTTTTCATTTTGGTGATGTAGTGATTAAGCCCGATTTCATGTCCTGTATCCGTTAAACAACTTGCTTGGACATCATTGATGTAGCCCAACCAAGCATTACCCACAAAATCCATTCCAGATCAACCCGCTGGCCCCTATAATCCACTAAATTGAGTTGTTTCAGAGTAGGAGGGCAAAAAAGGAAATTATATAACAAGGAATGTTTTAATTAGCAAAATTATTTTTTAGTTTTGTGTTTGAAGAAGACCCTTTGGAGATATAAAATGCCATCATTAGTATTTCTCTCTAAAGTGAGCTCTGCTAAGTTATTCACAGCAGTCACACAGGTCTTAAAGATTAAGATCCTACAAAGAGCATATCTCCAATAACATTCTATGCTTTAATTACTTTTCAGTTTCCTAGTATTTATATACCTGATTTTAGGAGTCATTGATGTACAATATTGCCCATCTCTGCTTAGATTGTTTTTCAGTTACTACTAAATCAATAAACCACATCATGTTATTTACAACAATCAGGGAAAAGTTTGAGACAACAAACTGCTGCCAGGCATTCAAGAGGGAAATAAAATAGCCTACACGATTCATGCAGTAAAAAAAAAAAAATCAATATTTTTTTGTATTTAAATGTGATGGAACATGAGCTGGAAGAAGGAAGTAACATAAAATACCATGGTGTAGCAAAAAATATTCACTTTGGTAATGGCAAATGTGAAGCTATCAGCAAAGCACAATGTAAACCCTTTGAGAATGAAATAAAGACATGTATTTGATATAAATTAGTGGGGTATCACATGACAGACAGGGGTTGATTTACTAAAACTGGAGAGTGCAAAATCTGGTGCAGCCCTGTACAGAAACTAATCAGCTTCCAGTTTATTTATTTTTTTGTCAAAGATTAACCACTTAAGGACCAGAAGATTTGTTCCATTAATGACCGAGCCATTTTTTGCGGTACGGTACTGCATCATTTTAACTGACAATTGCACAGTTGTGCGATGCTGTACCCAAACAAAATTGACGACCTTTTTTTCCCCACAAATAGAGCTTTCCTTTGGTGGTATTTGATCACCTATGCGGTTTTTATTTTTTGCGCTATAAACAAAAAAAGAGCGACAATTTTGAAAAAAAACAAACATTTTTTTTTACTTTTTGGGATAATAAATATCCCAAATTTTGTTTTTTTAAAAACAAATTTCTTCATCAATTTAGGACGATATGTATTCTTCTACATATTTTTGGTAAAAAAATTGAAATAAGTGTATATTGATTGGTCTGTGCAAAAG
Source organism: Lithobates clamitans (assembly GCA_037952925.1). Classification (NCBI taxonomy): domain Eukaryota; kingdom Metazoa; phylum Chordata; class Amphibia; order Anura; family Ranidae; genus Lithobates; species Lithobates clamitans. The sequence continues at coordinate 9,474,507 of JBBGZY010000008.1, read as the reverse complement.
TTATAGCATCTACAAAATAGGGGATAGATTTATAGCATTTTTATTATTATTATTATTATTTTCTAGAAATGGCATGGATCTGCGATTTTTAGTGGGACTGCGACAGATTGGACACTTTTGACAATTTTTTGGGACCATTGACATTTATAAAGCAATCAGAGCTAAATATAGCCACTGATTACTGTGTAAATGTCATTGACGATGAAGGGGTTAACACTAGGAGCTATCAAGGGGCTAAATGTGTGTCCTAGAGAGTGTTTCTAACTGTGGGGGGATATGACTGCCTGGGGGAGGAGACCGATCGTTGTTCCTAATCAGTAGGAACAACAGATCAGTCTCCTCACCCCTGACAGAACGAAGATCTGTCTGTTTACATTGACAGACCTCCGTTCTGTCTCTATCAGGAGCGATCGTGGGTGCCCAGCAGACATCGCGGTCACTAAGCATGCACTAGGCATTTGTCGTTGCGTGCCCCCTAGTGCTCTTAAAGCGGCTGGCATACAGCTACGACTACTTGCCCAGGGGAGCCAACCTGCCACAGTATAAGTGCAGCGGCTGGTCTCTAACTGGTTAATTGAACAAGCAGTAGTTAGAAGCTGATTGGCTAGCATGCACAGCTGCACCAGATTTTGCACTCTCCAGTTTTAGTAAATCAACCCCACAGTGCCAGTAGTCAGCTTGGCATCAAAGTGATAAAGGAAGTGTGCAGGGTGAAAGTCATATGAAAAACAGTATTTCTGTTTTGCCTTTTATTTTACGATACTCAGAAAAAGGAACACATGCAAAAAATAAAATATATTTTATTGAGTATTTCAAATGACAAAGTAGAATAACGTATGTTATGAATTTCTCACAAGGTTAAAGAAATTCATAACATACGGGGGCACGCATCGTGGCGATCGGTGGAGCGGTGTGTTAGTCTGACACATCGCTACACCGATCTTGGTAAAGAGCCTCCGGTGGAGGCTCTTTACCACGTGATCAGCCGTGTCCAATCACGGCTGATCACGCTGTCAATAGGAAGAGCCGTTGATCGGCTCTTCCTCACTCGCGTCCGACAGACGCGAGTAGAGGAGAGCCGATCGGCGGCTCTCCTGGCAGGGGGGGTCTGCGCTGATTGTTTATCAGCACAGCCCCCCCGCAGAGCACCACACTGGACCACCAGGGATCGCCACTAGGACCACCAGGGAAGCGGGCAACATGTGGATGGCCAGGTATGTACCCCATGGCCATCCACATGTACCCAGTGTGCCAAATCTGTGCCAATCAGTGCCCACAAATGGGCACTGATTGGCACCATTATGTTGCAGTGATGCCCAGCAATGCCACCCTTAGGGGCATCACTGCAAACAAGCAGTGCCATCAGTGCCACCCATCAGTGTCCATTCATGCCACCTGTCAGTGCCCATCAGTGCCCATCTATCAGTGCCCATCCGTGCCCATCTGTGCCAACTATCAGTGCCACCCATAAGTATCCATCAATGCCACCTATGAGTGCCCATCAATGCCACCTATGAGTGCCCATCAGTGCCGCCTATAAGTGCCCATCTGTGCCACCTATGAGTGTCCATCTTTGCCACCTATGAGTGCCCATCAGTGCCGCATACCAGTGCCACCTATCAGTGCCCATCATTGCCACCTATCAGTGCCCATCAGTGCCGCCTATCAGTGCCCATCATCAGTGCCCGTCAGTGCCACCTCATCAGTGCCACCTCATTGGTGACACCTCATCGGTGCCCATCAGTGCCGCCGTATCAGTGCCCGTCAGTGCAGCCATATCAGTGCCCGTCATTGAAGAAAAAAACGTACTTATTTACAAAAAAGTTTTAACAGAAACAAAGAAAAACTTGTTTTTCTTTCAAAATTTTCGGTCTTTTTTTATTTGTTGCACAAAAAATAAAAACCGCAGAGGTGATCTAATACCACCAAAAGAAAGCTCTATTTGTGGGAGCAAAATGATAAAAAATTGTCATTCAAATTGCGACAGCGCTGAAAGCTGAAAATTGGTCTGGGCGGGAAGGTGTCTAAGTGCCTGGTATTGAAGTGGTTAAGGTCTGTCTTGATTTCTGAGATGGTGGGTGGGGCTACTGAGATCCATTGCTTAAAGATAATTCTATGTGCAACTAGAAGACCTATGAGAGTCTACTGGTAGTTGCTTTGGAGCTTTAAGGTTTAAAGTCAATCAGAGAGGTTCCACATATTCGGACATCCAAACAGGAGAAGCAAGGGGTCCTTAGATAGTTGGTAGTTGGTTACTTCAAAGATAAATGTTAGGACTCAATCTCAGTAGTCTGAGATGGCTGAGCATGTCCAGAGACAGTGAAATAAAGATAGTTCCGAGACTGAACATCAAGGACCAGTGGCCCCCGGAGGTGTAGAGTGTTTAGTGGAGAAAGGAACATAGGCTTTGTATAGAAGTTTGAACTGAATTTCCCTCCAGGATTCATTTGTCACCAGTTTTTGGATAATAGCATAGTGTCAGGGCTGGGCTCAGCCCTTCCTTCTCAAAGCTGGCTGCTCAGCTGTCAGCTAATTGCCAGCTCCTATCTCTCCGGAGTGACTCATCTGTTGATGATATCCTGCTCATCAGTCCTGCCTACTTAAGCCGTCCAGTCCAGATGATCTCTGCCTTCGCCTTGGTCACATCTCTAGAGAAGCTCTCCTGTGTCTAAGTAAATAAGGAGGGAAATGGGGGGGGGAAGAAACAATATCCTCCCCAACCCTGAGATAGCTATCGAAGGGAGAAGCAACCACGTGTAATGATTAAAGTAGAAAAAAAACTTTTATTTAGAAAAAATTGGACAATAAAAGAAAAATGGAGTAAAGAAAGGAGCCCACTTGTGTGGAAACCACGCAGGTGGGGTCCACTCCCTCGCGATATCAAAAGTGCATGGATAGCAATTTACAAAACATAGACTGTAAACTTGACATAAAACAACGTTGAAAAATAAAAACAATGACACTGATGGGTAACCCCTCACTAAACTCCCAAACATATACCACCACAGTCTCTATATGATGGCATTAAATAGACCTAAAGAGCCTGTAAGGTGGAGAAATGACCCCTTGGTTGGATAGTATGGTGGTGATGCAAGAATTGCATAGAAAAGTCCATGTATCATATGCCCAGTCATGGGCTGGCAAATACCATACATGTGCAGCCTGATCTCATATATAGCAGGGATGAGAGTGGTGTTTGCAGCTGATAAGGCTAGGCCGGTGAACAGATCACACAGATATAGTCCTGCTGTGTGTGCATGAAACAGAGCTGGTAATACTGAGTTTACTGTAAGATGTATACAGGCAGTGTAAAGTCCGGTCTCCTCATTACCCTATATTGCTGTCATGTGATACATTTGTAAGGCTTGACTGTTCATTCATAGAAGGGATGAATACAGAAGCATGGAAAATGTACCAAGTCCTTGTCAGCTTCTTACCCCTTCAGTCGCTTCATGATGCAGGTAACGCAAAAACAACAGGTAAAACAACATGTAAAGCACAGAACGGGAACATCCAGGATTGCTACATAGTGGCAAATACTGTGACTGCGTGCACCCCTGCAGGGGGAAGAAAATCCGGTTAGTGCAAGCAGAATCAGAGTATGCTGATAAGACACCATTAAAAGCCAGCACCTGGATAAGAATCTTTCCTATACTTATTTGTTTTTAAGAGAGTGAATACCTCAGAACCACTCCAAAAGAACTCTTTCAAACTTATTGGAACTTTTCCTATCCATAAACACTGGTTCTAAGCACATCAGTCACTTTTATGTGTGAATTTTGTAATAATTAGCACTAGTCACTTTATTGGAATATCAGTAATTTCACTCGCACCATAGCACTTTGTTTCTTTGGAATAGTTAATGATATATAGTGGCACTCTATTTTCCGCTGCACGATTGCACTTTGTCATTTTGAATTTAGTTAATGTAATATTTGGTGACACTTTATTATTTAATATTTTTCGTTTCAATCATACTATAGTGAGATAAGGAATATCCTTGCAACAAGCACAAGCTAAGACCCAAGATATTCATGTTAAATTTAGGACACATGTAGGTACTTGAACTCTTTATTCACATATTTACTGTTTAATATTTAAGTAACACTTAAGATTCACCAAATAACAAATAGAGCAAGTGTTTACTATTGAAGCAAATTCTTTTGACCCCATTAGGGCAGCGCCATTCCTACTTCAGCTTTCCATACACAGTATGCAATTGAGCTACTGGCCTGTCCTGCATCCAGCGTTCTTTCGGAACGCACATTCAGTGCTGCTGGAGGCTTTGTAACCAATCACAGGGTGCGCCTGTCCATCGAATCAGTCGATCGGCTGACCTTCATAAAAATGAATCAGTCTTGGATCACCAGCTACCAAGCACCTGATGCTGATGTAACCAATTGATTTTTTTTTAATGTGAGATCCCTTCAAGACTGCCTATGCTGATGCTGAGTGGCTATCCTGTTATGCTGAGTCACAATCCTCTTCCTCCTCAATTTTCATGCTTATAGCTTGTAAGAACATTGTTGGTTCTGGGCATCGCCACCAGTGCCCTAGGCCCAATTTTTCAGCCCGTGTTTAACAGGGGCATATAATTACAATTTTTATTGCAATACTTTGCAGCAGGTCTCATTCCTGCGCTCCAACTTTAGCATCTGTGAGGGGTTGCAGTGTTGTGGCACCAGTGCCTAAGGCCCAATTTTTCTGCACCACCACCAAAGGCCCAATTTTTCTGCCCCTGTTCAACAGGTGCATGTAATTACAATTCTTGATATAATATTTCACAGCAGGGCCCGTTCCAGCACCCACTAAGAGTAACTGTGAGGACTTACAGTGTTGTGGCACCAGCACCACCACTAAAGGCCCAATTTTTCTATCACTGTTCAACAATGGCATGTAATTACAATTCTTGATCTAATATTTCACAGCACGACCGGTTCCTGTGCCCACCAAGAGTAACTGTGAGGGCTTACAGTTTTGTGGCAACACCAACACCTAAGGCCCCAATTTCTGCAGAGTATATAGGGCAGGCCCCTACTTTCAAACATCCAACTTACAAACGACTCCTACTTGCAAACGGAAGGAGACAACAGGAAGTGAGATGAAATCTACCCCTAGGAAGGGGAATTCTGTCCTGTAAGAGTTAATATGGGAAAAATGTGTCTCCTCTTCACTGATGCTTTATCACCAATCCTTGTTTCACTAAAAAAACCCAAATTTTCAAAAAAAATGTGTCATTGGGACAGAAAGTGAGGTGAAATCTTCTGAAGAGGTGCACAGACAGCAAAAAAAAAATGTTACAGGGGTGATAACCCTTCCCTATGTTTTCCAAAAAGCCTAAAAATAGATTTTTAGGCTATAGCTACACTTTAAAAATGTACCAGTTCAAAATTACAAACAGATTCTACTTAACAACAAACCTACAGTCCCTGTCTTGTTTGCACCGCCTGTATACTGCTGTTCAGAGTATATAGGGCCTGGGGGTCCCACGCCTTTCCTTTTTTTAATTTGGGTGCGGGGTTCCCCTTAATATCCATACAAGACCCAAAGGGCCTGTTAATGGACTGGAGGGTGGGGGGTACCCATGCCATTTGTGTCACTGATTTTCATCCATATTGCCGGGACCCAACATTACATTAAAGCTGCAAGCAGTTTTAAATGACTTTTATTCCTTTAAAAATGTCATTTTGTGCAGGGACTGTTCTAAGCACGGGAAACATGTGTCACTTTACAGGCATACTATAGACACCCCCCAGGTACGATATTTAAAGGAAAATTTCACCTTTTTTTTCACTATAAGCATCATTAAAATCACTGCTCCCGAAAAAACTGCAGTTTTTAAAACTTTTTTTGGGTCCCCAAACCCTTTTTAGGATAATAACTTGCATATTAGCCATTAAAATTTGGACTTTTGATTTTGAACGTTCGAGTCCCATAGACTTTAATGGGGGTTCTAAAGTTGGCGTGAACTTTCGGTTCACAGGTTCTGGTGCGAACCGAACCGGGGGGTGTTCGGGTCATCCCTAATAAGGAGTACAAAACATCACCCGGGATCTGTTTTAATATGTTTAAGAGATACTGGGGCAGATTTTGCTATCACTATAGAAGTTCCACGGGCATATGTGGAATAAGTGGAGTGAACAGTATAGGCTATTTTAGCACATTTAAGGGCCATAACTCTAGAGTTTCTTGGCGAAGAATAACATGCAGATTTTGACAAGCTAAATAGTCAAACATCAGTTAGCGTTTCCCTTTAGAATTTAACCCCCTAACATTCCATGAAAGTAAGCGCAATGTAGTCATGGTATAGCATAAATCAATAATATTGCAGTATAATACCAGAAAGGCACTGCAGGCGCCCATAATGTTAGAGCCACGGACCAGGGTGAACCATAGGAGAGTAAATTAATCACCAGTGTTAGACAGGCCAGGAACATAGGTATAAAATAATGTACAGTGAAGCCCTTAGTAAATCTTAAGCGGACATAACACAGATACCTCTGGAGTGGAGAAATATCTAAGAAGCGAGGCTGTATAATCCTGGAGATCATCTCTGTGAGATACACATTGGGTGGAGTGGAGATCTCTCAGCTGATTCCTGACTGAAAGGAAAGACTTTTGGGGAGTGAGAAATAAAGAGTTCATTAGAGTCTACCTGACTCATCCTTGTGGTGAGCAGATAAAGTAGCTGGTTGTGTGCACAAGAGTTTTTTGCATAGCACGGTGATAAAAGGTTAACACTGAAATACAGCTATCAAGATTTATGTTCATTTATGGGACTTTTTGTATGACTTTTTTATGGATTTTTCATATTGATTTTTCACGTACAATTTGTATATAGTGGATTATTGGTTATGACTGTAGTAGCGCTGCATGTATATGTGTGCTCTTGGGTACACATACAGTGTATATAATATTGAATTTAGAGTGTAAATTCACTTTAGGGTGTACAGCAGCTGTGACTTTATATTTATATATATATATATATATATATATATATATATATATATATATATATATATATATATATATGTATATATATATAAATATTAGAAGGATTTTCACACTAGATTATTAATTAGGATGGCGCTGATTGTTTCACATATTTGCAATATTTATAACACAGATACCATTGTGCTAAACTAGCAGAATTATGGCAATAGGTAGCATAACTAGACAAATAAAAGAAAACACCTGAAAACAAACAAAATAAATGAACCCATTTCCAACCCACCCTGCCCCCTAACCCAACTTTTGAGAGCTTTATCCCGACACCTGAACCACTATGTGGGGAAAACGTGAAGTGATCAGTAACAACAGATGTAAACATCTGTGTTCAGAGATAGTATGAACAGACCATAATAGACAACCATATCCCGAGTCCAAATGTCAAACAGAATATCCAAGCTGATATTCACTGGAGAGGCAAAATTTAGAAAAAAAGGTATAACTGCATATCAACAGGATCCAATGATTAAATCTGTAGAGAACATCAGAGTCCATAGAAACCACAAGAACAGCAAGCGGTAGCCTACAGAAATTGTAGAAATTGTCAAACATGACAAACTCCTGTAGAGGGCCAGAGAAAGTGATAACGGACACCCAGAGTATGCAAAGTGATCCAGAAATTCAAGATGGATTACGAACCAGGGCATCCACCCAGTGCATAGCATCTTTAGGATCCATAAAGAAATGGGTTTTACCCTGATGGATAACCCGCAGCCTGGCATGGTAAAGCATACTATAGATTATGTGCTTTTCCCAAAGTCATTGTTTCACTGAAAGGAAGCTTGCACGTTGCTTTTGTGTGGCAGCCAAAAAATCAGGAAAGATAGTAATGGTATTACCAATAAACAGCAGCCACCATTGCTCTCTGGCGGCACGAAAAAAAAACATTCCCCTTTCCTGGAAATGCAGCAGTTTAATCAGGAGTGGTCGAGGAGGCACACCTGGAGGTAACGGGCGTAATGGTAGCCTGTGGGCACGTTCAATGGCAAACATGGTTGGTGTCTCAGAAGTGTCCCTGAGCCATTTTTCCTATAAAGGATTTGGGATGTTTGCCTTCCGAGCCCTCAAGAAAGCCCAGCACACGCACATTGTTCTCCCCCCGCAAGCGGTCCTCTAAGTCAGTACATTTTTCCGAGGCAGTGGAACCTTGCAGTTTCAGCTCTATTACCTGGCAATCAATAGGCTGTATATTATCTTTCAGATCGCCAATACGTTGTTCTGCATTAGATACAAGATGCTTGACATTTTGGACATCTTGTTTCAAAATAGATAGATCCACCTTCACTGAATCGATTTGTGCTGTAAGAGAAGCCTGGATATATTGAATTGCCTCCATAATCTGAGACACGGTAGGCTCAGCACCAGCAGCTGGAGGGTTAATATCTGCAGGAGAATTCACAGCAGCAGCCCCCGGAGGATCAAAGACCTCAGGGCAGATAAGAGGATAGGGAGAGGGAAGAGGACTCAACCCGCACAGGAGCTAGAATCTCTGCATATGTCAGCTGCTTATGAATAAATGGCTCTGCAGCTGTGTTGAATCCTCGTGGTGTACCCACGCCATCTTGGCTCTTCCCAGGGGAGAAGAGGCGGCTTGTCTGGCTGGAACTGTGAGCTGGACAGGCCGATTTTCACCATGGCTCCTGCTCCTCCAGCGTCCATCAAGCAGACATTACAGGTGTGCAGGACAAGTTGAGCTATCAGATTGGCAGGGTCAATAAAAGGATTTCAAATACGTTTTCACCCCTAGATAATCTCCCACCATATGATGCAGACGCTGCCGATGGGATGTGGAAGCTGACAGTCCTGGGTGCCGAGGACTAAAAATTTTTTGAAAAGCATTACTGAGGCGGTACCCTTTTCCACCGCTCCTCTCTTGACCAACAGAAGCCTCAAAACCAGAGAAGAGGACTCCTCGGGGTCACTGAGGATTACAGTATTTGGAACTGCCTCCTCCCAGGCATATACTACTTCTAAGGGTTCTAGGGATGGAAAACCATCTGTTAAGGGTTGATGTATGTCTTCCCCTGCTACAATGCCTCCAAACCTGCCAGAATCCTCCTCTTCCTCCCTCTTCTCTTGCGTGTTGTGTGGCCTGGCAAGAATGGTATCTGCATAAAGTGGGCCTTGAGAGGAAAGGAGCTCTTTGTCCCACTGCTCTGCCTCGAGTGCCCTGTCCATAATGCCATGCAGAGCCTGCTCCATCAGAAATATAACAGGGATTGTGTCACTAATGCATGCATTGTCATGGCTCACCATCCTTGTGGCCTCCTTAAATGGTGACAGTACAGTGCATGCATCCTTTATCAGCAGCCATTGGTGTGGGGAAAAAAGTTGAACTGGCCTGGGCCTGTCATTGTGCCATACTCACACAGGTACTCGTTGATGGTCCCCTGCTGCATGTGCAGCTGCTGCAGCATTGCCAAAGTCGAGTTATACTTTGTTGGCATGTCAAAAATCAGGTGGTTTACGGGCAGGTGGAATTCCCACTGAATTTCAGCCAACCAAGCACTGGCTGTGTATGACCACCTGAAATGGCTACAGACTTTTATGGCCTACTATAGCAGATCTTTCAACCCTGGGTACCTGCTTAAGAAATGCTGCACTACCAATTTGAGGAGATGTGTCAACTTTCCCTGTATAAGGGTGGACAGGAGGTTTGTGCCATTATCACATGCCACCATTTCTGACTCCATCTGGTGTGGTATGAACCATCTCTGGGCCTGCCCCTGCAGAGCTGCAAGAATCTTTGCTCTGGTGTGGCTTCTGTCCCCTAGAAAGACCAGCTGAAGCACTGCATGGCATAGCCTGACTCATTGAATAGCTCCTTGAAAGCTTAGGGGGTACTGGTGGTTCATAGGAAGATTCAGCAGAGAAGGGTATGGAGGAGGTGAAGCAGACAAATCTAACATCATCACTAGTAGCTGCAGGGAGATGTGGCGACACAACAAGCTGCAGCACTGAGTTTGTCCTGCATCCTTCAGAGTTGTAAGCAGAGTTACCCAATGTGCTGTGAACAAAAGATAGCATCCCTGACCATGCTTGCTAGACCACGTGTCAGCAGTAATGTGGACCTTGCAGCTGACTGCCTTGCCCAACAATGCCACAACATTGCCTTCCATTTGATGGTCCAGAGCTGGAATGGCCTTACAGGAAAATTAATAGCGACTGAGAACCTGCCATTGTGGTACAGCACATTCAAAATTACAGAAGGGGGCAGAATCCACCAGACGGAAATGCAGGAGTTAAAAAACCAGCAGCTTTGTCAAGCTTGAATTTAGATGCTGGGCTTGTGGGTGGCAGTGACTGTATTTTTTTTTTCGCTGCAGCAGATGGGGCAGAGACATTTGTTTACTATAGTCTATAGCTCGTGGTGTGCTACTGGCAGATGTGCTGCAAGGACCTGTGACACCCTTCGCTATACCATCATGCCTGTCAGTGGAGGCTGCTGAGAGTTCATGAGGTAGAGCAGGGGTAGAAATACAAAAAATAGAGCTGGCAACTCCAAACATCCTTTTTGCTTCTTTATTTGTGCATGAAAAATAGTGAGTAAAAACACACAGGGGCTCACACAATTCAGCTTAATAGGCCTTGATCACAGCACAAAGTTAAAAAAAACAGAACATATATACTGTTTGCTAAACCACACCTTCCAAATAATTATCTCATTGAAACATCAATTAAGAGACATCCAAAATAGAAGGTGAGGTGTAGCACTTGACAATACAAACATGGAAAATACTTTCTAGCAATGGATGTGTGTTTATACACAATATCTACACAAAAAATGACAAAAAATGTGTACAACAAGACAAAAATGTTCTTACAAATAAACTAAATGAGAAACAAGTCTGTGACATGTCTTGAATTCAAACCATATGTGTAGTCATGTCGGAATATGTAGTCTCATGCTGGGATATGTGGTCATGCTGAGATATGTAGTCCCATGCTAGGATATATAGTCATACTGAAATACTGTATGTAGTCCCATGCTGGGATATGCCATCTTGCTGAATTGTGTAGTCACATGCAGGGACTATTTGAGAAAAAAATCTACATCATATCTTGAGTTTAAACCAACCCTTGGTGGTTTTCTGACTTTTTCCAAACCACAAAATGAAAAAGATCCCATGTCACCAGAATGAGACCTGGGATAGACCCTTATCCTTAACATAGGAGGCCCCATGGAAATGCTCACTGATTCTGCCTCTCCTAGGTCTAGATGTACAGGCAACATATTGTAATTTACAAGATGTGCATTCTATTAGGTAAATTACATTGTTGCTGTTGCAGTTAATAAAATCTTTTATTACAAACTCTCTGCCAGTCGCACAAGAGACAACAGCTTTGTGACAGCTGTTTATCACAAAAGCAGTAGGTGCTAGTGCTACAGGGTACGATACCGTAACACGCAGCCAGGTCCCTGTATGACGGGATGAATAATACAAGCTAGGGGACAAGACGCTGCCCAGGGTGCTGGCTCAGCGACATCCTCACCTTCTATTTTGGATGTCTCTCAATTGCTGTTTCAATTAGATAATTAATTGGAGGGTGTGGTTTGGCAAACACCCGGATAATTTGGGTGTTCGTTGAACGGACGAACAGCCAATGTTCGACCCAAACTCATGCTTGGGCCAAACTGTTCACCCAACACTACTTATATGGAGAAAGGGCTTTAATGTGAGAACAAATATATTGGGGAAAGTGATCGTTCACATTCCTAACTTGTTTTCAGCATAAACAAATAGCATACTAAGAGCTAAAAGTGTGGAGATCCTCGCACAGAAATTAATATAAGGCCAATATATTTTTTTATTTTATTATTATTATTTTTATTATTATTTATTTTATTTTTTATCATATATGAACTTCAGCCCTGGTTCACACTGACAGTCAGAATGAAATTGTGTGAGTTCAGATGAACTCACACGATTTCATTCCCGCATGTCAGTCCCGGCTTCGGGGGCGATTTCAGAGACATCTGTGCGGGTTACTGCACAGATGTCAATGGAAATCGCACCCCGAAGTCGCCAAAAGTAGTTCAGAAACTACTTTTGGGGAGCGTCGTATTGACTCGGACAGTGCTTTTGCCAGCAATTGCCGCCAATTTGGCATGTGATTTCACAATTTAAATTGCATGCCAAATCGCTTCAATGTGAAGCAAGGCCTAAAGAGATAATCCTTAGCTGTCATTTTATCCAAATATTTTTTCAATCAACTACTTCAGTAAAATGTCTGATCCTAGAAAGTAACTTTATTGTGATTCAAATGGTGATAAATGAATAAAACCTTGCACAGCAGAAATACAATTTAAATTATTTGGAGAAAATGTTTTTAACAGTTTTTAGCAGCAGTAGATGTGTAAGGATTCAGTTTGATGGCAAATGATAATGTTTTGTGAAATCAGAATTTAAGCTGTCATATTAGAGATGTTCTAAGATTCATAATCCTGATAACAACTATTTATTTTCTTCTGCCTGATATCAAGAGCTATCAAAAATGCATCTTACTTAGTAGAAAAGATCCATTAACTGTGTTCAATAGGATTTTCAATCCCTGAATGTCAAGACAAATTTAAAAAGACCTTTGGAGTTAACTTGGGTATAGATTAAAAGTATTCCTTCAAGTTCCTGACTCAAGCAGAACATTAGGTTGGCTACTTGTGAGTTTAATCTAATAACTGTACATTAGCACTGTTTATTGCTCTGAGTAAAATAAAAAGACAAGAACCTGAAATGTTTCCCTGTAAAAAAGGGACTCTTTTATAATGAAGGGTCTGATGAAAGCACCCATCCCTCATACAATTAACTTCCTAGCATTTCCACGGCAGTTATGCTGTTGGTCTTATTTACTTTACCTAACTCTACACTTTAGGAAATCAAGCTGAGGTAGTACATTCTGTTTCACTGTCTCAGCAATAGTATGTGGCACTTGGCCTGAGCTGTTCTCAAAAAGCTGATCTAATTAGAACTCAAGGTGGCTATATATAAAGGGGAGGGGGGTTTGATAAAACTGGAGCACACAGAACCTGGTGAACTTGTGCATAGTAACCAATCACCTTTTAACTTCAACTTGTTTAACCGCTTGCCGACCGCCTCATGTACTTATACATCGGCAGAATGGCACGGCTATGCAAATGGGCGTACCTGTACGTCCCTTTGAATTTGCAGCCGTGCCATCGCGTGCATGCACGCTCCCGCTGCAAGCTCTGTGAGTAGGATCACGGGTCCCGCGAACTCGATGTCCGCGGTGATACCCGCGATCGTCTCACGGAGGGGAAGAACAGGGAGATGCTAATGTAAACAAGCATCTCCCCGTTCTGCCTAGTGACACTGTCACTGATCATAGCTCCCTGTGATCGGGAGCCATGATCAGTGATGTGTCACACACAGCCCCTCCCTCCCACAGTTAGAACACATCCCTAGAACACACTTAACCCCTCCTCAGCCCCCTAGTGGTTAACACCTTCACTGCCAGTGTCATTTTTACAGTAATCAGTGCAATTTTATAGCACTGATCGCTGTAAAAATGACAATGGTCCCAAAAATGTGTCAAAATTGTCAGATGTGTCCGCCATAATGTCGCAGTCACGATAAAAATTGCAGATCGCCGCCATTACTACTAAAATAAAAAATTATTAATAAAGATGCCATAAAACTATTCCCTATTTTGTAGACGCTATAACTTTTGCACAAACCAATCAATAAACGCTTATTGTGATTTTTTTTTACCAAAAATATGTAGAAGAATATGTATCAGCCTAAACTGAGGAAAAAAAAGTTTTTTTTATATATTTTTGGGGGATATTTATTATAGCAAAAAGTAAAAAATAATGCATTTTTTTCAAAATTGTCGCTCTATTTTTGTTTATAGCGCAAAAAATAAAAAACGCAGAGGTGATCAAATACCACCAAAAGAAAGCTCTATTTGTGGAAAAAAAAGGACGTCAATTTTGTCTGGGAGCCACGTCGCATGACCGCGCACTTGTCAGTTAAAGCGACACAGTGCTGAATCGCAAAAAGTGCTCTGGTCTTTGGCTAGCAAAATGGTCCGGGGCTTAAGTGGTTAATATCCATCCAGCCATCCATCTGGATTTCATTGACAGGATCGGATCAATATCGGCGGATGTCAGCAGACATATCACCACTAACATCTGCCGCTCCATAGAGGTGAATGGAGTGTCAGATCAGGTCCGCCTGAAAAACTGACAGGCAGACCTGATCAGAGCGCCGTGTAAAAGGGACCTAATAATTACAGCGAGCCTATAGTTTCCCACTAAAGAACTATTGGTTACAAATGTGTACGCCCCAAACTCCCCAGACAAAGCACATTTCAGTGAGCTGTCGAAAGAGCTCTTACGCACACCCCATACTCCACATCTAATAAGAAGAGATTTCAACATGGCCATGAGTAACACTGAAGATAGATCCCTAAAACGAGCTAGGGTCCCTCACACTGGTCAAGACCACTACACCCACTTACATTAGATGACCACTGCCCTACAATTAGTTGATCCCTGGCGGCTATCGCATTCAACAAAAAGGGAGTACACGCACCTTCTACTCTCATGCACATGACTCGTTTGCCGGGTTAGATTACTTCTTCTGCACTACCTCACTACTGCCCGTAAGAGTCCACTATACATGACCTGGTCATCTCGGACCACAGTCTTATCTCAGTAGTACTTCACGACTTCATGCCACATGACAACACTAGGCAATTGCATTCTCCATCTTACTTACCACAAAACTAACCCTTTAAACATTTGCTCAGAGACGCATGGTCTGAGTATGCAGATACAAATGCCTCTCACAGGGAAAACCCTAATCTTTTCTGGGAAGCGAGTAAAGCTTTCTTGCATGGAAAATATATATCCTATGTAACCTTTTACAAGAGAAACTCTCAGAAACAATATTGGGAAGCAAGTGATAGGCTATGAGCAGCTTATAATCCTCTAAATTAACAGAATATCCCAAACAATATGAAATGTTGGCATGAAGCTTAGCGACTTTGACGTTTGGGCGGACAATCTAGAACAGTTTAAAGATGAGTGAAATGGATGGAAAATGGAAATCCCCAATGGTATGCAAATTGTTTGCGTTGGAGCGCCTGCAGGTGAGGCTTGAGAGCACGTCTCTTTGAAACTGTGAGTGGGGATAGGACTGCAAAGAGCTGGTAAGTATACCCTTGGAAGAATAGGGGGTTCTTTCCCCTGGCTGATGCAAGTAGCTGTTCCTTGGTGCAATAGTAGTGGAACTTAGCTATAATGTCCCAGGGTGGACCATTGAGTTTGTTTGGGGCTAGGGTTCTGTGTACCCTATCCATCTCCAATCTCTCCACTGGGATGACAGGTAGTAGTTCCTGAAGACTATCATGGTGGCCTGCACATCAAGAATTGTCTCAGAGATCCCCCTAATCCTTAAGTAAGAGCGGCGGTCTTTATTCTCTTAGTCTTCCAAATGAGACTGCAGCATTAGGTTCTCCTCCTTGAGATTTTCAATTTCAGTAGTGTGAAGCTGTGTGTGGTTCTCTAGCTCATCCACTCTCACTTCCAGCTCTGCGGGTCTCTGGCCCAGCTCTCTGATCCCGTGTGTCAGTATGTCAGTGATATCTGCTTAAGTGCTTTCTGTAACCTTTGTTCAAATTGTTTAAACATGCTGGACTGTATTACTGACTGAGAGCTGTCAGTGTCAAAATCAGACTCACCGGCAATATCCTGTGTCTTCAGGCTGTGTGTCTGTGACTTGGCAGAGCTTGGTGCACTGGGCTGGGAGGAAGCTGACGGTGCCATCTTGGCAGATGACCGAGACAGAGCGTCCCTGATGTTTCCAGCCTTGTACTTGGCTTTGGAACCCCCTAGGACCATGGCTGCTGTAGCAGAGGACTCTGAGGGACTATAGGCGTCATTAAGGGAGCCGCTGCTGCTTATAGTTCTCTGGAGTAGTTGTCCCTGGAGCGTAGCTTTAACCCTGCATCTCCGTTAGGCTCCGTGCATGTGCCCCAACTTCACACTCTCAGTCACAAAAATGATTTTTTATAAAGTAAATGGTGTAAACTACTTTAGTAGTGAGAAATTAACATCCTGCACTCTCACGACTCAGCTCAGCCCCAATTCCTGCAACTCCACACCTCAAATCACTGTCCCCCCTGCAAATCTGTTTCACCACTGTACCCCTTCTCATCTGCCCCACCACTGTACTACCCTGCACATCTGCCCCACCACTGTACTATCCTTCACATCTGCTCAAGTACTGTAACCCCCTGCTCATCTGGCCCACCATTGTAATCCCCTGCCCATCTGTGCCACCACTGTTACCCCTTGCTCATCTGCCCCACCACTGTAACCCCCTGCTCATCTTCCCCATCAATGTACCCCCTTTCTCAGCTTCCCCACCAATGTGCCCCCTTTCTCATCTGTCCCACCACTGTAACCCCCTGCACATCTGCCCCACATCTGTACTCCCTGCTCATCTGTCCCACCACTGTACCACCCTGCTCATCTGTTCCACCACTGTACCACCCTGCTCTCCTGCCCCACCTCTGTTCCCCCTGCTCTCTTGCCCCACCACTGTAAACCCCTGCTCATCTGTCCACCAATAAACCTCCTTTCACATCTGCCCCACTGCTCTACCACCCTGCTTTTCTGTCCCACCACTGAACCCCCTTCTCATCTGCCCCAACACTAAACCCCCTGCTTATCTGGCCCAACACTAAACCCCCCTGCTCATCTGGCCCAACACTTAACCCCCCTGCTCATCTGGCCAAACACTGAACCCCCCTGCTCATCTAGCCCAACACTGTACCCACTTCTCATCTCTTCCAAAGCTGAACCCCCTTCTCATCTATGATATGCAGAGTGGTGAAAGGAAGCAGAGATGAGACACATCTACCTGTCCTGGCACACTCATCCTGCTGATCCAACTCTCGCATCCAGCCCACGTGCTTGTATGTGATGTCACATACAAACATCTGGAATGGATGCACAATGATGAGCTCAGGGGCATTTTCTGAAAGCAGTGGGCCTGTGTGTAAGATCATAAGTTGGGCCCCCACAGCTGAGAAAAAGTATGGCGCTCTGCGCCACAGTTAAAGTTGGGTGTGATATTCATTGCGCCGAATACTGGCTCTGGCTTAAAGGGACACAGAGTGCAGGGGTTCAGTAGTAAGTGATGCAAAGGTTCAGGAAAAATGTCAACAAAGTTCCCAGAAGCTCAACAGTAATTCCACAAACTGTCACCTGATTGTGGTTTTCTCAATCGCAGTGATATCCCTTCTTTTTGAGATTGGTAGTGACAACCAAGCGAGTCATCTTCCTCCAGATGGTGGGCAGTGCTAGCAGGCCTGTGATATGTTTTATCAGTGGCCAATGACAGTCCTCCTCCTCCTGGAAACAGAGACCACCCAGCAGAACTGCACCCAATCTCTTTCCCATCAACAAAGTAAATCACAGAAAGTAATGAGTGATTGATTATTTTCAATCACTAGGGCCATTAAAGTCCCACAAGGGGGAAAATCTTTTCCACTTATCCATTCCAATAGGATGTGGGCCCGCCTTTAGTTTGACCCTATCTAAACTTCTTCTGTGTGATAATGATAGGCGTTGTTATGCACTTTTGGGTGTGACCCCCTTTGTCAAACCTGCCCATCGATGAAAATTGTCATTTTTTTATAGGTAGAGGGTGGGGCAGCATCAGTGACTACAGGACTACAGGAAAATGGCTGCTGTGCTCCTCATCAACAAAGTAAATCACAGAAAGTAATGACTGCTGTGCAATTTCAAACTGTGAAAACATGTGACTAACTGGCAAAGAAGAGACATACAGGAATGGCAGCTGTCCAATTACAGACTGTACTGTGTATAACTTATCAGTTAGAAGCAAGAAATGATATTACATACATATAAATAAAATAAAACAAAGGACCACAAGGCATGATGAGTAATTCAAAGACCAGGAGTAGATTTGTATGATCTTTTTATGAAAATCACCAAAAATAGGGCTTGCCAAGCAGTATGAATTCCCTAACCCTAAGAAAATGCATATAAGTAATTGTGTACTACATAAAAACATACTGTAAACATACTGTATATATTTATTAACTGGTATGCAGAAGGGAAGTAAAAATGAGATCTGCATCACCATAATGGTACAAAAAAAAAATAAAATGGTAAATACACATTTAATTTTAATTGACAGACAAAATAATTGGGAACATTCTAAGTAGCCATTTCAAGGATGTATGTGGATGGAAAGTGGCTGTAAAAAAGGGCTGCAGAAAGTAAGCACCACCACAATGGCACAAAAAATACAATAAACAAATAAAAATGTTAATAAAAATATTTGTTTTTTACCAAGTATACATCTGGAATGCTGTAAAAAGGCTGCAGGAGATCTTATCCACCATAATGACAAAAGAAAGGAATAACTTTATTGACAGGAATACTGTTGGGAAATGGCTATAAAAAGTCTGCAGAAGATCTGCAGAGGAGGTCTGCATCATCATAATAGCATGAAAATCCTAAAAACAAATTGTAAATTGTAAATTACTTTTCCAATGTGATCATTTTTGATTTGAAGAAAAAAAATGTAAACAAATAATTAAAAACAATCAATTATACATTTATACACTTATAAATAACAAAAATATGTAATATTCACCCAAAAACATTTTCTCCCTTTAAAGTAGAAATTGAAGACAGAATACTGTCATATCACTTTTCAATAAAAAAGTAACACTGGCACAGTTGGATCACACGGCAAAACAAAAATGGCAACAACCTACAGCAATCACAAAATTATTTTACATTTCATAACTTAAAACGAGTACAGCAGTACAAATTCATAATATATGACTTGGAGCTGCAATAAGAACAACATTGATGTTGCACCTTTACTGCAGGGTCCGAAGCAAAAAAACACACTTGCTAGAGAAATATATTAACACAATGTTCTATGCTTTTACTGATGTAAGTTGAAAAAAGTTGATCTTCTTATATAACAAAGATACTTCAGAAATGTCATAACAGGTAAAGTAAATAACAGATAGTGTGTGGTGTCCATGCTGACCTGTGTCCAGAGTCAAAAGCACCTACAATGGGCATGTGAGCATCAGAACTGGACCATGGATGCAGTATGGAAAGAAGGCAAGCTGGCAGAGACAGTGTGGTGTTCTTGGCAAGGTCCTGCCATACTTGATCCCACCATACTTGGCCAGCAACAATGTTTAGGTAAATGATACATGTCAAGTACATCCCTTTATGGAAATTCTCTGATGGCATTGACCTCTTTTACCAGGATAATGCACCCTGTCCCACTGCAAAAATGGTTTGGGGAACATAACAATGTTCCCCAAACCTCCAGATGTCAATCTACTGAACATCTGTGAGATGTGCTGGAAAAACAATTCTGATCCATGGAGGCCCCACCTCACAACTTAAAAGACTTAAAGTGGGTGTAAACCCCATTCATGAAATCTGACATGGCACATATATCTGTAGTGTTTACTTATCTATCTCCAAAGCCCTAAGTCCCGTGTCTTTCTGCTGCTTCGTTCCTCTGATATCAGCATGATAAGTGTTCTGACACACGAGATAGAAGCCAGTGAAAATTTGTGTTGCGGTGGGTGCTATAAACAGATTAGCAGAGAGCTGGTCTATTCACAGCAAAGCTCTGCAAGTTTCATTGTTCCTCTGCCTATATGGAGGGGGGCGGGTGTGCCTTTCCTTCAATCAGCTGTCACACAGCGTATGCCAAGACTCCCCTCCCTCCGCTGAAACAGGAAAAAAACATTTCTAACGTGATGTGCACCTTCTAAAGACTATAGAAATCCGAAGACAGCAGATATACATGTTAAACTTTTGTAGAGGGATTTGCTTCATCTCTGTGTATCATCTGAGGCTGTTCACTTCACTGTGTGTATGTGAGGGTTTACATCCACTTTAAATGATTCACTAGTCAGATTGGTGCCCCATACCACAGCATACTTTCAAAGGTCCATGCCTCAACTGGTCAGGGCTATTTTTGCAGCAAAAGGGGACCTACTAAATATTAGGCTGACCATCATGTAACATTTTCCGAAAGATGTACTTATCTTTTAAGTCAGTTGCAGTTTTGCACAGGGGTAGCTCCTGTTTCCATGTTATGGGCAATCTGAGTTTGAGTCAGGTCTAATCAGTTATATTTTAAATGTATAACTATTATATATATTATTATTTTTTACTGTGTTTTGGAAAATGTATAATTCCAATATGCTTTATTGGGTTTGCAGATTTTATTATGTTTAACCACTTCAGCCCCGGAAGGATTTACCCCCTTCCTGACCATAGCACTTTTTACAATTTGGCACTGCGTTGCTTTAACTGCTAATTGCGCGGTCATGCAATGCTGTACCCAAACAAAATTTGCGTCCTTTTCTTCCCACAAATAGAGCTTTCTTTTGATGGTATTTGATCACCTCTGCAGTTTTAATTTTTTGCGCTATAAACGTAAAAAGACTGAAAATTTTGAAAAAAAATGATATTTTCTACTTTTTGTTATAAAAAAATCCAATAAACTCAATTTTAGTCATACATTTAGGCCAAAATGTATTCGACCACATGTCTTTGGAAAAAAAATGTCAATAAGTGTATATTTATTGGTTTGCGCAAAAGTTATAGCGCCTACAAACTAGGGCATATTTTCTGGAATTTACACAGCCTTTAATTTATGACTGCCTATGTCATTTCTTGAGGTGCTAAAATGGCAGGGCAGTACAAAACCCCCACAAATGACCCCATTTTGGAAAGTAGACATCCCAAGGAAATTGCTGAGAGGCATGTTGAGCCCATTGAATATTATTTTTTTTGTCCCAAGTGATTGAATAATGACAAAAAAAAAATTACAAAAAGTTGTTACCAAATGATATATTGCTCACACAGGCCATGGGCATATGTGGAATTGCACCCCAAAATACATTTAGCTGCTTCTCCTGAGTACGGGGCCCCGAAAACCAATCACCGCCTTCAGGATTTCTAAGGGCGTAAATTTTTGATATCACTCCTCACTACCTATCACAAGATGGCACAAAACCCCCCCAAAAGACCCCATTTTGGAAAGCAGACACCCCAAGCTATTTGCTGAGAGGCATGTTGAGTCCATGGAATATTTTATATTTTGACACAAGTTGCGGGAAAGTGACCAATTTTTTTTTTTTTTTTTTTGCACAAAGTTATCACTAAATGATATATTGCTCATACAGGCCATGGGCATATGTGGAATTGCACCCCAAAATACATTCTGCTGCTTCTCCTGAGTACAGGGATACCACATGTGTGGGACTTTTTGGGAGCCTAGCCGCGTACGGGGCCCCGAAAACCAAGCACCCCCTTCAGGATTTCTAAGGGCGTAAATTTTTGATTTCACTCCTCACTACCTATCACAGTTTCGAAGGCCATAAAATGCCAGAATAGAACAAACCCCCCCAAATGACCCCATTTTGGAAAGTAGACACCCCAAGCTATTTGCTGAGAGGCATGGTGAGTATTTTGCAGCCCAGATGGCACAACCCCCCCCCTAATGACCCCATTTTGGAAAGTAGACATCCCAAGCTATTTGCTGAGAGGCATGTTGAGTCCATGGAATATTTTATATTTTGACACAAGTTGCGGGAAAGTGACAATTTTTTTTTTTTGCACAAAGTTGTCACTAAATGATATATTGCTCAAACATGCCATGGGCATATGTGGAATTACACCCCAAAATACATTCTGCTGCTTCTCCTGAGTACGTGGATACCACATGTGTGGGACTTTTTGGGAGCCTAGCCGCGTACGGGGCCCCGAAAACAATCAACGCCTTCAGGATTTCTAAGGGTGTAAATTTTTTATTTTGATTCACTCCTCACTACCTATCACAGTTTCAAAGGCCCCATAAAATGCCAAAATAGCACAAAATCCCCCAAAATGACCCCATTTTGGAAAGTAGACACCCCAAGCTATTTGTCGAGAGGCATGGTGAGTATTTTGCAGCTCTCATTTGTTTTTGAAAATGAAGAAAGACAAGAAAACATTTTTTTTTTCTTTTTTCAATTTTCTAAACTTTGTGACAAAAAGCGAGGTCTGCAAAATACTCACTATACCTCTCAGCAAATAGCTTGGGGTGTCTACTTTCTAAAATAGGGTCATTTGGGGGGGGTTGTGCCACCTGGGCATTCCATGCCCTCCGAAACTGTGATAGGCAGTGAAGAGTGAAATCAAAAATGTACGCCCTTAAAAAGCCTGAAGGCGGTGCTTGGTTTTTGAGGTCCCGTACACGGCTAGGCTCCCAAAAAGTCTCACACATGTGGTATCCCCGTACTCAGGAGAAGCAAAAGAATGTATTTTGGGGTGTAATTTCACATATTCCCATGGCATGTTTGAGCAATATATCATTTAGTGACAACTTTGTGCAAAAAAAAAAAAAAAGTGTCTTTTTCCCACAACTTGTGTCACAATATAAAATATTCCATGGACTCCACATGCCTCTCAGCAAATAGCTTGGGGTGTCTACTTTCCAAAATGGGGTCATTTGGGGGGGTTTGAACTGTCCTGGCATTTTATGCACAACATTTAGAAATTTATGTCACACATCACCCACTCTTCTAACCACTTGAAGACAAAGCCCTTTCTGACACTTTTTGTTTACATGAAAAAATATATTTTTTTTAAAGCAAATGCCCTACAGATTAAAATGGTGGGTGTGTAATTTTTTTTTCACACAGTATTTGCGCAGCGATCTTTTAAACGCATTTTTTTGGGAAAAAACACACTTTTTAAAATTTTAATGCACTAAAACACACTATATTGTCCAAATGTTTGATGAAATAAAAAAGATGACCTTAGGTACATGGATACCAAATATGACATGCTTTAAAATTGCGCACAAACGTGCAGTGGCAACAAACTAAATACATTTTTAAAAGCCTTTAAAAGCCTTTACAGGTTACCACTTTAGATTTACAGAGGAGGTCTACTGCTAAAATTACTGCCCGCGATCTGACCTTTGCGGTGATACCTCACATGCATGGTGCAATTGCTGTTTACATTTGACGCCAGACCGACGCTTGCGTTTACCTTTGCGCGAGAGCAGGGAAGGACAGGGGTGCTTTTTTTTTTCTTTATTATTTTTTTGCTTTTTTATCTTATTTTTTAACTGTTTCTTTCATTTTTTTTAAATCATTTTTATTGTTATCTCAGGGAATGTAAATATCCCCTATGATAGCAATAGGTAGTGACAGGTACTCTTTTTTGCAAAAACTGGGATCTATTAGACCCTAGATCTCTCCTCTGCCCTCAAAGCATCTGACCACACCAAGATCGGTGTGATAAAATGCTTTCCCAATTTCCCAATGGCGATGTTAACATCCGGCGAAATCTAAGTCATGTAATGCTTGTAGCTTTCGGTTTCTTAGGCAATAGAGATGTTTGGAGCCACTCTGGTCTCTGATAACCTCTATGGTCAGCTGGCTGAATCACCGGCTGCATTCTTAGGTTCCCTGTTGGGACAGGAGAGCCAGAGAAAAACATAGAAGACGGTGTGGGGGGGACGGTGTGGGGGGGATTCCCTCCCACTGCTTGTAAAAGCAGTCTAGACGCTAATTAGCCACTAGGATTGCTTTTACATGAAAGCCGACCGCTGTTGCTGTCAAGATAAATAAATCCGCGCTGCAACTGAATGGCGTACCTGCTAAGCAAATGATGGTTAACAATAAAACAAAGTAACATTACAGTATAACAGTAAGACTTACCATACCTTCAAAGCAAATTAAAAAAAAAATAGTAAAAAATAAAACATTTAACGCAACCTGTGCCTAAAATATATATATATGCCGAAGCATGGGGGCATCCTCCCACAAAAGGCAGGAGAAAATTGCTCCTCCACCCACTGCTGCCCCCACGCTTTGGCATATATGCTGAAGTATGTAACTGTGGTAGTGAAATCACCTCCGACAGCGTTGGAGTCACGGCTTTATATATCGTGGAAGCAAACGCTGTTGCTGTCAAGATAAATAATTCCGCGCTGCAACTGAATGGCGTACCTGCTAAGCAAGTGATGGTTAACAATAAAACAAAGTAACATTACAATATAACAGTAAGACTTACCATACCTGCAAAGCAAATACAAAAAAAACATAGTAAAAAATAAAACATTTAACGCAACCTGTGCCTAAAATATACATATGCCGAAGCATGGGGGCATCCTCCCACAAAAGGCAGGAGCAAATCGCTCCTCCACCCACTGCTGCCCCCACGCTTCGGCATATATGCTGAAGTATGTAACTGTGGTGGTGAAATCACCTCCGACAGTGCTGGAGTCACAGCTTTATGTATCGTGGGAGCAAACGCTGTTGCTGTCAAGATAAATAAATCCGCTCTGCAGCTGAATGGCGTACCTGAAAACAAAAAAATGGTTACCAACAAAACACAGTAAACAGTAAAGTATAAAAAATTGCATATCTGAAAAGCAAACATGGTAAAACATAATAACAATAAAACATTGCAGAATAGAATACAGTAAAAAAGAGCAGAACGATAGAGAGAGAATAGAGAGAAAGAGAACAATAAAACGACAACTATTTTTGTGGGTTTTTTTTTTTTGTGTTTTTATTTCTTTTATTATTTTTGTGGTTTTTTTTTTTTTACACTTTTTTTAGTAACTTTAACTTTTGTAACTGGTACCAGGTTTGGGTCTCTCAAAATGCGATGGCATCTTGGGAGACCCTGTGAAAGTGTGTCCTAGTCTGTGCAATGCTGTACCCTATGCTAAAACTCAACTAGTGTATGGTAGCGTTCAAAACATTTACCAATGCATAGACCAGGATTGTCAGGACAGGAGGGACAATAGGACCGGGTGTCATGCCTAAATTCGCGCTTGCTACAAACACAACATCTTCTTTGGGGGGCTCATTGGGTATGGGTACTCGAGAGTACATAAGGAAAATGCCTCTCATGCAGCTTACTGCATTTGGTTGGGGAAGGTGAGGTGGAGCATCGTCTGGAAACAGAAGGGCTCTGACGATCTCTTCCTGGAATTTAAGGAAGGATCCAGTCTGTCCTGAAGCTCTGTATAGCACATGAGCGTTCAGCAAAGCCAATTGAAATAAGTATACAGACACTTTTTTTTACCAGCGTCTGGCCTTACGGGCAACTAGGTACGGCGCCAACAACTGGTTGTTGAGGTCCACCCCTCCCATATTTTGGTTATACTCGTGGACACAGAGGGGTTTCTCCACAACACCAGTCGCCGTAGTAATTTGGGCCGTCGTGTCTGTATGAAGGGAGGTAAGAACGAAAACATTCTTATTGTCCCTCCATAGTCCTTCATAGCGAGCAAATTATTACACTGCAAGCAGGCTCTCTCCCCCAGCCTAAGACGGGAATCTACAAGCCGCTGGGGAAAGCCCCGGCGATTAGGTCGCACGGTGCCACATGCTCCAATCTGTTGATCAAAAAGGTGACTAAAAAGTGGCACGCTTGTGTATTATTTGTCCACGTACAAGTGGTACCCCTTTCCGAATAAGGGTGACACCAAGTCCCACACTATCTTGCCAGTGCTTCCTATGTAGTCAGGGCAGTTTGTTGGCTCTACATGACTATCTTTGCCCTCGTAAACCATAAATCTACATGTATAGCCTGTGGCCCTGTCACAAAGCTTATACATCTTGACCCCGTATCTGGCATGCTTGCTGGGAAGTTACTGTTTGAATGACAAGCGGCCAGAAAATGTAATCAAGGACTCATCAATGCAGACAACTTGATGGGGAGTAAAGTCTGCAAAACGCTGGTTGAAGTGGTTTATGAAGGGCCAAATTTTGTAGAGCCGATCCAGGGTCTCCACGAGGACGACAGAGTTCTTTGTCATTGAAGTGCATGAACCGCAAAATCTGCTCTTATCGTGCCCTGGCCATGGAAGCAGAGAACACGGGCATATGGTGAATTGGGTCAGTGGACCAATATGACCGCAACTCACCCTTTTTGGTTATGCCCATGAGGAGGGAAAGGCCCAGAAAGATCTTAAATTCAGAGACCGTAATTGGTCTCCAATCTCTGGCAAGGGAGGACTGGGGATTAGCGGTGATGTGTTGACCAGCGTATAAATTGCTTTGGTCCACAATAGATCTATAGAGATCTTCGGTGAAAAACAGCGAATAAAAATCCAGTGGCGTAAAATCAACTATTTCCACCTGAATTCCGGGTTGGCCAGTGAATGGGGGAAGTACGGGTGCTGCAAAAGTGGTGGGTTCCCAATTCGGATTGGCGAATGCAGCAGGAAGGGCACTATGGGCACGACGGGCCTGTGTTCGTCTTCTTCTTGGTGGCAGCGGGACACTACTTGTGCTTGCCACCTCGCCAGCTTGAACTGCACTTATGGGACTCGCCACGTCACCAAGTGTTACTGCAGTGCTGGATGTACGACCAGGGTGTACTAGGCCGCTGGTGCTTGCCAGTTCACCAGAAGGAGTAGCGGCACTAGTACTTCTCTGCTCCATACGAGAGCCCTGCGGTTCTTGCACTTCAAGGACAGAAGAAGTTCGGGGTCTGGTACGCCTGACCCTAGCAGGGACCACAACTCCGTCGTCAGAGCTATCTGTCATGGAGCCGCTGTCCTCTACAGGATCGTATTCTGAGCCTGAATCTGACAGATGAGTGACTTCCTCTTCACTATCTGTCATGTTCAGAAACGTGTAGGACTCTTCACTAGTGTACCTTCGATTTGCCATTTTTGGCTCTAAATTTAGGGGTACACTAGTGAGACTCACAGGCAAAAAAGCTCCTGACTGTTAGGGACTGATATAGCCTGTGGCCCTGTCACAAAGCTTATACATCTTGACCCCGTATCTGGCACGCTTGCTGGGAAGGTACTGTTTGAATGACAAGCGGACAGAATATTTAATCAAGGACTCATCAACGCAGACAACTTGATGAGGAGTAAAGTCTGCAAAACGCTGGTTGAAGTGGTTTATGAGGGGCCAAATTTTGTAGAGCCGATCCAGGGTCTCCACGAGGATGACAGATTTCATTGTCATTGAAGTGCATGAACCGCAAAATCTGCTCGTATTGTGCCCTGGCCATAGAAGCAGAGAACACGGGCATATTGTGAATTGGGTCAGTGGACCAATATGACCGCAACTCACTCTTTTTGGTTATGCCCATGAGGAGGGAAAGGCCCAGAAATATCTTAAATTCAGAGACCGTAATTGGTCTCCAATCTCTGGCAAGGGAGGACTGGGGATTAGCGGCGATGTGTTGACCAGCGTATAAATTGCTTTGGTCCACAATAGATCTATAGAGATCTTCGGTGAAAAACAGCGAATAAAAATCCAGTGCCGTAAAATCAACTGTTTCCACCTGAATTCCGGGTTGGCCAGTGAATGGGGGAAGTACGGGTGCTGCAGAAGTGGTGGGTTCCCAATTCGGATTGGAGAATGCAGCAGGAAGGGCACTATGGGCACGATGGGCCTGTGTTCGTCTTCTTGGTGGCAGCAGGACACTACTAGTGCTTGCCACCTCGCCAGCTTGAACTGCACTTATGGGACGCGCCACGTCACCACGTGATACTGCAGTGCTGGATGTACGACCAGGGTGTTCTAGGCCACTGGTACTTGCCAGTTCACCAGAAGGAATAGCGGCGCTAGTACTTCTCTGCTCCATACGAGGGACCTGCGGTTCTTGCACTTCAAGGACAGAAGAAGATTGGGGTCTGGTACGCCTGACCTTATCAGGGACCACAACTCCATCGTCAGAGCTATCTGTCATGGAGCCGCTGTCCTCTACAGGATCGTATTCTGAGCCTGAATCTGACAGATGAGTGACTTCCTCTTCACTATCTGTCATGCTCAGAAACGTGTAGGACTCTTCACTAGTGTACCTTCGATTTGCCATTTTTGGCTCTAAATTTAGGGGTACACTAGTGAGACTCACAGGCAAAAAAGCTCCTGACTGTTAGCGACTGATTCAAAATGCTACCAAAAAACTGTTAGTGATCGCAAGGATCAGGCCTGACTCTGCAAACGCTGCAGTTATGTGTGCTTAGTGTTTTGTAAGTGTCAGTGATTGATCGATACTGCACTTGGGTGGGCTGGGCAGGGCTGGGCCGAGGGGAAAAATGCAGGTGCTAGCAGGTATTTGGGCTGATCTCGCTAACACTGTGTTTATGGGAACCCTAAACTGCTGGGGATGCTAGTATAGATCTGATCGGATCAGATATCGATCCGTTCAGATACTATAGCACTAAGGGAGGTGTATGCTGCGTGCGTGGGTGTTAGCGGTACTGGCGCTAAACTGACACTGCCTGGGGCATCGCAGACCTTATCTGACCCTAAAAACTTAACTTATATCACCGCCGGGCAATTAGGGGTTAAACCTTTATAAGGTAATAAACGGCGGGTGCCCTAAAACTATAATAAACTATAAAAAACAAACTAACCAGCGTCACCCATAACACTTATACGGTGATCACTGGTGAAAGGGTTAACTATGGGGCAATCAGGGGGTTAAAACCATTAGTAGGTAGTATATGGGGGTCCCTGTCACTATAAAACACTGACAGCGAACCTATATACTTACCTCCCTAACTAGCGTCACCAGTGACACTAATACAGTGATCAGAAAAATGATTGCTTAGTGACACTGGTGACGGGGGGTGATCAAGGGGTTAACCTTTATTAGGGGGAGTTAGGGGGGTACCCTGGACCTAAAAGGGGGTAACCCAGACCTAAAGGGGGCTAACCCTAACTGCCCTAACACTTATAACTGTCACAAACTGACACCAATGCAGAAAAAAAAAAAACTATTGGTGTCAGTGTGACAGGGGGTATGGGGGCGGGGTGATTGGGGGGTGATGGGGGGTGAAAAGTGTGCCTAGTGTGTTCTACTGTAAGTGTAGTGTTGGTGTAACTCACGTTGATGTCTTCTCTCCTCGGCGCCGGAACGAAAAGACCGGCTCGAGGAGGGATGACATCACTTCCTCTGCCTCTGTTTACATTACAGTAGTAGAGGAAGGATTTCATTCACCGGGAGCGATCGCGAGGGGGTGGCCACGAATGGATGGCCTCCCCCTCACCTCTGATCGCCCGCGAACAAATGCCGGCCGCCTCGGGCACAGGTACGTGATTCTGCCTGCCCGTGCCATTCTGCCGACGTACATTGGCGTGAGGCAGTCGGCAAGTGCTTAAAAGTGTTATTATCCACATTAAAAAATAATTTGTTAAAGCGGTTGTATAGTCAATTTTTTAACTTTTTCCTACAGATAAGCCTATAATAAGGCTTACCTGTAGGTAAAAAAATATCTCCTAAACCTGTACGGTTTAGGAGACAATCCCCTTGCTATGAGCCGCTGACTGCAGCGGCGCATGCGCACAGGGGATTCTCGGCTGAAGGCCCGGCAAATGCCGGACCTTGCCAGGAAAGAAATCTCCCGCAGAGCTGGAGCCGCGATACCCGGAAGACACGCCGAGGCAACATGTCAGCTACCTCGGCGTGGACCAGGTAAGATACCGACGCCTCGTTCTAAGGTAAGTATTTCATAATGAGCAAGTATGCGGTGCATACTAGCTCATTATGCCTTTTGCCTTACAGGGGTAAAAAAGAAAAAGTGTCAGCGGGTATACAACCGCTTTAATAACATCAGATCCAGAGTAGATGGCCAAAAATCATTTACAGTGTCTTCAAAAAGTATTCATACCCTTTACATTTTCCACATTTTGTCATGTTACAACCAAAAACGTAAGCAAAAACGTAGCAAGTTTCGCTTCAATTACAGCTGCAAGTTTTTTGGGGATGTCTCTACCAGCTTTGCACATCTAGAGAGTGACATTTTTGCCCATTCTTCTTTGCAAAATAGTTCAAGCTCTGTCAGATTGCACGGAGAGTGTCTGTGAACAGCAATTTTTAAGCCTTGCCACAGATTCTCAATTGTATTTAGGTCTGGACTTTGACTGGGACATTCTACCACATGAATATGCTTTGATCTAAACTATTCATACCTAACAGATGCATCTGGATATTAAGGAAAAGCAGTAGTGTTTTTGGATCGGTTTCCGTTTTTATTTTTCTTTATGACCATTTTGGTTTCATTTTTCGTTTAAGAAGATCTTGGTGGCTGTGTTCCCCTCCTCTGGACAAGAGACAGCTGGGGAAATGGAGCCCATTCCATATCACGCTTCACATAGGCCACGTTTCATACTCAGATCGCGTCTGTGAAGAATGGAGGGCTTCATATTCACCCTACAACTTCCCAAGAGGAACCAAGAACTCAGCCATAGTTATAGATAATCATACTATTATTACAAACATTCCTTAAACAGCAGAACCTAATTGCTTAACAAGGTGGCAAAAATGAGCCTATAGATGACTGATTATTGTCATTAAGTTCTTTTTCTTTAATTATTGTTCAATTAGTTTTGTAGTGCAGATTAGACCTTTCAGCACACTAAATGAGAGTTTTAGGCCGTAGTCTGGCCAGGCTTGGTTCACCCACTGTTGAATAAAACCTAATTTCCACGGACTGTATAAACACCTACGTTACTTGTGGATAGGTGTTTGTTCTCAAGGGGTCCCCCTCGCTGGGCTTCTTCCCCAACCCCACAGTAATGTGCGCGGTGGGCAACGGTTGTGTCCATCAGCCAACACTAAATTTGATCTTCCAGGACGTACTATTTTGTTCAAGGAAGAAGTTCCTATATCCCCTCCACTCTTACTTCTTTACTCTAACTCCTTACTTCTCTTCCTATTTTAACTGGGATATCTATTTTATATACATATACCTGTATTGAGTGATAAAATCCTCAGATAACAGTCGTGTGTCTGTTATCCACATACTTCTCATTTATTGGTATATAATTTTGCACTATCTATTTTTTATTATTGTAATTAATTTTAGTTAATTTAATCTCTTTAATTTAATTTCATTTAATTTAATTTTTTTTTTCTTCCCCCTTTTTTTGTATTTTCCACCAAGCAGGGCATAAGGGAGTGTTGGAGCATCTCTCTCTGATTACCTACCATGGCTTACTCAGGTTTAGGACGCAACCCTACAATCATCTCACACAACGTGAGGGGTATGAACATCCCTGAGAAGAGATCCTCCTCCTCTCCTCAGAGAACTGAAAAAAGATAGGCCCAACTTTGTTTTCCTCCAGGAAACACATTTCAAAACGAACCATATACCAAGATTAACTGATAGCTACTTCACAGAGGCACACCATGCCACGAACAATACCTCTAAATCCAAAGGGGTCTCAATTTTAATCAGTAAAGACGCAAAATTTGAATTAACAGATAAATTAGTAGATCCTGAAGGAAGATTTATCTTCCTGAAAGGGTCATGTCATGGAACTACCATAACTCTGGCCAACGTATACTTCCCAAATTCAGGACAAATCTCATTCTGCCAGAAAATGATCACAGCGCTGACAAGTTTCCATACAGGGCACGTGATTCTGGGAGGGGACTTTAACGTCCCTCTCAATCCCTCTGAAGATACCTCCTCAGGGAAAACATATCTCACATACAAAATTCTCAAAAAAATTAAAAATCTGATACATTCTCTGTCACTGGTCGACACATGGCGATTTTTACACCCAGAGGATCGAGACTACACCTTTTATTCGATACCACATAATCGTCGTGCGAGAATAGACTTCTTATTTGTCTCACAAAGGGATCTTGACACATTAAGTGAGGCGAACATAGGCATACAGACCATTTCGGACCATGCCCCAGTAGCCATTACATTGAACATATTAGAACCCACTGTGAAATCCAACACATGGAGATTAAACTCTTCACTTTTAACAGACCCATCCTTATTACCAAAACTGACGTCATCATTAAGAGAATATTTCACACATAACATCACCCCAGCAGCAGATCCCTTAATGGTCTGGCAGGCACATAAATGCTATATCAGAGGGGAACTGATCCAAATGGGCACACGAAAGAAAAAAGAAACAGAGATAGAAATAACTAAACTGACTAACAAAATACGTGAATTGGAGACCCTGCATAAGCAATCACTCACTACTCAATCAGCGGCATTATTACTGGAAACAAGAAAGTCCCTCAAAGACATTCTGGAAACTAAATCTAGGAGATTTCTCTTCTTTAAAAAAAAGACTACTATGAACATGGGGACAAAACGGGGAAAATTCTAGCACGGTCACTAAGAGGTCAAATTTCCCAACACTCAATTTTAGGCATTCAAAATAAATCAGGTAAAACAGATAGAGCAACGGATAAAATTGCACAACATGTGACAGACCTGCAATCTACTATTACTGCTCTATTACAAGAACTAAAGCCAGAAATCCCTATTGAACGTTTAGAACTGGACAGAGTACACAGAGCCCTCACAGCCAAAAATAAAGATGGACCCCCACGTGATATAATCACAAAATTTCATTATTACAGAACGAAAGAACAAATACTAATTGCTGCAAGAGAAAAAAAGGAACTTAATTTTCAAGGACACAATTATCAAATTTTTGATGACCTATCCCAACTTACTATTACTAAAAGACGATCCATGAAACCCCAACTAATGGAACTGCAACGCCACAACATTATGTATCAATGGGGCTTCCCCTTTTCAGTCAGATTTAACTACCAAGGTACAATTTACAGAAGCAGATCAGCAGATGAAGTACAACAGACCCTTTTAAAATTAAATCTGACAGAACCCAGCAACTCTCCCACACGCAGAAGAATGGCATCATCTTCACCTTCAGGCAGCACCCAGAAAATTTCAGAACAAAATAGGAATCATCATCATTCTCACAAAAGAGGCCGTTATGCCACATCATCCATGGACCAAGAAGATTCAATGGACTGACATCCTAATTCCTGATATCTCTTCATTTATTATACTAAGAGATGGTTCTCTATAAAAAACCTGTATTTATATCTGAATGTAACTGCATTCTGATAGTCACACACTGTGTGGGATCATGTTACATTCCAGTTATATTTCTTATTACTTTTGATTCATATAGCCTTAGAATATATAAGTGAAATAAGGAAATTCTTGTTCAGTTATATATTATCAGGTAATAACAATAGATTTATTACTTTTTAGGACAAATATGTTCAATAATCCAGAAGTAATGGAAGCTTTTTCTTTATTTTCTTAAAACAAATATATTATTACCTAACTAGTTCCTAGAATTATGTTTTTGTTTATTCTAATCTGAAGCAATACAACCTCAATTTTATGAGTTAACATATCTAAACAGTTACATATGAATAAAATATGTAATTGTTTACTCTAAAAGGGTTAAAATCCCAAAATAATTCAAACTATCTTCATCAATACCAAAGTAATTAACAGTACCTTTCTAACTGAATTATTTAGCCTAGGGCAAGACTAACCATATACAACCACCCTGGAATAAATAATTTCAACAGAAACTATATTCTGCACTCCAATTAATGAAACATCATTTTGATGTCTTTTGACATAGCACTTCTCTCCTGTAAGCGGAAGATCCGTGTACCCCCATTAGCCCTCCTCATTCTCCCAACCATATTATGTGGGAGTGTGACGAAGGCACTTATTCCCCTGAGAGAGATATTTATTCTCTTTCACGGGTAAATTGTGATTACTTGCAAAAAATAATTTTTTTTTTTTTTTTTTTTTCAAAATATTTTATTGATTTTTTGCAGTGAAATACATAGTACAATTGATAAATTGTACGTCGTGCAACGACGCAATGTAAAAAAAAAAATTTTTGAAGTATAACAAAGAATTTGCAAACAGAAGTTATACATAACATTCAAGGAGTAGGATTCTCGTGTAAATGAAGTAATGCGGACGCAGCCGCTTTGATTGTATGGTTTAGATAACAGAGGTAACTAGTTACGATCGTCAGAATATGCACATAAACGATACCATTCCCTAGGATATGTTCCCACGGAGCGGTCAAGCTACAATCTAAATTCCTATAGTAAGCTATTCATTTACAGAAAAAAATGTATTTATTTTATTTTATTTTATAAATCTTCACAGCACGGTTAGTAGAGTAAGGAAGTTGGAATAGAATGTTCTGGAATCATATCTTAAGTTAGGTATAGATGATGGTTTGTACTTAAGAAGTGATATGATAGGGGTGGGTCGTGGATAGGAAATAGGAGAGATGAACTATGGGGGGGAGGGGGGGTGGAATGAGGGTTGGGGGGGAGAACAGGGAGTTGTTGGTGGCCTGCCACAGCCCAATATAGTCCTTCAGACTATGTAATGTTTGTATTCTGCTGTTGTAGTATAGTGTATCCAACATGACCAAGTTCTGGTGAAATTAGCTTGTGTGTCGTTTGACTGATGGATGAGATCTTCCATTACTTTCGTTTGATTAATGCGTTGGAACCATTCTTTTATGGTAGGCGGTTCTGAGGAGCGCCATTTGGGGGGTATACACATTCTTGCTGCGTTCACCAGATGCATGGTCAAGGAGCGGTGGTAAGATGGAATGCGTGGTGAAGAGTGATGTAATAAAAACATAGAGGGATCAAGCTCCAGGGAGTATGTGGTGATTTGTGTGATCAATGCCTGGACTTCCTTCCAGAAGGGTTGGATTTTGGTGCAGGACCACCAGATATGGAGAAATGAGCCTGTTTCCGAGTCACATCTCCAGCAAGTCTGGGGGATTTGTGGTTTAATACGGTGTAGCAGAACTGGGGTCCTATACCATCTGGAAAATATTTTATAGGCGTTTTCTTGGACTTGCACGTTCATCGAACCCTTGTGGATCAGGGAGGCAATGTTTGACCACTCTTGATCACTCAAGTTTCTGGATATGTCTTGTTCCCACTGTCTGATGTTCCAGTGTTTGTTAGGGGTTTGGTCGTTAAATAAGAGGTTATATGTTTGCGAAATGAGATGTGAAAGAGGGTTATCACTTAAGCAGAGATTTTCAAATGGGGTCGTGGGTCTAGACCAGTCTGGAATAGGTTTGGGTTTGATAAGAAAGTTTCTGATTTGGATGTACGTCCAAAAGGGAAAGGTGGCTGTCTTGGGATGTGAGGTCAGTTCGGTAAATGAGAGGAGGCGATGTCCGACGTAAAAATGTTTGGCTCTAACAGTTTGATTGGGCCAATGGTCGATTAAGAAGGAAGGGTGCATTCCTGGAGTGAATTCGGGGTTCAATCGTAAAGGTGTCATCGGGCCTTTAACTGAGGAGATTTTATTGGTACTACATGCAGTGCGAAATGAGAGCAGTGTAGGATGAATGAGTGGATGTTGAGCATATTCAGGGGGTAAAAAGGAGGGGTCTATCCAGGGGAGGTGTTGGATGGGCACCGTCGATAGTGACTGTTCAAGGTGAATCCAGTCCTTTTGTCCGGTGTGTACGTTCCAATCAATGATCCTGGCTAGGTGGCACGCTTGTTGGTATTTACGTATGTCTGGAAGGCCTATGCCTCCCAAGAGTTTGGGTGCTGTGAGTTTCGAGAAGCTAAGTCTTGGGTGTAGTTTGCCCCATATAAAGGCTGTGCAAGCAGTCCGTAATGTAGAGAAGAATGTGGGTGGTAGTTTAATTGGAATAGTTTGTAAAAGATATAGGATTCTGGGTAAGATATTCATCTTTACTATAGCGGCTCTGCCGAACCAGGAGAACTGTCCCGAGGGCCATTTGTTTAGGTCTGTTTGTATTGATCGGAGGAGAGTGGCGTAGTTTAGAGCTAGTGAGGAAGGTAATTGGATGCCTAAGTATGGGATCGCTTGTTTATTCCAAGTGAAAGGAAAGTTAGATTGGCATTGTTGACAGATTTCTGTGGGTAGGGAGATATTCAGGGCAGTCGATTTTGAAAAATTGATTTGTAGATTTGAGAGGGTATTGAAAGTTCGGAAGTCTTTAAGTAAGTTTGGAATGGAGGTGAGGGGGTCTGTGAGGAACAGGAGAATGTCGTCCGCAAATGCGGCTAATTTATACGTATGGTGTTTTATTTGGATACCTTTAATGTCTGGGTTGTCTCTAAGACGTCTAAGGAGAGGTTCCAGTGATAGAATGAAAATTAAGGGGGAAAGTGGGCAGCCCTGGCGGGTTCCATTCGACACGGAGAAGGCATTCGACAGGCAGCCATTGACTTGGACTTTTGCAGTAGGACCAGAGTATAATGCTGAAATGTAATTTAACATAGTTTGTGGGAGTCCTATGGCTTTGAGGGTTTCACTCATGTAGTCCCAGGCCACTCTGTCAAATGCCTTCTCCGCGTCCAGGGAAAGCATAAATCCCTTATTCCCGGTGGACCCGAGCCAATGGTGTATGTTAATTGCTTTTAGGGTATTATCCCTCGCTTCCCTACCGGGGACAAAGCCCACCTGGTCAAGACCAACAAGATGGGGGATCAGGGGTAGAAGTCTGTTCGCCAGGGTTTTGGCGTACCATTTAAGATCGACGTTGAGTAATGAGATGGGCCTGTAGTTTGTGACTAAGGATTGGTCTTTGCCCGGTTTAGGAATGACTGCTATGTGGGCCGTTAGAAGGTCCCGTGGGGGGTCGACCGGATATGCGAAGGAATTGAAGGCTTTTAAAAAGGCAGGGGTAAGTATTTCGGAGAATGTATGATAATAGCCGGTAGTTAGGCCGTCAGGTCCAGGGCTTTTACCCTTTTTCATTTGTTTGAGGGCATTGTCAACTTCCGTACGTGTAAGTGGGGCGTTTAGGTCTTGTGCTATGGATTCCGATATGGGGGTTGGGCTGTATCGTTTTAAGAAATTAGATATTAGTTGGGATCGAGTGGTGCCATCTGTGGGTGGAGGGGGGGTGTCTAAGTTGTATAGTTTACTATAATATTGTACAAATTGTTGTGCAATGTCGGGAGTTTTGTTAAGTTTGTGTCCTGATGCGTCGGTGATGTAGTGTATGGTATTATTGGATTTGGAAGCTTGTAGTGCTCTGGCCAACATTTTGCTTGCTTTGTTACCAAATTCATAGTATTTCTTTTTGGAGAGTATGTATTTGCGTTGTATCTGTTTATCTAATAGGTCTAGGAGATCTGTCCTAGCCTGAATTAAATCTTTCAGGGCAGTAAGTGCTTGGGATCGTTTGTGTAATCCTTCAAGATGACGAATTTTTTCGATCAATTCTGAGTGTGTCTTTCTTTTTTCTTTGTTTCTTTTGGCCGCTGCTGCGAGGAAGGTGCCCCTTATTACGCTTTTATGAGCTTCCCAATTGTTAATTGGGGAGGTGTCATCTGGGTTGTTTTCTAGGAAGAAGTGTTTTATAGTGGCTTCTGCGTCGGCTGCGATAGAGGGGTCAGTGAGTAAGGAGGGATCTAACCTCCAAATTCTTGAGCGTGATGTGGTGTCAGGAAATTGTATTGACATGGAGATAGGGTTGTGGTCTGAGATAGTCATGGGTTCGATAGAGGCTTTATGTAATAGAGGCAGATCAGTTTGGGTCAAGAAAAGGTAGTCAATTCTAGAATATCTAAGGTGTGGCGCTGAATAAAAGGTGTAATCCCTAGTGTCGGGATTTAGGGTGCGCCATGTGTCGTGAAGTAATAAATTTTTTAGTAGGGTTTTTATATTCTTCAAGGCTTTGTAAGGGATTGTTGTAGTTCCTGTGGATGTGTCTTGAATGGGGTTTAGGGGTACATTAAAATCCCCGCCCAGGATGAGAGTTCCTTTTTGGAATGATGTTAGCTTTGTGTTGACTGATCTGAAAAATGGTACCTGATTCTTGTTTGGAGCGTATATGTTCGCCAGTGTCATAGTTTTATTTTGAATCGTGCCTTTTAGGAAGAGGTATCTACCATCTGGATCGATGAGAGAGTCAGTGATGCTGAAGGGACAGTGTTTTGCAATGAGGATCGATACCCCTTTTGTTTTATGTAGGGGGTTGGTAGCATGTATTGCGGTTGGGAAATGGGCGTTGAAAAGTTTAGGGGTGTTATCAGAGCGAAAATGCGTTTCCTGTAGCATTATGATGCTGGCGTTAAGTCTGTGCATGATGAGTAGAAGCTTAGACCTCTTTTCAGGGGTGTTGAGTCCCTTCACATTGAGGGATACAATTTTGAGTAAGGGTTTCTGTGTGTTGTTAGCTTTAGGAACCATGGTTAATTTGTAGGTATTTGTGTAGTGGTGTGACTTGGGCTGTGGCAGGTCGTGGGGTAGGGTATAAAGGGGGTATCAAGTTGGGTCAGTGAAATGGGGGGAGGGGTGTCTAGAGGGGAATGGAAGGGTTAGAGGGACCGGCTCTATGTGGTAGTCCGATCACCTACTTCGGTGTTCGGTACCACAGAAAATGTATATGCCGGAAAAATTTAGTGGTGGTAGTTTGGTGTTGAAGTGTATGGATCAGATAAGTAAAGGGTAACCACTATGTGGGGGTGGTACTGTACTTGAGAGAGAATAGAGTATGTGTGGTAAGGGTAATAGATATGAATGACCAATAAGGTCCGTCCCACCAACAGCCTTCGAAAGGAGTGTTGGGGGTATTGATGTGGTAGTATGTTGAAGGATTTAAGTGTGAGCGGGGTGGATTGGGAGGTTTTCATAAGGTATCAGAGTCAGTATTGAAGTATTGGCAACGGCTTGATTTTCCCGCTTGGCCAGGTTCACAGGATTCGTTTGTTTTGGGGAGGTGTGATGTATAGATTGACTGATGGTCTGATTATCTGTGAGAGCTATTGAAGAGCATCTCGGGAAGTTTATACCAAAAGAGGACTCCGTGCTATATCTGTCTATAAGGGTTATATAGGTAGTTACATTCAAGGAAATGGTATATCAGTAACACAGTAGCTGCATCTCTTATGTTCTATGAAAGGTCTTATGAGGCAAACTTTCTACAACAACTTGAACAATAAAGAAAGGGGTGTTAACCAGAACAAAATAATAACTGTTGTAACTAAGCGTCGTATACACTGTGGAGTACTTCAGTGGTTGTGCTCCAAGGTCTTGTTAGGGAATATAGACTTATTCCACGTGAGTGTTCCGGGGGACGACTATATTGGCAACTTTCGTTTCCATTGTGCGATTTGGTAATGTAGTCTGTGCACGGTTGGATGTGGTAAGGCCGTCGTGTTTATCAGCCCTTGTGTTGTGAGTAGATGTGATCGGGGTGTGGGTGTGTCATAGCCTATATTTCACTGTGCTCGACCCCTCATTTAGGGATTAGTGTTGCGGGCATTGTGTGGGTGTAATAGAGCGTGTACTTCGTATGTCTCGATAGCTCATAAAGGTATTCCTGATGTGGTATGTAGGTGTGCGTTGGAGAGCCCCCATGAGTTGTTTCCCTCGTATCTGGGGAGGCGTTACGAGGTGAACAATGGGGCTATGTATGAGAGCAACTATGCCTGTATCCTCGATTGTTGGAGAGAGTCTATGTGGTGAGTATACGGACAGGCCATCACGTGGTCACAGCTGTTTATTTCTTGATAACCTATGTGTGGTAATGTGGTGTGAGTCTTGCGGGGGCAGAGTAGTGTGATGTATGTGTTATCACTAAAGTGTGGTGGAAGTACACATGCTGCTAGAAGCTTTGGGTAATTTGGTTCTAATTGTTAACACAGTGGTAAAACCAATATCTGTGAGCACTGAATTAGTTGTTGGGTTGTGTTTGGTGTCCGGGCTTGGGTGAGTAACAGTGTGCGTTGCATTGTATGACATAGAGTAAACATAGAGCACAAATATTACCAATAGCATCGGGGTGTATCAAGGACACATGAGAATGACATCGGCGTTGATCAGGGGAAGTCGTCTTCTTCGGTGCCTCGTTTAGGGAGGTTTAGTGATGAGTTGCGAGAGCCTCTGGTCGGCGGTGTAGGAAAGTCGATCAACCGCGCAGTAGTGGGGTAAACTTTGCAGGGCAGAGTATATCTGGTCTGTCTCATGGTGTCGTTCCAAGATCTGTGAAGAGAGAAGGCACGTTGGGAAAGACAGAGCGATCCGGGAGCCAATCGGTGTGGTCGTGGTTACTGGAGAGGTCCATCAAAGGAGCAGAATGTCCAGTGTTGTCTGCGGAGTGTTGCAGAAGGGGAGTCAGTATGGAGAGATGAAGTTCGTCTGAAGTGGAGGGTACATGCAGGTGAGATCTGGGTAAGAAGGCAGCTGCGGTGTCTCCGTGATTACTGAGAAGCGTAGTTGTCAGCGGTCACGTCGTGCTCTGCGGAGAAGGGGAGCTGAGACGGGGCTGGATGGTTGATGCTGTGTTCCAGGAGGAGGGCCGGACCTGTTGAATGACGGTGAGCGTCTCCTGCGGAAGCTGGAGTTGTGCGCGTCCATCGGTTCTTCCATTGGATGACTGCCAGCGGGGGATTGTGTGGCGAATTCAGCGTACCAGTTCGGGACTGGTGTATATGGTATGTCCAGTGTTCAGCAGAAGTTGTGTAGGTCCTCCGGAACCCTTAGAAGGGCTGAGCGGCCCTGAGAAGAGGCGGAGAGGCCGAAGGGAAACTTCCAACGGTACCTGATTCCCCTTGTTCTCAAGACATCCAGCAGGGGGCGCAGGTCTTTGCGGTTACGTAGCGTGATAGCTGAGAGGTCCTGATAGATATGGACGGGGCCGCCATTATATTCCAGAGTAGATTTTTCGCGGGCTTTGTGAAGGATCTCCTCCTTAATGGAGAAGTCGTTCACAAAGCAAATAATGTCCCGAGGGGGGTCAGTATCCCTGCCTTTGGGGCGAAGCGCTCT
This sequence comes from Lithobates clamitans, assembly GCA_037952925.1. NCBI lineage: Eukaryota > Metazoa > Chordata > Amphibia > Anura > Ranidae > Lithobates > Lithobates clamitans. The sequence goes on along the minus strand of JBBGZY010000008.1, from coordinate 9,433,861 downwards.
GTGGATACGATCCATAGTGATCGGTGTTTGTTCCGCTCGGTTTAATAAGTGATTAAAGAGGCCTGTCACTACCTGGGAGACGTCAGCTTGTTCTACGGATTCGGGTATCCCCCTTATCCTCAGGTTGTGTCTGCGACCGCGATTGTCGAGATCTTCAACGTGGCGCTGAAGATCTCTCAACTGCAGGGTATGGATGTCGGTTTTGTACTGGACCTTCGTCACTGCCGTTTGTTGCCGTGCTGCGTTGTCCTCCACGCGCTGTATGCGGCCTGTGATGGCCTGTAATTCGTGTCGTAGCTCAGTAATGGCAGAGAACAGCGCGTCTTTAATGTCCGTCGCCACCGCTTGAAGGTCTTGCAGGCTAGGTTGGCGTTGAGATGGCAGGATCGGTGGCTGTGGGCTGCTGCTGGTGTCGGTGGGGGTAAGGATGATCTCAGCTTGGGATTGTGAGGAGGAAGAGGCAGGCAGGGAGGTCGCCATTGTAGGACGCTGTGTCCGGAAGCTCTCCGGTATCGTGTGGCTCACACGGTTGGCGAATTCTCTCGGGGAGCGGGATCTGCTGTGTGATGATCCACGGGATGAAGTGCCCATTATCGGGGGGTAGATGGAAGCTGTAAACCCCAGTAGCGGTAGATTTTAGGCTGTGGTGAGAGGGAGCTAAGTGATCAAGCTGCCATCTTCTCTCAAGGCAAGCCCAAAAAAAAAATAATTTATACAATATATCATCTAATCTCATATGTTTTTTGTTTACTCTTTACTCCAGAATTCACTGGTTTCTTTTCTATCTATTCATCTCTTCAGTCCACACAGGTTGATCTGCGCAGTCAGCTCTGCATAACAAAAAGTAAGTCAAAACTATTTGATCTGTTGCCATGGCACCACTGAATATACTTTCCCTGAATGTTCAGGGAATAAATGTCCCTCAAAAAAGGACCAAAGCCTTCCGTACTTTCCATAACAAGAAGGCTCACATAGTATGCCTCCAAGAAACACACTTCACCAAAGATTCTACTCCAAAATATATTTCTCCTTTTTATCAACAAATTTACACGGCTTCTGCCTCTACCAAGCAAAGGGGAACTCTAATTGCATTTCACCGATCCACACCATTCACCTTATCATCAGAAATTAAAGACCCAGAAGGTAGATACCTGATACTCATGGGTTATATAATGGATACAGCAATCACGGTGATTTCCTACTACGCTCCTAACAAACAACCTACACCATTCCTCTCACATATATTACAAGTGATTAATACACACAAAATAGGAAAAGTGATAATGTGTGGGGATTCGAACCAGGTCCTCCTCCCATTTCTAGATAAATCACCTTTTACACCATCCAAAATAACCTCTAGATTACCTTTTTCTCAACTTCTTTCCAAATACAATCTGGTAGATTTGTGGAGAGAAAGTAACCCAATGAAAAAGAAATTCACTTATTTCTCACACCCTCATCAAACCTTCACCAGAATAGATCATATTTTTCTAACAATAGGAATGATACCAGAAATTATTGCATCAGATATAATTCCGATTCCGTGGTCTGACCATAATGCAGTATACACTACTATAGCCTCAGCCATACCAAAAGCGCATGACCCAACATGGTACTTACCGGACATAATGCTCAAACACCCACTACATCAGATGGCCATTGAACAAGCTTTAAAGGAATACATATCAATTAATAATACAACAGACATCTCCCCAATAACACTGCGGGAAGCTCATAAGCCTGTCTTGTGTGGTACAATACAAAGACAAATGGTACTATTTAAACGGGAACGCAAAAATCTAGCAAAAAAACTAGAACTCAATTTTAATGCAGCCTACATATCATTTCAAGATAATCCATCTCAGAGTACAAAATCTCATCTGGAAAAATCTAGATTGGAATACGATCTATTTCTCACTGAGTCAGTTGATAAATCCCTCAAACGCTCCAAACACAATTTCTACATGAATACAAACAAACCAGGTACATATTTGGCACGGGCATTAAATTCAACTAACAAATCTTTCAAACCAATACATTTGAAATTATCAAAAAATGTTTACACTTGTAATCCAGTTAAAATAGTCCATAAATTTCACTCACATCTCACAATTTTATACAAGACAAACAATGAATTTAATCCTACAGAGGCTGAATCCTTCTTCTCAAAAATAACCTTACCTGAGTTATCTCAGAATCAAAAAAGCAGTTTGGATGAGCCTATAACTATAGATGAAGTTGCTAACGCCATAAAAGACCTAAAACTTAACAAAAGACCTGGCCCAGACGGCTACTTGGCTTTATACTATAAAACATTCTCAGAAATACTCTCTCCCATTCTCACTGAAACTTTTAACAAACTTCTAGATGGACATTCTTTTCGGCAAGAAACACTAATGGCAATTGTTTGTATGATCCCAAAACCCCTTTCTGATGAAACTTCCTGTGTGAATTATCGGCCTATCTCTCTGTTAAACCTCGATATTAAATTATTAGCAAAAATAATAGCAAAACGCCTCAATAGCATTATAGGAAAATTAATACATAGAGATCAAGTAGGCTTCATGCCAAATAAACAGGCAGGCGATAATATACGCAGGGCAGTGTTATTGGCACATATTGCTAAAAAACGGAAAATCCCTTTATGTTTTCTATCTCTCGATATTAAGAGGGCATTTGACACAGTATCCTGGCAATATATGCAATATTCATTACAAAAATGGGGTTTTGGACCCCACTTTTTAACATGGATCAAAGCATTATATAATAAACCCAAAGCCTATATAAAATATGCTGGATACAAATCTGAAGCCTTTAATATCGAAAGAGGTACCCGACAGGGTTGCCCATTATCTCCCTTATTATTTGCCCTTATACTCGAACCCATGGCCCAATACATCAGAACAAACCAAACTATAACTGGCATTGAAGTAGGAGGTATTACACACAAATTATGTATATTTACAGACGATATATTATTTTTTCTATCATCATCACAGGTCTCTGGTCCTAACTTAATACCAGCTCTTGATGGATTTGCAGCCCTATCCGGCCTTATGATTAATCCTAAGAAATGCCTAGTGCTTAATATTTCACTCACAAACATGGAATTGATCCCGGCTAGGGCTGCACTCCCATTCACATGGGCAGAAAAATCAATCCCATATCTTGGAATTCATTTAACAGCATCTCATTCTGACTTATTCTCAACCAATTATCCTCCTGTATTAAGACAGATCACAAATCTAATAAAACAATGGTCGCAACTTCCTTTATCCTGGATAGGGAAGATTAATGCAATCAAAATGACTATTCTACCCAAATTGCTTTATCTATTCAGAGTCCTCCCTACTCCAATTCCTTCCTATTTTTTGAGAATAGTACAAAAAAGAGCAACTTCGTTTATATGGGGCTCTTCTAAACCACGTATACCTATACACACACTACATCTTCCCAAAAATAAAGGAGGCCTGGGATACCCTAATTTTACTAACTACTACAGAGCAGCACATTTGGCCAGTCTGTCCAAATACCATGCAAAACAGGAAATCCCATTATGGGTATTTATAGAGGCTTCAGAAAACGACCCTCTATTAATATCAAATTTATTATGGCTTGATCCTAAAGACCACTTTAAAATTCATAATCCCATAACTAAACACTTCTTATCTCTCTGGGATAAACTAAAAACCAAATATCAGTTACAATCTCCACACAATCCTCTCCTTTCTTTTATCAGAAATCCGGCCTTTTACCCGGCATGGATCTACCCAAATTCTTTTAAAGCTTGGACAACATCAGGCATTCAGACACTAAATGACTTCATAGCATCTAAATCATTCCTTTCATTCCCATCGCTTAGAGAAAAATATGATCTACCAAACTCTGAGATATTTAGATATCTCCAAATCAAAAATTTCTATACACCATTCCTACAGGGGGATACACCATTATCCCAATTATCCATTTTTGAATCAATCTGTACAAAAGATCCATTTGCTAAAGGTACAATTTCATCACTTTATAATCAATTATATGGAGTAGCAAATCTTAATAGACCCTCTTACGTTCAGAGGTGGGAGGAGTACCTGGGACGAACTTTAGAAGACACGGACTGGTCTAACATATGGCTCACATCTAAGTCATCTTCACCCAACATCTTAGCACTGGAGACAAATTATAAAGTCCTAACTCGCTGGTACCTTGTACCCGCTAGAGTGGCAAAATATTCACCTAATACCTCAGCTCTTTGTTTTCGAGGATGCCCAGAAATAGGCACATATTTACACATATGGTGGACGTGCCCAGTAATCCAAACCTTCTGGAAGGAAGTCTTCGTGATTGCATCTAAAATATTTAAAAAAATAATACAACCAGATCCATATTTAACTTTACTTAATCTAAAACTGGAATGGTTAACACTCTCTCAATTCAAACTTATGATCCAACTAATAACGGCTGCAAAACAAACAGTGGCCAAGGCATGGAAATCTCCTACATTGGTACTAGCATAAACAATTCACAGAATGAATAATACAATGTCTCATGCTAAGATGGTAGCCATCGATCAAAATCAAATTCCAAAATTTGAAAAACTTTGGCATCCTTGGATAAAACAACAGTTCCTGTCAAACTTCAATGACTCTGTCCTGTTGCCATGGTAACAGATTAAATGACTTACAGAGACACCCATTCTAAGGCTTCAAAGAGAACTAAAAAGAATAATAAACTGACGAGCGGGACAACCTTGTGGACCATACCTCTACCTTTCAACCCTTTTTCTTCTTTCTCTTTCCTTTTCTCCACCTTACGATTAAAGCTCATTATCAGAATTTATTTGACCTATATACACTCTACTTGTAAACAATATGTATAGTAGGTATAAATCATTTAAATACCTAAAAAAGTAACTATGGAAATGATATATATCTTTAATTTAGGTTTACGTGAACCCAATGTTTAATATTTGAAATTTCATGATATTTACCTATATAAACCCTACTGTAAAACAATGAGCTTACTTTATAGATCCTTGTAAACTTACTTTATGTATCTTTATAACATTGTATACTCAATAAACTTCTTTTGACAAGGAAAAAGATCTACAAAACTGGCACACTTCATATTTTTCATGGTTCGGCAGGGCAGCCATATGTAAGATGACTGTTTTGCCAAAAATCCTATACTTATTACGCACTTTACCTATAAAGATTCCCCATAGTTTTTTCAAAAAGCTACACGCACTGCAAATGAAATTCATTTGGGCTCACAAACCGCCCCGCATTAAAGCCTCACTCCTTACCAGACCCAAAAATTTGGGGGGTTTGGGGATACCTGATTTTAAAAGTTATTACCATGCCACACATCTTGCCCGTATAATTGATTGGCATTGCCACTCAAAAAGTAAAGACTGGGTCACCATAGAAAACGACATATGCTCTATCCCACTTCAATTTCTACCTTGGGTTTCAAAACTGAAATATCCCCACACAGTGAAGACTCATCCACTTATAGGTACTTCCCTAGACATTTTCCACAGCCTAGCAAAGCAGCCTAAATTCTCTTCCCCGCTAAGCCCTCTTACACCGCTAAAAGATAACCCAGACTTTCCACCGGGTATGGGTAATCACCTTCTGACAACAACAGACACCAAAATGCCTATTCTGGCGTTGCAATGCTTCACAAACAATACAATAAAAGATCTCCCCCAATTTAGGAGAGATAACAAAACACCTCACTTACCTATGTGGACATACTTCCAGGTACGCAGTTTTGTCAATTCCGCTATCCGCAGGAATAATTTCCTAAGAGACCCCACTGAATTCGAACAGATATGTATGAAAGGGGAGATAGTGGAAAAATCTACTTCCCTTTCCTATGCTTTGCTACAGAATTTGAAGAGTGATGACATGGACAGGTTCAGAGAGAGATGGTCAAAGGAACTGAATATCCAGTTCACTGATAAACAATGGGAGGCAGCCTGTATTCTGTCCCATAAAGGTTCGATAAGCACACGAATGCAGGAAACGGCTTATAAGATCTTGACTCACTGGTATGCCACCCCTGATAAATTACATAAATGGTTCCCTCAGACTACCAAATTATGCTGGAGATGCAATAAGGCCAGAGGTACGTTGCTACACGTTTGGTGGCAATGTGACCTGATCCAAGTTTTCTGGGATGGGGTGAGGAAAGTTATTCAACAGATCACGGAGACCAAACTAAAATTGGATGCGGCATGTTGCTTGCTTCATGTAACAAATTTTTCATTTAAAAAATATAAAACATCTCTCTCTAAGCACCTGATTAATGCAGCCAACTCACTTATTCCACTTTACTGGAAATCCACATACACTCCTACACTAAAAGAATGGCTTCATAAAGTTGCATATATCTGCGAGATGGAAGATACAGCAGCACAATCATCTGAAATAATAGAGAAATATCATAAAACTTGGTCTCCGTGGTTTGTTTTCAAGTACTCACAGGCCTTTGAACAACTAATGAGATAAGCAGAGGGTCCGAACACATTCCTCTTGATCTGATGATTTACAAACTCCTGGATATATCCCTAGTGATTTGAAACATCATGTTGTTTTGCATATGGTAGAATTGTCCTAAATATTATAGATCAATCCAGCAGGTCCTCCCTAACAATGTAACCCAAGGCACCCTCCCCTATTATTTTCAATGTACCCATTTTTCTTTTTCTTTTTTTTTTTTTTTCTTCTCACATATTCTATCCTTCTCAATTATCTTCTGTACTTTTTCTCTTTTCACTCATCCCATTTCCCTTTTTAATAATAATTGGAGTACTTATTGGTAAAAATGGTAGATCATTTAGCGAGTTATCAAGCCTACAATAACGACAGGATTTGTATAGTGATATTATGACCACTTGCATGTCCTGCCTTTGACATCACCATGTGTCATAAATGGTAAATTGGTTTCATTATATGTTTGCCAATCATTATTAATATCCAAGACAACGTAACTGTACTCAATTGGATTGTTCACTGTATTGTACTTTATACCTTATTTTCAACTTATTCTATACAGATTTGTATGTATACAAGTTTAATGCTTTAATAAACTTTTATGTAAAAAAAAAAAAAAAAAACTGTACTACTTAAGTTAAAAACACCTTGGCAGCTAGGGATGAGCTTCGAGTTCGAGTCGAACTCATGTTCGATTCGAACATTGGCTGTTCGCAAGTTTGACGAACAGCGAACAATTTGGGGTGTTCGCGGCAAATTCGAATGCCGCAGAACACCCTTTAAAAGTCTACGGGAGGAATCAAAAGTGCTAATTTTAAAGGCTTATATGCAAGCTATTGTCATAAAAAGTGTTTGGGGACCTGGGTCCTGCCCCAGGGGACATGGATCAATGCAAAAAAAAGTTTTAAAAACGGATATTTTTTCAGAAGTGATTTTAATAATGCTTAAAGTCAAACAATAAAAGTGTAATATCCCTTTAAATTTCGTAGCTGGGGGGTGTCTATAGTATGCCTGTAAAGGGGCGCATGTTTCCTGTGTTTAGAACAGTCTGACAGCAAAATGACATTTTGAAGGAAAAAAAACATTTAAAACTACTTGCGGCTATTGCATTGCCGCTCCGACAATACACATAGAAGTTCATTGATAAAAACAGCATGGGAATTCCCCACAGGGGAACCCCGAACCAAAATTTAAAAAAAAATGACGTGGGGGTCAGCCTAAATTCCATACCAGGCCCTTCAGGTCTGGTATGGATATTAAGGGGAACCCAAGCCAAAATTTAAAAAAAAATGACGTGGGGGTCCCCCTAAATTCCATACCAGACCCTTCAGTTCTGGTATGGATTTTAAAGGGAACCCCGTGCCAAAAAAAAAAACAGCGTGGGGTCCCCCAAAAAATCCATACCAGACCCTTATCCGAGCACGCAACCTGGCAGGCCGCAGGAAAAGAGGGGGGGACGAGAGTGCGCCCCCCTCCTCCTGAGCTGTACCAGGCCACATGCCCTCAACATTGGGAGGGTGCTTTGGGGTATCCCCCCAAAACACCTTGTCCCCATGTTGACGAGGACAAGGGCCTCATCCCCACAACCCTGGCCGGGGGTTGTGGGGGTCTGCGGGCGGGGGGCTTATCGGAATCTGGAAGCCCCCTTTAACAAGACAGTTTTTGACAATTCCTTTATTTAAATGCTTCTTCTTTTTTCTATCTTCCTTCATCTTCTTCTTCTTCTGGTTCTTCCTCCGGCGTTCTCGTCCAGCATCTCCTCCGCGGCGTCTTCTATCTTCTTTTCCTTGGGCCACTCCGCACCCATGGCATGGGGGGAGGCTCCCGCTCTTCTCTTCATCTTCTTCTCTTATTCTTTTCTTCTCTTCTTCTCTTCTTCATTTTCTTCTCCGGGCCCCTCCGCATCCAAGAAGAGAAGAAGAGAAGAAGATGAAGAGAAGAGCGGGAGCCTCCCCCCAAGCCATGGGTGCGGAGCGGCCCGAGGAGAAGAAGATAGAAGACGCAGCGGAGGAGATGCTGGACGAGAACTCCGGAGGAAGAACCAGAAGAGCCAGAAGAACCAGAAGAAGAAGATGAAGGAAGATAGAAGAAAGAAGAAGCATTTAAATAAAGGAATTGTCAAAAACTGTCTCTTGTCATTTTTAACATTTTTGACAGTTTTTTAGTGAAATGGTAGGGGTAAGTACCCCCTTACCATTTCACACAGGGGGGAGGGCCGGGATCTGGGGGTCCCCTTGTTAAAGGGGGCTTCCAGATTCCGATAAGCCCCCCACCCGCAGACCCCCACAACCACCGGCCAGGGTTGTGGGGATGAGGCCCTTGTCCTCATCAACATGGGGACAAGGTGTTTTGGGGGCTACCCCAAAGCACCCTCCCAATGTTGAGGGCATGTGGCCTGGTACGGTTCAGGACGGGGGGCGCTCTCTCGTCCCTTCCCTCTTTTCCTGCGGCCTGCCATGTTGCGTGCTCGGATAAGGGTCTGGTATGGATTTTTGGGGGTACCCCACGCCGTTTTTTTTTTTTTGCGCGGGGTTCCCCTTAAAATCCGTACCAGCCCTGAAGGGTCTGGTATGAAATTTAGGGGGACCCCCACGTCATTTTTTTAAAAAAATTTGGTTCGGGGTTCCTCTGTGGGGAATTCCCATGCCGTTTTTATCAATGAACTTCTATGTGTATTGTCGGAGCGGCAATGCAATAGCCGCGAGTAGTTTTAAATGGGTTTTTTCCTTCGAAATGTCATTTTGCTGTCAGACTGTTCTAAACACAGGAAACATGTGCCCCTTTACAGGCATACTATAGACATCCCCCAGCTACAAAATTTAAAGGGATATTACACTTTTATTGTTTGACTTTAAGCATTATTAAAATCACTGCTCTTGAAAAAACGGCCCTTTTTTAAAAATTTTTTTTGCATTGATCCATGTCCTCTGGGGCAGGACCCAGGTCCCCAAACACTTTTTATGACAATAGCTTGCATATAAGCCTTTAAAATTAGCACTTTTGATTATTCATGTTCGTGTCCCATAGACTTTAACGGTGTTTGCGTGTTTGAACGAACCTTTTTCCTGTTCGCATGTTCTGGTGCGAACTGAACAGGGGGGTGTTCGGCTCATCCCTATTGGCAGCTTATGTTTGCCTTCTTTTTTCGCTTCTGGGTCCTCCTCCCTCCTCTGGACCCTCTTTTGGTCCAGGGCCTCTTTTTCTGCCCTGGGGGTCCTCGTGAAAACCCTGATTGTAACGAGGGTTAGAGTTAGGTTGTTGGTAACCATAAGGGGTCTGATTGTGCTCAGCCCTAGGGAATGGATACACTCCTTCTCTATGTTGATCACGAAGTGGAGAGTATCGATTGTAAGTGGATATAGGTGGATGACTATAGTGGGAGGGTGTAGGGTAATTAGTGTATTGATTATAAGATCTAACAGGGGACCTCTATGAGTAGAAGCCAACCATCTGGTGAGACTTCCCAACCCCAGAGGGGCCGACCTCAAAATGTCCACACCCCTAGGAACACACAAAGGGGGAGGGGACAGAATTTTAATAGAGGGAGAGGACGCAGAGGAAAAAATTCCCATCCGGATAATTATGATTATTATGAGAAGGACACTTCTTATCATAGGGGGTCCCCTGTTAGATCTTATAAACAATACACTAATTACCCTATACCCTCCCACTATAGTCATCCACCTACACCCACTTACAATCGATACTCTCCACTTCGTGATCAACATAGAGAAGGAGCGTATCCATTCCCTAGGGCTGAGCACAATCAGACCCCTTACGGTTACCAACAACCTAACTTTAACCCTCGTTACAATCAGGGTTTTCAGGAGGACCCCCAGGGCAGAAAAAGAGGCCCTGGACGAAAAGAGGGTCCAGAGGAGAGAGGAGGACCCAGAAGCGAAAAAAGAAGGCGAACATAAGCTGCCAAGGCATTTTTAACTTAAAGCGGGGGTTCACCCACACAGCCAAAAAAAAAAATATTAAAAGCCAGCAGGTACAAATACTGCAGCTGCTGACTTTTAATACATGGCCACTTACCTGTCCCAGGGTCCAGCGATGTCGGCAGGTGACGCCGAGAGCCGGCTCGGTTCTCGGCAGCTGCCGCCGCCATCCTAGGTGAGGGAATCAGGAAGTGAAGCATTGCGGCTTCACTTCCCGGTTCCCTACTGCGCATGCGCGAGTTGTGCTGCGCATCCCAAGTGGTCCCCGCTCTCTCCTGGGAGTTGTGTGTTCCCAGCAGACAGCGCGGTGGGGACGGGAAGAGGCACTGACTGCCATGGGAGTCTATGCCCGAAGTGGGTGCAAATACTTGTCTTAGACAGGTATCTGCACCCCCCTCCCCCCTGAAAGGTGCCAAATGTGACACCGGAGGGGGGGAGGGTTCCGAAAAGCGGAAGTTCCATTTTCGTGTGGAACTCCACTTTAAATAGTACAGTATTAACATAGGAAGAAAAATTGTTTTAGAATAGCGCCTTAAATTCGCCCCTCCACGAAAGTTAAATATGTTTGATACTTTTGTGGATGTTCACAAATATATTAGAAAAGTCAATATACAATGTTATATCACCTCCAACCCTATTAGGAACGTTGCAAGGGCAGTTACGTCAGGAACTGTCCATTCAGGGTTATCTAACCCTTCTCTTTTTGTACTTAAAGATCTAGCTAAATTACCACCCAAACGGACTTTTAACCCCTACCAGTGTCCGGTCTCAATTCCTTGTGTGATAACAAGGATTTGGTTATTCGCCCCGCCGACAAAGGTGGGGGCATAGTTCTTTTAAACAAAGCCGACTATATGGGGGAAATGTATAATATTTTAAGTGACCATTCCACTTATATTGAACTACCTAATGACCCTACATCCAAATATAAAAAGGAATTGACCAGTCTTATCTGCAAAGGGTTTGACTCTTTGATTTTAAATCATAAAGAAAAATAATTTCTTGTTTAGTTGGTCCCACGAATCCCTATCATTTATTATTTTCCCAAGATCCATAAAGACCCCCTCCATCCCCCTGGACGCCCCATAATTAGCGGGATAGATTCCATTACCTCCTGAATTGGAAAATACATTGACTATTTTCTGCAACCACTAGTCAGAAAAATCACCAAGGATGTGATTAATCTTCTATCCCAATCTAATATTGAAGGTGACCTCATTATGGCTACAGCTGACGTCGCTTCCTTGTACACCTGCATTCCCCATCAGAGAGGGATGGAGGCTGCACAGGAATTTTTGAAAAGAGACGTCACTCTCGCCACCCCCCGGTTGACTTTATTTTGAAGTTATTAGATTTTGCCACCCACTACAATTATTTTTGGTTTGATGGCCTTTTCTATTTACAGCTCAAGGGTGTGGTGATGGGAGCGAAATTCGCTCCCAGTCTGGCCAACCTTATGGCCAAGTGGGAGGAAGATGTCTTCTATGCCCTGGCCCATCCACATTTGGTTTTGTGGGCCAGGTACATTGACGATGTCCTCCTCCTATAGGCTGGCACCTCAGAATCATTGGAAGAATTCTTTCTGACTCTTAATGATAATGATCAAGGTATTGTTTTAACTTACCAATCCAGTTCTTCCAGAATCAACTTTTTGGACCTTGTGATTGAAAGATCGGAACAACATTTCATATTGAGTACCCACTTTAAACCTACTGATAGGAATGGGTTTATACCCACAGACAGTTGCTACCACAAGTCGTGGTTGAGCTCAGTTCCTAAAAGCCAGTTTCTGCGCCTTCGCAGAAACTGCACTGACACTACCACCTTCAAGTCCCAAGCTAACATCTTGAGGGAGAGATTCCTGGACAAAGGTTATGATCAGGTTGACGTAGATAGAGATCTTTCTACAGTTCTAAATACCGATCGAGATTCATTGCTGGCAGACAAACCTCAGCGAGAAGGTGATGACAACTTTAAATGGTCATTCCTGACTGGGTTCTCAACCCAATATAAACAGATTAAACACATTTTTGAACAGCACTGGGGAATTTTGAGGAATGACAAAATACTTGGTTCTATTCTACCTGAGAGACCCAAGGTCATTTACCGGGGTGCACCCTCACTTAAAAGCAAGATTGCACCATCCATCATCAATCCCCCAGTTAGACCCACATTTTTTCACAACTGGACAAGTTATTACCACTGCAAAATGTGTCTGGTCTGCCATCACAACTCCTGTGGTCGTAGTCGTACTGAACATATCAATCTAATAAAACTTGGTAGTACTAAACATACAGTTTCTCGCCACTATCGACAACACCATGCACGTGACCCTACAGGGACTCAATTTCTTATTATTGACAGATACATTGCCCCATGGAGGGGTGGAGCTAGGATGACAGGGGTATCCAGACTAGAAACCTTCTGGATCTATGAATTACAGACCCACCATCCACAGGGAATGAACGTAGAGTGGGACATTAACTCCTTTTTAAATAGAGCTTAATTGCCTACTTTTGCTCTAAGATCACCTGGAAGCCCCCCCCTCCTTTTTTATGAATTTTTCAACATACAAATTTATTTTATTATTTATTTGTGTATATGGGCTATTTCTAGCCCACTCTCTATTGTTGTTAACAATGTTATTTTTAAGTTTTTCATTTAACTCTTGGAGTAGGGTCTTTTTTGTCTATATTTGGTTTATATTTAGTTATCAGTATTTATTTTATTTGACTTCTGACCGCTGACCTCAGACCTTGCTGCAGCCGCTGTTGGACTTACATCCAATAGAACACCTTGATCCTTTAAGCTGGCTTTAGTATCAATAACTTAATTATGTGCACTTTCTTCATTCTGTGGGGCGGGTGGACATTTTTTCTGTTGTGATTTACTCTCTGCTGATTGGCTCAGGACGGCATGTGATCATCCCCTCTGCGTATACGGCGAGGCTTGGTTAATATGCTATTATGTTTATCTCACTGAGTCACACGGAGGTTACTATACCAAGCCTCATTTTCATAATGAGGCTTGGTTTCCCATATTAAATGGACACCAGCTAACCAAGCCTCGTTTTCATAGCGAGGCTTGTCTGGCCTATTTGATAGCCATTAAACAATTCCAAGCCTAGTTTTCATAATGAGGCTTAGTCACATTGTATGACAGATATCACCAAACCAAGCCTCATTTTCGTTACAAGGAAGAGTTGGTTTGACATAAGGACATTTTGTAATTGCAGGGCTGTGCACTGTACTTTATCCGCCTTTTATTTTGTTATGTACATCATATACTATGCTGACACGCACATAATGTTGACCTAGATATTCTAGGTATCCATTTCCTTCCGGGATCGCAATACAGGAACCGGAAGTGATGTCATGTGGAGCCATTTCCGGCGTTTAGCAGGTTCTGGGGTTCATTTTTACTTTATAAGCGATGCTGTTGCAGGGGGCCCACACCCCAGATGATGACTGTGGAGTCGAAACGCGTCGGATGGACCTCCTGTTTGCATCGTTCTTTGTTATACACATGCTTTTTTCTACTCTTCCAAATGTGAGTGTTTTATTCTATTTTTAATAAATTGCCTTTTTTATACGGTATCACGCTATGTTAGCCCATCTTTTCATTGCATGATATATCCCTCCTGGCATTTACCTTCCACCCTCCTCACGATGATTGGAGCCTTCAAGTCACTATTCAGTGACAGTCCAAGGTCGATTGATTGATACAGATCTAGGACCAGTTGTTTCCAACAGATGTGTTCAACCTATTAAGCTCTGCAGACTTGGGTGGTGTAAGCCCCGCCAAGTCAATAAGATCTGGTAAGCCTCCCCCTGTTTATGGTGGTGGTACTTCTGTTTTTTTCTTCACAGTTCATACCGGTGATTGGAATCCCCCATATGTCTAATGGGACTGCACATCTAATTGGATTTCTTTGGACTTTACCATTCACCATTTCTGCTTTTTGAACTTTGTTTATTGTGCAGTTATACTAGCACATTATTATACTAGCACATTTTTCAGAAATTATTCTCATTTTTTCTGAGTTTGAACCAGGGGCGGATCCAGAGTCTAGTCTCGGGAGGGGCACTGGCAGAAAATAAGGTGTACCTGTACGCCATTTTGTGCAATACTCAGCAAAGGCACGCGTGCTGATTGGCCAGAGGGGGGAGCCAATCAGCGAGTCCGGGGGGAAGTGATATCCGCCGGCCACCTGCAATCACTCCCTACAGAGATAGAACAGCGATCTGCTGATGTAAAAAAGGTAGACCGCCTTGTCAGAGATGAACAGAGTGATCTTGTGTTCTTGCTCACCAGGAACACGGATCACTCTGTTCATCTAGTGAGTCCATCTCCACACAGTTAGCAAGCACCCTCTAGGGACACAGTTAACCCTTTAATCACCCCTGTTGTTAACCCTTCCCAACCAGTGTCATTAGTACAGTGACAGTGCATATTTTAGCATTGATCACTGTATTAGTGTCACTGGTCCCCAAAAAGTGTCAAAAGTGTCAGATAGGTGTCTGATCTGTCCGCCACAATGTTGTAGTCCCGCTAAAAAAAAAAAAATCACTGATTGCCACCACCATTACTAGAAAAAATAAATAAAAATGCCGTAAATCTATCCCCTATTTTGTAGATGCGATAACTTTTGTGCAAACCAATCAATATAAATTTATTGGGATTTTTTACCAAACATACATATTGGCCTAAATTGAGGAAGACATTTTTTTTCTTATAGAAAAAATGTAAAAACATTGTTTTTTTTCAAAATTGTCAGTTTGCTTATATCACAAAAAATAAAATATCACCAAAAAAAAAAAAGGACATCAATTTTACTTGGGTACAGTGTTGCAGGACCACGCAATTGTCAGTCAGTTACAGTAACGCAACGCAGTATCGCAAAAAATGGCCTGTTCATGGGGGGGTAAAACTTTCTGGAGCTGAAGGGGTTTAGTTTGAACAAGACTAAAAGGGCAGCATTTGCTTTCCATAAATAATGGCAGTATGGCGCACAAGATTTTGCACATTCATTAATTACATAGTTACATAGTTACATAGTAGGTGAGTTTGAAAAAAGACACAAGTCCATCAAGTCCAACCTATGTGTGTGATTATGTGTCAGTATTTCATTACATATCCCTGTATGTTGCGGTCATTCAGGTGATTATCTAATAGTTTCTTGAAGCTATCAATGCTCCCCGCTGAGACCACCGCCTGTGGAAGGGAATTCCACATCCTTGCCGCTCTTACAGTAAAGAACCCTCTACATAGTTTAAGGTTAAACCTCTTTTATTCTAATTGTAATGAGTGGCCACGAGTCTTATTAAACTCTCTTCTGCGAAAAAGTTTTATCTCTATTGTGGGGTCACCAGTACAGTATTTGTAAATTGAAATCATATCCCCTCTCAAGCGTCTCTTCTCCAGAGAGAATAAGTTCAGTGCTCGCAACCTTTCCTCATAACTAAGATCCTCCAGACCCTTTATTAGCTCTGTTGCCCTTCTTTGTACTCGCTCCATTTCCAGTACATCCCTCCTGAGGACTGGTGCCCAGAACTGGACAGCATACTCTAGGTGCGGCCGGCCCAGAGTCTTGTAGAGCGGAAGAATTATCGTTTTATCTCTGGAGTTGATCCCCCTTTTAATGCATGCCAATATTCTGTTTGCTTTATTAGCAGCAGCTTGGCATTGCATGCCATTGCTGAGCCTATCATCTACTAGGACCCCCAGGTCCTTTTCCATCCTAGATTCCTCCAGAAGTTCTCCCCCCAGTGTATAGATTGCATTCATATTTTTGCCACTCAAATGCATTATTTTACATTTTTCTACATTGAACCTCATTTACCATGTGGTCCCCCACCCCATTAATTTGTTCAGGTCTTTTTGCAAGATTTCCACATCCTGTGGAGAAGTTATTACCCTGCTTAGCTTAGTATCGTCTGCAAATACAGAGATTGAACTGTTTATCCCATCCTCCAGGTCGTTTATAAACAAATAAAATAGGATCGGTCCCAGCACAGAACCCTGGGGGAACCCCACTACCCACCCCTGACCATTCTGAGTACTCCCCATTTATCACCACCCTCTCAACACGCCCTTGTAGCTAGTTTTCAATCCATGTACTCACCCTATGGTCCATGCCAACGGACCTTATTTTGTACAGTAAACGTTTATGGGGAACTGTGTCAAATGCTTTTGCAAAATCCAGATACACCACGTCTACAGGCTTTCCTTTATCTACCCTCGGATGCAAGCCATCTGATCCCGGTGATTTATTAATGTTAAGTTTCTCAAGTCTAATTTTAATTCCGTCCTCTGTTAACCATGGAGGTGCTTCCTGTGTTGTGTCATGAGGATAAACACTGCAGTTTTGGTTACTGAAGCCCCCCGATTCACTCGTGAATACTGAGGAGAAGAATAAATTCAATACCTTTGCCATCTCCCCATCCTTTGTAACCAAATGTCCTTCCTCATTCTTTATGGGGCCAATATGGTCTGTCCTCCCTTTTTTACTGTTTACATACTTAAAGAATTTCTTGGGATTTTTTTTGCTCTCCTCCGCTATGTGTCTTTCATGTTCTATCTTAGCCGTCCTAATTGCACCCTTACATTTCTTATTGCATTCTTTATAAAGTCTGAATGCTGAGGATGATCCCTCAACCTTGTATTTTTTGAAGGCCTTCTCCTTTGCTTTTTTACATTGGAGTTAAGCCATCCAGGATTTTTGTTCGCTCTTTTACATTTATTACCCAATGGGATACATTGGCTAATGCCCTTATTTAATATGCTCTTAAAGCAAACCCATCTCTCCTCTGTATTCTTTGTTCCTAATATTTTATCCCAATTTATGCCCTTTAGCAAGGTTTGTAGTTTAGGGAAGTTGGCTCTTTTGAAATTCAGTGTCTTTGTGTTCCCTTCCTGTTTCCTATTTGTGTGATTTATACTGAAACTAATTGACCTGTGATCGCTGTTACCTAAATTGCCCCGTATTTCCACATCTGTGATCAGGTCTGTATTGTTGGTAATCAGTAGATCCAGTAATGTTTTATTTCTAGTTGGTGGGTCTACCATCTGACCCATAAAATTGTCCTGCAAGACATTAAGGAACTGGCGAGCCTTAAATGAATGCGCGGTTCCCTCCGCCCAGTCTATGTCTGGATAATTAAAATCCCCCATTATGATAACACTTCCCATCCTTGCTGCTAATCCAATTTGTGATAGGAGATCCGTCTCCACTTCCTCCCTCAGGTTAGGGGGCCTATAGCATACTCCCAGTATTATTTTCCCCTTAGCTTCATCCCTTTGGAGCTCTACCCATAAGGATTCCACCTCCTCACTATCTCCCTAAGTGATGTCATTTCTCACATTCACTTGTACATTATTCTTGATATATAGGCATACCCCTCACCCTTTTTTACCCTCTCTATCCTTGCGGTATAGGGTATACCCTTGAATGTTTGCCAGCCAATCATGAGAGCTGTTGAACCAGGTCTCTGAAATTCCCACAAAATCCAAATCCTCCTTGTACAACAGTATCTCTAGTTCACCCATCTTGTCCGCCATGCTCCTGGCATTGGTGAACATGCCACATAGTTTAGACCGGTCGCATATTGTCCTCATATTGGGTGTTTCAAGATTCCAACTAGGACTTGCTACTATACTCACCTTGTGTTGTTGTGCTTTGGTTAACCTACCACTAATGCCCCCAATACTACCCTCTGGAATATCTTCTGCGCTGGCTATCACTGTCTCTGGACCCTCCCCCCCATCGCCTAGTTTAAAAACCCCTCTAACTTTTTGGCCATCTTCATTCCCAGCAGATCTGCACCCTCCTCATTTAGGTGCAGTCCGTCCCTTCTATAGTACCGGTTACCGACTGAGAAGTCGGCCCAGTCCTCCAGGAACCCAAACCCCTCCTTACTACACCAGCTCTTCAGCCACTTGTTTACTCCCCTAATCTCCCTCTGCCTTTCTGGTGTGGCTCGATGTACCGGTAGTTTTCCTGAGAACACTACTTTGGAGGTCCTTTTCCTCAATTTAGCACCTAAGTCCCTAAAATCGTTCTTTAGGACACTCCATCTGCCTCTGACTTTGTCATTGGTGCCAACGTGCACCATGACAGCCGGGTCTTCCCCAGCCCCTCCCAGTAATCTGTCCACAAGATCCGTGATGTGCCGAACCCGAGCGCCCGGTAGACAACATACTGTTCGGCACTTCAGGTCTTGGTTACAGATTGCCCTCTCTGTCCTTCTAAGAATTGAGTCCCCTACCACCAGAATCTGTCTTTCCTTTCCCTTTGCTGCCCCCCCACTCTCACTGGAGGAGTTCTTCCCCTGGCAGCTAGGAGAGTCCCTCATCTCCAGCAGTGCTGGTCCCTGACTGGTTTCACCAATGTCACTCAATGGAGTGTACTTATTGGGATGCTCCAGTCCTGGATCGGCCTCTCTGGCACTTCCCCCTCTACCCCTCCTGACTGTCACCCATCTACTCTTTGCTAGTGCCTGCACCTCTTTGTCTCCACCCGCCTCTGTGCTGGCCCCTGCCGGCACCTGCCGTGTACGTTCCTGGCTCACCTTTAGTATTTAGGGACTTCTCAGTGCTGACAGTTGCTTCCCCAGATTCAGAACCTGGGCTTCCAGGGAAACAATGTGCTTACATTTTGCACTGCAGTATTCGCCCTCGATCGGATGATCAAGGAACGCATACATGCGGCAAGATGTACAAAGAGTCGCCTCTCCACACCCGCCGGGCATCGTACCTATTAAATATAGTGAGGATTTGGGGATTTTACCCTGTCCAAATTAACTAACAGCTATTTTGGTGCTCTGGTGGGGGGGAGGGGTTCCCATGCAGGAGCAATGGAGAGGAGCAGGATCCGTTAGCAGGTGCAGCCGGCAGCATCAGATGACAGTGACACACAGTCACTGCTTCTTTCTGTGCTCACACCGTGCTGTGGAGAAGATAGAGGGAGGAGGTGGGTGGACCTAACACTCAGGGGCGGAGAAAGAAGAAGGCTCCACTATGAGCTTCTCCTCCCCAGCAGCGGCTCCAGCCTCCGACGTGACTGACGTTGCTACACGCCAGGCGGCCCAGACGTTAGCAACCAGTGCAGGAAACACTAGCCAGCAGCTCTACCCACCTCCTCCCTCTTCTCCAGGTCCAGCGCGGCGTAATCACCACCTCAGGGACAAGACAGCGGTCACAAGGTTTCTCAGGAGGAGAATAATTCTGAGCGGCAAGAATTTTGTCCCCCAAAGGTGAAGTGAGACTGATACGAACCGTAGCCAGAATATGATCAGGAGGTATCACAGGAACCGACTCCATCTTGGAAGTGGAGGAAAACTGTTGCAACAATGCATCAGTCCTTACATTCTTAGTACTAGGTAATAATGAGACTATATAATTGAAGCTTGACAAGAAAAGAGCCCATCATGCCCTTCTGGAAGAGAGGTGTTTAGCCTCAGACAAGAATGTGAGATTCTTATGGTCAGTCAGAATGAGAACCGGCACAGTGGTACCTTCGAGGAGATGCCTCCATTCTTTAAGGGCTAAAATGATTGCTAACAACTCTCTGTCCCCAATTTCTTAATTGCACTCCGCAGGTCACAATCTCTTGGAAAAGTAGCCACAAGGATGCAAAGCGCTCTCAGAGGTAGGACGTTGAGACAGAAAGGCGTCAACTCCAGTCTCAGATGTATCAACCTCAAGGGTAAAGTAGAATCAGGATGTGCCAACAGAGGAGCAGAAACAAAGGCAGCCTTGAGACTCTCAAAGGCATTAATGGAATCCGGAGACCAATTCTGTGGGTTATCGTCCTTTCTGGTCATATCAGTCAGGTGTTTGACCAGAGACGAGAAGTTACAAATAAACTTCTGATAATAATTGGCAAAGCCAAGAAAATGTTGCAGTGGACGAAATTCCACGGGTCAGGGCCACTGTAGGACTGCAGAAAATTTCTCTGGGTCCATCGAAAAACCAGCAGTAGAAATGACATAACCCAGGAATTTAACCTGTTCATGATGGAACTCGCACTTCTCTAATTTACAATATGGGCTTTTTTCTCTCAGCCTTCTTCAACAGGAACACATCTGTGTGGTGGCTCTCTAGGAAATTAGCCAGATAGCTGCAACAAATCTTAGAGGATATTGTTGATAAACTCCTGAAAAACTGCATTGCAAAGGCCAATGACCTGTTCTGGTATTAAACACAGTTTTTCATTTGTCGCCCTCCTTGATCCTTACAAGGTTGTATGCCAAGGTTGTATGCCCCTCTCAAATCAAGCTTTGTGAAAACTGTTGCTCCTTTGAGGCAGTCAAATAACTCCATAATCAATGGAATTGGATAAGTATTCTTAATCGTGAAACTGCCGGCTTGACCTTTGTCAAAAACATTGCTAAAATTGCGGTGCTCCTCCTGCAGGGAGGAGAGTGAAGAGGTGCACAAGACTTTAGCCATGGTCAATGGAGCAGTCTCATGAGTCACATGGGCAGGATGTAGAGGTCTCCCATCAATAGCCTCAATAGCAAATGGAGTGTCACGAAGCTGCAGCAGAATCCAGTGCTTAGACACGAAGGCATTATATATGATCAGGCCTGCAGCCGCAGAGTCGATTAGAGCCTGTATCTCGATGGATGACTCAGACCAAGAAAGAATAACCGGGACCAGGGGCTTATCCTTCTGGATAACTGGGGATGTAACAACACCACCTAAGGTCTGTCCCCTACAGGACCTCAGGTGCAAGCGTTTCCCCAGATAGGTAGGACAAGACTTCAAAAAGTGACCTGCCTGGCCACAATAAAGGCACAATCTCTCCCTCCTACTAAAGGCCCTCTCATCTTCAGAGAGACGTATGAAGCCCAACAGCAAGGGTTCTACCTCACTGGCAGACTTGGTACCAGCAGGTATGGGAGGTGAGGGAGGCAAAGGTGGGACTACAAAGCTCTGAGCCAAACATACAGGAGGCTTCCTGTCACGTACCTTGTGGACGAGCCCGACTTGCAGGGGATGCGGCTCTGACTCGAGGGCCCTGGTAGGGTATACAGGAAGCACAAGAGTCAGGAGTGGCACGAGTGCCTGGCAGGATCAACAGCAGGAGGTAGGTCTGGAACTCTGGAAACACTGTGCAGTGGAGATTAAGCTGATCTGGTAGGTAGACTGGAACACTGGTGCAGCAGACTGGAACCACACAGCAGACTGGAACTGGATAGCAGGCTGGAACACACAGGACAGCAGACTGGAACACTGGTGCAGCAGACTGGAAGGTCAGACAAGCTGGATCAATAGCCAGGCGGACTGTAGATGAGCCAAAGGGTCAGGCAGAAGAGTGGTCAGACAAGCCGGGGTCGGATGCAGGCAGAAAGCAGGGATGGTCGGAGACAAGCCGGGATCAGATGCAGGCAGAAAGCTAGGATAATCAGGAACAAGCCGGGTCTGGTACAGGAAACAGGAAGTGTTCTCAGGAAGTGCACACGTAACGCTGTAGAGCAGACAGCAAGATTCTCATGTGACAGATCAGTTTAAATAGCCCGCCTGGTGCGCGCACGCATGCGTGCGACTGCCCGCACAGGGCGTCTGATACCGACAGGACTTTCCTGACATTGCCCCCCCCCCAAGGGGCAGCCTCCGGATGCCCAACCGGGCCCATTTCTCAGGATGGGTTCTCTTAAAGGATTGAACTAAGCTTTTAGCATGGATGTTCTCCTCAGGCTCCCACGAGTTCTCTTCCGGGCCATACTCTTTCCACTTGATCAGGAATTGGGCTTGATTGTTCCTTTTCCTGCAGTCAAGGATGGCTTCAATTTCAAATTCTTCCTCACCGTCCACTATTACAGGATCTGGAGGATTCAGATTTCGTTCAGGAAAAGGATTGGAGACAAAAGGTTTCAACAGGGAAACATGAAAAACAGGATGAATTCTGAGTGAGTCCGGGAGTTCCAATTTAAAAGCTACTTCATTTATTTTCCTTTTTACAGGAAAAGGACCCAGGAATTTAGGACTCAATTTCTTGGAGGGACAAGTCAGTTTCAGGTTTACAGTGGATAACCATACAAGATCACCTGGTTCGAGTAGCAATTCCCCACGTCTTTTCCTGTCGAAAGTTACCTTGTTACATTCTTGGGACTTCGTCATGGTTTCCTGTAATATTTGGTTATTGACAGAGAAAAAATTTATTGTTTCCTGGACTGCTGGTACGGAACTTTCAGGAATGGGGCTGGGCAAAAAGGTAGGGTGAAACCCGTAATTGGCAAAAAACGGACTTTGCTTTGTGGCAGAATGGACAGCATTATTATAGGCGAATTCAGCCAAGGGGAGCAACGAGAACCAATCATCTTGAGAAAAGGAAGAGAAATAACGAAGATATTGCTCGACAGTCTGGTTGGTCCTCTCCGTTTGGCCATTCGTCTGGGGGTGATAGGCGGTGGAAAATGATAGTTCAATTCCTAGGGCTTTACACAAGGCTCTCCAGAATCGGGAAGTGAATTGTACTCCTCGGTCAGAAATGATATTAGCCGGAATTCCATGGAGTTTAATCACTTCTCTAATGAATGTTTGTGCGGTTTCAGGAGCAGAGGGGGTACCCTTCATTGGAATGAAATGAGCCATTTTAGATAACCGATCTACCACCACAAAGATGGCAGTGTGCCCTTCAGCTGGAGGCAACTCGACAATGAAGTCAATAGACAGCATCTTCCATGGCCTGTCTGGGACAGGTAGAAGTTTCAGTAATCCCCAGGCCCTGGTTCTACTGACTTTATTCCGAGCACAGATGGTACAGGATTCCACATACTTCTTACAGTCCTTAGGCACTTGGGGCCACCAGAAGGTGCGCAGGACAAGATCAGTCGTCTTGGTAACACCAAAATGTCCTGCTAGTGCGTGATCATGACAAAGTTCTAAAATTGTGACCCGTAGGCCTTCAGGTACAAAGATCTTACTCCCGAACCAAAGCAGACCATACTTTTCTTGTAGTTTTGTTCTCATAGCAGGTACCAACCCTACTGAAGCTTGCTTAATCCGGGAAAGTAGGTCTTCTTGCAACAGGAAAAAATTTCCAGGAGAAAGGATCGTATCTGGAGGTGAGGTTTCTTGAGGCTTGTGGAACATCCTAGACAAAGCGTCAGGTTTTATATTCTTGGAGCCTGGCCGATAGGTCACGTGGAAGGAGAACCTGGAAGAGAACAAGGCCCACCTGGCTTGTCGCGGTCTCAACCTCTTTGCGGATTTAAGATATTCCAGGTTTTTGTGATCTGTGTAGATCAGAATAGGATGAGCAGCTCCTTCCAAAAGATACCGCCACTCTTCCAGAGCGGATTTTATGGCCAGTAGTTCCCGATCTCCTACATCATAATTCCTTTCTGCGGATGATAGTTTGCGAGAAAAGAAGGCTACAGGGTATAACAGAGCTTTGGTCCCTTGTCGCTGGGAAAGAATCGCACCAACAGCACTCTCAGAAGCGTCCACTTCCAGGACAAATGGTAAAGAGGAATTGGGATGTTTCAAAACAGCAGCAGAGGTGAACAGTCTTTTGAGAGATTCAAAGGCGGATTGAGCTTCGAGCGACCAATGAAAACGCACCCCTTGTTTGGTCAATTGAGTGATGGGCTCAATGATGGCTGAGAACCCCTTAATGAATTTTCTATAGAAGTTGGCAAAGCCAATGAAACGTTGGACTCCTTTCTTGTCAGTAGGGGCTGGCCAGTCAAGAATTGCAGCAACCTTATGGGGATCCATCTTGATCCCTTCCACGGAGATAATTAGCCCCAAGAATGGAATACTCTCTTGCTCGAACTCGCACTTTTCAGCCTTAGCGTACAAGCCATGTAGCCGGAGTCGAGCTAAAACACATTTAACATGTGTGCGATGGGATTCCAGGGAAGAAGAAAAGATGAGAATGTCATCTAAGTAGACTATGACGAATAGATCCAAATAGTCCCGGAAAACATCATTTATAAAGTACTTAAAAGTTGCAGGGGCGTTACATAGTCCAAAGGGCATCACCATGTATTCAAAGTGCCCGAAGCGAGTGCGGAAAGCTGTCTTCCACTCATCCCCTTTTCTGATGCGAACTAGGTTGTACGCCCCTCGGAGATCTAATTTGGTGAAAATAGTAGCAGTCCTCAGTCTCTGGAATAATTCTGGTACCAAGGGGAGAGGGTACCGATTTTTAACAGTTATTTTATTGAGTTTGCGGTAGTCTATACAAGGACGAAGAGAGTGATCCTTTTTTTCAACAAAAAAGATGCCTGCACCTGCTGGGGATGTAGAGGGCCGGATGAAACCCTTTTCTAGGTTCTCGTCGATGTATGCTTTTAGTGCTCCTTGCTCCAGCTCGGTCAAAGGAAATATCCTGCCAAAGGGAGGTTCGGCTCCGGGAAGGAGCTCGATGGGACAATCGTAAGCCCAATGAGGACGAAGGGTTTCAGCCCCTTTTTTACTAAAGACATCTAAAAAGTCATGATAGACCTTGGGGACCGCCTGGAATAACTCAGAATCAGTGTTGCGACATAACAGAGCAGGGGATTCTCCAGAGTCCTTCAAAGTGCAGAACTGTTGACACTGAGAGGAAAACGTAATTTCTCCTGTGACCCAGTTGATAGTAGGGTTATGGGCTTGTAGCCACGGCATGCCAAGAATAATAGGAAATAAAGGAGAAGTGATGATGTCCAGGCGAAGCAGTTCTTGGTGCAAGTTGAAGATGGTGACTGGAAGGGGAGCGGATTCTTGTATAACCGGCCCAGATTTTATTGCAGACCCGTCGGCCAGATGAATAGAGAGTCCATGGGCCTTGTAACGCAGTGGGATCTGGTGTTTAGCTGCAAAGGATGAGTCCAAGAAGCAGCTGCAAGCCCCGGAGTCAATGATAGCGGGAACCTGTAAAGTCTTTCCTGGGAGCTGCAAAGATATAGAAAGAGTCAAGTGAGCGGAAGTCTTAGGCCAAGCAGTCACATCACCAGAGGAGACAGACAGGCACTTACGGAGTTTGTTAGGACAGTTCCTGACATAGTGTCCAGGTTCCCCGCAGTACAGGCACAGGTTGTTAGCCCGGCGACGTTGGCGTTCCTCCGTCGTGAAAGATGGGCGGAGGACTCCAAGTTGCATGGGCTCAGAGGTATCAGGTGAAACAGCAGGACCAGAGGTGGGTGCAGGATGGGTATAGCTGGGGACCCTAGGCAACATCCAGGTTGGGCGAGTAGGCCCAGCACCTCTTTCTGCTCTTCGCTCCCTCAACCGTCGGTCGATCTGTATGGCAAGATTAATCAAGGCATCCAGAGTCAGAGGAATTCCCACTCGGGCCAGTTCATCTTTTAAAGGGTCGGAAAGTCCCATACGGAACTGGTAGCGGAGGGCAGCGTCATTCCAGTCCGTGTCTGCACTCCATCGGCGGAATTCCGCAACGTAGTCCTCTACTGCCCTACGCCCTTGTTGAAGGGTGTGCAGGGCGGCTTCCGTGGTTGCAGAAAGCTGTGAGTCCTCATATAGCTGGGCCATTGCATCAAAGAAGGTGGTTAAATTGGTCAACACCTCGGCTTTCAGTTCCAGAAGGCGGTGAGCCCATGTTTGGGGGTCACCCAGGAGTAGTGAGATCACAAAACCTACTATTTTCGTGGCTTCAAGTGAGAAGGTGCGAGGTTGAAGGGCGAAGTACAGTTCGCATGCATTCCGGAATGCCCTGAATTTACTTTGTTCTCCAGAAAACTTTTCAGGAGTGGGAACCCTTGGTTCAGGGGGCAGCATCACTACTGTAGGGGAAGTAGTACTGCTAGCAGAGGTAGATGGCAGAGAAGATCCCTGGGTCTCAGTGGGACCTAGACAGTACTTGGACCCGTTCTTCCAGACGTGTATATCCTTCCTGGAGACTCTTAACAGCCTGTGTAAGGCCGGCCAGGTGCATACAAAGTTCTTCCATAGGAGAGGCTCCCTGCTCGGGCTCGGTCATGGCTGTCTGCTACTGTCACGTACCTTGTGGACGAGCCCGACTTGCAGGGGATGGCCTCTCTTGCGGCTCCGACTCGAGGGCCCTGGTAGGGTATACAGGAAGCACAAGAGTCAGGAGTGGCACGAGTGCCTGAAAGGATCAACAGCAGGAGGTAGGTCTGGAACTCTGGAAACACTGTGCAGTGGAGATTAAGCTGATCTGGTAGGTAGACTGGAACACTGGTGCAGCAGACTGGAACTGGATAGCAGGCTGGAACACACAGGACAGCAGACTGGAACACTGGTGCAGCAGACTGGAACCACACAGCAGACTGGAACTGGATAGCAGGCTGGAACACACAGGACAGCAGACTGGAACACTGGTGCAGCAGACTGGAAGGTCAGACAAGCCGGATCGATAGCCAGGCGGACTGTGGATGAGCCAAAGGGTCAGGCAGAAGAGTGGTCAGACAAGCCGGGGTCGGATGCAAGCAGAAAGCAGGGATTGTCGGAGACAAGCCGGGATCAGATGCAGGCAGAAAGCTAGGATAATCAGGAACAAGCCGGGTCTGGTACAGGAAACAGGAAGTGTTCTCAGGAAGTGCACACGTAACGCTGTAGAGCAGACAGCAAGATTCTCATGTGACAGATCAGTTTAAATAGCCCGCCTGGTGCGCGCACGCATGCGTGCGACTGCCCGCACAGGGCGTCTGATACTGACAGGACTTTCCTGACACTTCCGCAAGTGCTCCTTAAATGAAGGTCTCTCTTGAAGTCTGGAGTTATTTAGAATGGAAAACGTGATCAACTTCTCCAGCTGAGTGGGTATGTCTCGGACTGCTATCTCATCTTTGTTATCCAAGAGACCATGAAAAAAAGCAGCCACGAGGGCCTCATTATTTCAAGCAACCTCTGCTGCCAGAGTACAGAATTCAATGGCGTAATCAGCAACAGTTCTTGTACTCTGTTTGATGGACATGGGGCTCTTGGCAGCAGAAGTGGACTGTGTGGGAATGTCAAATACCCTTTTAAAGGAAGCCACAAACTCTGGGTAACTCAGGACAACAGTTTTTTGCATCTCCCATAGAGGGTCTCTCAGAAAGCAAAGATATCGCAAAGCCTACTTTTCTTCTGTCAGTGGGAAATGCCTGGGGCAGCATCTCAAAGTATATCTCAATCTGGTTGAGAAACCCTCTACATTGAACTGGATCACCCCCGAATCGCTGGGGAAGCGGAGGAGAACCAGACATACCTCTTATAGAGGTAATACTCGAGGCGGGTGCCTGCACAGAGACCGGAGCAGCAGCTGGGATGGCCTGCAACACACGTTGTATCGGAATGGCCACAGTGGGAAGGTCCAGGTGAGCAGTGTGAAAAAGAAGCATTTGTAACGCTATGGCAAACTGATCCATGTGGTGATCTTGCTCATCCAACCTGGAAAAAATATTACCAGCAAGTTGATTGCCTGCATCTTCTGAATTCATGGCCTTCGCCTACTGTCAGGAACCATGAATCAGACGGAGACAGAAAATGCAGTAAAAATCACACCATTTAATGTAGTGGTAAGAATGATACAAATACTAAACATAGTCAAAACATAGCCAGGGTTCGGTAACCAAATCGGGTAGTCAGAACAAGCCAGGAAATCAGGGAGCCAGAGCTCAGCGTAGTCAGAGCAGCAGACAGGATCAGGAACCAGAAGGGATGTCAGCCAGGCAAGCCTTTAACAGGAACACAGCAGAGAGTCTCTAAATATGTTAACCAAGGCAAAGGCACAGGAGATCTAATCCATGCAGCTTAAATAGCCAGCAGGGCTTGTTAACGAGCAGGATATGATCACCAGGAATGATCAGTGCTGGCAATTAACTGACAGCTGAGCAGTCTGAGCTCTGAGAAGGGAGGGCTAAGTCCAGCCCTGACAGAAATATAACAAGAAATGGTACATAGCAAATAGAACTATACATTTTAATCTCCCATGTACAGGATGAGCAATGTCACAAAATGAGATCGAAGAAGAGGTAAAACCATCTAAAATTCTCCATGTATAATGGATGCATCAGAATAGTCACAATGGTTTCTATCTATTTCTGGACTTCTATCCACTTATCAGGAGCAGATGCATCAATGTTCTGAAAGGGATATGAATAACCAATAATCTAATATAACTATCAACATGGGTAGATGGAAGTAAATTGGAAATAACTGGCCATGTCGAAAAATACTCACACATGAACCGATAATGGGAACATTCGATGCCACATGCCAGGGGTCGGCCAATTAAGTCTAGCCCGGGAGCTGAGGAAGGGACCCAACAGGAAAACTGGGAGCATGTACACAGTCCCGCATGGAATATCATGTGTGAAAGGTTTTCATAATGTGGTAAATGGGACTTCTATAATGTATGAAATTAAATAAATGGTATGTAACCATGACAGTGTAAATCAATAAGACAAGAATAGAATAAAGCCCATAACCACAATGAGGAAATGATATGGAATATAACCAAGGGGAAAAGAGGGATAGTAGCCAAATCAAAGATGAGAGAAATTAAAAAGAGAGTCTCTTAAAAAAGGACATAAGAAAGAAAACTAGGGTGATTGAATAGTGCAGATATGTGCTTGAGAAATATCACAACGTGAGAATAATGTGAACAAAGTGCTTACTGTGTGTTTATCTTAGTGAATCCTGATGGAATAAAAAGCCAGAATGAGAGAACACTGGTCTGGAAATGCATAGGATCATATCGAAAAGGGAAGGAGGTGTGTTATGTGGATAGGACCGATCAATTTCTTATGGCTGACCTTAATTGGTCAGACCATAATTTAATATGTCATTTATATAATATAGTTTGCATTGATAGATACATTGTTGCCATTTATTGCTCTCACTCTGTGTTCTGCGGCCGGTAGATTGGTATATGTTTGGTTGCCCGGGAGCTGCGATGCACACTGGGGGACCCTCCCTCTCCCCTACACAGCAGTTGGATGCGGGGGATTGGGCAGGCATTCCCACCATGCATGGGCGAAACACCCCTTGCGCTGAGCATGTGACATCTTGCAGGGCTTCCTATCATGCACGCGTCTGTTATATCAGCTTGACTGAAACATGGGGAGTCACTCCGGCGTTCCGCCGGGCTGGCTCTCCTATTGTGCCATGCCAGTTTGATGCTGGAGGGGAACTGATGGGTATGCTGGGCTCATAGGCGTGCGCAAGGGGTGTGCCAGGTGTGCCTGGGCACACCCTAATCCTGGAGTTGGCAACCCATCAATTGTGGGCTGCCACGGGAGGAAAATACAGGGGATTGGTACCAATGTATGCCACCCCTCTTGTCCCAGTTCCTTTTCTTTCTGCTGCCCAGGTCCCCCGGTGTGCTGCACCTGCTCCCCCCCCCCATTGTTTTAGGATGACGAGTGGGGAAGAGGCCAGTTAATGTGTCACAAAGGCATATGTGTTGGAACTTTGAGGTGCACACCCTAATACAATAGGCTGCGCACACCTATGGCTGGGCTTATGTCCTAGTCCCCATTCATTGGTAGTTAATTGTCTAGGTCGCACATCCTATGCTTTTCCAGACTAGTGTTCTCTCAGCCTGGCTTTTTATTCCACCAGAATTCACTAAGGTAAACACACAGTGAGCACTTGAGTGGATAGAAGTCCATGAAATGCGTCAAGACTATTCTGATGCATCCATTATACATGGAGAATTTTAGATGGTTTTACCTCTTTTTAGATTTCATTTTGTGACATTGCTCACCCTGTACATGGGGGATTATAATGTATAATTCTATATGCTATGTGCCATGCTGTTATATTTCTTACTATGCATATTAACCACTTCAATACAGGGCACTTAGACACCTTCCTGCCCAGACCAATTTTCAGCTTTCAGCGCTGTCGCAGTTTGAATGAAAATTGCGCGGTCATGCTACACTGTACCCAAACTAAATTTTTATCATTTTGTTACCACAAATAGAGCTTTCTTTTGGTTGTATTTGATCACCTCTGCAGTTTTTATTTTTTTCTAAACAAATAAAAAAAGACCGAAAATTTGGAAAAAAATAGAAGTTTTGCTTTTGTTTCTGTTAAAAAAAATTGTAAATAAGTAAGTTTTCTCTTTCACTGATGGGCACTGATAAGGCGGCACTGACAGGCACTGACAGGCACTGATACGGCAGCACCGATGAGGTGGCACCAATGAGCGGGCACTGACGGGCACTGACGATGGGAACTGAAATGCGGCACTGATGGGCACTGGTAGGCGGCACTGATGGGTGGCACTCATATGCAGCACTAATGAGCATTGATAGGCTGCACTGATGGGCACTGATATGTGGCACTGGTTGGCAATGATGGGCACTGATGGGTGACACTGATGGGCAATGAAAGGTAGCACTGCTGGACACTGCTAGGCACTGATAGGGTGGCACTGATAGGCGGCACTGATAGGCGGCACTGCTGGGCACTGATACGTGGCACTGTAGGGCACTAATACGCGGCACTAAAATGAGGCACTGATGGGCATCCCTGGTGGCACTGGCAGTGGTAGGCATTGCAGTGGGCACTGACTGGCAGCTGCCTGGGCACACAGTGAAATTTCCCTGGTGGTCTAGAGGCATACCTGGTGGTCCAGTGTGGATCGCTTCCCTGGTGGTCCTGGGCGGCATCCCTGGTGGTCCTGGGTAGGATCTGAGGGGGGGGCTGTACTGATAAACAATCAGCACAGACCCCCCTGTCAGGAGAGCAGCCGATCGGCTCTCCTCTACTCTACATCTGTCAGACGCGAGTGAGGAAAAGCCGATCACCGGCTCTTCCTATTTACATTGTGATCAGCCGTGATTGGACACGGCTGATCACATGGTAAAGAGTCTCCGTCGGAGACTCTTTACCTAGATTGGTGTTGCAGGGTGTCAGACTGACACCCCGCAACAACGATTGCCGCGATGCGCGCCCCCGGGGGCGCGCAGCGGCTAGATATTCCTGATCGCGTCATATGACATCCGATCAGGAATATCAAACCACTTTGCCGCCGTCATTCTGTAATAGGGCGGGCAGAAAGTGGTTAAACTTCTTATGCTTTCATGCATGTTATACTGTTTTATGTCATGCCAATCATTGGTTTACTAACAAACATATAGTTGTTTATACCTATGTGAATTTGTTTGGTTCCGCCATGTACACTTCATTCAAAGTCCCAACCCTCCCCCCTCTTTCCTTCTTCAGCAATGGGAAAAGACACTTACAAATTAACTTCACACAAACTCAAAAAAGATTTTTATTATTATTATTATTTGCTCAGTGGTGAGCAAATACCAAGAAGAAGGATATAAACTCCTTACAAGATGGTACCAAACTCCATCAGTGTTAGATCATAGGTGACCTCAGAGATCTGCTGGCTCTGTCGGGAATCGGAGGGTACCCTATTTCACATTTCTTGTGAATGCCTGAAGTTGAATGACTTTTGGGACATGGTTGGACACACTGGTAGAGCTAATGGGCGTGTCTCTTAAAAAGGAAGCCTGCAGCATATTTACCCCATGATACCCCCATCCAACAAAAAGTTATAATAATTAATTGTTGAAACACCTATTAATGGCTGCAAAAGCATGTATACCTGCACTTTGGAAAAGTCCAGTTGTGCCGACTAAATCTCAATGGATGGCTAGATTACGAAAATTCAGGAAATGGAAGATCTTATCATGTTAAGTATTGGAGGATTTGTAGGATTTGGACACCATATTGTTTATATAAAGATCAGTTCCCTTTAGCATTGGAGGGTTAATATCTTGGAGGGAAGCCAAAAGAGGGATACCAGGAGAGGGGGGAAGGGTTTTTGTTTGTTTTGTTTTTTTTGTTTATTTTTATGTGGAGGGTGAAGGAAGGGACAAGAAAAAAAAAAAGAAGAGATGGAATAAAAAGCATGTACCCCTACCTCAGTAGGGTTTGGGAATTTAGGGTAAAGCAGTTGAAGAGAATAGCAGTTAACTTTTAATGGACTGGCAAACATGGTTTTATTTGTAATGTGTCCACATTTTTATGTAGGTTGTTTGGTAACTCTCTGCAGATGTAGTAATAAAGTCATTGGATATATTTACATACAAATAAAGAATTATAAGAAAAAAACTGTATTATTATATACAGGATATATGTAGCATATCCAGTGTATCTGCCCTGCTGTTGCCCCCCCCCCCCCCAGCATACAGCAATTATCAGATTTGCCAGGATGCTTGAATGTTCAATTAAGTCAGCTATATTGATAGTTGTATTGATCCATGTTTGACTATGCCTCCTATAAAATAAATAATTAAAAATAAAAAAATATGATGGCAATGTAAATAATGACATGAAAATTGAAAATGACATGAACATTTGTTTTAATTTTTCACACTAGGAACTCTCTTGTTATCTCCTAAAAAATACCCTACCCCCTCCCCCTCGCTGCATTGTAGCATTTTTTTTACACCTGTAGGGGGGAAACAGTTAAAAAATGTACTTACCTTAACTTTGGATTCCATAGTCTGTGCATTTTGTACAAGGTCCACTTTTAGAGCCTCATTTGTAAATGTAAAATAGAAAATTAAATGCATCATCATCAAATATATTTAAACGTGAAGTCATTTTTCTTTTCTTTTATCTAATTTCAGTTATACACGATTGAATGTTTGAGGCTCATATAGGTGTGCTCCACTTCAGTTCACTTCATCTCACTTTGTATTTCAGTAAGTCAGGTCATTTTCCTTTAGTAAAATGTGTAGCAATATTTATGTAGTATTTTGAATAGAAGTCTTCCAATTCAGTGAATAGACAAAATGTGTTGTCTCATTATAGTAAGTCAATCTATCAATTATGATTTTTTTAAATGCATTAATATTTATTTTCGTGACTTTCAAGCATGTTATCTTTGCACAGTTATCAAATGAAAAAAGGAAAAGGAAAGGAGAAGGAAAACGAAAAGTAACCCATGAAGTCAAATACATTCTCAGCTGGAAGAGCAGCTGCAGAGGATTTTACCCAGTGCAAAATAATTCAGTGCCATATGGACTCAACAGACTTGAACTGCGTGTGATTATTTTTGATAGCTGGCCACTGACTGAGTGATCTTTCAAGGCTTTCAATACCTTCTACAAATTGATATTTATGTATACAGTAGCTAAATGCACTGAACGTCCATTTTCCAAAGCACTCTTTAAAAAGAAAAAAAACCCTCATGGCAAATGCATAACATTATAAACAGGTCAGCCTTTCATTACATATTAAAGTGGATGTAAACCCAATTTTTTTTATCATACTGTAGAGTATAAGATTTGCTATCATATGAGCCCAGTCTTGCCACACAGAGTTAATCCACCTCTGAGCAATCCTCTTTTATTGTTCAGTGAGACAATTCTTGACAAACTGAGAAAAACTTTGTCAAATACTCCCCCTTGCTGAATGACAGGTGATTTACATCTCGTGCATTAGCGTAAGAGACATGCAGTATTTTTTAATTCCCTCCCCCACTCCTTTCTTCAGCAACTCTGCAAGGATTGGCTGTTCTACACCTCTGCATGATTTGGCATGCTGAAGTCATGTGGTTACTTTCCTGTTTTTTCATAGCAGAAGTTCAGTGTTAGAAATACACAGAGAAAATGCATATTGACGAGGGGAGTGTAGAGGTGGGCGGGGAGTCTTCTGACATCACGACTCTACCCACCTAGCTCCAGACAACAGACCCACCCACAGAATATGCAGTTTTTTGGGTCTAATAACAGACAGAGGGGAGACATTTGACAGGTAAGGATACATGCAGGAGGCATGTATATCCTTATAGATAACCCCTATGGCAGTAGTTTAGAAAGGATGACATTGGGTTTACATCCACTTTAAGCTAACTACAAGCAGCCAACAAACTAAGTCTTTGCATATATATCCACTTGAAGACCAAGCCTTTTCTGGCACATTTTGTTTACAGGTTTAAATCTATTTTTTTTTTGCTAGAAAATTACTTATAACCCCAAACATTATATATATATATATATATATATATATATATATATATATATATATATATATATTTATATATATATATATATATATATATATATATATATATATATATATATTGTACAGGACGCCGTGGCTGGGTCCTGGAAGGACGCTATGTTTCCCCTCTGTTTGGACTGTGGTCCTTTTAAGGGAACAAAAAGGGTTAACTCACCTGTCAGAGGAAGTAGGTTTAAAACAAGACAGGAAGTTAGAGAGGTGTGTGGAGGAGTGTAGAGGAGAATGTGGATGGTGGATGGTGTTTTGTTGTGCAGCAACAAAAGTGAATAGCAGTGTCCTGCCTGGAAGTCTCCTGCCAGGGAAAGCTACCTGCAACAGAAACTAAGGACTGTTTAACTGCAATAGCAGTTCTGGACTTTGCAAGTTGGTGAGACTGAAACCTTTTTCTTTTGTTTTTGCTGCTGTAAAGCTATTTAAGTTCAATAAATCTCCTTTTGAGTGAAAAGCCTGTGTCCTGCGATCTAGCTGGTCCCCCAAACATTACAATATATATATATATATATATGTCAGGCGCGGATCCAGAGCCTAGTCTCGGGAGGGGCATTGCCAGAAAATACATTTTTGGGGTAAATTTTAATGGGGAAATGGCTGCTGTTAGCGTTTCAATCATCACGGCACCATGGTTGTTATGATGTCAGGATGATTGAAGCGCATTATTACTTTTATTACATTGTTATAAAAAATGAAATAGTTCAACTCACCATAATGCAGAATCAGTGGGAGCCCTGAGCGTGTCACTTGCCACTGTCACCTGCCACACATTGTGGATTGTCACTTGCCACGTCGCCTGTCACTAGATGCAGATTGCCACATCACTTGCCACATGTTGCAGATTGTCACTTGCCACGTCCCATGCCAGACGTTGCAGATTGTCACTTGCCACGTCACCTGTCACCAGATGCAGATTGTCACTTGCCACGTCCCATGCCACACGTTGCAGATTGTCACTTGCCACCTGTTATGCCACACATTGCTGATTGTCACTTGCCATGTCCCATGCCGCATGTTGTAGATTGTTACTTGCCACCTCCCATGCCACACATTGCAGATTGTCACTTGCCACATCCCATGCCACACGTTGCAGATTGTCACTTGCCACGTCCGATGTCACACATTGTAGATTGTCACTTGCCACATCTGATGCCACACGTTGCAGATTGTCACTTGTCACGTCCGATGCCACACATTGCAGATTGTCACTTGCCACGTCACATGCCACATGTTGCAGATTGTTACTTGCCTGCTATAATTGTCTCTTGCTGTGTCCCAGTGTCAGGCAGCACATTACCAGTCAAGCAGAGAGATGATGTAATCTCTCTGCTGCCGCGGCTGCCTGCACACTGCAAAGCAAGGGCGGAACTGCAGGGATGCAGGGCGGGCGCTGGGCGGGGAGAGATGATGTTATCTCTGTGCTCCTCTACCCACCGGCTCCCTGATTGGCCAGTAGCCACTCTCACACTGTCACCGAGCCGCACAGCTGCTCACCAACAGTGCTGCCTGCTGTCTCTCCGCAGCGATGCATGCCCGACCACTCACCCACATTACCCACATTCTCGGAGGGGGCAGTTGCCCTGTTGACCCCCTGGATCCGCCCCTGATATATATATATATATATATATATATATATATATATATATATATATATATGTACAAAAATACAAAAATTTCAAGTCCTGAGCTACTAGCAAGGCCTCAAGAGTTACTCGCCACCAGTTACCCCACCCAACCCTGACCCTGCCCTGCCCTGCCCTGCCTCTAATTCCATCCCTAAACACACCCTTATAAATTATCTCATGAAATGACACCTAATTGTTTTATGCAGAATTAAGTTATAAAAATAAATATTAACAAAAACTTTACCTGTGCCCACCAATGCAGCCTGCCTGTGTCCACCAATGCAGCCTGTGTCCACCATGCAGCCTGTGTCCACCAATGCAGCCTGTGCCCACCATGCAGCCTGTGACCACCATGCAGCCTGTGCCCACCATGCAGCCTGTGCCCACCAATGCAGCCTGTGCCCACCATGAAGCCTGTGTCAACCAATGCAGCCTGTGCCCACCATGCAGCCTGTGTCCATCATGTAGCCTGTGCCCACTATACAGCCTATTTCAAAAATGCAGCCTGTGCCCACCATGCAGCCTGTGCCCACTATGCAGTCTGTGCCCACCAATTCAGCCTGTGCCCACCATGCAGCCTCTGCCCACCATGCAGCCTGTGTCTATCATGCAGCCTGTGTCCATCATGCAGCCTGGGCCCACCATGCAGCCTGTGTCCACCATGCAGCCTCTGCCCACCATGCAGCCTCTGTCCAAAATGCAGCCTGTGTCCACCATGCAGCCTCTGCCCACCATGCAGCCTCTACCCACCATGTAGCCTACCTGTGCAGGTGAGGAGAGGAATAGGTGACCTGCCCGGATAATCAGAGTGCATTGAACAAAGAAAAGCGGTAACAGCTTTAATTTCAATTGCAGTGTTCCCGCCACTCAACGCCACATACAGCCCCGCCCCCTGGCCAGGAAACTTTGATTGACAGATTGCCCATCCTGATTGGATGGGTGATCTGTCTATCAAAGTCCCGAGACCAGGAGGAGGGGCTGTATGTGACAGCGAGCAGCGGGGAACACAGCAATGTGAAATGAAAGCTGTTATCGCTGTGTTCCCTATGCTTTGATTATCTGGGCGTCTCTCCTTTCTCTTCCCCTCCACAATCGCTGGGAGAAGGACTCCCATTCAACCCAGGCTGCCGGCAGTGCTCCCCTCCCCCCCCGCTCCCAGACAGCCGATAGCTCGCCAGCCCTCAAAATACACTCGCAAAATGTGAGCAGGCGAGTGGAATTTTTGAGGGCTGCTGTATATACCCCAATTTGTTGTAAAACATGAAAGATGATGTTATGCTGAGTAAATAGATACCTAACATGTCACACTTTAAAATTGCGCACATGCTTGTGGAATGGCGACAAACTACAATGCTTAAAGTTCTCCATAGGCGAAGCTTTAAATATTTTTACAGGTTACCTATTTAAAGTTACAAAGGAGGTCTAGCGTTAGAATTATTGCTATTGCTCTAATGCCGCGTACACATGAGCGGACTTTACGGCAGACTTTTTACAACGGACTTTCTGAATGAACGTACTTGCCTACACACAATCCACAAAAGTCCGTCAAATTCGTACGTGATGACGTACAACCGGACTAAAACAAGGAAGTTCATAGCCAGTAGCCAATAGCTGCCCTAACGTGGCTTTTTGTCCGTCGAACTAGCATACAGACGAGCGGACTTTTCTACCGGACTCGATTTCGATGGATTGATTTAAAACATGTTTCAAATCTAAGTCCGTCCAACTTTTGAGAAAACAAAGTCCGCTGGAGCCCACACACGATCGAATTGTCTGACGAAATCCAGTCCGCCGGGCAAAGTCTGCCGTAAAGTCTGCTCATGTGTACGCGGCATAACAATCGTGGCAATACCTCACGTGTGGTGCAAACACCATTTACATATGCATGTGTGGCTTACGTGTTCATTCACTTCTGCACGCAAGCACACAGGGATGGGGGCACTTACATTTTTTTTCTTATTTATTTTATTTTTTATTTTTACGCTGTCCCTTGATGTTTTTTTTTTTAACAATCCTTATAATAGAAATAGGTCCTGTTTATGGAGAGATCTGGGGTCAAAAAGACCCCAAATCTCCCCTTTCCCTTTAAAAGCAAACAATCCAAAAAAAGAGATCTTTTGCTTTATTAAAAAAACTATTGTTTACTTTTGCCCTAGACCTGAAGTGACGTCATGACGTCCCTCTGGTCCTCCAAGGCTATAGAGGTAATCAGAGATGATCTGGTCTCTGTTCGCCTCTGTGACCCGCCTGTCAGATTGTTTCTCAGGGTGCACCGGTAAAAACAGTAAGCCTGAGAACAATCGACAAGCTTCGGTAGGGGGGTGATGTCACCTTCCTCTACTTCTGAAAGTGATTCAATGGCTATTGAGCCACTTGGACCAATTTCATAAGAAAGCCAGCCACCAGGTAAATGAAAAAATACCAGGGTTATGGCTGAGAGCTTCAGCCATAACCCCGGTAACCTACTTGCAAACTGCAACATATAAATATAGGCATTGTGGTTGCCAAGTGGATATGAAATACTAAAAAATTGAGTATTGTTATTTTAAAAAAATTACTGGTTTGACAAAGAGTCAAACCAGTTTAACTCCTTAAAGTGGAATTCTAATCAAAATTACAAACCTACCCTTTATTTAAATTAAAAATATAGCAAACTTTTATATTAAGCACTATGTGGATTGCTAAATGTCTGAGTAGAAATAACTGTTTAATTTAGGCATTCATAAACCTTCCTATCTTTTACCAA
This sequence comes from Lithobates clamitans, assembly GCA_037952925.1. NCBI lineage: Eukaryota > Metazoa > Chordata > Amphibia > Anura > Ranidae > Lithobates > Lithobates clamitans. The sequence goes on along the minus strand of JBBGZY010000008.1, from coordinate 9,395,109 downwards.
CAACTGTTGACTTGTGCTGCCCAATGTGGCTGCATATGGGCACTTCCTAGTACCATTGTTGGCCCCTGTTTAAGCAGCCCCATCCAAATCCCATCCAACCCCATGCCATCCAGACATCAGAGGCATTCTCGTTAGTAAAAGAGTAATAATAAGACAAAACCACTGGCAGTATAAGAAATAATGCAAACAAATCATTTATACAATAAGGTTGGCAGAACAGGGATTTGAATCATAACTGGCCATTAGGGATGAGCTTCGAGTTTGAGTCGAACTCGATCTTCTTCTCTTCATCTTCTTCTCTTCATCTTCTTGTCTTCATCTTCTTTTCGGGCCGCTCCGCATCCATGCTGGCATGGAGGGAGGCTCCCGCTGTGTGACGCTTCTCCTCTTCTGACGGTTCTTAAATAACGGGGGGCGGGGCCACCCAGTGACCCCCGCCCCCCCTCTGATGCACGGAGACATGACGGGACTTCCCTGTGGCATTCTCCGTGATGCCACAGGGAAGTCCCGTCAAGTCACTGTGTGTCAGAGGGGGGCGGGGTCACCGGGTGTCCCTGCCTCCCCCGTTATTTAAGAACCATCAGAAGAGGCGAAGCGTCACACAGCCGAAAAGAAGATGAAGAGAAGAAGATGAAGAGAAGAGTGGGAGCCTCTCTCCATGCCATGGATGCGGGCGGCCCGAGGAGAAAAAGGGAAGAAGACGCCGCGGAGGAGATGCTGGATGAGAACACCGGAGGAAGAACCAGGAGAACTAGAAGAACCAGAAGAAGATGAAGGAAGATAGAAGAAAGAAGAAAGAAGAAGCATTCAAATAAAGGAATTGTCAAAAACTGTCTCTTATCATTTTTAACATTTTTGACAGTTTTTTAGTGAAATGGTAGGAGTACTTTTGTCCCCCCTTACCATTTCACACAGGGGGGAGGGCCGGGATCTGGGGGTCCCCTTGTTAAAGGGGGCTTCCAGATTCCAATAAGCCCCCCGCCCGCAGACCCCCACAACCACCGGCCAGGGTTGTGGGGATGAAGCCCTTGTCCTCATCAACATGGGGACAAGGTGTTTTGGGGGGCTACCTCAAAGCACCCTCCCAATGTTGAGGGCATGTGGCCTGGTACGGTTCAGGAGGGGGGGCGCTCTCTCGTCCCCCCTCTTTTCCTGTGGCCTGCCAGGTTGCGTGCTCGGATAAGGGTCTGGTATGGATTTTTGGGGGACCCCACGCCATTTTTTTAAAAAAATTTTGGTGCGGGGTTCCCCTGTGGGGAATTCCCATGCCGTTTTTATCAATGAACTTCTATGTGTATTGTCGGACCGGCAATGCATTAATAGCCACGAGTAGTTTTAAATGACTTTTTTTCCTTTGAAATGTCATTTTGCTGTCAGACTGTTCTAAACACGGAAAACATGCGCCTCTTTACAGGCATAATATAAACACCCCCCAGGTATGAAATTTAAAGGGATATTACACTTTTATTGTTTCACTTTAAGCATTATTAAAATCACTACTCCTGAAAAAACTGCCATTTTTAAAACTTTTTTTGCATTGATCCATGTCCCCTGGGCCAGGACCCAGGTCCCCAAACACTTTTTATGACAATAACTTGCATATGAGCCTTTAAAATTAGCACTTTTGATTATTCATGTTCGTGTCCCATAGACTTTAACGGTGTTCGCGTGTTCAAACTCATTTTTTGCCTGTTCATATGTTCTCGTGCGAACCGAACAGGGGGGTGTTGGGCTCATCCCTACTGGCCATCATAATCATAACTGGGTGAAGGGAACAGGATGCCAGGAGAACTGTCAGTGTAGCCTGAAGTGCTCTGGATGTCAGCCCAAATTAACAGTACACAATACCCACTGCTGTACCTTTTGATCCAGGGGTCTAGTCCAGCTGAAGAAAGTAACTAGCTGTAAAGTTTGGCTGCAATTATTGCATATCTATTAACACTTCAAAGAATATCAGATTACCTAAGGGCAAACCATATAAACCCAAGCATTTTGCCAACTGTCAAACGTCAGGGGTTGTGTACATTCTCCTATGTGAGTGTGCTTGTTTTTACGTGGGAAAAACAATCCAGGAATTCCAGCGTAGAGCCTACTGTCACATCATCTCAATGAAAACCTTTAATCCAAGTCTCCCTCTTGGGAGACATGTAACTGATATGCATGACAGGGTGACACCGAAAATATCCTTCCTGATCCTTGACCGCATACATCTGCGTTTGTGGGGAGGAGATTGGAACAATTCTCTGTTGCAACTGGAACAAAGATGGATTTTCCGTTCGAATGCAACCCAACCACCCGGTTTAAATGGCCCCATTTCCTTCAGACCGTTCTTAGAGGGCTTCACCTCAGGGGGATCTGAATGAGAACTGTCTGCCCAATAACAAAATTATTTTTAACAAATAAATCAAGAGCCAATCAATGTGGTGGCTTGTCCAGTAAAATGGTATCAATCATGCCCATAGTTAAATATTGATGGAATTCCATTTCTCTCTTTCCTCCTTTCCTCCCCTCTTCCAGCGGTTAATGTATTTTTTCGTATTCCTGGGATTTTTTGAATATTATGTATGTACCAGTAATTTCTATTATGTATCTGTATGATGTTATTCTGCAATTTGTTCTTTTCCTCCTTCCATCGGGGCTGCGTGGCTGAAACGCCGCCACGCGCCACTGCACTTGGGGGGGTGCTCATTTCATGGCTCCGCCCCCCCCACTTTGATGCCCGGGTTGCTAATGGATGGCTGACAAATATAAGCAGACACATCATAAGGGTTCTTTGTATGTGGCATACCGTGAGGGTTGTGGACCTATGTAGACACTGCTTTGTACTATCTAATAACTATATTGTCTTGGTCTATATTTGGGCATGCATACACATATATATATGCATTGCTGATTTGGTACATATTTATGTCCCCTTTTTATTCATCAGCCATTAAATAGTCTAGTACTCATTATTTTATATATTTTTCCTCATTTGCAGTCCCTTGTCCTGTCCCTGTTTGGGAGAGTGGGAACAGTTTACTGTTCGGTCTCTGTAGTCTTGATTTGCTCCACAGCAATCAGGCCCTCTTCCCTCACGCACCTCGTAGCGGGCTTGGTTGGGTAGGTACAATTTTTCCCATACCATGAGTTTGACTATTCTGACTTTGGGGGTATTTTGTCTTGGCCATGTCCTTGACATTTATATTTATATTTACTTAATTTGTATTCATCTTATTTTTAGTATTTTGGGCCATCCACGTGGTATACTAGCAGCGCTCTCTGGGGTGCCGGCCTAGAGTGCCCTCTGTGATTTGACAATCTCCTTGAGTAGTCTGGCCCTTCCATCTCAAGTGTGTCTGCCCTTTTCGGAGCTCCAGTGGTCGCCCTCAAGGCCGCAGCTTTCCTCAATTTGGTTTTAATTTGGATGCATGCAACAATTTATGACAAATCTTCATGCAATGTGCAGAGTCAGTGTATGTTTAATTATTCCCTAAATTCAGTCATATTGAATCATTCAATATTTGTTGTCATTACTCCAATGTTCTGACTGTGTATTTTTACACTCATGTCTTTTATTTATAGATGTATTATCGTCTTGATGTAACCACTTCTCCCTGAAGAAGAGAACTTTTACGATAGATTTGAAACGCGTTGGGTTATCTCTCTTTTTGCTATTACTTTTTTTCTTTATATGCATTGTAATTCTTAGCTTTGTATTTGCCCCTTTGCATCCTGCAATTCTATGTTCTGCACAACTGTGATATCTTTTATCTCAATTAATAAATAAGTAATATTTTTGATAATAATACTGCCTGACTTTGCTGAAGCAGTGTCCTGTCCAAAAGTCCCAATTAGAGGAAACACACTTTTAGTGATTTATTATATAATTTAGGGATGTGGGTCGGCTGACTTCCTCTGCTAAGAATGAAAACGCCATAAACCTATATTTCCCTCTTCCTTACCAAAGACTGAATTATAATCTCCTTGCTGACAGATAACCAAATAAACCTAACTAGACCAATATTATTTAAAAGATAAAAAAGTGGTGTAAAATAGAATATATTATATAGGTTGACTAAATAGATTCTTCATAGAGTAAATGATTTAGTATAATAACATGTTGTGCATGAAGAAGGCAGGAGTCAATTCACTATTATATGTGAAATGTATGTTTCTTTTGAAATATCACATGTGATAAGACTCAATTCAATATTGAACTTACGGTACATACCATGAAAAAATTTAGATAAATCAGCAAAATCAATTCACTAAAACAACAGAAAAAAATTTCAATGAGAAATCTACACTGGCCAGTGTGTTAAACAAAAGCAATGCATCAGTGTGGAAAAGTTATGCCCTTACCTCAGAAAGATAAATAATTTGTGACATTGCACTAGGTTGATATTTTTCTGTGATTGGATGCACACTAGGATGTTTTCACAATATTTTTGTGCACGTTCATTTACACAACCATCTTCTTCTGGTGCAGTGTGAGCCTGTGGGAAAAATTGCAATATGCCATGTAAAAAATAACACAAAATGAAAGTGATAAATATAGCAACATACCCACTTGCCACCTGCCCATAGTACATTTACTGCATGTGACTGGCATAAGGCAGGCTGGATCATGTACATGTACATGATTCAGCCTGTTCCGGGTTAGCAGCACGTCACTCCCATGGACACAGCGTATTGTGGATCCCAGTGCCCAGCCACTTTCAGTCCAGAGGATCATGTGATCACTATGCAATCAAATGATCACCAGATATGTTATATTAATTTTTTTTTCTAAATGTAATGTCTTTTTTTCCATTTATTTAGCAGGACATACCAATGGGGATCAAATACCACTACAAAAAAGCTCTGTTTGTGTGAAAAAAATGATATAAATTTCATTTGTGTACAGTGTTGCATGACAACTCAATTGCCATTTAAATCTCAGAACACCCAATAAGAGGATAGTATGCGGCCGGTTTAAACTATGTGGCATGTTCACCAATGCCAGGAGCCTGGCAGACAAGATGGGTGAACTAGAGATACTGTTGTACAAGAAGGATTTGGATTTTGTGGGAATTTCAGAGACCTGCTTCAACAGCTCTCATGATTAGTTGGCAATCATTCAAGGGTATACCCTTTATCACAAGGATAGAGAGGGTAAAAAAGGGGGAGGGGTATGCCTATATATCAAGAATAATGTGAGTGAATGTGAGAGATGACATCACTAAGGGAGTTAGGGAGGAGGTGGAATCCTTATGGGTAGAGCTCCAAAGGGATGAAGCTAACGGGAAAATATTACTGGGAGTATACTATAGGCCCCCTAACCTGAAGGAGGAGGGGGAGACGGATCTCCTATCACAAGTTGGATTAGCAGCAAGGATGGGAAGTGTTATCATAATGGGGGATTTTAATTATCCAGACATAGACTGGGCGGAGGGAACCACGCATTCGTCTAAGGCTTGCCAGTTCCTAAATGTCTTGTAGGACAATTTCATGGTTCAGATGGTAGACGCACCAACTAGAAATAAAGCATTACTGGATCTACTGATTACCAACAATACAGACCTGATCACAGATGTGGAAATATGGGGCAATTTAGGAATAAGCGATCACAGGTCAATTGGCTTCAGTATAAATCACACAAATAGCAAACATAAGGGGAATACAAAGACACTGAATTTCAAAAGAGCCAACTTCCCTAAACTACGAACCTTGTTAGAAGGCATGAATTGGGATAAAATCTTAGGAACAAAGAACTCGCAGTGGAGATGGGTTTGCTTTAAGAGCATATTTAAATAAGGGCATTAGCCAATGCATCCCATTGGGTAATAAATTTAAAAGAGCAAACAAAAGTCTTGGCATGGCTTAACTCCAATGTTCAAATGCATATAAAAGCAAAGGAGAAGGCCTTCAAAAAATACAAGGTTGAGGGATCATCATCGGCATTCAGAAATTATAAAGAATGCAACAAGAAATGTAAGGGTGCAATTAGGGCGGCTAAGATAGAACACGAAAGACACATAGCGGAGGAGAGAAAAAAAAACTCAAGAAATTCTTTAAGACTTAGCGTGTCTGGTAGCTGGAGGGAGAGCTCTATCCCTGAAGTAGCTGAATGGTTCACATCAGCGGTTTCAAATCAGATGGAGTGATCCAATATGGTCAGAGGTGGTTCATAGTCTGTATATGGAGCCTGATGTCCCACCAGTGTGTTGGTTAGACGCTAAGCATTTGACACAGTTCCCCACAAACGTTTACTGTACAAAATAAGGTCCATTGGCATAAACCATAGGGTGAGTACATGGATTGAAAACTGGCTACAAGGGTGAGTTAGTTCAGAGGGTGGTGATAAGTGGGGAGTACTCGGAATGGTCAGAGGTGGGTAGTGGGGTCCCCCAGGGTTCTGTGCTGGGACCAATCATATTTATTTTGTTAATAAACGACCTGGAGGATGGGGTAAACAGTTCAACCTCTGTATTTGCGGACAATACTGAGCTAAGCAGGGAAATAACTTCTCCGCAGAATGTGGAAACCTTGCAAAAATATCTGAACAAATTAATGGGGTGGGCAACTACTTGGCAAATTAGGTTTAATGTAGAAGATTGTAAAATAATGCATTTGGATGGCAAAAATATGAATGTAATATATACCCTGGGGGGGAGAACCTCTGGGGCAGAGGCGGCTCTCTAATTAGCAAATTAGCAAATTTTTAATTGGCATATTAGGCAAATTAGGCGATCGCCTAAGGCCCTGCAGTCAGAGGGGCCTCGCGGTCGGCTAATCTGCCTGTGATCAATCCCTGATGCTGTCAAGGTCTCATCCCTGTCTGGTGGTAGCAAGTGTGAGGAGCGGGACAGTAGAGGCCTCTAGGAGGCGGCAGCGGCTGGATGATAGCACCCGGCTCCAAGGCATGCGGGCGGCATGTCCATGTGAGACCTGCAGCCAAGCTGCGCCTTCTGCCTGTTCCGCTCACCCGATCTCTCCGCACCCACCTCCTATTTGGTTCTGCAGTCGGGGGGGTCGCTTAAGCTCTCCAGCTGAGCTACAGTGCCTCATGATTGTGAGGAGGAAGGAGCTCTTATGCTTCCTGGCCGACCAGAGAGAAGGTGTGTGTCCGTGCAGCCTCCCTAACGTGCAGCCTCCCTGTGTGTCTGAATAGGAGGAGCGGTGGGGAGACTGTACATAGTGGAATTGATTTTTCCATATTACTCCATGCAGCCGCTGAATGTCTGCAGGAAGGAGAGGGGGAGAAGTGATCATTCAGCGGCTGCATGGAGTAATATGGAAAAATCAATTCCACTATGTTCAGTCTCCCCAATGCTCCTCCTATCTAACTTTTTCTGCATCCCCGTGCTCTCCGGCCACTCCCTGGCTCCACCCCTCCTGCTCTCCAGCCCATCCTTGTCATCCCTTGCTCCGCCCCCATTTCGTCAGCACCCCCCTGCTCTCCACTCCAATTCTTTCCCTCCCCTCTCAAGCTCCCCCCAGCGCTCTCCAGCCCCCACCCCTCCAGTGCTCTCCACCTTTCCCAGCACTCTCTGGCCCCTACCCCCAGACACTCTCCGGCCCCCACCCCCCAGCACTCTCCGGCCCCCACCCCCCAGCACTCTCCGCCCCCACCCCCCAGCACTCTCCGCCCCCACCCCCCAGCACTCTCCGCCTCCACCCCCAGCACTCTCCGGCCCCCACCCCCCAGCACTCTCCACCCCCCAGCACTCTCCCCCCACCCTCCAGCACTCTCCACCCCCAGCACTCTCCAGCTTCTCCCTGCTCTTTGCCCCCCAGTGCCTTCACAGACTGGGACATGGGGCACAGGAGGGGCTGCAGACAGGGCTAGAGATCTCTCTCACCCCCTTTTCCCTTTTCTTCACCTCCCCTCTCTCTCTCTTTTACCCCCTGTCACTCCCCTCACTCCCTCTCTCCCCCTCTCTCTTTCTCTCTCTCTCCTTCCCCCACCTTTCTCTTACCCCCTCTCTCTCTCTCTTACCCCCTCTCCCCCCTCTCTCTCTCTCCCCTCTCCCTCTCTCCCCCTCTCTCTCTCCCCCTCTCTCTCTTTCTCTCCCCTCTCTCTCTCCCCCTCTCTCTTTCTCTCCCCTCTCTCTCCCCCCCTCTCTCTCTCCCCCTTCTCTCTCCCCTCCTCTCTCTCCCCTCTCTCCCCCTCTCCCCCTTTCTCTCTCCCCCTTTCTCTCTCCCCCTCTCTCTATCCCCCCTCGCTCTCCCCCCTCTCTCTCTCTCCCCCCTCTCTCTCTCTCCCCCCTCTCTCTCTCTCTCCCACCCCTCTCTCTCTCTCTCTCTCCCCCCTCTCTCTGTCTCACTCCCCCTCTCTCTCTCCACCTCTCTCCCCCTTTTGCGCACCCTTTCTCTACCCCTCTCTCTCAACCCCCTCTCACTCACCTTCTCTCTCTCTCCCCCCTCTCTCCCCCCTCTCGCTCCTCCTCTCTCTCTCCCTCCCCCTCTCTCACAATGTCTTGCTCCCCCTCTCTCTCCCTCCCCCTCTCTCCCTCCCCCTCTCTCTCCCCCCCTCTTTCTCCCTCCCCCCCTCTCTCTCATTCTCCCCTATCGCTCACAATCTCTTGCTCCCCTTCTCTTGCCCCCTTTTTCTCTCTCTCCCCCTCCCTCTCTTCCCCTCCCTCTCTCTTCCCCTCTTTCTCTCTCTCTCTCTCTCTCCCTCCCTTTCCCTCCCCCTCTCTCTCTCCCCCTCCCCCTCTTTCTCTCCCCCTGCGCTGTGCTGAGATTCCCCCACTCTACTTCCTCTGTGGATGTGGAATGACTCAGCGACTTTCCCCCCCATTCTCCCAAGACACAGGAAATTCTTAGAGGGGTTGCCACCTTGCTAGGCCCCAGATGTTTTATTGGCTGCATATGTCTGATGGGTGAGTAGGGTGCCCTGGAAGTGGTGCTGATGAACTATGTGCTAGATCTGTCCATCTTTTTGCAGCCATTTTTATTGCTTGAATTTTTTTTTCCCATTATGGGCATGATTGGGGCCTCACGTGTAAGTTTCGCCTAAGGCCTCACAAAGCCTAGAGCCGTCTCTGCTCTGGGGGGAATCTAGGATGGAAAAGGACCTGGGGGTTGTAGTAGATGATAGGCTCAGCAATGGCATGCAATGCCAAGCTGCTGCTTACAAAGCAAACAGAATATTGGCATACATTAAAAATGGGATCAACTCCAGAGATGAAACGATAATTCTCCAGCTCTACAAGACTCTGGTCTGGCCGCACCTGGAGTATGCTGGCCAGTTCTGGGCACCAGTCCTCAAGAAGGATGTACTGGAAAGGGAGCGAGTACAAAGAAGGACAACTAAGCTATGTAATAAAGGGTCTGGAGGATATTAGTTATGAGGAAAGGTTGCGAGCACTGAACTTATTCTCTCTAGAGAAGAGACGCTTGAGCGGGATATATGATTTCAATGTATAAATACATTTTTTGTGGAAGGGAGTTTAACAAGACACGTGGCCACTCATTAAAATTAGAAGAAAAAAGGTTTAACCTTAAACTACATAGAGGGTTCTTTACTGTAATGGCCCGTACACACGATAGGATTTTCCAACAACAAATGTTGGATGTGAGCTTGTTGTTGGAAAGTCCCACCGTGTGTATTCTCCATAGAACATTTGTTGTCTGAATTTCCGCCAGCAAATGTTTGAGAGCAGGTTCTCAAATTTTCCGACAACAAGACTTGTTGACGGAAATTCATAGTACATAGGCTAAGAGTGGCAAGTATGTGGAATTCCCTTCCACACCACGGGTGGTGGTCTCAGCGGGGAGCATCGATAGTTTCAAAAACCTATTAGATAAGCTCCTGAACGACAGCAACATACAGGGATATACAATGTAATACTGACATATAATCACACGCATAAATTGGACTTGATGGACTTGTGTCTTTTTTCAACCTCACCTTCTATGTAACTATGTAAGTAGCACATTGCTGAATAGCAAAAAATGACCTGGTCATGAACAGGGTAAAACTTCCAGGGGTCAAGTGGTTAAATAAGGTATGTTTTTTAGTTAAATAACTACTTTTGAGATACATATCACATAAGTTATTTTAAGGTAAAAATGAATGTGGAATGTTTATCTTAGTGAATTGACCCCCTAGAGGGGATATTTTATAGACATGTGCAATTTGTTCGGTCCGAATACAAATTCTGAAAAAATTTTGGTTACCTGGTGGCGCCGCCCCTTCTGATGTCATGGACCCAGCAGAGCAATTTTATTTTTATTTTTCGGGTCAGCGGGTGGCATGATTGATGACGGATCTACACGGGGGGACACTGTTTTACATTTTCTCAGTGTTTCAGTGTTTTATTATTTTTTGACACTTTTTTGGTGAATGAGTAGGGGTACTATGTACTTGAAACCCATTCACATGGGGGACAGGATTTGGAGGCCCCCTTGTTAAAGGGGGCTACCAGATTCCAATAAGCCCCTGCCTGCAGACCTCGACAACCACAGACCAGGGTTGTCGGGAAGAGTCCCTTGTCCCCATCAACATGGGAACAAGGTGCTTTGGGGTGGGGGTCGCAGAAGCCCCCCTGCCCCAAAGCACCCACCCCCCATGTTGAGTGCATGTGGCCTAGTATGGTTCAGGAGGGAGGGGGGCGCTCGCCTGTTCCCCCCCTTTCCTGACCTGCCAAGCTGCATTCCTGAATAAGGGTCTGTTATGGATTTGGGGGGGCTACACCATTTTTTTTAGGTGTGGAGTTCCCCTTAAAATCCATACCAGACCCAAAAGGCCTGGTATGGACTGGGAGGGACGCTACAACATTTTTTTCTTTCATTTTTTTTTTAAATATCCGGGTATCGACAATTGCAACCACATTCAATTTAAATGTGATTTGACTAGTTTTTTTTTCTTTAGAAATATCATTTTTGCTGCAGCATGTGTTATACATGCTACAGGTGCACCACTTTGCATATAGACTAAGGGGAGCCCCCAGGCACAATATTTAAAGGTTTTGTTCATTTTTTATTGTTTCACTTAACCACTTCAGCCTTGGAAGGATTTACTCCCTTAATGACCAGGCCATTTTTTGCGATACAGCACTGCGTTATTTTAGCTGACAATTGTGCAGGCGTGCAATGCTGTACTCAAATAAAATTGATGTCCTTTTTTTACCCACAAATAGAGCTTTCTTTTAGTGGTATTTGATAACCTCTATGTTTTTATTTTAAGCACTATAAACAAAAAAAGACCGCCAATTTTGTAAAAAAAAAAAAATATTTTCTATTTTCTGCTATAAAACATTCCCCGTTTTTTTTTTTTTTAAATATAATTTCTTCATCAATTCAGGCCAATTTGTATTCTGCTACATATTTTTGGTTAAAAAAAAACAATAAGAGTATATTGATCGGTTTACGCAAAAGTTATAGTGTCTACAAAATAGGGAGTAGATTTATGGCATTTTTATTTGTTTTTTTTTTTTTTTTTACTTGTAATTGCGGTGATCTGCAATTTTAGCTTCAATGTTTTTTTATTAAAGAATTTCACAGCTTACAAAAGAAAAGAAAAGAAACGTGTTCCAACAGTATTTCCATGATACATTGGTTCTATACGATTCATATTACTTTTCAGATAAATTTGTTTATTTGTTTAATTATACCTTTTCTTATTTTTCTAGGGTTATATGGTGTTTCCCTGGTTTGGGATGCATTTGTAAGTCCAACCCTCTGCAATCCCTCATGGTCGCTTTTGCCTTCTCTTAGTTCCATTTATTCGGACCAAGCAGTTTCACATATTCAACATGACTGTCTCTAATGTTATAGTAACCAAAATTGTCAGCTTGGAATTAACTAGAAAAAGAGCAAGAACACGAACAATAACAATAACATTCTTCTACCCATTTCCGTCATAATGTTGCTTGATGGTTTATTGCATTTCAATCTATCATTAATCTACTTATTTTGAGTACTTTTCAGTCCAAGGAGCCCATACCTTACACATTTTGGTGTAGTTCCCCAAAGGTGCTATGTGTGTGAATTGTATTTATAACCTCTTCTATTGATGGGGCTTTGACTTCCTTCCAGTGTCTAAGGATTGCTAATCGAGTTGCTAGCAAAATGTGTGACACCACATTCCTATACAATGGGGGTACGGAATCTATTTCAAGTGACACTATGGCCATTCCTGGTCTTAGTTTGTTATCTATACCTGTGATCGTGTACACAAGGCCTTCAAACTGAGTCCATAGTGCCTTCAGTTTAGGGCAAGACCACAATATGTGGATTAATGTGCCTGTACCACCGCAAGACCTCCAACAGTTTCGGGAGGCATTGTGGTAGATTTTGGCTATACGGTGTGGGGTTAAATACCAGCATAGTGTTACTTTTTGTTGCATTTCCTATAAATTTGTGCTTTTAGAGGAGTAAATAAGTCTAAAGGTTTTTTCCCAATGTTGGGGGGGTGTATGTGTCTCCTAGCTCCTGTTCCAAGGCTAACATGGATTGGGATTTCACGCAGACATTTTTTTTCTTAGAGTCCCATGTATATGAGTGAAATACATTTAGGCATGATTGTGTTATGTTGATAGTATTGGGTTATTTTTTTAGGTAGTTCAACTAGTATCTGAGGTTTTTTTCCTTAAAAGTTGTGCTATTTGTAAGTATTTGTATTGTTCTTTAGAAGACAATTGATATTCCTGTTGTAGGGTTTGAAAAGTTTTAAGTGTTGTATTTTCTAATATGTCCTCCAGGTATGTAATACCTTTATTTTTCCAAGTATTTTGATTTATATCCAGTATTAGGTGGTTAATAGCGGAAATTTGGATTTTTAGTGGAGATAATCTTCCTGTCCATTTTTGATATTTGGCTAGATGGGTCCAGGCTCTTATTGGCGCCAGGTTTGGAAGATGCTAATGTAACGTCTAGAGAGATATTGTGTGGGGCTGTCATTAGGAAGTCCTTTAGGTTTCCCTTTTTGATATGTGCTTGCTCAATTTCCTTCCATATTGTTTTAAAGTCAGTTGACATCCAACGTTGTAGTTGAGCCAGAACAGTCGCACAGTAGTAGTCCTGCAAGTGTACATGGCCCACTCCACCTGCTTTCCTATGTTTGATTAGTCTGCTAAAGGCAAATCTTGCCTTTTTCCCTTGTCATATATATCTGTTTAACATTGATTGTAAGGTTTGGAAGTAAGAGTTTGGTAGTGGTACTGGAAGAGTTCTAAATAGGTATAATAATTGGGTTATTATTTACATCTTGAAGGCCTCTAGCCTACCTAGCCATGACAATTCTGTTTGGGCTAGTTTATTTAGTTTGGCTTCAAATGTTTTCAAGAAAGGTGTGTAATTAGCAGGTATTAAATCTGCTAGTTTGGAGGTCAATGTGATACCCAAGTATTTGATGCCTGCTAATTTCCATATGTATGGGAATTGTTGTTCTAACCTTTTTTGGTCCCCCCAGGAATGCTTAGATCTAGGGTGTAGGATTTGGTCTCATTCACTTTGTAGTATTAAACTCCATCGAATGATTGTAAAATGGTATGGACTGTAGCTAGGGATTCCTTTACATTCGTAAGCATTAATATTATGTCGTCTGCAAGGAGGCTTATGGTGTGGCTTCTCCCCCCCGCTTCTATTTCTGATATTTGAGGATGGTTTCTGAGATAGGAGGCTAGGGGTTCCATCATTAAATTGAAAATTAATGGTGATGGAGGGCAACCCTGTCTTGTTCCATTTGTTATTTAAAAAGGTTAGGATATTGCACCTGAGATGAAAACTTGGGCTGATGGGTGGGTGTATAGTGCCATAATGGGTATATATATCAGTGAAAGCTGAATTTTCCCAACACTTGGGCTAGGAACTGCAAGTGTATTCTATCAAATGCCTTCTCTGCATCCAGCACTAGGAGCAGAGAAGGCGTTTTGTATTTGCTTGCTAGGTGTATCACATTTACCAGTCTTTGCATTGCGTCTGCCGTTTTGTCTCCCTCTAGTGAATCCAGATTGATCAACATCTACAGTTGGCAATACCTCCACCAGTCTATTGGCGAGTAGTTTTGCATAGATCTTTATATCATTGTTTAGCAAAGAAATCGGTCTAGATGTGGGGTGTCAGGGTCTTTCCCCAGTTTCGGCAGGGCCACTATTATCGCTTTTAGCATTTCAGGAGGGAACATGGAAGAGACAGCAGCTGAGCCAAAGACCTCAACCAAATGTGGTGCTAAGATGTCCTGAAAGGATTTGTAATACTCTCCAGTGAATCCGTCAGGGCCTGGGGATTTGTTAAGTGGGAGATATTTTATAATTTGTCTCAGCTCAGCCTCAGTGAAAGGGGAATTCAGGTCTTAAAGATGTGTGTGAGATGGTGGGAAGATTGATTTTTAAAAAAAATTCTTCTATGATATCTGGTGTTGGTTGTGTGAGAGTAGTGTCATTTTTAAGATTGTACAGTGATCCATAATATTGACTGAAAGCGTCCGCTATGGCTTGGGGGTGATGATATTTGACATGTGTAGTGGGGGGAATGATATGTGGAATTTGGTTTTGTACCTATGTCCTCTTATTCTACTAGCTAAAAGTTTGCCTGTACAGGCGCATGCGCGGACTCCTCCAAGATGGCCGCTTAAGCCCGGAGCTCCGCACTGCCCTGACCACCCGGTGCACATAGCGGGGGAACCGGGACCCCGTAGACCACGTCACCCACCTCAAGGCGTATAGGAAGGGTTGGGGAACAACCCTATGCCGGCCGGATCGTCCAGGAAGGGCCTGGAACCTCTGTTCAGAGCCTCGGCGGAGCGGGCCGAATCCAAGATGGCGGGCGCCATGCTGCACGGCGCACAGACAGCTGCAGAGAGCCCGGGAGATAAACTTTCCTATGCCGCAGTGACCCGCTCTCTCCCCTCTGGGACCCCAGTGAGTACTCCTCTACACTTGGCTCAGTTCACGGCCCTATCAGAGCATACTGCTGAACAACCTTTGACACCCCCCTCGCAGACTACCTCCCCTCACATTACAACAGGGCCTGAAATGGCGCCCAATCCAGCCCACTCTATCCTCACAGCCCCCGATCTCTTCTCTCAGATATCAGCACTGCTGGATAGAGGTTTGGCCCAAACTGCAGCCAAAATAACGGGCGACATCAGAGAGGACTTCCAGGCCCTGGGCTCCAGGATGGAGGCGATCGAAGATAAACTCGATCAGACCATCTCTAAAACCAGGCAGAACTCCAACCACATACAGGTCATACAAGACCAACTGGACATTGCTCTCTCACGCATTGATGACCTTGAAAATAGGTCCAGAAGGGAAAATTTTAGACTCAGAGGTCTCCCAGAATCTATAACCGACTCTACGATGGCGGTCCAAGACTTCATAAAACAACTTCTCCCTGACATTCCTCCACATAAATTGGAAATTGACCGCGCTCACAGGACATTAGGACCACCGAGGAAAGATGGCCTCCCCAGAGATATAGTGGTCAAACCACACTACTTCTCAATTAAAGAAGAGGTGATGAAAAAGTGCAGATACCAACAGCCCCTCACGTGCAGAGGCCATGCCGTACAAGTCTTTGCGGACATTTCACCTAACACAATACAAAAAAGGAGGGCATTGAAGCCCCTACTCTCGGTGTTGGCGCAAAACGAAATAAAATATAAATGGGCCTTCCCCTTTGCTCTGAAGTTTGATCACAGAGGCAAAACCTACTCTTTCCGCAGCCTCCAAGAAGGAGAACGGATCCTATTAGACCTCCGCCTCATCTCGCAAGAGTCAGCAATGGACTTCAACAATTCGGCAGCGAGTTCATACAAGCGCCCATCCCCTGCAAGCCCCTTGCAACCCCTGTGGGAAAAACCCAAATACAAGCGTCCAAAGGAAGCCAAGCCTCCATGAGTCCTCGAGTCAAGACGCTGTTTGATGAACTTTCCCTGATTCCTTTTTCACTGTGTAGGCTCCTACACGAACACGATTGACTTTTGTTTGTTTTTTTTATTGCTGGCTTGTTTCTCCTTTTGGTCATCCCAGCATTGGAGGGTCTGTGCTGGAGATTTACGGGATTGTTAGCCGGGGGGGGGAGGGGGAGGGAGGGGACATTATGTCCCCTTTCTCTTCTCCCCCCCCCCATTCATCCCTCTATGTCTTCTCCTGATGGGGGGGAAATGAGCAGATGTTTCTGCCCCGGGGGGGTCCCTTGGGAGTAATCCCATTGGGGCCCACCTGGCGCTAAGTATTTGAATGTCAACCAACAAGAGCCTTATACACCACTATCTGACCCAGGCCTCCGAGGCACTGGGTAACAGAGTGTGATCTCATGACTTCTCCCTATGATATGCCTTAGCCGCAAAATGGGCTTCGTATTGCATGGGCTATAGCCCAAGGAGCCCTCCTCATCCGCCCGGAATTTTGTTCTAGGCGGGAGGGGAGGAAGGTGGGAAAAAGGGTGGGCGGGGCACCCTTCGGTTCCCCAGGTCGGACTAGCTCCGACCAGCAGTTTTTTCTTTTTTTTATTATTCAGTACTTAACTTTGGTGCGCCGAGGTCGCGGCAGTTAGGCTGCACCTCTATTAATCCCAAGGACCAGGTGAGACTGGTCTCCTGGGTTAGGAATCCTCCCTGTCAGCAGGGTCTGGACATTCCCTCCACTGTGAAGAGTGGTGTGCTCTGCCGCCACCACTGTTCACACAAGTCCCGAGAGGACCTGATCTTCCCCTCTTGCCCTCTTCCTATGTTGTCTTTTCTACTATCTTCTCTAACAACCTATTTTCTTGTAGTTGGCTGTCTGCTGGGTTATACCCACTTCCCCAGTAAGAAGCGGAAGGATGTTCTAACGGTCCCAACTTCGGTTTCTACTCACCAACTGGAACAGGTAAGCGTTGGGGGATGGGGGGTAGGCCCCCTACATCTGCTCCATGGCTGACACTGAAAATCTGCCCTCCCTATTAAGGGTGGCCACACACAATACCCAAGGGCTGAACTCTCCTTCTAAAAGAAGGAAAGTACTTGATTTTATGAAATCCCGCAAGATTGATCTTTTATTTCTCCAAGAAACCCACTTCCCGATCCGGTACAAACCTAACTTTATCCACTCTCAGTTCCCATTGTTCTATCTAGCCAATGCGGAAGATAAGACCAGAGGGGTTGCTATCCTTATATCTAAAAACTGCAAATTCACGCCACATAAGGTTCAACGAGACCCTGAGGGAAGGTACATCCTAGTTAAGGGTTCTGTAGAAGGCAGATTATACTCCTTAGTATCTTACTACGCCCCTAACACAGGACAGCATAAATTCTTTAACTCAATGTTTAAGACACTTGGACCACTGTTTGAAGGCTCTGTAATTTTTGGGGGAGACTCCAATGTGGCCTTCGACCAGGGACTAGACAAATCTAAACCCCCTGCCGCTCAAAACATACGTCCAACCAAAACCAGCTTGAAGATAGCTAAGCTGGTTTATTCACAAGGACTCACTGACATTTGGAGGGAATTAAACCCCACCAAAAAAGATTATACTCACTTCTCCCATGCCCACCAATCCTATGCTCGTATAGACCATCTGCTAGTCTCGAATGACTTGATCCCAACAGCCCAAAGATCACAAATTACTGACACGGTCTGGTCGGATCACTCCTTGTTAAGTGTCCTGATAAATAACCAAACCCCACACCACAAATACAACCTTTGGAGACTAAAGGAAAACATCCTTTCTGACCCCGCCTGGAAAGCTGAAATTGAAAAGGCCATAAAGGAATATTTTAATCAAAATGACACGGCAGACGTCTCCGCGGAAACCTTATGGGCAGCACATAAGGCCACAATCAGAGGGAAATTGATACAAATAGCAGCCAAAATTAAAAAAGAACATGGGATAGACATAATCAACCTAGAAAAGAAATTCCAAAAGTTATGTACGGAGCACAAGAGAGACCCTGCGTTAGTACCCGTATCCCAATTGGATGCAGCACGCCTAGAATTTAACTTAGCTCTTACAGCTAAAGCAGATAAAAGTTTGTCATGGCTTGGAGCGAAATATTACTACCAGAAGGACAGGGCTGGGTCTCTCTTGGCGTCCCGTCTTTCCCCGCGCCCTCGCTCATATATCTTCCCCAAAATCAAAATAGCGGGCCAACCCCACACCACAAACCCACTGAAGGTCATGAAAGCCTTCCATGGTTTTTATGCAGATCTATATAGCGAACATAAGGCAAGTAATCCCCAAACTCTGTGGAATTTTCTGAATAATCTCCCGATTCCTACCCTTTCGGCTGAGCACAGAGATAGACTCGAAGCTCCGGTTTCCGCCGAAGAAGTGCTAGCAGTTATCAAAAATCTTAAGCGGCGGTCGGCTCCGGGTCCAGATGGCTTCTCCGTACCGTACTATAAAACTTTTGCAAATACCATTGCGCCTTACCTGGCTAGATTCATTAACTTCAAAACCAAGGGAGAGCCTCTGGACCCGCAAATGAACGCCGCTTTCATAACCGTAATACCGAAACCAGACAAGGACCAGGGAGAAGTATCCAACTATAGACCCATATCCCTGATCAATAATGATCTAAAAATTATGACTAAAATTATGGCAGACCGATTGGCCTCCTTTATTGGATCCTATATCCATAAGGACCAAGTGGGGTTTATCCCGGGTAGGCAAGGTCCCGACCAAATCAGAAGAACGGTGGATGTAGTCTCCCTCCTCCAATCGGGCTGGGATGGTAGTGGGGCGCAAAAGGGAATGTTACTATCTCTAGATTTACAAAAAGCGTTCGACTCTGTATCCTGGTCATACATATTCTCAATCATACAACAGTGGGGTTTTGGCCCACGGTTCACAGGGTTACTACACTCCCTATACTCTAGCCCAGAAGCTAGAATCAAACTACATGGACAACTCTCTGATCCTATTAAAATAGCTAGAGGGACCCGCCAAGGTTGCCCGCTCTCGCCACTGATTTTTGCGATAGCGATTGAATCATTGGCGATTGCTATACGCAACAACCCGGACATAGCAGGGGTGAACTGTGGGCCAAAGGCACATAAATGCGGGCTGTTTGCTGATGACCTCATTCTTTATATAACGTCACCAGCAACCTCCCTCCCAGTGCTATGTAAGCTCCTAGATGACTTTGCACAGATCTCTGGTCTATGCGTTAACTACTCTAAGTCTCAAGCACTCAATGTGTCCCTCCCGTTAACTTTGGTGTCTCGGTTGCGGGAGGCGTTCCGCTTTTCGTGGGGCGAGTCCAGCATCCGATACCTTGGAATCAATCTTACCCCCAAATTTGAACAGCTATATCAAGCAAATTACCCTCCCATTTACAAAAAATTAGAATCTGATCTCAAACAATGGTCCCCGCACCATATTTCCTGGCTCGGTAAAATAAACTCTGTAAAAATGACTCTCCTGCCACGCCTCCTATATATTTTCAGAGCGCTCCCAATCGCGATACGGAAAGACCACCTCTCAGCATTCCAAAACAAGGTGGTAAAATTCATTTGGGGTGCAAAGGGACATAGGCTCCCGAGAAGCGCCCTATTCGGCCTAAGAAAAAAGGGGGGACTGGGACTTCCAAATCTTTTTTGGTATTACCAGGCAGCTAGATTGGCACAGATATCAACGATCTATGCCAAAACAGCCAGACCTGATTGGATAGAAATGGAAAGACAGGCAGTACCAACATTTACAATTGACTTCCTCCTCTGGTGCCCACCAAAGGCTAGGCCTCCGGTCATGTCGCCTGCCTTATCACAATCTCTGACGATATGGGACACTCTCAGAAGGAACCCCTCCTTAGTGTCGCACAGCAAACCTCTATCGCACATTTTCCGTAACCCCGCATTCCCCCCGGGCTTGGACATTAAAGCCTTTCAGTGGTGGCTGGATAGGGGAATGTACCGGATCGGGAACTATTTTACCGCAGCGGGGCCATTATCCCTCAACCACTGCATCAAACATCTAAGCCTCCCCATTTCAGAGAGGTTTAGGTTTTATCAAATTTCACACTTTCTCCAATCCATCTGGGTTGAGAAACCCGAACCCCCGCAGTTCACCCCATATGAAATATGGTGTGGGGGTCTCATGGAGCAGAGGGGGGGTATATCCTTAATCTACTCCTCGCTTGCTGCTACAGATAAGAAAGCAACGTTCATGCTGGCATGGGAGAGGGATTTACAGGACACATGGGATCTAGATCACTGGCACATGGCCTTCTTCCGATCATTCAAAGGCATTCATAATATTTCCCTGATTGAAGCTAGCCTAAAAGTAATCACTAGATGGTATTTGACCCCCTCCCGGCTTGCTATGATGCACCCTACGGCTTCCCCTCTCTGCTTTCGTGGATGTCACATGAACGGTTCCATGTTACACATATGGTGGGACTGCCCTAAAATTAGAACTTTTTGGCAAAAAATATTTTACGCCATATCCAAAATAATAGGTAAGACCATTCCCAAGTCTCCTCTAACAGCTCTTCTCAACCATCCCATTCCAGGGATCTCAAAATCATCACAGAAATTAGTATTTTTCGTTCTCCTGGGAGCCAAAATTACCCTTGCTAAAGCTTGGAAGAAGCCCTTAGTCTCTCTCATAGCAGCTAAACGGAAAGTGTCATGGATAATGGCCCAGGAGAAATTAGTAAGCTCTTTACTAGATACATCAGCAAAGTTTGAGAAGATTTGGGACCCTTGGTCCAAATACATAGGAATAGGGTAAAATCCAAAACTTTTAAAAATAGTCCCTCAATAGAAGTGGGGGCTCCGAGCAGACAGCCAAACTTTTCTCTTCTCTGCATATTATCTCTCTCATTCTTACTCCTCCCTCCTCTCTCCTCCCCCTAACTCTTCTCTTGTTTTTCTTTTTTTTCTCTCTTCTCCCTGACTCCCCATATCCGGTAGGCAGGAATAGAACTCACTTCTGAAGCGGATACACCCTGGAGTGAACCATAGTAGAAAATTTTACTTTGGTATGTATACCTGAGATTCACTCATGATTGATAGCATTTTAACGCAACATGCTTAAACAACAACTACACCAATGGGATTGTTCGGTTACTTTAAACTTGAATTGTAACCCGTTTAGCAAACTGTTTTTTGCATTCAAGTTCTTTTGGCCCATACGCCAAAGTTTTCTATGATTTTTTTTATATATACTTCGCTAAGGTCTCTCTAGGTCCTCGAGTCACTGGTAGATGGGTCCCACTCCGCTCCCCAGCACAGTGTGATCCCATGAAGGGGTGCTGGGGGTGGAATGGGATATTTGCCTAAGGCTCACTCGTTATGTTAGCAAGAACAAGGACCAGGCAGGACCCGATATTAGATACTTCAGTTGAGGGTTAGTTGATGATGTAACTCGGGCATATAAGTCTTTATATTGCAAAATATGCCACTGTGAATATGATTTGTACTTCTCCCTTCTACCCTGCTTTAATCTGGGTCATGTAACGGAAGCTTGTACTTACAATTTGTTTTTCTGACAAAATCTAATAAAAATCATTTAAACATAAAAGTTTGCCTGTAAGGTTGCTGCTTGTATAATAGGACAGTTTAAGTCTTCTGGAGGCTTTTCAAAATCCTCCAGGAAGAGCAGTCTGAGTTCTGTACGGAGTTGTGTTAATTGTGCTGTCAGTGATTGGGTTGGATTTGACATATTTTGTTTTTCAATGGTGTCAATTTGTGAAATCAGTTGAGTGGCTTGCTGCTGTCTCCTCCTTTTCTCCCTCGCCCCCTGTTGTATAAGTATACCTCTAGCGAAAGCCTTATGGGCATTCCATACAATGAATGGGTCTGTGACCAAATTCTGATTATTTAAAAAAAACTCTTTTATCTGTTGTGCTATATATGACCTGGTTGGAGCCGCCTGGAAGTGGCGATGATTAGCTCTCCATAAAAAGGCAGGGTTATGGGTTGAGGAATCGCCCACTCTTATGCCACGTACACACGAGTGGACTTTCTGGCAGACTTGGTCCCGCGGACCGGACTCCGGCGGACAATTTGATCATGTGTGGGCTCCAGCGGACTCTTTTTCCCAAAAGTCTGACAGACCTAGAAATAAAACATATTTCAAATCTTTCCGACGGACTCAAATCCGGTCCAAAAATCCGCTCATCTGTATGCTAGTCCGAAGGACTAAAACACACGCTAGGGCAGCTATTGGCTACTGGCTATCAACTTTCTTATTTTAGTCTGGTCGTACGTCATCACATACGAATCCGTTGGACTTTGGTGTGGTCGTGTGTGGGCAAGTCCGTTCGTTAGAAAGTCCGTCGGAAAGTCCGTCGGACCAGTCCAGTCGAAAAGTCTGCCCGTGTGTACGCGGCATTAGTCTTACAGGGGCATGGTCCGACCAGGTGATATTACCTATTTTGGCAGATTTACATTTGAGTAGTAACCTTCCATCCGCCAGAAATAAATCAATTCTACTATAGGACTTATGACTACTTGAAAAGAAAGAATAGTCTCTCTCGTTCGCGTTGAGGCATCTCCAAGCGTCATGAAGTTCATAGGCTCTCAGCAATGGTTTGAGGGATGGAGTCTAGGTTTGGATCTGGAGTGATGTTAAAGTCACCACTCATCACCAATGTTCCTTTCTGGATTGATTTAACTTCCTCATAATTCTATGAAGGAATCTGGTTTGTCTAACATTAGGGGCGTAGATATTTACCACTGTGTAGGTGTTAGAATTGATATCGCAAACCATAATTAAGTAGCATCCTTGTGGGTCTGCAGTAATTTGATGGAGACGAAAAGCCACTGTGTCTCTTATTGCAATCATCACGCCTTTCTTTTTTTTTTGCGTTGGCATGGTATACAAATGGGAACTTAGGGTGCGTGCACTTTAGGAGAGATTGGCCCTGAAAGTGCATCTCTTGAACGCGTAACACGTCACATTTATGATGTAAATGCTTACTTCGACAGAGATCTTCGCTTGGCTGGGTGGTTAATTCCCTTGAAGTTTATGGTCAAATAGTTTACTGCCATTTGTGTCTCTGGTGGAAGTGCTGAGTGTTGCATATAGCAAAGGTGTCACTTACTGTGATGTTGATGTAGGAGTTCTCCTTGGTATCGTGATAGAAGGCATATGGTGTTGTTCCCTGGTCATCGGCACTGGATTGGTGATATTCTTGGTTGTTCATGGAGGGCGTGTATACACATCTGACTGAGAAGGTAGAAGGGCAAAGTTCCTTTAAACAGTAATGAAACATAACAGTGGCTGATAGCCAAACAAAAGAGAAAGTTAGTTGAGTGTGGCTCATAGCCACTCAGAATTAAAGTGGGGAGAAAACAAAAACACAAACTGTTCAGATCAGAGGAAATCCTCCCCAGCAGTATTTATGCATTAAAGCAATACCCATTTCCAAGATATTTATGTGAGCGCGCATTCTCAACTGTACGCCATTCAGGTTCGGGGGTTGAAATCCTGTTCCTCTGGCGTGGGTCTGTAGGGTGTTCTGGTATCATTCCCCACGTTTTGAGTAATGCTATGCCTTTGGTAACAGAGTCTATCACATACTCCTTACCTTCCATGGTGACGATTAGTTTCATCGAGAATCCCAATTTATAACCCAGGTTATGATTCCTGAGGGCCTTAGTGATGGTGTTGAGATTCCTGCATTTTTGGAGGGTATATTGAGAGAGATCAGCATAGAATTGCAGATAATTGTAAGGTAATGGAATCTGTGACAGATCCTATCCCACACTCCACTGAGTGCTTCCGTCAGTAACACCGCTTACTCCAGTCTGACCGTCAGAGAGATATATTATTATAGCTGCATTGAATACAAGTGTAGCCGAAAATAGCTTGTAGAATCTTGAATGCTTCATTGGACAGAATACAGCCTTTTTATACACATTTAACACAAGGGGTTAGATAACGAGGTAGGGCTGACTCATGGATACCCCCCCTCCCCTCTAGAAAAAACTTAAAAGACAATAATATAATTAACATGTAGGTCAATGAATCATCAAGAATCAAGAATCATGTATTGTTCAGAATTAACAACCAAGAATAGTCTTTGGGCAAGTCCAAAAAAATAGTCTCTCAAAAATGTAACAAAAAAAGATTAATATAGCAATACCAAATAACAGGGTGAATGTGGACAGCCAGTGTCCGTGACAGTGCCCCCCCATCCCATAGTCCGGCAGACCCAACTAAATCCACCACGAGTCAGCTTGGGGCTGTCCGGGAGAGTTTTATAGTTCAGTTTGCCGGGAAAGTCCATCAGCGTTCCCATTCTGCTTTCCTGGCCGATACTGTATGATAAAATTGTAAGGCTGCAGTGCCAAGCTCCATCGTAACAAATGTCCATTATCCCCAGAGACCCGATTAAGCCATATTAATGGATTGTGGTCGGTGAGCACCGTAAAAGATCGTCCGTAGAGATAAGGTTGGAATTTCTGGAGAGCCCACACCAGCGCCAAACACTCCTCCACAGCTGCATAACCAACTTCCCTGGGTAGCAGCTTCCGACTGATGTAGGCCACTGGGTGCTCACCGCCATCAGGTCCTACTTGGCTCAGTACTGCCCCCAGCCCATATGTAGAGGCATCTGTGTGGACACAAAAACATTTGGTTGGGTCAGGGGCAGCTAGAACAGTAGCTGAAGTTAGTGCATTCTTTAATCGTTGGAAGGCAGCTTCACACTCGGGGGACCACAGTACCTGTCGGGGAAGGTGCTTCTTAGTCAGGTTTGTCAGGGGCTTGATGATGGAACTATATTGCAGGAGAAATTTCCTATAGTACCCAGCTGTGCCGAGGAATGCCAGGACCTGGGTTTTAGTACGGGGGGTCTGCCACTTGGCAACTGCCTCAATCTTAGCAGGCTCGGGTCGTTGTTTTCCACTTCCTACTCGATGTCCAAGGTACTGTACCTCGGACATCCCTATGCTGCATTTCTCTGGCTTAAGGGTTAGTCTTGCAGCCTTGATGCGGTCTAACATGACACCCAGGTGAACCAGATGGTCCTCCCAGGTATCACTGTAGATCGCAATGTTGTCCAGATATGCACAAGCATAGTCCTGGAGGCCATGAAGGAGTTGGTCTACCATCCTCTGGAAAGTCGCCGGTGCATTCTTAATCCCAAATGGCATTACTTTAGACTGGTATAAGCCAAATGGGGTAATGAATGCAGATTTCGGAATAGATTCCGCATCCAGAGAAATTTGCCAGTACCCTTTGCATAGGTCAAGGGTAGTCAGGAATTTTCCCCGAGCAATGCGATCTAACAGATCATCGACCCGGGGCATAGGGTAAGTATCAGTGGTGGTGCACTCATTTAATCTGCGGTAGTCTACACAGAAGCGAGTTGTGCCATCCCGCTTCGGTGCAAGGACCACCGGGGAAGCCCAGGGGCTGCTGGATGGCTCAATGACTCCCAACTCAAGCATCTCCTTAATCTCAAGACACATCCCCTCTCTCACTGTGTCAGGTATCCGGTAAGCCGCCTGTCTTAGTGGCAGTTGTCCTGGGTTCTCCACATGGTGCACTGCCATAGTAGTGTACCCAGGGACTGTGGAGAACATTTCCCTTCTCTGACTCAGGATCTGTCTAGCTTGTTCTCTCTGAACATATAGTGGCTACCTCTCCTTATCTTTCCCAGTATGCTTTCAACATGTTCACATGAAAGGTCCGTCGGACTCTTTTATCCGAACATTTAGCCACTAGGTAGGTTGTGTCACAGAGCTTTGCCACAACCGGTAAGGTCCCTGCCAAGTGGCCTGTAACTT
The DNA here is from genome assembly GCA_037952925.1 of Lithobates clamitans. Taxonomy (NCBI): domain Eukaryota; kingdom Metazoa; phylum Chordata; class Amphibia; order Anura; family Ranidae; genus Lithobates; species Lithobates clamitans. The sequence goes on along the minus strand of JBBGZY010000008.1, from coordinate 9,369,469 downwards.
GTCCTGCTTGTTTGGCCTGAGGGCAAGAACCTTCTGCCCAACCTCCAGAGTGCAGTTCCAAGCAGTACGATCGTACCATCGTTTCTGCCGCCTTTGGGCAGCCCGAAGGTTCTCCTGGACAGTGTCCGTGAGCTCCTTCAGTCTGTCCCTAAACTCAAGAACGTATGATACGATAGAGGACCCTTGGGGATCAATTCCCCCTTCCCAGTGGGCTCTGACTAGACCTAGAGGCCCCCTCAATCTCCTCCCATACAGTAACTCAAATGGGGAGAACTGCGGCACCTCCCGATAAGCAAAGAGAAGGTGTGGCAGATATCTCTCCTAATCCCTGTGAGAGGTTGCAAATGTCCTAAGCAGCTGTTTCAGTGTTCCATTGAACCTCTCACACAGTCCAATGGTCCGGGGGTGATAGGGAGGGCTCTGTAGGGGCTTTATCCCACAGAGCCTCCCTAACTGCTGAGTGAGCTCAGCAGTGAACTGGGTCCTCTGGTCAGAGATGATTTCTCAAGGGAAACCCACCCTAGCAAAGATCGGGAGCAAAGCATCAGCCACAGTTTCCGCATGGATATTTGCCAGGGGAATGGCCTCCGGGTACCAGGTGGCATAATCCGCCACAGTAAGGATATATCTCTTCCCAGAAGGAATAGGTCGGGGCAATAGTCCAACCAGGTCTACGGCAATGCGGCTAAAGGGTTCATCAATGATCGGTAAAGGGTGTAGGGGAGCTTTCAGCGGGCCCCCATGCTTACCCACCTGCTGGCATGTGTCACAGGTCTGGCAATACTGTCGGACATCCCCTGTAATCCCTGGCCAAAAAAATGACTGAGTCAGATGGTGGAGGGTCCGGGACATCCCCAGGTGTCCGGCTAAGGGTATGTCATGCCCAATGCGCAGCAGGTCATGCCGATATTTCTGCGGCACAACCAGCTGCCGCGTGGGTGGATGGGAGGCTGTTTTTCCCTCAGTAACCCGATAGAGTAATCCCTGGACCCACTCTATCCGCTCCCTCTCCAACCCCCCAGGGTCCAATCCTGCTCTTTCCCTATAGCTAGCTAAGGAAGGATCGCTAAGAGTTGCCTAAACAAAGTCTTGGGGAGAAGCCCAAGTCGGGGTAGGAATAGCTGGGGTAGTACAGTCTAGGTCAGGGGTAACAGGTCTTACCTGGGTCCCATCTTCGAGGGAGTGCACCTCCATCCGGGCTTGCTGGTGGGTGATAACAGGCTTCCGGAGATACATCCAGGGAGAAGGCTGAATTTAAACGTTCCAAATCATTGCCCAACAAAACCTCTGCAGGTAAGTTCTGCATTATTCCCACTTCCACTTCTTTGGCCCCGGAACCCCAATCAAGATGAACCCTGGCAGTGGGGACCCCCATAACATTTCCCCTGGCCACCCGCACAACCACAGACCGTCCCGCCTGCTCTGCCGGGTTTATCATTCGGGACTGTATCAGGGTAATAGTAGCTCCCGTGTCCCGCAGTCCCTGGGCAACCCGACCATTAATCCACACAGCTTCTCGATGGTGCAAACGATTATCTGTAGTGGCAGCTTGCACAGGGTCTGCCTCATGTAGAATTCCAATATTCTCCTCACTTGGGTAAGTCACATCATCTCTCTCCAGACAGTGTGCAGCAGCCCGGGCAGGTCCAAGGGGTCTGTTGTTCCGCACGTCCTGGGAAACATTCTGCGGATAATACCTCCTTACATACCCTGCTTGGTTGCATCTGTAGCAGAGGTCCCCTTTTCCTTGTGAAGATGGTAGCTGAGTGGGGCCGGGGATCGACGGCTGGTGTGGAGGGGCAACGCTCTGTGGAATGTTGGGGACAGGCCAAGCTGGGGTCTTAGGCTCTGGTTGTACAGTCCGCCTTGAAGCCACGTATTGGTCAGCTAGGGTGGCAGCTTCATCTACTGTGACTGGCCGCCGATCCTTTACCCAGTCTCTAACTTCATGTGGGGTATGATCGTAGAATTGTTCCAGGAGGATTAGCTGGAGCGCATCTGCCATGGTATTAGCTTGGCACCTGGTCATCCAACTCTCTGCTGCTCGGGTCATTTGATGAGCCCATTCTGTGTAAGGCTCTCTCTCCTTTCGGCGGAGGTTGCGAAACCTCAAACGGTGTGCCTCTGGAGTAATGCCGAAGTGAGCCAATAGTCTTTATTTAACCCGGTCATAGTCCTGGCTGATCTCATCACGGACATTATTGTACGCCTCTGCAGCCCTTCCTGTGAGCCGGCTGACCAGGAGTGTGACCCAATCTGCTTTATTAACACCTTGGAGACCGCATTGCCTCTCAAACATTTGCAGGTAAACATCCATCTCATCTTCACCATCTTGAAACATGCGGAAGGCGGCATAGGGTAGCTTTTTGCGGGCCACTGGCCGGTTGAACATAACTGACGCTCCTTGGTCCCGCTGGAGTTCAGCCATTCGCAGTGGGACACCTCTTGTAACACTTGACTGATAACCTCCTGCGGGGGGTGAGTACCATACAAGGCCAGTCGCCACTGGACATCACACTGGAACTCTGTCGCCTCTGAGGTATCTGCTGGTAGGTTGCTGGCCTGGTCAATCTCCATTAGTTCGGTGATGAGAGTCTCTTTGGATTTGTTGCTGGAGACTTTTCCACGGACTTCCAAGAGATCCTTCAAGGTGCTGCACTTGAGTCTGGTGTAGTGATGTTCCATCTGCTGTTAGGAGCAGGGGGTCCCGGTGGTGATTTGGGTGAGCCTAGGCAAGAGGAAGCATCCCACAGCTTGCCACCAATTGTGACGGATCCTATCCCACACTCCACTGAGTGCTTCCGTCAGTAATACCGCTAACTTCAGTCTGACCATCAGAGAGATATATTATTATAGCTGCATTGAATACAAGTCTTGCCGAAAATAGCTTGTAGAATCTTGAATGCTTTATTGGACAGAATACAGCCTTTTTATACACATTTAACACAAGGGGTTAGATAAAGAGGTAGGGCTGACTCATGGATACTCCCCCCCTCCCCTCTAGCAAAAACTTAAAAGACAATAATATAATTAACATGTTAATTAACACAACACTTAAGGCAGCCCTGGTGACCAGACAGTTCGTCTCCGCAGGTCAATCTGATCAGCTCTTTCAAGAATCATGTATTGTACAGAATTAACAACCAAGAATAGTCTTTGGGCAAGTCCAAATAAATAGTCTCTCAAAAATGTAACAAAAAAAGATTAATATAACAATACCAAATAACAGGGTGAATGTGGACAGAAAAAGGTCCTTGCAGCCAGTGTCCATGACATAATCTGATCCCCCTTTCTGGTTGTTGTCATCAGTCGTTCCTTGGCATGGTAGAAATGCATTCTTAAAATAACATCTCTGGGGACATTATCTGACAGATATGATGGTTTGGGAAGGTGATGTATCCTGTCTACTGTAAAGTCCAGCTGTGTCATATCAGGCATTATTGCTTTAAAAAGTTGGGAGACATACTCGTGCACATCCTGTTTAGCAGTTTCTGGCACCCCTCTTATTTTAACATTATTCCTCCTGGATCTGTCTTCAATATGTGCCATTTAGGCTCTTATCTCCTCAATGTCATCCTCTGTGCCCTCATTAGCATTCACTAAATCGTTGATTGTGGATGCGTATTCCCCCATTTTACTTTCTATGTGAGAGACTCTGTTTGTGACAGACTGCAGCTCTGTGCCAAATTTGGGTACACAGGAGATCATGTCTGAGTGGAGGGAGCTTCACAGGGAAACTAGCATCTCTTTCAAGACTGGCTGGTTGTTGGTAGGGAATAGGCATAAGCCGAACACCCCCCCCCCCGGTTTGCACCAGAACCTGCGAACGGACCGAAAATTTGCACAAACGTTAGAACCCCATTGACGTTTATGGGACTCGAACGTTCAAAATCAAAAGTGCTAATTTTAAAGGCTAATTTGCATGGTATTGTCCTAAAAAGGGTTTGGGAACCCGAGTCCTGCCACAAGGGACATAAATCAATGCAAAAAAAAGTTTTAAAAACGGCCGTTCTTTCGGGAGCATTGATTTTAATGATGATTAAAGTAAAAAAAAAAAAAGTGAAATATTCCTTTACATATCGTACCTGGGGGGTGTCTATAGTATGCCTGTAAAGCGGCGCGTGTTTCCCGTGCTTAGAACAGTCCCTGCACAAAATGACATTTTTAAAGGAATAAAAGTCATTCCCCTGTCCTGGTAGCATAGTCGCACAGGTACTCATTGATGGCCCTCTGCTGCATGTGCAGCAGCTGCAGCATGGCCAATGTTGAGTTCCACCTGGTGGGCATGTCACATATTAGGCAGTTCTTGGGAAGGTTATATTCCTTTTGGAGGTCTGCCAGCCGAGCACTGTCATTGTATGACTGATGGAAATGCACACAGACTTTCCTGGCCTGCCTCAGGACAGCCCGGGTACCTGCCCAAGAACTGCTGCACCCCCAAGTTAAGGAGCAAAACAGGGCACATGGGTCAGTTGTCCCTGTCGGAGGGCGGAGAGGAGGTTGGGGCCATTGTCACAAAACACCATTCCTGCCTTTAGTTGGCGTGGCGTCAACCACCTCTGGGCCTGCCCCTGCAGAGCTGACAGAATCTCTGCCCCAGTGTGGCTCCTGTCCCCCAAGCACACCAGCTCATGCACTGCATGGCATCTTTTGGCCTGCGTACTTGTGTAGCCCCTTGAACGCCTACTCCTCCTGCTCATATTACTCTAACAATACAGCTGTAACCTAATTAACCTAATTAACATGAGCTAATTAACTAATCCCTTTAGACAGCCTAGATGACTCAGACATGAGCGTTAGGCCAGACTGGCCGTCTTGTAGTTCAGAAAGTCCAATCAACATTATCACAATCAACATAGACTCTTCTTCACAGAATAGCAGAGTTAATCAACACAAATAACAATGGGGATCTAATGACTCTTAGATCCCATAGTAGACTTATTTACAATACACATTTTAGCAGACAATAGACAAACAGGTGTTGGAATTTACATCAGCATCTCCTAACAGTCTCTGTCCCAGCATTATGAATCAGCCACTATTCCAATATGGCAAATCCAGGGTCCCCAGACATACAGCTCACAAAGAGCACCGTTCCCCCAAATGCAAGGGCCCCTGATCGATCGGCAAGAGGCTAGCATATAGTCCCCTCCAAAAGTCTCTCTCTCGGCTAGGTCTGTCACAGCCTACACAAGCACCTGGCTGCAGGTAGCTATACTGTAGGTGCAACTGTGCGGGGCACACAGTACAGTAATTGGAAATACTTCAAAGAGCCTACACAAGCACCTGGCTGCAGGTAGCTATACTGTAGGTACAACTGTGCGGGGTACACAGTACACTAATTGGAAATACTTCAAAGAGCCTACACAAGCACCCGGCTGCAGGTAGCTATACTGTAGGTGCAACTGTGCGGGGTACACAGTACATTAACTGGAAATACTTCAAGAGCCTACACAAGCACCCGGCTGCAGGTAGCTATACTGTAGGTACAACTGTGCGGGGTACACTAACTGGAAATACTTAGAGCCTACACAAGCACCTGGCTGCAGGTAGCTATACTGTAGGTGCAACTGTGCGGGGTACACAGTACAGTAACTGGAAATACTTCAAAGAGCCTACACAAGCACCTGGTTGCAGGTAGCTATACTGTAGGTGCAACTGTGTGGGGTACACAGTACAGTAACTGGAAATACTTCAAAGAGCCTACACAAGCACCTGGCTGCAAGTAGCTATACTTTAGGTGCAACTGGGCGGGGTACACAGTAAATTAAATGGAAATACTTCAAGATCCTACACAAGCACCTGGCTGCAGATAGCTATACTATAGGTGCAACTGGGCAGGGTACACAGTACAGTAACTTGAAATACTTCAAAGAGCCTACACAAGCACCTGGCTGCAGGTAGCTATACTGTAGATGCAATTGTGCAGTGTACACAGTACAGTAACTGGAAATACTTCAAGATCCTACACAAGCACCTGGCTGCAGGTAGCTATACTGTAGGTGCAACTGGGCAGGGTACACAGTACAGTAACTGGAAATACTGTAAAAACACCTGCCTGCCTGCCTGTCAGTATATTAGGAAGAGCAGAACAGGATCTAAACTGAATACAGTGTGTGTGTGTATGTATGTGTATATATATATATATATATATATATATATCTATATATATATATATATATATATATATATATATATATATATATATATATATATATACAATACACTGTAAGTGCAGCTAACTGACTCGACCTGCCTACTCTATCTAACTTAAATCAAATGACAAGGGGGAATTAGGAAATTGGGACTTTAGATGAGGCTTGTATGGCTGGGTACTTTATATGAAGCTCGTGATGACAAAAGGAACAGAATGGTGAAAAATAAAAGTTGTTTAATATTGCATAAAAACATGTTTAGCAAACATAAAATTGCACATACATGAAGATGCACCCACAACTAGGCGCCACAATCTACACTGGCAACAGTTGGTAATAACATGTTTACACATGTGTCCAATAATGGTAAAAATTAGGGGTCCACCAATGTTCATAATTTGTAACAACGTAAGAAAGGTAGCAACTGCAAGGTCAATAGTTCTTGAATCCTTAATTGGGTAAACATATCAATACTTATGTCATAATAGATGTACACGAAGTTCACAGCATTAATTAGCTCGACGCATTTCGCGGCTTGCGACCGCTCTTCAGGAGCAGATATGTGACTTGTCTGGAATAAAGAATGTGTAGATACTAAGTAAAGAGGTTGGGGGGATATTGGTAAAATACCACCCAAGAAAAAAACCCGGGTAGGGTATATAAACTTACAAAATATATGCACTGGGCCACATGATGTCCGGGCTGACAAGCCAGCCGATAGGTCAGTAACGGGAGCCGAGGGGTTGTGTCCAAAAGCAGTAGCCACTGCAGACAGCGATCGCGGCAGACCAGTGCTCCCGGGCTAACCTGATGTGAAAAAAGTTAATGAGAGACCACAAACTGGAGGGGGCAAAGTGAGGGGGGAGTGGAGTGAATGGAATAATGAAGTAATAAGGGTGAGGTGAACGAGGGGGAGGTGATGGGATGTTGGGTGGGGAGAACTTGGTGGTCAAATGGGGGTGAGGGTGAGAGACCATGGTAGAGGGTCAAAACCAGGACGCCCGATGTAGGGAGGGAGGTGGGTGAAGAAGGGGGGGCTGGGAAAGTGTACCTGAGTGAAAGGAAGGAAGGGACGGAGCAGTCTGACCAACGTGATGAAGCCTGAGTGACAGGGAGCCCAATGAGTCCTGGAACACGCCGAGGCCGCTGCCCGCATATATGCGCCGCCACAACCCACCCCAAACGTCACACAGCACCAGTGTACAGGGGAGGGGTATCCGGACGCTGACGCCCAGGCAAGGAGTTGCCGGGCAGCAGGTGCCGAACCGGCCCCTCCTACCGCTCACGCAGTTGGATAGCAAGCCGCTGGAGAGACCACGTCAGAGGACGCCGCACATCCAGCGTGCATGTGTGATGTTGTGGCGCAGTGGTAGCGTAGCCACCCCCCGAGCGTCAGCGACGGGCGGGGGGAGGAGGGTTCCAGTGCACATCGCGGCTCCCACACTGAGATAACACGGGCAGCCCAGGCACCGGGGCCATCTAGTGACCGGCGCACAATTCATCAGGGTAAAATAGAGATCAAACACACTATAGTATACTCCAAGATATATATAAAAGAATTGGTTAGTAATCCAAATTAAGAAAGGGAAGATAACTATTGTGCCAATAAGGCTGATTGCAGAATGAGGGTAGCAGTGATATAATTAAAGATGTCACCAAGAGCTTACATCCCTAATGCATGGAATAATGGAATGGAATAGGGAAATTGGGACTTTAGATGAGGCTTGTATGGCTGGGTAGAGCCCTGTGCCTCCATCCCTATGAACTATGACAATAAAACAAACACTAATGCAGCCAAGGCAGCACAGTGTGACAAAGAAGGTGGGACTTTATATGAAGCTCGTGGTCCCACCTTCTTTGTCACACTGTGCTGCCTTGGCTGCATTAGTGTTTGTTTTATTGTTAAATCAAATGACACTGTCTCTCTCTCTGTCTATCTCTCTCTCAAGCCGGAACACACTACACGGTGCCAACTTGCAGGCGGCCTTATATAGTGTGGGGCATGTATTAAACCCCCTGAGCCATAATTGGCCAAAGCCTCCTTGGCTTTGGCCTATTATGGCTCTCTGTACACACAGAGCTGTAATTGGCCAAGCATGCGGGTCATAGTGCATGTTTGGCCAATCTTCAGCCAGCAATGCACTGCAATGCCGCAGTGAATTATGGGCCGTGACGCTCCACTCGAATTTGGCGCGAACGGCCCATATCATTTGTAATCAGCGAACGACCGAACACACGATGTTCGAGTCGAACATGGGTTCGACTCGAACATGAAGCTCATCCCTAGTAGAGAAGTTATCTATGGAGTCTGTCATCTCCCTAGTGTCATCCCCTGAATCTAGGATGGAGCTTACCTCGTTGTCTGCATCCATTGCATCCAGCTAAAATCTCGTCTTTTCTGGGCTCCCTGACGATGCTGTGGCTAGAGGAGAGTGTAGGCTTTTAGGAGGGCTGCGTCTTTTTTTGAGTTTTACCCTTTGTAGTGGATCGGGTGGATGTTTCTGCTGACAGGCTAGAGGATGAGCCGGCGCTATCTTGTTTAGGCCCGAAAAACTCTGTGAGCTTCTTTGGCCAGTTTTCCTCCCTTTTGTGTTTGGGCATGGTGCCGCTGTGTTCCCCTGGTACAGAACGCCTTGTTTGGGTGATGAAATGAGGCTTGGATGGGTTGTTGTTAGCTGTTGTAGATCCGCTGGTGCCGGAGCCCTGCTGCTAAGCGTCCATCCTGGTCTCCGGCTAGCTCCGCCCCCCGTGATCTGCAGTTTTTAGCGGGACTGCATCATTGTGGCGGACACCTGACATTTTTGACACTTTTTGGGAACCAGTAACATTATTACAGTGATCAGTGCTAAAAATGTGCAATGACATGGGCAGGGAAGGAATTGACATCAGGGGTGATCAAGGGGTTAAATGTGTTCCCTGAGTATGTTTACTAACTGTATGGGGGGTGGGCTGCCTGGGAGAACACACAGATCCATCCTCTGGCATAGCAGAAAGACAGGATCTCTGTGTCATCCCCTGACAGAACGGAGATCTGCCTGGTTTACTTTGGCAGATCCCCATTCTGTCTCAGCAGCGAATCCACTGATTGGCTCCCCCGCTAGTCTATCGGCGCACACAGGGAATTCTAATCATTCTGAAAAGTTAGGATTTATTAGAAAATGAATAAATGAAACAAATTTTAACTAAAACGAAAAGAAGAAAACTAAACTAAACTAAAAAAAATTCTGAAACCAAACTAAACAAATTCCATAACGAAATGAAATTAGTAACATGACGAATCTATCCAAAATGAAACAAATGTTTCTGTTTTGCACATGTCTAATATTTTATGGGCTTCCAGATAATGCGATCACTGTGACTGGATATCACAGTGATCATGTGATCAGAAGCCCACCCTACCAGCTTCTGAATTATCACTTTACAAACAGCAATGCATATATTCAGTATGTTTCAGTGTATAATAAGGCCCAGCTTTTAGCTGCAACATTTATGATTATGGCCAGTGCTAATTAGGGATGAGCCGAACACCCCCCTTTTCGGTTCGCACCAGAACTTGCGAACAGGCAAAAAATTCATTTGAACACGCGAACACCGTTAAAGTCTATGGGACACGAACATGAATAATTAAAAGTGCTAATTTTAAAATTTTAAAAAATGGCTTGGGGTCCCCCAAAAATCCATACCAGACCCTTATCCGGGCACGCAACCTGGCAGGCCGCAGGAAAAGAGGGGGGACGAGAGAGCGCCCCCCCCTCCTGAACCATACCAGGCCACATGCCCTCAACATTGGGAGGGTGCTTTGGGGTAACCCCCCAAAACACCTTGTCCCCATGTTGATGGGGACAAGGGCCTCATCCCCACAACCCTTGCCCGGTGGTTGTGGGGGTCTGCGGGCGGGGGGCTTATCAGGATCTGGAAGCCCCCTTTAACAAGGGGATGCCCAGATCCCGGCCCTTCCCCATGTGTGAAATGGTAAGGCTTTTGTACCCCTACCATTAAAAAAAAAACTGTCAAAAATGTTAAAAGTGACAAGAGACAGTTTTTGACAATTCCTTTAAATGCTTCTTCTTTCTTCTATCTTCTATCTCCTATCTTCTATCTTCCTTCGGTTTCTTCCTCCATCTCCTTCTTCTTCTGGTTCTTCTGGTTCTTCCTCTGGTGTTCTCGTCCGGCATCTTCCTCCACGGCGTCTTCTTCCCTTCTTCTCCTTGGGTCGCTCCGCATTCATGATGGCATTGAGGGAGGCTCCCGCTCTGTGATGCTTCTCCTCTTCTGATGGTTCTTAAATAAGGGAGGGCGGGGCCTCCCGTTACATAACCCCGCCCCCTTCTGACGTCAAGGGGAATGTTACAGGGAAGTCCCCGTCAAGTCCCTGTGCATCAGAGAGGGGCGGGGTCACTGGGTGCCCCCCCATTATTTAAGAACCGTCACAAGCGGAGAAGCATCACACAGCGGGAGCCTCCCTCCATGCCATCATGGATGCGAAGCGGCCCGAGGAGAAGCAGGGAAGAAGACACCGCGGATGAAGATACCAGACGAGAACACCGGAGGAAGAACCAGAAGAAGAAGAAGATGGAGGAAGAAACCGAAGGAAGATAGAAGATAGACGATAGAAGAAAGAAGATAGAAGAAAGAAGAAGCATTTAAATAAAGGAATTGTCAAAAACTGTCTCTTTTTAACATCTTTGACAGTTTTTTTGTGAAATGGTGTTCGAGTCGAACATGATTTCTACTCGAACTCGAAGCTCATCCCTAATGCTAATACATACAGTATATTGCTTAGCTTGCATGTGCTAATCTAGCCTGCATATGATAATCTTTCAAAGCTGGTACTTTCTGGTATTTTATTAAAGCAGCTACATGAACTGCAGTCTATCTACTGTCTACTACTTGCTGAAATGCCTAAACACCATTTTCCACAATCTTATAATGACATGAATATAGTACTTTCAAAGATAAAACTACATACATATTATTATTTTCTTCACAGGTTGTTTTCCCCTTGCCTTACATGTAGTACTGTATATGTTCATGAACTCAAGGCAAAGAGAGTCCAGGACCCAGGCATGCACCTCCTTAGTTCAGTTAACAGGATGTTCCTAGTGTTTTTTCAAAACACAAAACAAGAGATGCAAAATGTCATTTCTAGTCCACACATATTCTTTATTGGTTCAGTGAAGTCCCACAAGGTGAGAAATGTTCTGTGTTTCTGTTTTGGACCTTGGAAGATAAAACAGAAGAAGGTGCATGGACTAGATGAGGCATGGGGCACCCCAGCCTCCAAAATGGAGTTGGCCAGAGGAGTAGGCCAAATAATCTTGGATTTTTTGGATCCAAGTCCATGATCACCTACACTGTGATCATTGTAAAGACAAGGGGAAAATGTTTATTTTTCAGCTGTGCCCTTAAAGTGAAGCTAAACCCCAAAATCAAAACATTTAATATATTGCACCTTACCAGTCTTTTTTAGGCTAAGCACATGTTTCTACAAGTGCAGAAAAAATACCTATGCATTCTGCCAGAAATCCAGTGTACATATGTGCACTGAATTAAAATCTCAACTGATTTACTAAAGGATTTGAGTATGTTCACACATTAAAATGTGTGAAAATGTGCTTCAATTAACCAATTATGTGAAAAGAAAATCCCTAAAACAAAAAGAGAAATAAACAGAGCTATCACAGATATTACTTATTAAACACCCACAGAATATCGTGTAATATAATTTACAAATAATATACACAGTAAATGAGTGTGTGAGTCTTCAGTGTGCAATAAGATAATTCACAAAGTCCAATATAAATCTTTGTGTGGCAAAAAATTCCCAGAAATGTATAATAAAGTGCTCAAAATATAAATCTTCAGGTGACATAAAGTTCACAGAAATATAAATTAAATTGCTCTGTGGTTTACGCTATATAACAGCTTCTGTACAGATTTCTTTGGTGCAGATTTAATTTATTATTCTTTATTGAAAAAAAAATCCCTGTTTATCTATTTCATCTGCACAATTAAATAATTGAAGTGGATATTCACACATTTTTTTTTTTGTGAACATTCTCATATCCTTGAAGTAGAACTCCATGTTTAAAATGACTAGCTTGGCCCAGTCAAACTATTTCCATTGCAATTGTACAGCCTCTGTGTGCTGTAATGTACTGTAGTAGCATTAGCTACATACGGCATGCGATGCTGTGTTTCGGCAACAGTACATGAAACATCCTTTCTCCTGCTATAACTAAATAAAGTTGGGCTGAATGCTTTTCCACTATTCAGGAGAAGCCGTGTACTTCAATGAATTTCTACAGTTACAGTTTATTCCTAAAAGTAAAAGTACATGTGGTTCCCAGGAGGACAAGTACAGAAAGATATAAAGCTGTCTCTTTACAGACTGAATATGTAGCAAAAAAGAGCTACTACAGTTTTTTTTTTTGACCAATCTTAAATGAATGATAACTACAACGGGATGATTTAAAAGATCTTGTCACATTCTTCACGTTTCACTGGTAATTGAGCCACACACAGTGAAAGTTTTTTTCTTACTGTTTTTCAATTAATGAATTTTAACCTACTATAAAACAATTAAGAACCCCAAGATATTTTCTACCCCTAATCTGGTGAATGTATTCCCAGTGTCAGCAATTTTACCATTAATCATTTTACATATACAAATTCCTAAAGAGCTAACAGACCTAGACTAAAGGCTAGCTTAAGTAAAAGTACATTAGCATTCAAATATTGTCACAAATGTGTAAATACTAAAGTTTTTCCCACATACAGCTAATTAACATTGCAGAAATAAAGAAGAAAGTAAAAAACCTTAGGACGCTAGTAAGAATTCCTTTAAGTTAAACTCCAGACAATTGTTTTTTTTTTATTTATTTTTTCAGTCATAAATAGAATGAGAAAGGGTAAAAAGGTCTGTCAAGTTTAGATTGATATCCATATCTCCACTGATGGGGCCCAGGGAAAATTGAATCTCCACTGATGGGGCCAAGGGAAATATAAAAATTTGGCCACATATGATGAATAATATGCCTTTTATAAGTAACCAGCTACATAAACAGGTTTTAATACATCTGGAACATCATGCTTAGTGTAAGTATGTATAGGATGGGCACATTAATCAGGAGGTGTGTAGAATCATAGGGTCCTCAAAAACTTAGGCGCCCTACCCCCCGCCGACCCCCCCGACCCCCCCCACACACACACACACACCACAAAACCACCACAATGACTGTCTCACTGACACTCATCACCAGGGCAGAATGAGAAGAAAGTTCACCACTGACCGCTGTCATCAGAGTAGGGGGTAAGAGGAAATCTACCACAGAGGACACCTGTCCCACTGATAAGTGTGACAATTTCCTCTCATTTAGTGTCCCTGAATAACAAAGTGGATGCACACACAGCAAATAAAAGTGAAAAGAACATTTACATATTCTCCATTCTTCTCTGTTCTTTCTAAAAAAAATGTTTGGAGTTCCACTTACAGGATTTGCTTTGCTGCTTGACCAGTGGTCTCACAATAAATTTGTCAGTGTTGTAGGTATTGGAGTTAAATGGTAAAAGGGAAGAGATAAGCAGATGAATTGGGTAGTGAGAGATCGCCCAATATATACAATGACAAAATGGGCATTGCAGTTTGTGGTGTATAGGGATGCTCAGCTGCAGACAGAACTGGACCACACAGCAATGGAAGAAGATGGCATGGTCTGATAGACTGCATTTTCTTTTATATAGTGTGGTTGGCTGGGTGTGTATTTGTGTCACTTAACTGAGAATAGATTGCACCTGGATGCAGTAAGGAAGACGGCAAGCCAGGGAAGGCATTGCAATGCTTTAGGAAAACTGTTCTACTGGGAAACATTGGTCCTTTCATTCATGTAGATGCTACCTTGACATGTACCACCTACCTGAACATACTATATACTGTATATATATATATATATATATATATATATATATATATATATATATACTGTATATATATATATATATATATATATATATATATATATATATATATATATATATATATTATAGAGATGTTACTTTTGTTTTGCATCTTACTACATTATGCTGTGAAGCTTGAGAAATTTTCCGTTTGGTAATACTTAGATGCTTTCAGTTCCACTAACAGTATTTCATTTCACCTCTTTTAAATCAAATGTTTCCTACATTTTCATTTAAGAAGTGAAGAAAATAAACAGTCTACTTTTAAGTAACTATGGCTAAATTCATATTATTAAATGATTTCTAGCTAAATTTCTTTTTGATACAACATCACAATGCAAAATAATTGCCATTCAAATATGTTACAGCCTTCAATTTAAAAAAATATGTTTTGAATTTGAATCTCTGGTTGTAAAACCAATAAGAAGTGGAAGAAAAGATGAAATTACAATTTGAACAGTACCGCAAGAAGACATATGGTTTTGAATGATTAGTAGTTTAACACAGGATTTTAAAAACTGTGCAGTAAAAATACCAGTGACAAGACTCAGCATCCTATTTCAATGCAAATGTACTGCTTGCTACATTGTTCAAGCTTCCTCTCATAAACACGCAAATGATACTCTCTTGTGAACACAGAGGAAAAAACTCATCACTATATCAATGCAAAGAAAAAAAATAGTAGGAAAACAATGCAAATTGTATAAACCAAAGTATAGCATCTGATTCAGTAGTAATATTTTCAAAGTGACTATTGTTTACAGTTTGCAAGTTTTGCATTACAAAATCAAAAACATACAAAAATATACATACATGATCAATGTACATTACCATTTTACATAGTCAAACACTGCTTGCAAACTTCAGCAATTACAGGATATAGTCCCGCAGGCAAATGTAATTTCAACTTAATGCAAAATCGGTTTTATCATAGTCAACCATATGTTCATCTTAAATTTTGTTTCTTTCTCAAATAAAAAGACCATAGTAATAGGATAATCCTAATCCCCACCCAGGTAAATCTGTCTCGGTGAAATTTATACCCACTGAGCATACAAATGTTTATTTTAATCACTATAGGCATTTTTTTTTTGCATCACCAGTTACCATAACTAAAAAAATTGTAACAAGTGAACTAAACTGAAATATTTATTCATAGGGCAATGGTTATTCATACATAGTTTATATTTTTCAAGGTGAAAAAAAATTTGCTAAGTATTACAATTTAGGATTTAAGGTAAAGGTGGTCACATACCAGCAAAATGCACTTTATATAAAATAAAATAACAATAAAATAAAAGTTACCAGAAGCATAATACATGTGTTTTTATATAACCTCAGTATAGTAAATACAGGATATCGAGCCATACCAAATGTAAAGCAGAACCCCAATCAGGACACAAGTTATCAGTTAGAAAAGCACCATTTCGGGGTTCAGCATCTGTAATGGTTGGCCTGAGATTACATAACTCCTGTGCATATGTACTGGAATTTGCTCATTCTTGCAGTCAAGGTATGCAGAGAATGTATAATGAGCTGTAATGTAATATATAAAAGGTATTGATACTGGAAAATAGCTATGGTCAACACAGATAGCAAGGATAACCTGCCACAAATTTGTAGCAGTGTTGAATTGTAAGGCTCCATGCACACTGGAGCTCATAAAAGCTTTTTCTGGATGTCAGATTGCTGGAAGAAAACACTGGTTGAAAAATGCGCTGTTATTAGCGTTTTGTACTAGAGATTATGCACTTTTTTTAGCGTCAGCGTTTATGGGCGTTTTTAATAAAAAATACACAAAGGACACTCCAAAAATCCCACAATGCATTCCCAAACTTCCACAATTCATTGAAAAAATAGATTTTTTTTTTTACTCTAGGAGCCATTTTAGAGCAGAAAGAGCACTGCCTTCAGCAGGGAGCTGTCTACTGTTGCCAGCTGCTGTCACTATTGATCCAGCCGTGAAGACAATTCAGGAAATACTACTCCTGATTTTGTTGCGTCGGATCATAAGATGGAGAGAATTGAATGAGTTTGTCAATACTGGACCCATCTGTTGATGGACCAATGCATATCTTCTGGATATTTCACCAGCCTATATGTTCAGCTACGTAACTATTCTGAAAAGTGTTTTTAACTTTACAAGGATGTCTGTTGGCACATTTGACAATCTTCTAGAGAGGCTGCAGCCATATCTTACTCGAATGGACACCCAGATGAGGATGATCGTGTCTCCTGAGGAACGTCTCCTGGTGACACTCAGGTATTTCATTATTTTAGTCATGTGTATTTATTAATGTTAATTTTTTTTTTAAACAGTCATGTTTTCCGCAATTGTATTTAAAAAATATACAAGTATTGGATATAAAAAATGTTAGTTTGTAACTTTTTCCCAATTTAAAAATTTCCTTGACAATATTTTTTTTTTTTTTTTTGTAGGTTGCTGGTCACAGGACAATCGCTTGTCCCGCTACATCACTACTTTCTGATGGGTGTAAGCACGGTGGCAAAATTGACCCGGGAGACCTGCTCTGTGGGAGGAGTTAAATAACAATATGATACCTGAGCCTACAGAAGAAACGTGGGAATAGGTGGCTAAGTAATTTTGGGAAAAGACACAGTTTCCAAACTGTATAGGAGCTCTGGAAGGAAAGTCCGAGTCAAAAAACGACCTAACTCCTGGTCACGTTATTTTAATTATAAAAAGTACTTTTCAGTTGTACTTCTGGCATTGGTGGATGCAAATCTGTGCTTTATATTTGTGGATGTGGGGGCCTACGGGAGTCAGGGGGATGCCCGAATATTCTGGGAGTCTGCACTGGGTCGTCGGCTGCACGAAGGACAGCTAGGGATGCCTTCTTGTAGGTCACTTCCGGGCACTACGTAGCCCAGTCTTCCACTGGTGATGATAGCCGATGAAGCTTTTGGCTTAGCCGAGCATCTAATGCGCCCATATAGTGGAAGCGGACTTACTTACCAGCAGAGAATTTATAACTATAGACTAAGCCGAGCCAGGTGTGCTGTTGAGTGTGCCTTTGGAGTATTACAGCAAAGTGGCGTGTATTTCTCTTCCACCAAGCAGCTTGATGTGGAGTATGCTCGTCCTAGCATGCTGCATGCTGCATAACTTTTTAATAGTGAACGAGAGAGTCTTCACAGAACCTGCACCCTCAAACCCAGGACATGATATGCAATTCACAGACTTGCGCAGCACTTCTAGAATTATAAACATCCAAAATCAGTTTGCCAATTTTTTTGTTTCCCCTGCTGGTAGTTTCGCCTGGCAAGACCAATATATTTAGTTTATTTTTCTTGATATTAGCCTTTTAGTTACTTTAATGTTCTCACAGATTTAAAAAATTGCATATTTTTTTCATTTCAATAAAGTTAAATACATTTAAATAAAGTTCATTACATTAATAATAAAGTTCAGATCATTTTGCTTCTTTTTTTTATTTGGTAATGGAAAATAATACAACCAAACATTATGATTTTAACAAATTACTTCTTTAATATAGTGTAACTTTTTTTTAAAATAAGAGGTCAAAACTGTATAAAAACTGACCATCAACTGGCCAATAACTTTTTATCTGAGGTCAATAAAATGGGTGACAACTTCAAAAAACACAAGTTTAATAAAAAATAATATCATAATTGTTCATAAACAGGATATTCATTCTGTGATTCCTGGTGTGGTGATTTGGAGGGATTAGTGGTGCCAAATCAATATCCCTGGTGTTGCGGTGGGGATGGCATGCTTGCAGGAGACACATTTTGTACATAGGAGGAGAGACCTTGCACATTGTATAAGTAGGCAGAAGGCCTAGGAGGAGCAGTGGAAAAGGGACCTGGCACATAGGTGGTCTGGTACACTGGTGGCCCAGGAGGAGCAGTGGAAGAGGGACCTGGCACATAGATGGACTGGTACACTGGTGCCCTCAGGAGGAGCAGTGGAAGAGGGACGTGGCACTTAGGTGGACTGGTACACTGGTGGCCCAGGAGGAGCAGTGGAAGAGGGACCTGGCACTATTTCAGAATAGGTTGAATTATTTGGTTGAACAAGAGAAGCAGTGCTGGAGATGTTGCCAAAAGGAGAAACTAAAATGGGTGGTGTTGGCATTCCACTCCTTTGCGCCACCCTACAGGCCAACACATATATGTACATGTTCTCCATGCACTGCTTCTCCCATTCAGCATCAAGATCTGAAAGCAGCATGAATAGGCTGCAACAGAAAGTTACACGAGGATGACTATGATCCATAAACACATCGCTATAGATAGATAGATAGATAGATAGATAGATAGATAGATAGATAGATAGATTAGATAATAATAAGAAATATACCTGCTCATTTTCCAGATCCATACTCCCAACTTCTGACGGCATGGAGAATGTGCTAAGATTTAGGGAAACAGTCGCCTGTGCAACACTTCCTTTCTGCGGATCATCCTCCTCATCTGCCTCTGTTTCAGCATTACAATTTGATGTGGTTCTAAAGATAACAGAACTGTTGTGACTACTGTTAAAAACATGTTAGTTATTTTTAAAAATATTAATGTCAATTTTTTGGTAAAAAATTACATAATATTTTTTTAAAATTTACAAAATAAAGCTATAAAATGGAATACATTGAATTGAATTGCATTTTAAAAAAATTGTTAACAATATTTATTGAATATTTAAAAATATTTAAAAAACGTAATAACATTTCAATACATAATTATTTTTTTAACCACTTGACCACTGGGCACTCAAACCCCCTTAATAACCAGACCAATTTTCAGCTTTTGGTGCTCTCACATTTTGAATGACAATTACTCAGTCATGCAACACTTTATCTATATGAAATTTTTGTCCTTTTTTTTCACACAAATAGAGCTTTCTTTTAGTGGTATTTTATCACTGCTGGGTTATTTATTTTTTGCGCTATAAAAGAAAGCAGGCAGAAAATCTTTCAAAAAATGCATTTTTCTTCGTTTCTGTTATAAAATTCTGCAAATTTGTAATTTTTCTTCATATATTTTGGCCAAAATGTATACCGCTACATATCTTTGGTAAAAATAACCCAAATCAGTGGATATTATTTGGTCTTTGTGAAAAGTTATAGCTATGATGCCAATATCTGAAAATTGATCACACCTGAAGTACTGACGCCCTATCTAATTTCTTGAGACCCTAAAATGCCAGAAAAGTACAAAAATCCCCCAAATTACCCCTTTTTGGAAAGAAGACATTGCAAGGTATTTAGAAAGATGCATGGTGAGTTTTTTGAAGTTGTTATTTTTTCCCACAAGTTTTTTTTTTTCACACAATTGTCATATTAGCAGGTTATTTCTCACACACAGCATATTCATACCACAAATTACACCCCAAAACACATTCTGCTATTACTCCCAAGTATGGCGATACCACATGTGTGAGACTTTTACACAGCGTGGCCACATACAGAGACCCAACATGCAGGGAGCACCTTCAGGCGTTCTGGAGCACCCAGGCCAATTCTGACATTTCTCTCCTACATGTAAAAATCATCATTTATTTGCTAGAAAATTACATAGAACCCCAAAACATTATATATGTTTTCTTAGCAAAGACCCTAGAGAATACAATGGTGGTCATTGCAACTTTTTATCTCACACGGTATTTGCGCAGCAATTTTTTGATCGCTTTTTTTGGAAAAACAGTTTTGTGCTTTAAAAGAAACCAAAACGGTAAAGTTAGCCCAATGTTTTTACATAATGTGAAAGATGAAGTTACACCGAGGAGTAAATAGATACCCACCATGTCACCTTTGCTACTTAAAAATCCCCATAGTCGACGCTTTAAAAATTTTTACTGGTTACATGTTTTGAGTTACAGAGGAAGTCTAGGGCCAAAATTATTGCTCTAGCTCTACCGATCGCAGCAATAGCTCACATGTGTGGTTTGAACACCATTTTCATATGTGGGCGGGACTTATGTATGCGTTCGCTTCTGCATGCGAGCACATGGGGACAGGGGCGCTTTAATTTTTTTTTTTTTGTTCATTTTACTTTATTTGTTTTAGTTTGACACTTTTTTCTAAAAAAAAATGTTTTGATCACTTTTATTCCTATTACAAGGAATGTAAACATCCTTTGTAATAGGAATATGGCATGACAGGTCCTCTTTACAGTGAGATATGGGGTCAATAAGACCCCACATCTCACCTCTAGGCTGGGAAGCCTGAAATAAAAAAAAAAGATCCTGGCTTTGATCGTAGCGGTGAGTCGGTAGAAGCACCAGTGGGCGGAGGGAGGGGGGGACGTCCCTTCTCGCCTCCTGTAAGAATGATCGAGCAGTGGAACAGCCACTATGATTGTTCTTATGGTGTAGGGAACCGCTGGCTGAAAAAGCTGATATCTGAATGATGCCTGTAGCTGCACCCATCTTTCAGATTTCCCCACACAAAGTCAAGGACGTCCTATGACGGCCGGCAGATGGGAAGTGGTTAAAACGCATTTTTTTTTAACACAAAGTTGTCAATTTATACAATATTTCTAACACATAGCATGTACATACCAAAAATGACACCCCAAAATAGATTCTCCTACTCCTCTTGAGTACAGCGATACCCCATGTGTGAGACTTCCACAGCCTGGCCACATACAGAGGCCGAGTACAGCCGAGTATGGCTGAGTATGGCTGAGCATGGCTGGGTATGGCTGAGTATGGCTGGGTATAGCTGGGTATGGCTGAGTATGGCAAGGTATGGCTAAGTATTGCAGGGTATTGCTGAGTATGACTGGGTATGGCAGAGTATAGCTGGGTATCACCGAGTATTGCAGAGTATGGCTGGGTATTGCAGAGTATGGCTGGGTATGGCAGAGTGTGGCAGAGTATTGCGGGGTATGGCAGAGTATTGCAGAGTATTACGGGGTATTGCAGAGTATGGCGAGGTATTGCAGGGTATTGCCGAGTATGGCTGAGCATGGCTGGGTATGGCTGGGTATGGCAGAGTATGGCTGGGTATCACCGAGTATTGCAGAGTATGGCTGGGTATGGCTGGGTATGGCAGGGTATGGCAGAGTATGGCAGAGTATTTTGGGGTATGGCAGAGTATTTTGGGGTATGGCAGAGTATTTTGGGGTATGGCAGAGTATTGTGGGGTATGGCAGAGTATTGCAGGGTATTGCAGAGTATTGCAGGGTATCACAGAGTATTGTGAGGTATTGCAGAGTATTGCAGAGTATTGCAGAGCATTACGGGGTATTGCAGAGTATTTCGGGGTATTGCAGAGTATTGCACAGTATTGTGGGATATTGCAGAGTATTGCAGAGTATTGTGGGGTATTGTAGAGTATTGTGGGGTATTGCCGGGTATTGCAGAGTATTTTGGGGTATTGCAGAGTATTTCGGGGTATTGCAGAATATTGCACAGTATTGTGGGGTATTGCAGAGTATTGCACAGTATTGTGGGGTATTGCAGGGTATTGCCGGGTATTGCAGAGTATTGCAGGGTATTGCCGGGTATTGCAGAGTATTTCAGGGTATTGCAGAGTATTTCGGGGTATTGCAGAGTATTGCACAGTATTGTGGGGTATTGCAGAGTATTGCACAGTATTGTGGGGTATTGCAGAGTAGTGCACAGTATTGTGGGATATTGCAGAATATTGCACAGTATTGTGGGGTATTGCAGAGTATTGCACAGTATTTTGGGGTATTGCACAGTATTGTGGGGTATTGCAGAGTAGTGCACAGTATTGTGGGGTATTGCACAGTATTGTGGGGTATTGCAGAGTATTACACACTATTGCAGGGCATTGCAGAGTAGTGCAGGGTATTATAAACAGCAAAGTGCAGCGCTAATATATTATATGAAAAATAAAAGTAACAATGGATCTCAGCAAGTGACATGAAAATAATCATGAAAATAATCAGTGAGCAAACATATAACGATTCAATCAATGATGAACAAAAACTTAAATCACAAGTGCATGTGAAAAAAAGTAAAAAGAAGTCCAAAAGTTCTTGATATATCCACAAATAAATGAAGAACACCCATCCAGGAAGAAAAGTGACAAAAGTTCCTATAAATGATCCACCAAAACGTGTGTGAGTAGAATCTGCTTACCGAACGGCGATGACTGCTATTACGGCAGTCTCGCCCAGCATAGGGATTATGGTCTCCCAAAACCAGGGGTACAATTCAGGATCAGTGGTTCTAACAATCCATCAAAACCAGAAATACAAAAGAGAACACTTCCATAGCGCAATATTGTATGATAAAAAGGATTTAATAATAAAAAGAAGGAATCACTCTTACAATATTGTAGGAGATATGCAGCATGTAAAATATCAAGCAGAGCGGCGGCGTCTCCGTGTACCGCGATTCACTTCCTGTGTTCAAAGCCCATCCGAGAACGTGATGACGTCACCGTCGCAGGCTCCTCCCTACGCGTTTCGTCACGATAGGACGTCGTCTGGGGATTGGCCAGGTGACAGGTCATCACGTCTGGGCATATAAATACATAGAAAGCGCCATTTTGACTGCTGGCAAATATAGTGTATGTAATACAACTGAATCCACAGGAGCCATATTGACTACTGGCTGCTAATAGTAAACATATGCATAACCAGGAAGTGACAAGAGGAAGATCGCCATCTTGTGGAGATAAAGAAGATTTGTGGAAAAAAGCTTTGCACAGGAAGGAATAGGGGCACAACTGATACACCGGCCGCAACTAAATCTTAAAAAACAATAATAAATGACATAAAATCCTCGAAATGACTAAACATAAGTAAAACTACGTCTACTAGAAAAAAGAGAGATAAGAAGCATCCCAGATATTGATTGAAGGGTGGATTGACCGCATGATCTCAATTAACAAATGATATCAAATGGGGATAAAAAATATAAAAAAATATAAAAATTGCAAAGAGATAAATGTAGGGGGTGGTACAGCATTTATGCATTGTTGATAAAGCAGTTTATATCCCACTCCACATTTAACCCCTGCGGTCTGGAAGACAACATGTCAAAGATCCATCTAGTCTCAAGTCTAGAAATGGATCTGACCATGTTATTTCCTCTCCAGTGGGGACGTATTCTATCAATGGCTAAAAAAAGAGTACCTTTTAGTTTTTTATTATAGTGTTTGGCATAGTGCCTGGAAAGGTTTTGTTTCGTAAATCCTCGTTTAATATTAGCGTCATGCTCTGAAAGACGCACGTGAAGTTCACGTTTAGTGCGTCCAATATACTGCTTTGAGCAAGGACACTGGATAAGATATACAACATGTTATAAAAGACTCTATGTTGTATATCTTACCTGTGACTGTCGAACTAAAAGTCTCACATTTCCTGCCCCTGAAAGAATTAATCTGGCAGATCTTGCATCTGCGACAGGGGAAGAAACCCTTCATATTTTGAAAGAAAGAAATTGTTCGTGGAGGGTCAACCACGTTTGAGGCCACACTGTGTCTTAGGGAAGGGGCCCCTCTATAGATCAAAACCGGTTTGTTAGGAATAACTGTGCGTAGTATTGGGTCATTCTGGAGGATGCTCCAATGTTTACGGAAAATTCTTTTAATAGAATAATGCTGATTGGAATAGCCAGTAATCATGGACCACTCAAATTTATTGGTAGGCCCAGGATCCCGTATTCTATTACCACTCAGCATTAGGGATCTGTCCATGGTAGCAATCTTATTAATGGTAGTGTCAATATCACTTTCTAGATAACCTTTGTCCAAAAATCGTTGTTTTAATAATACAGCTTGTGAATGGTAGTCTGAAATGTCGGTGCAGTTGCGTCTAATGCGTTGAAATTGGCTTTGAGGAACAGACCTCAGCCATGATGGGTGGTGGCAACTGGAGAGTGGTATATATGCATTTCTGTCTGTTTCTTTGAAGTGTGTGTTGGTAGTTAGATACCCATTGACAACCATAATATTTAAATCGAGGAAATTAATTTTTGATTGACTGGCTTCAAACTCTAAAGAAATGCCTTTATTATTGGAATTAAGTCTGGAGAAGAAATTATGGAGGGATGTAATGGGAAACGACCATTTAGGGGTAACAATCAGGGTAATTACCCCCCCAGGAGAAATTCTAATGCTGCTTACTCACGACAGGGTCCACGGGAACATCGAGAGGACCCCAGGGATTATTATCGAAAACCTTATGATGATAGGGTAACTTATGCTAACCCCCTACCCACTTCACAAACCTACTACCCCCAAGATAGACAGATTCCTTTACAGAATAGATTTGCCCCTCTCTCATACCAACCAGATCCTTACTTTGAGGATAACCCTGTCATCTCCAGGCATCCTAATCAATTTAGAGGCCCTCCTAGAGATGATTATCAGGACTCCCCGCATAATTATATGGAGACTAATCAGACTCATTTTTTTCCCCAGGGCAATTACAAAACCAAAAGGGGTTACGACGAAAGAGAGGCATCAGAGGGGGGAGGAGGATCAGGTCCAAAAAAAAGAAAACAGTAGACATCAGTGGTGTTTTCAATCTTAGTCAAGTACAGCCATCTGAAGGCGAACAAAAGGTCCTCAGTTTAGGCCTCAAGTTTGCACCCCCACACAGGTTGAACAAATTTGAAACTTTTATCGACATACATAAATTTATAAGGAAGATTAACATCAAAAGGCATTTCATTCTTAATCCCATTGGTAACCGAAGTCAGATTGTATCTACCAATACACTTTCCTCTGGAATCAATCATATTAATTCCAATTCTACGACCAATACCAATGGCAATTCTATCAGACATACTAATTTTTCAAACGCCTCACTATTCAACCCCCCCAGGCTTAGCTGCCCCCTCGATACAGGTCTTCAAGGAGATGGTCATTAAAGACCTGATGGCACTTAATATCCCAAGGAATAACACCAATAATGACCTCCAATGTCATCTTAAACAGATCTGGGAGTGCAATGAGATAGTGATACGCCCTGCAGATAAGGGTAGGGGGATAGTCATTTTAGACAAATCCAGCTACATGGAGGAAATGAACAGACTTCTGTCTGATCGCACTACTTATTCACTTTTAGCATTTAACCCAACAACCAAGTATAAGAGAGAACTGCAGAGCCTTGTTGATAGTGGATACCAACAAGGAATCTTAAACAAAAAAGAAAAAACGTACCTGGTCCCCTCAGCTCCGAGGGTCCCAGTTATGTACTATTTACCAAAGATACATAAAAATCTGACTCATCCGCCTGGCCGCCCGATTATTAGCGGCATAGACTCCATCACGGCAAGAATCGGATAACTTCCTTCAGCCTCTAGTCGTTTTAACTCCCTCATATCTGAAAGATACTACTCAAGTTATCAATTTACTAGAAGGTTTTGAGTGGAAAGACGGCTACATCCTAGCCACGGCGGATGTAGCCTCTCTTTATACCATTATTTCCCATCAACAAGGTTTTGAGGCAGTCAACTATTATCTGGATCAAGACTCAACACTAACACTAATACAGAAACAATTTATTATGACACTTCTCAATTTCGCAACAAGCCATAACTATTTCTGGTTTGGGGGTGATTTTTTCTTGCAAACATGTGGTGTAGCTATGGGCGCTAAGTTTGCACCCAGCCTGGCCAATTTATTTATGGCCAGGTGGGAAAAAGAAGTCATAGACACCCATCCCCCCAAAGAACTGCGCCTATGGAGAAGATATATCGATGATGTCCTCCTTGTGTGGGACGGAGATATTACATCCCTCCATAATTTCTTCTCCAGAATTAATTCCAATAATAAAGGCATTTCTTTAGAGTTTGAAGCCAGTCAATCAAAAATTCATTTCCTCGATTTAAATATTATGGTTGTCAATGGGTATCTAACTACCAACACACACTTCAAAGAAACAGACAGAAATGCATATATACCACTCTCCAGTTGCCACCACCCATCATGGCTGAGGTCTGTTCCTCAAAGCCAATTTCAACGCATTAGACGCAACTGCACCGACTACCAGACTACCATTCACAAGCTGTATTATTAAAACAACGATTTTTGGACAAAGGTTATCTAGAAAGTGATATTGACACTACCATTAATAAGATTGCTACCATGGACAGATCCCTAATGCTGAGTGGTAATAGAATACGGGATCCTGGGCCTACCAATAAATTTGAGTGGTCCATGATTACTGGCTATTCCAATCAGCATTATTCTATTAAAAGAATTTTCCGTAAACATTGGAGCATCCTCCAGAATGACCCAATACTACGCACAGTTATTCCTAACAAACCGGTTTTGATCTATAGAGGGGCCCCTTCCCTAAGACACAGTGTGGCCTCAAATGTGGTTGACCCTCCACGAACAATTTCTTTCTTTCAAAATATGAAGGGTTTCTTCCCCTGTCGCAGATGCAAGATCTGCCAGATTAATTCTTTCAGGGGCAGGAAATGTGAGACTTTTAGTTCGACAGTCACAGGTAAGATATACAACATAGAGTCTTTTATAACATGCTCCACCCAATATGTTGTATATCTTATCCAGTGTCCTTGCTCAAAGCAGTATATTGGACGCACTAAACGTGAACTTCACGTGCGTCTTTCAGAGCATGTCGCTAATATTAAACGAGGATTTACGAAACATAACCTTTCCAGGCACTATGCCAAACACTATAATAAAAAACTAAAAGGTACTCTTTTTTTAGCCATTGATAGAATACGTCCCCACTGGAGAGGAAATAACATGGTCAGATCCATTTCTAGACTTGAGACTAGATGGATCTTTGACATGTTGTCTTCCAGACCGCAGGGGTTAAATGTGGAGTGGGATATAAACTGCTTTATCAACAATGCATAAATGCTGTACCACCCCCTACATTTATCTCTTTGCAATTTTTATATTTTTTTATATTTTTTATCCCCATTTGATATCATTTGTTAATTGAGATCATGCGGTCAATCCACCCTTCAATCAATATCTGGGATGCTTCTTATCTCTCTTTTTTCTAGTAGACGTAGTTTTACTTATGTTTAGTCATTTCGAGGATTTTATGTCATTTATTATTGTTTTTTATTGCCCCTATTCCTTCCTGTGCAAAGCTTTTTTCCACAAATCTTCTTTATCTCCACAAGATGGCGATCTTCCTCTTGTCACTTCCTGGTTATGCATATGTTTACTATTAGCAGCCAGTAGTCAATATGGCTCCTGTGGATTCAGTTGTATTACATACACTATATTTGCCAGCAGTCAAAATGGCGCTTTCTATGTATTTATATGCCCAGACGTGATGACCTGTCACCTGGCCAATCCCCAGACGACGTCCTATCGTGACGAAACGCGTAGGGAGGAGCCTGCGACGGTGACGTCATCACGTTCTCGGATGGGCTTTGAACACAGGAAGTGAATCGCAGTACACGGAGACGCCGCCGCTCTGCTTGATATTTTACATGCTGCATATCTCCTACAATATTGTAAGAGTGATTCCTTCTTTTTATTATTAAATCCTTTTTATCATACAATATTGCGCTATGGAAGTGTTCTCTTTTGTATTTCCGGTTTTGATGGATTGTTAGAACCACTGATCCTGAATTGTACCCCTGGTTTTGGGAGACCATAATCCCTATGCTGGGCGAGACTGCCGTAATAGCAGTCATCACCGTTCGGTAAGCAGATTCTACTCACACACGTTTTGGTGGATCATTTATAGGCACTTTTGTCACTTTTCTTCCTGGATGGGTGTTCTTCATTTATTTGTGGATATATCAAGAACTTTTGGACTTCTTTTTACTTTTTTTCACATGCACTTGTGATTTAAGTTTTTGTTCATCATTGATTGAATCGTTATATGTTTGCTCACTGATTATTTTCATGATTATTTTCATGTCACTTGCTGAGATCCATTGTTACTTTTATTTTTCATATAATATATTAGCGCTGCACTTTGCTGTTTATTATACTTTTGAGAGTCAGATACTGGACTTTATAGGGTGCTGGCAGCTTATCTCATTCACTTTTATTTTTTTAATCTGAGCGCAGCTTTTACCCGATTTGGGTTCTTTTTCTATATCTAGTGCAGGGTATTGCAGAGCATTGAGGGATGGCTGAGCATGGATGGATGGCAGTTGTTACAGAGCAGCACTGTGGGCATTACAGATCCAGCCCACAGCGCTGCTGCCATCCTATCCTTCCCCTCTCCACTCACAGTGTACCGATCAGTACAGAGAGGGGAGGAGAGGAACCGGTGTCATGAGATGACGCCGGTCTGTTTACATGTGATCGCTCCGTCACTTGACGGAGCGATCACAGGGTAAACGGCCATGATTAGTGGCCATTTACCAGGATCCGTGATGCCCCAGGGGGCGGGCGAGAGCGGAATTCTGGGAGGATGTCACTGTATGCCCTCCCAGAGTTAAGAAACCGCCCTGTAGCCTTCATTAGGCTTTGGGCCGGTTGTTAAGTGGTTAATTTAAAAAAAATGAATAATTTATTAATATTAGTTAAAAATATTTAAAAAGTCTAATTTGTTTTATTTTTTTAAAAATCCACAAAATTTAAAAACACAGATTTTAAAAAAAATAATATTTTCAATTTTTTTAAAAAAAATATTTGATTAGTTTAAATATTTTAAAAAAATACAATTGTTAAAAAAATAATCTTATAAAAAAGTGTAATATTTAACAAAAAAAAGTTACAGAAAAATATACTCATTACCAATGCTACATCACCCCACTGGCCCCTCCCTGCAATAAAAATTACTTATGCTCTTGACTCCATGGAGCGTCTTGGGAAATAAAGCTCTTCTGCTAAGGGGTACGGCCTAATATTTGAAGGAGCTCAACTGAGCTGCGCAAGCAACTTGTTTTTTTACTTCCCTCCTTATTTGGTCAACTAGTGACTGCCATCGAGTCTGCTAAGCCACAACTGACAAAAAAAGGAACTTATTAAGCATTTTTGAAACTATATACAACATACACAAAAAACATTACATTCATGCACACATATGCACTTACTTTGATCTTTCTTCATCCTATGGGTCATTTCATCCCAGTCCTTTATTAGCCTGCCAACAAATATATATATAGTGTAGCGCTATGTGTATAAATAAATGAGAACAAAGAATTAGGTTCGAGCCATCTTTCAATGGCCAGAAAATAAACAAGGAATACTTCAAAATTGGATGAAAAGTGACTCAATACAAAAAGTGCACTATATGTTACAAAATGACATGTAAAACATAATAATAATAACAATACACCAGTGAAATGTGAGAACAAGATCAAATTATAAATGGATAAGAAATCAACCAAAAAAGTCCATAAATATTTAGAAAATGTGTTCCTGATAAAAATCAAAAACCACCACCAACAGTCTCTGAGGATTAACTGATGAAGACAACAACTGAATATTTCTGGTGGGTGAGAAGGTAAGACACCAAATGAAATGTGACGTCTGAGTATGTGACAGGACCATCACCATAGCATCTGAGGAGGCTTACCGGAAGCAGGGGACTTGAGAAGACATACGTCTTACAAGTCTCAAAAAGCTTGTTTAGCCGCCAGGGCTGGCAAGATGAAACATCGGGTATCCACAACTTAAAAATAGGGGGGGAGGGAAGATCTGTCAACAGCTTCAACCGTCCAGACGTATCAGCAGGCCAACCGGATGTTTATTTAAAAACCATGAGAGAAAAAAACTCACATGGCATGATATCGTTTAAAAAGCATGCATTTATTAGAACAATAAAAAAAGGAACACTCACATGATATAAGATCGTAAACAGCTCAAATATTATCAAACGCGGTGATCATAGGGGGTCCACCCAACATGTTTCGGCTAACAAGCCTTCATCTGGGGTGTGGACCCCCCCTATCCCACCGCTATTTAAACTAGAAATGACCCCCACTGGGAGTGTCACAACCCAGGAAGTGACCGACTGACGTCACTTCCGGTTCTCAAATTAGTGTGTACATAATGTATGTAAAATATATCATATAAACAATAAGCGGTGTTTATACCGCTGGTCCTAAACTTCAGGATCAGAAATAAATGTAAAATAGTGCTGACGTTGTGACGTTTATTAGCCTGCCGCAGATCTCATTCCAGTCATTCCTTTTTGATACACGGTCCCCACGTCGAGGGTGAGACAAGTCCCAAACTGCAGGGTGCATTTGCACTGCAGCAATGAGCTGTGACTGTGAAACCTCCTTTGACATTTTGCACAAGACTCACCAGACATTGTGCAGCAGGAGAGGAGGTGGTCTGCTCAAGAGGGGTGGATAAGAGGTCAAATTTTGCTTCCTGATTGCACAGGATATTCTGTATCTTTTTTTTAAGCATAAAAATGCTGAACGCTAATTAACAGGCATTTGTGCATGTTTATTAGCGTTTGGTGGTTTTTAGCTTTTTTTTGGTCAGAAAAATGGCCTTTGAACATGATTTTATGGTGTTCAGAGAACAACCCATAAACTCCACTGCTGATAAAAGTTAAAAAACATCCATGTGTGCATGGACACATAGGATAAAATAGAGTGGAGTTTATGGGCTGTTAAAATGCCCAAACTCCAAAAAAGCGGCCATTTATGAGCTCCAGGGTGCATGGAGCCTAATGCCCCGTACACATGGTCGGACATTGATCGGACATTTGGACAACAAAATCCTAGGATTTTTTCCGATGGATGTTGGCTCAAACTTGTCTTGCATACACACGGTCACACAAAGTTGTCGGAAAATCTGATTGTTCTGAACGCGGTCACGTAAAACACGTACATTGGGACTATAAACAGGGCAGTAGCCAATAGCTTTCATCTCTTTATTTATTCTGAGCATGCGTTGCACTTTGTGCATCGGATTTGTGTACACACGATCAAAAATTCCGACAACGGATTTTGTTGTCGGAAAATTTTATAGCCTGCTCTCAAACTTTGCGTGTCGGAAATGTGTGATGGAGCCTACACACGGTCGGAATTTCTGACAACAAGGTCCTATCACACATTTTCCGTCGGAAAATCCAACCGTGTGTACGGGGCATAAGTCTGTTAACTTGCTGCACATTTCCACTGGGAAGCTGTACACATGCAGAGCACTTGAAGCACATATTTTAGTTTACACGTTTCAAATTTGTAGCAAATTTGCGTGGCAAGTCTCTAGCAAGTGCAAAGTTGCAGTGGTGAGTCTACAGCAAGAGCTCTGCAAGTCTACAGCATGAAAATTCAGTCACAGTGACCCCTGTGGTGGGATGACTACTGCACAACATAACTGAACCAGAACTTTCAGCAGACTTTTAGAATGTTTGCAAAGAAAGTTGATGTAGAGC
This sequence comes from Lithobates clamitans, assembly GCA_037952925.1. Lineage (NCBI taxonomy): Eukaryota > Metazoa > Chordata > Amphibia > Anura > Ranidae > Lithobates > Lithobates clamitans. Next base: position 9,338,105 of record JBBGZY010000008.1, on the reverse strand, counting down.
AGTAATGGTGAACTTTGGTACCCCAGATGCTTTGGAACTACAATTTCCATGATGCTCAACTACACTACAGAGTGCATGAGCATCATGTGAATTGTAGTTCCAAACCATCTGGGGTGCCAAGGTTTGTCATCACTGATTTAGTGTTGGCATGGGGGAAACGGACCCCTGTTTGTATCGCACCAGACATTTTGAACACCGCGAAAGTTCGGACACGAAAAACAAACCCCATTAAAATCAATGGGACCCAAATGTCAAAAATCAAAAGTGCCCATTTTGAAGGCTTATATGCAAGTAATTGGGCATACAATGGTTATAGGGGTCTGAGTCCTGCCCTGGGGGACATGTATCAATAAAAAAAAAGTTTGTGAAAAACTTCATTTTTAAATGAGCAGTGATTTTTTTTTATTTTTAAAGTGAAAACATAAAAATGAAAAAATCTTTCCAATATAGTGCCTGGGGGGTCCCCTTAGTCTACCTGTAAAGTGGCAGATCTGTACCATGTCTAGAATCTGCTGCAGCAATAATTGCATTTATAAAGCCAAAAAAAGGACATTTTCCCTGCAAGCTGCCTTTTTTTGCTCAGCAACAGCTGGGGAGCCAGTGTGTATGATGAGGCCACAATGTAGTGCACTACAACATTAGAGATTTTTTGGATACATTCTGGTGTCACTTTGACTTTGGATAGAAGTAACTGGTGCATAAAAATTGGTCTTTGGATGTCGGGGGCGCCTTCCCACCGTAATCCTATAGAGGTACTCTTGATGAAAGCAAGAATTGGCAATGCTGTAAAAAATTGCAATGATATGCACCTGTCAAACAGGTGCTGAAAAATTGGCCTTTGGGTGTTAATTGTGCCCATGATACCTATACCCAAAATGTTCTTCCAGTTGAAATGATTGAATACCCTCAAAGCTAGGCAGCCTCGAAGTCTTGCAGAGATTCCACATTCCAAAAAGACTTAATCAGTGATATCAGCATCAGGGGCTTCATAGCTGGTAATCCAGGACTGATTCATTTTTATAAAAGTCAAAAAGTCCACGGAGTCTGGGGACAGATGCGTTCTATGATCAGTAACAAAACCTCCTGCAGCACTGAATGCCCATCCTGAAAGCACGCTGGATGCAGGGCAGCCCAACAACTCAAAGCATACTGGGCAAGTTCTGGCCAGTGGTCTATTCTCATGACCCAGTAAGTCAGTTGATCGTCAGCTGGAATGCTCTCCATCTCTGTTTTGGCCCTGAGGTAATCGTCCACCATGTGGGATGTGGAAGCTGACAGCCCTGGGTGACAGGGACTAAACAAATTCTGAAATGCCTCACTTAGGCGCACGCCTTCTCCAACACTCCTGTCTTGACCAACAGAAGACTCAAAACAACGTTTTCCACCACACACGTTCAATAAAATCCTCTTTAATGTGTCCTCAAGAAATTTTATCTTTTACCCTCTCTGTGAGGATGGGATGAGTTCTGAGACCTTCCCCTTATAATGGTGGTCAAGGAGGGTTGGCAACCAGTAATCATCCTCCTCCTTTATGCTACGTATTCTTGGGTCTTTCGCAGGCTTTGAAGCATGAGGTTGCCCATGCACCTCAAGTTTGCTGAGACTTGAGAAGCAGATTCCTCGGGGTCACTCAGGATGACAGCATCTGGAACTTCCTCCTCCCAGTCATGTACTACTCCCAAGGGTCCTGGGGTTGGAAAGACATTGCTTACAGATTGACAAATGTCTTCCTCTTCTTCAAAGCCTATGAAAGTGCCAGAATCCTCCTCCTCATCCTCCTCTCCTCTCTCCTCCTGTGTGTTTTGTGACAAAGAAATGATGACGTTAGCGCGCACTGACGAAACTGGTCTGACGCACTGAACGTGACACGCCATTTCCGTTCGTAACATATTTTGTTTGTCCGCTCAAACCCACATGTGGATGATGCGGTTTTTAGCTTTTTTAGCCTGTTTTTAGCCTGACCAATAAATTTTGGCATACTTCACGATGGGAGTTCATTCATCTTTTTCCCATACATGGCACTAATGGTCTTCAATGACCCATCTCTATCCGGGAGTTCGTTTGCATGCATCTAAGCAGTTACAGTGTTACCTGAGGTACCTGAGTTCCAGCACCTGAACCAAGCTGTGATTGTGTGGAGCTTCCTTGGCTGTTCATGAAGCATCCTTTGACTTCTGTCATGGGAGTCACCACAATCTGGTGAGTAGGCTGTGTGGCCGGTGTTGGTGGAGGATTACTGTGGTCTGATGCCTTGCTGAACCCCAGGAAGATTCATCCAGAAGTCCGATTTCAACATTATTTGAACACTTTTTTTAATTTAATTTTTTGAATATAATTTTTGAATTAAATTTTTTGAACTCATTTTGAATTTGGACTGTTGCTTTCACTTGTTTTGTTATATTTATATATTTATTTTATTTTTCAATTTTTGATGTTTGATTATTCGCTGCTTTCACTTAGATGATATTTACTCATGAGTATCACTGTTGACACCATATATTTATACTACATTCACTTTGTTTACATTAGAGTGTGTCATCTGCACTTGCACTTTACAAGGAGCGCGGTTTGCAATCAATTATTGTTTTTTATAGAAATGATGATGTCTGAATAAAGTGGGCCTTGAAAGTAAAGGAAGTCTTCCTCTTCCTCCTGCTGCTCTGCCTCCAGTGCCTTGTCCATAATGCCACACAGAGCCTGCTCCAGCAGGAACACAACAGGGATTGTGTCACTGATGCATGCACTGTCACTGCTCACCATCCTTGTGGCCTCCTCAAATGGTGACAATACATTGCATGCATCCTTAATGATCAGCCATTGGCGTGGGGAAAAAAAGCTGAGGTGGCCTGAGCCTGTCGTCGTACTGGCACAGATACTCGTTGACGACCCTCTGCTGCATGTATAGCCGTTGCAGCATTCCCAAAGTTGAGTTCCACCTGGTGGGCATGTCACAAATCACGCAGTTTACGGGCAGGTGGAATTCCTAATCAATTTCAGCCAATCGAGCACTGGCTGTGTATGACTGCCTGAAATGGCTATACACTCTTCTGGCCTGTTTTCGTACATCTTGCAACCCTGGGTACATACTTAGGAAATGCTGCACCACCAAATTGAAGACATGTGCCAGGCATGGCACATGTGTCAACTTTCCCTGTCTTAGGACGGACAGGAGGTTTGAGCCATTATTAGACACCACCATTCCTGGCTCCAGCTGGCGTGGTGTGAACCACCTTTGGGCCTGTCCCTGCAAAGCTTAAAGAATCTCTTCTCCGGTGTGGTTCCTGTCCCCTAAACACACCAGCTGAAGCACTGCATGGCATCTTTTTAGCCCAGCTCTGGGAATAGCCCTTTGAAAGCTTAGGGGGTACCTGATGTTCATAGGACAATTCTGCAGAGGAGGGCATGAAGGTGGCAGAGGAGGAGGAGGAGGAGGTAAAGCTCACAGGTCTGGAATCATCACCATGAGCTGTATGGAGACGTGGGGGTGCAACAAGCTGCAGCACGGAGCCCTGTCCTGCATCCTTTCAAGTTGCAAGCAGCATTACCCAGTGTGCTGTGAACAAAATATATCATCCCTGCCCATGCTTGCTGGACCATGTGTCAGCAGTAAGGTGGATTTTATGCCTGACTGCCTTGCCCAACGATGCCAGAACATTCTCTTCCACGTGATGGTAGAGAGATGGAACGGCCTCACACAAAAAGTAGTAGCAACTGGGAACCTGCCATTGTTGTACAGCACATTGTGCAAATTCATGGAAGGGGGCAGCATCCACCAGGTTGAAACACAGAAGTTGAAGAGCCAACAGCTTTGACAAGCTTGCATTCAGATGCTGGGCATGTGGGTGGCAGGGTGTCAGGGCTGTGAGACATCTGGCACATAGATGTGCACAAGCGCATAGAGTTTCCCTTAAGAGTGGCTAACAGGCGCGCGCATGCGCGGGAGAGTCAGTGGTCGCGGTCGCAAGAGAGCATGTGCACAGGCATAATTCCTATTGGCGCCAGATGGCCTATTTAAAGGGAGTCTTGCCTCCTATCCTTTGCTTGCTGACTGATCTTCAGCTGTGTCCTGTATCCTGATCTGTTCCTGTGTGCTTTTAGTTGCTGACCTGGCTGATCCTTTGACCTTGGCTGTGTATACTGTTCCTGTTCTGCTGCTCACCCCTGACCCGGCTCTGTTCCTGGCTCTGTCTATGATTTGGTACCCCGCTGCCCGCATGTTGATGACCCTGGCTATTCCTGAAACTCTGCTTCTGTCTATGATCCTGGCTTCTGTTAACCCTCGGGTGCCTGCCTGGCTGTCTCCTGCTCCAGCTCTGCACATCGCTGCATATTCCAGTCTCCAGACCCCTGACAAGTTGCCGGCCTGGAATCATCCTCATCAGGCACTCGTGTGCTTCCTGTCCTTTGGCTTCCTCTGTCTCATCCTCAGTGGGGCCAGGACAGGAGATATAAGAGAGGCCGACCTCATCAACTCAGTCTCCTATCAGGTACATGACACAGGGACTGTATTTTTTCCTTCCCGCTGCAGCTGGGGGGCATAGAAATTTGCTGGCTACAGTCTACAGCTGGTGGTGTGCTGCTGGCAGATGTGCTGCTAGGACATGGGACACCCTATGCTATACCATCATCTCTGTCAGTGGAGGCTGCTGAAAGGTAATGACTATGTATCGCAGGGGCAGACTGAAGTGGGTAAGGAGGAGGAGAAGGAGGGACAGATTAATGCCCCTTTTATGTGGCTTTTAGGTGCTCTTGCCAATGGGCTAAGTGGTTGGACGTTAAATCACTTGTTAGGCAAATAGTACCCAAATGTTTGGTGTTTTTGCCACGTTTGATGTGCCTGAGACAGTTTGTAGATAGCAACAGTGTGATCTGCTGCAGATGTGCTGAAAAAGGCCCAGACAGCTGAGCGTTAGGGAGTGGGCCTGCAGATAACAGATGCAGAATGTGATGGAATAGGATGAAAATTGATGTCGGCCTCCTTGGGTTGTGCTGCTTCACCTTCACTTTCCTCCTATGCTGGTAGACACGTGCATTTGTATTCGTCCGAATACATTTTCGTCTGAATTTCAGGTATTTTCGTTATCGTTTTAACAAACGATAACGAAAGTGCAGAATCCGAAAAACGAAAGATCCAACATAAACAAATGCTTTATTTTCATTTTCGTTGTGACAACAGTTCGATATAGATAAGACACAGGTGGCAGACACTAGGCCCGCGGGCAGGATCCGGCCCGCCAGGCCTTGTCATGTGGCCCTCTGCCAGGTATCCCAGGCAACGAGAAAACACCCCCCTCGCGAGCGGCGCGGTCGGTCAGTCTCCAAGAGATCAAGTAAACATCTCCCCCTCCGTGCTGTCTCTGCCTCCACCCCCGCCTCCCTAAGCTTTGTCTCAGCCAAAGATGCCGCTCTGTCTCTGCCTCCACCCTGTCTCCACCTCCGCCTCCACCCTGTCTCCGCCTCCATCCCTGCCTCTCTCAGCTTTGTCTCAGCCAATGATGCCGCTCTGTCTCCGCCTCCGCCCTGTCTCCGCCTCCCTCAGCTTTTCCTCAGCCAACGATGCCGCCCTGTCTCCGCCTCCGCCACTGCCCTGTACCCGCCTCCACCCCGCCTCTGCTCTCTCGCATCCCCAGTCCCTCCAGCGATGCCGGCTTTTTGCATAGTGGCATTTTTCGTGCATACTGGCATTCTTTGCATAGTGGCATTTTTCGTGCAAAGTGGCATTCTTTGCATAGTGGCATTTTTCGTGCATAGTGACGTTTTTCGTGCATAGTGACATTTTTCGTGCATAGTGACATTTTTTGCATAGTGGCAGAGATTGCTGACAGCTCTGTTTTTTTTTTCCCCATCCAGCGGGCTGGGTCCTGAGGGTTTTTTAAGCACTTGTGTTGATGAAGTGTGTGCTGCTTATTTTGAAGTGATGGTAAAAAAAAACAAAGCAAAACTGAGTACTGATACTAAACACAGAGATCCGCCCACAGAGGGAGGTAGAATATATAGCCCAATAAACAGGAAACTACTAACTAACTATAGCGCAATACAAAGGGAGGGAGCCGCCTACCTGGGCTGGGATAGGCCAGGTAGGAAGGTAGGTGAGAGAACAGATGTGAGGAAACTTGGGACGCATTCCTAACCCCTGCACTGTGTGCATAGCACAATCCTGACCCCTGCACTCTGTACGTAGCGCAATCCTGACCCCTTCACTCTGTACATAGCGCAATCCTGACCCCTGCACTCTGTACGTAGTGCAATCCTGACCCCTCCACTCTTTACGTAGCCCACTCCTGACTCCTTCACTCTGTACGTAGCACACTCCTGACCCCTGCACTCTGTACGTAGCGCATTTGTCAGGAAAAGCCCTCTTGCAGTTATCCCAGCAGATTGAGAGTTAAACGAATGCCTGTGCATAGAAGCGCCATCCGGCGCTCGCGCGCGTGCAATAGCGCCAATAGCGCTAATGGCGCTAACAAACGTACGCGCATGCGCAATAGCGCTAACGGGCATACGCGCAAGCGCAATAGCGCCACTTGGCGCCAAAGATAGGCTATTAAAAGAAGACTGTTCCAATGCTGCCTTGCTGTCCGGTCTACAGCGTTTCCTGAGACCCCTGCTACCTTGTTACCAGTTTTCCTGTATCCAGTACTTACTTGGCTTGTTCCTGACTTACCTGCTTGCTGCCCGCCCCGATCTTGGCTTGGACTCTGACTATTCTCTTGGTTTTCCCTTCTGTACCTGATCTGCCCGCCAGTACCTTGACCCGGCTTGTCTGCACCTCCCTGCTGTCTGCAACCTGCTACAGGACTACAGTGCACCTCCCTGCTATCCGCATCCTGCTATAATACTACAGTGCACCTCCCTGCTGTCTGCAACCTGCTACAGGACTACAGTGCACCTCCCTGCTGTCTTCATCCGGCTACAGGACTACAGTGCACCTCCCTGTTACCTGCACCCTGCAAAAGTACTACAGTGCACCTCCCTGCTGTCTGCAACCTGCTACAGGACTACGGTGCACCTCCCTGCTGACTACAGGATCCTGCCTTCTACTTCAGTGTTCCAGTCAGGCACTTGTGCCCCTCTGTACTTTCGAGTCCCTGTTCACACCTTCAGGGGTTCTTAAGTCGGAGGCATACGAGAAGCCGTTCTCTGCATTCCGGGCTCCACCTACCAGGTACGTGACAGCATTCCTGACCCCTGCACTCTCTACGTAGCAAATTCCTGAACCCTGCACTCTGAGTATATACATAGTCCTACAGATACAACCGACCCTTCGAGGGCACCCATACTGCTGATGTGGCCCCAGATGAATTTGAGTTTGACACCCCTGAGATAGGAGATTTGACATGATGCTAACAATAACAATCTGTGTCCATCGAACCTGTGGTTGAATGTGTCTAACCTTAGCTCTATTAGTCCAAGATTATTCTACATAGAGAGAAAAGATTTGACATAGAGAGAAAAGATTCGACATAGAGAGAAAAGATTCGACATAGAGAGAAAAGATCACTGCTGGAATTGGGTGGGGGAAGTAAAATAAAAATAATGATAATGATGAATGCTATTGGCTGATTGTAACCAAAGAGGAGGAGCAGTAAAATAGCTAGAACTAACTAAGTACACACGTACAGCCAACTTACTTTCACTTACGATTTGCTAGTAGAGAGATTCAACATGAACGACGAAGATTCGACAAAGCAGCAAAACATTTGACAGACACCATGAGCCTTAAATGACAGATTTGACCTTAATTAATTTGGATTTTCGGACGAATGCAATTTTTAACGAAAAATGAAATTAATAAAAACGAATTTCGAGAGTAACTAAATAAATTAATTTTTTGGACCAAAACGAAATTTCAAAACAAAATATTTCAGTGTGCACATGTCTACTGTCTGGCACCCAAGTTGCATCAGTGACCTCATCATCATCATCATCATCTCCATCTCCTCCATCTTCATCATTACCACTGGAGACAACTTGGCAATACGCTGCAGCTTGGGGAACCTGAATGCCAATTTGTCTTCCAGTGTTCCTCCCTCTCTCTAGGGTCATGTTCCTGTCATCCTCAACCTCAGAACCAACATCTGAATCCAGTAATGGCTGGGCATCATCAAGGAGCAAGTGGCTGACGCTATGGTCAAATAACTCAGCTGACTCCTCAATGGCTGATGTTGGGGCTATGGCAGGAATAGATGTGGACAAGGAGGCAGGTTTATCCGCTCTAGCAACTGCAGGGGACTGCACACTTGTCTCTACTTGCATGACAGAGGATGAGGAGGATGAGGAAGGTTTAGTAAGCCAGTCCACCACCTCCTCTGCATTCTGTGGCTGGATAGCATGACAAACTCACTAAACAGAGGAAATGATGCCCTGCCTGAGGACTGACCACTATGTCCACCTTTGCCTGTGGACACATTTGTTGCCAGCCCCTTTACAGTGCCAAGGGAACATCTGCCTCTCCTTGTTGTCCTCTCAGACATTATTGGGAGGGAGGGGGTGCTTATAAGCACTCTGATACTTTATATTGTTGGTCAGCCAATTGATTTTCTTTTATGTTTGGGTAATTACAAAGTGTGTTGGCAGGATGTTTTGTCATCAAGATGAGCAACAGGGGAGACAAGGGACAACCCTGGTGAATGACATTACATATTTGAATTGGATCAGACAGAAGACTGTTCAAGCAGGTTCTGGTGGAAGGATTGTGGTATAAGGTAAGAATTTTATGAGGTATATTAGGGCCAAGGCCAATTTGAGATACTGTCTCTTACAGAAATCCTCAATCTATTCTATTCTATTTAATCTATTGAATACCTTTTCTGTGTAAACTGATATAAAGAATAAAGGGATGTTACATTTCTGGGCATTTCCTTTCAGGGATATCATTCTAATGCTGTTTGGCTGGGCCTCTAATGCCAGACTACATCCCACCTCATTAAAGTGGATAAGACCTGTTAACATGTACCTGGTAGCAAAGCCTGATATAATGAGGAAGGTCTCTCTTACACCTCTGACTCAGGCCCCTGATAGTATAGACAAGAGGCACAGGAGTGAAGAGTCGCATGAGTGCCTGGAAGTCTTGCTAGCAGGGCTGGAGTCCTCATGGGCAGGAGAAGTCGTCAGATGGCTTCAGCAAATAGGCAGGCAGCTGGTGCTGGCATCTTCAGGCAGGGTAACAAGGTTAGGCAGGCCGGGTCATACACAGAAGGAATAGATCTGGTAGAGGGCACAGACAGGAATGTGGTCAGGAGACAAGCCGGGTCTGGAACCGATCAGTGGAACAGGAGCCAAATGAGCAGACAGAAGAGTGGTCAGGGGACTAGTTGATGCAGGTGGAATTCAGAGAATGGTCAAGACAAGCCAGGTTTGTAACTGGAAGCAGGATGCAGGTTCACAGGATCACAGATACACAGGAGGCTGAAGACAAAGTAGCACTGATCCTGATCACTGGCTGAGTTTAAATAGTCTGTTTGGCACCAGCATCTGTCACAGGTGCATGCAAGCGCCGGCGCACATGGAGATGTGCAATGGCTCCTGTGCGCAGATTCTTACGAGCATGAAAGGGAATATGTTTTAGCTTATGCCCAGTCTGCTATGAAGCTACCATACACCTCCTATAGTGATGATTGTAAATGTGTACCTTGGAGATGTGAAAAAACACCCCCAGCAATAAATACTCCAACTGTTTTATAACGCTCCTTCCCCAGTGTTAAGGGTATCTAAGTATCTTCCCTTCGGGGGATAATTCTAAAGTGCTAAAGTGAAAAAACAATGTGAAATTAAATCACAAAATATACGTGACACTAAATTAAAAATTGAAAATTCATAAGTCCATAAAAAAATCTTCAAGCATTCTGTGACTGGTGCTCTTATATTAGTGCATAGTACAACTCGTGGTGAACAGGTGATGGCACTCCCCCTCTAAAACCACACTCACCAGAAAGATTGACCCCCTAAAAGGGGCTAAAAGGCACCATAGTAAAGACACAGGACACAGGCCACCAACAAGAGTGCAAGGACCAGTACAGGCTTAATTCACTTACTGAGGATACATTCGTGGCCGCTTGTTTGATTGCTGGTATCCATCAAGTCTGCAGGAACGCTCGGCTTGTTAGCCACTGGAGGTGCCGGAAGGATTCAAAGGCCCTGGCTGGGTATTAGCCACAAGCTCTGACAGCTTGTATAGCTGGTAAGCCTTCAATTTGTGTGGTGGTGGATTCAAGGTATCCTTTGATTATAGAATATATATAGAAGATCCCTCACAGGGTGTTTTCAACATTTACTCCCTGTTGGAAAGCACTATGGAAGAGACTTTCACATTTATTCATTGTTTTTATTTTTTTTTTATTTTTTTTAGTTTTACATGTTTTTCAATTTTTTGCCATATTTATGGCATGTTTATTTATGGTTCACTTACCATTTTTGTACAATTTATGTCGCTCATTTATTTGCTGAATTGGTTGCCTTCTTTTCACTTAATAGGTTACTTGTCTCTGTCACTCCACAGGATTGCATTCAATTGCATCTGTGTTTTTTGATCACTTTTTATTATTGCAGGTTTTTTTAATGTATGTGTCTATCTAATCAATATATTTACTTGCTTACTAGATCACATTTATCTGCTTATTTAATTCAATATTAGCGCAGCTTCCTTTTTGTTTCTTACCATAGTAAAGAATTCCAGGTCCGCTATGTGGGATGGGGTATTCCCTCCTTTTTTTCACAGTATGGGATCCTTACTACGATGGAATGCTCATGCAGGAAGTAAATGAACAGAGGCAAACCTCATAGTGTGTTTTTTTACTAATAAATAGCTAAAAACATGCTTACATTGTGTCAGTAAGCGAAGGCATCAAACAATTAAAATGTCCAAGATGCCATGCGTTCCACGGACTGGAAACGGGAAGTGATGTGATGACGCTCCAAGCTCCTCCCTACACGTTTCATCAGAATGACATCATCAGGATAACATTTAGAATTTTCCCCGAAGGGAAGATACTTGGATACCCTTAACACTGGGTTAGGAGCATTAGAACATGGTTGGAGTGTTTATTGCTGGGGGTGTTTTTTCACATCTCCAAGGTACACATTTACAATCACCACTATAGGAGGTGTATGGTGGTTTCATAACCGAGGATTTTGCACATAAACTTTTCTTTTGATAATTACATTACTGGCAGCACTATACACACATTTATGTATTTATTTGCACTACACTCTACCAATAGATAGTGATTTTGAGGTGGGGCAGCAGCTAGATAAATGATCCATAGCATAGAATTTTTTTTAAGCTTTATATGTTTCATTTCATCTTCAGTAAAGGATCATTGAAGTTCCTCTACTGCAAGGGTATGGATGGCAGGGGGAGTGGTTCTCGTAATGTAGTTCTCCATCTTAAAGGGGAGCCTGGAAGGTGATGCATCTCTAGATTGTCCATGGATATTATAGAAGTTACTATAATAGTATAAAACATCTTATTGATTTCTATCAGATTAAACATCATGCAACCATCAAGATCTTCCATCTTTGGGATGGAAGCTATTCAGACCTCATGTGTTAAATTAACAGAATTTGATAGAAGTCATCTGAAGTCCCCTTTAGCCGGTAGAAGATTTGGACATAGCACCCAAGGGGGAAAAAGCAAAAAATAAAGAGGAGAAAGAAAGACCATAGGTACAAAGAGGGAAGGATCAGAGCAAGTGGAAGGGGCTACAGTCAAAAAAGACTATCCCCAGTGTGAAAATGTAAAAAGACAGGGGGAGAGAGTAGAAACAAAACCTCTAAAGATGTAACCTGATTATAGGTAGCTAAATGTAGCCTGAGCTTGATAAAGGGGGACGTGAGCACATCAGGCAAACCTCTGGTAACTTTTAGGTGCATATCTTCTGAGATCTCTATCAATGACTACAGAGCCCTACACTGGTATTAACACTTTGTTATATCACCTTACTTTGACTTTATCAGAGGGACTCTGTGCTTTAAAGCAAGTGAAGATATTAGATTCATCTGTTACCTGAAAAATGACATTTGAGTCACACATCCATGCATCTTTGAACGGGACTTCCTATTTCACAGCCAGTGAAGTTTGTTTGTTTTATTCACCCGATGTCTGGTTATAGCCTATACTTTAGCTGGAATTGAGATACAGTAATACCTCGTTTGCGAGTAACGCGGTTAACGGGCGTTTCGCAATACAAGCTTTTTTTTTTAAAATCCTGACTCGGTTTGCTAATGTTGTCTCGCAAAACAAGCAGGATTCAAGCCTCTGCGGTGTGCAGTACCGCATTTGGCCAGAGGTGCAGGGACACCAGTGACACTCGGAGCCACTCAGAAACAATTGGAAACACTCAAAAACACTCCGTTTCTGAGTGTTTCCGAGTGCATCCAAGCGGCTCTGAGTGGTTTCCAAGTATTTCCAAGTGTCTCCAGGGCCCCCCCCCTGCCACATGTGGTACTGCATACAATAGAAGTCACTGTGGAATTAATTATCTGAGTTTCCATTGACTTCTATGGGGAAACTTGCTTTGATATAGAGTGCTTTGGATTACAAGCATTCTTCTGGAACGAATAATGCTCGTAATCCAAGGTACCATTGTACTATGAGTCTATCATCATTTTCCATACTGTTCATCTAATACACTTATTCCCAATACCGGCTGGCTAGCTAGACATCCCCGATTATGTATGTGATGTGTGAATGTATGTGCATCGTGCGATGCAGCTACACCACTTATGACAATGTTGTCTTTTTTAAAAATACAAATGAGGTGAAGGTGGTGGAATTTCTTACCTAGTCTCTGTACTATTATTTTTGTAGTAAAAAATCCTGTGTTTAAGCTGCATGGTCCTCTTGGTCCACATCACAGACAGAATTAAGAATAGACTTGAAAAACTTAACATTAATAAGTCACAGGGACCAAATGGCTCGCACCCGAGGGTCCTTAGGGAACTCAGTCAAGTAATTGTTCCTAATTTTTACTGACAGTCTACTGACTAGAATGGTACCAGCTGATTGGAGAAAAGCCAATGTAGCACCAATATTTAAAAATCCCTGGGAATAACAAACCAGTTAGCCTAACATCAATAGTATGCAAGTTCTTGGAGGGGATGATAAGGCACTATATACAAGATTTTAGCAATGAAAACTGTATCATTAGCAGTAATCAGCATGGATTCATGAAGAATCATTATTGCCAAACCAATCTATTAACCTTCTATGAGGAGGTGAGCTGTCATCTAGGTAAAGAAAGGCCCGTAGATGTGGTGTGTCTGGATTTTGCAAAAGCATTTGACACAGTTCCCCATAAACGTTTACTGTACAAAGTAAGGTCTGTTGGCATGGACCATAGGGTGAGTACATGGATTGAAAACTGGCTACAAGGGCGAGTAGTGATAAATGGATAGTACTCGGAATGGTAAGGGGTGGAAAGCGGGGTCCCCCAGGGTTCTGTCCTGGGACCAATTCTATTTAATTTGTTCATGAATGACCTGGAGGATGGGGTAAACAGTTCAATCTCTGTATTTGCAGGTGATACTAAGCTAAGCAGGGCAATAACTTCTCCGCAGGATGTGGAAACCTTGCAAGTAGATATGAACAAATTAATGTGGTGGGCAGCTACATGGCAAATGAGGTTTAATGTGGAAAAATGTAAAATAATGCATTTGGGTGGCAAAAATATGAATGCAATCTACTCACTGTGGGGAGAACCTCTGGGGGAATCAAGGATGTGAAAAGACCTGGGGGTTCTGGTAGATGATAGGCTCAGCTATGACATGCAATTCCAAGCTGTTGCTAACAAAGCAAACAGAATATTGGCATGAATTAAAAAGGGGATTAACTCAAGAGATAAAGCGATAATTCTCCACATTTTACAAGACTCTGATCTGCCCTTACCTGGAGTATGCTGTCCAGCTCTGGGCACCAGTGCTCAGGAAAGATGTGTCGGAAATGGAGCGAGTACAGAGAAGGGCAGCAAAACTAACTAGAAAAGGTACAATTTCTGGGGAAATTGTGAAAGTGTTCTTGCCTCTACAACTGGAGTGGGCGGAGTAACTGGGTGGGGTGGAGTGGCTTGAGTAACTGTGAAAAGTGTTAAAAAGCTTAATATTTTAAAAAGTATAAATAGTAGTAAAAAAGTTCCATCATTCGCTGAAAGAGCTGAACATTTTTTTCAAAAGTAATTTTTTTTTTCAAAAAATGAATTTTTTTTAATCAAAAATGATTTTTTTTTCTTCAAAAATGATTTTTTTTTTCAAAAGTAATTTTTTTTTTCAAAGGTAATTTTTTTTTTCAAAAATGAATTTTTTTATTTCAAAAATAATTTTTTTTTCGAAATTATTATTTTTTTTAAAGTAATTTTTTTTTCAAAAATATTTTTTTTTTTCAAAAATATTTTTTTTTTTCAAATATATTTTTTTTTCAAAAATAATTTTTTTTTAAAAAAATTTTTTTTTCAAAAATATTTTTTTTTTTCAAAAATAATTTTTTTTTTTTTCAAAAATATTTTTTTTTTCAAAAATGATTTTTTTTTCAAAAATTATTTTTTTACTTTTTAAAAAAATTTTTTTTTTTTTCAAAAATATTTTTTTTTTTACTTGGGGCGGTCATAATGTTTTGGCTGATCATGGGGTGGTCATAATGTTTTGGCTGATCATGGGGTTGTCAGCTTTTGTCACTTCCCACTCTAGTTTTGAACATTTCGCCATTCATTCCTATGGGACCAATTTCGCCGTAAAAACATTTGGAGTGTCTCAGCATCTTGTGTTTACAACCACTGTTTCCTAGCAACGCTCATGCCCTGTTTATGCTTCCCAAATACTACTTCATCAAAACTGCCCCATCAGAATTACCCCATCAAAACTGCCCCATCATATTCCTCTATTATAAATCAGTACATGGTGTGTCTGTCCCCTCCCCCGGGCTCTGTAATCAGCTGAGATGCTCCAGCCACCTCCCCCCTGTGTATAACAGAAGCTTTGGTAACCATGGCAACAAAACAAACACTAACAGTGCACTCTGATTAATGGCTAAAATTTCCTGAAATGACCTCTAAACAAATGGCCGTATTTTAAAAACTATACATCCTACAGCGAAGATCTTTATATTGTGAGAATCACAAGACCCTGACCTAGATTTTGATACATAGTATGTCTCTGAAATATTAAAAATGAAGGCACAGTCGCAGTTTAGAAATTGCCCTTCAAATTTGGAGGGGGCTAGAGTGTAGTTTCAATGAATGTCAATGGACGGCGTGAGTTGCAAACAAATGGTCATATTGTGAAAACTATCAGGACTATGGCTTAGCCGTGGACATGTTTAGTGGCAGCAGGGATAGCTGAACGTTTTGATATAAGATTTGTGTAGGTGGGCTTGAAAATGAGGGAGTGGCGGCAGTTTAGAAATCATGTTCTGATTTTCCAGCTTTTGTCATCTCCCACTCTAGTTTCCCCATTCATTCCTATGGGACCAATTTCGCCGCAAAAATGACGATATTTCGTGAACCATTCGGCGAAACGTTCCACAAAGTAATAGCACACCATTCGGGAACATTCCGCACGTTTCGGTATATTACTTGTCTATGTAGTGTAAAAACTGTGGGAGGAGTTAGGGTGGTAAATTTGGCTATAATAAGAATAATAATATATATGTGAGATAACAGTAAGTGGTCTTGCTATGCAAGAACACTTAATAAAGAGACTGGAGGAAATTAGTTATGAGGATAGGTTATGAGCACTGAACTTATTCTCTCTAGAGAAGAGACGCTTGAGAGGGGATATGGTTTCAATTTACAAATACCATACTGGTGACCCCACAATAGGGATAAAACTTTTAAGTGGAAGGGAGTTTAATAAGACACTTGTCCACTCATTAAAATTAGAAGAAAAGAGGTTTAACCTTAAACTGCATAGAAGGTTCTTTACTGTAAGAGCGGCAAGGATGTTGAATTCCCTTCCACTGGCGGTGGTTTCAGCAGGGATCATTGATAGTTTCAAAAAACTATTAGATAAGCACCTGAATGACCACAATATACAGGATTATACAATGTAATACTGACATAAAATCACACACATAGGTTGGAATTGATGGACTTGTGTCTTTTTTCAACCTCACCTACTATTTAACTATGTAAATTCCTTTTAGGGGGCCTCCTACTCCAACTTTTGTTTAATGTCTTTATGAGTTACCTGGACCACACCTCTATAGGTGAGTCAGGCTTGGCAGTGGACAGTGGATCACCAGAGACAGGCATAGCAGTGGACAGCAGATCTCCAGAGGCAGACTTGGCAACAGACAGTGGATCACCAGAGGCAGGCTTGGCAGTGGACAACCAATCACGAGAGGCAGCTTGGCAGTGGACAATGTATCATCAGAGACAGCTTGGCAGTGGACAAAAGGTCACCAGGCAGACTTGGCAGCAGACAGTGGATCACCAGAGGCAGGGTTGGCAGCAGACAGTGGATTACCAGAGGCAGGCATTGAGGCAGACTGGACTCCATCAGCAGGCATTGAGGGAGACTGAACCCCATCAGCAGGCATTGAATCACCTGGGATGCTGTATTCGCTTATATACTGAGCCTTATGCCCCGTACACACGGTCGGACATTGATCGGACATTCCGACAACAAAATCCTCTGATTTTTTCAGATGGATGTTGGCTCAAACTTGTTTTGCATACACATGGTCGCACACAGTTGTCGGAATTTCCGATCGCCAACCACGCGGTCACGTACACCACGTACGACAAGACTAGAAAAGGCCAGTTCAGAACCAAGCGCGGCACCCTTTGGGCTCCTTTTGCTAATCTCGTGTTAGTAAAAGTTTGGTGAGAGACTTCGTGCTTTTTTAGACTCGTGGCTTTCAGATGGTTTTCTGCGGTTCAGTTTGTGCTTGTGGGTTTGTATCTGCTCTTCAGTGCGTGCAGCGAGTACCCTTGACTTGTCATTGTGTTCTTGTTCGTTACTGTTTTTCAGGTCACTCTTCACAGGCCTTGCTGTTCTTCAGTGCGTTCTGTTACTTCGTTCTGAGCAGTCGACCGTTTTCTAGCCATGTTGTGTATACGTACTCCTCGTAGAGTTCGTGCTGTGCGGGGGCTTGGTGTTGGGATCCTGACCTTGACACAAGTCCAGTCCATGAACAGGGTGGGGAGGAGTTCATGTACCAAGAATTGGTTGCTTCAACGTGACCAGTTCTCTCATATGCCTTTGCTCCGTAAGATCCGTGAGAATAATCCTGATGATTTCAGGAACTTTCTCAGGATGACGGACCCCGTATTTCACCGTTTGTTGGCTTCGCTCACCCCCTATATCAGCCATCACTCCGGAGCAGAGGCTCGTCGCTACCCTGCGGTACTTGGCAACGGGGAGAAGCCTGCAGGACTTGAAGTTCTCGACAGGCATCTCTCCCCAGGCTCTGGGAATCATTATCCCGGAGACCTGTTCTGCCATCATCCAGGTCCTGCAGAAGGAGTATATGAAGGTAAGATTTTTATCCTTTAACCACTTGCCGATCGCCTACCGCATATATACTGCGGCAGAATGGCACGGGCAGGCAGAATCACGTACCCGTACGTGATCTACCTCCCGCGGGCGGGGGGTCCGATCGGACCCCCCCCCGGTGCCATCGGCGGTCGGCATTTGACTGGGAGCGTCGGGAGGCGAGGGGGAGACCATCCGATCGTGGCCCCCCCCTCGCGATCGCTCCCAGCTAATGGGAATCCTCCTCTGCCTGTGTGTCGTTTCACACAGGCAGAGGATGTGATGTCATCTCTCCTCGGTCTGGCAGTTTCCGTTTCAGCGCCGAGGAGAGAAGACAAGTGAGTGCACACAACACACACACAGTAGAACATGCCAGGCATACTTTACACCCCCGATCCCCCCCCGATCGCCCCCCGATCCCCCCCCCAATCACCCCCCCCCTGTCACAAACTGACATTAGCAGTATTTTTTTTTTTTTTTTTCCTGATTACTGCATAGTGTCAGTTTGTGACAGTTACAGTGTTAGGTCAGGGAGTATTACCCCCCTTTAGGTCTAGGATACCCCCCTAACCCCCCCTAATAAAGTTTTAACCCCTTGATCACCCCCTGTCACCAGTGTTGCTAAGCGATCATTTTTCTGATCGCTGTATTAGTGTCGCTGGTGACGCTAGTTAGGAACGTAAATATTTAGGTTCGCCGTCAGTGTTTTATAGCGACAGGGACCCCCATATACTACCGAATAAATGTTTTAACCCCTTGATTGCCCCCTAGTTAACCCTTTCACCACTGATCACCGTATAACCGTTACGGGTGACGCTGGTTAGTTCGTTTATTTTTTATAGTGTCAGGGCACCCGCCGTTTATTACCGAATAAAGGTTTAGCCCCCTGATCGCCCGGCGGTGATATGCGTCGCCTCAGGCAGCGTCAGATTAGCGCCAGTACCGCTAACACCCACGCACGCAGCATATGCCTCCCTTAGTGGTATAGTATCTGATCGGATCAATATCTGATCCGATCAAATCTATACTAGCGTCCCCAGCAGTTTAGGGTTCCCGAAAACGCAGTGTTAGCGGGATCAGCCCAGATACCCGCTAGCACCTGCGTTTTGCCCCTCCGCCCAGCCCAGCCCAGCCCACCCAAGTGCAGTATTGATCGATCACTGTCACTTACAAAACACTAAACGCATAACTGCAGCGTTCGCAGAGTCAGGCCTGATCCCTGCGATCGCTAACAGTTTTTTTGGTAGCGTTTTGGTGAACTGGCAAGCACCAGCCCCAGGCAGCGTCAGGTTAGCGCCAGTACCGCTAACACCCACGCACGCACCATACACCTCCCTTAGTGGTATAGTATCTGATCGGATCAATATCTGATCCGATCAGATCTATACTAGCGTCCCCAGCAGTTTAGGGTTCCCAAACACGCAGTGTTAGCGGGATCAGCCCAGATACCTGCTTAGCACCTGCGTTTTGCCCCTCCGCCCGGCCCAGCCCAGCCCACCCAAGTGCAGTATCGATCGATCACTGTCACTTACAAAACACTAAACGCATAACTGCAGCGTTCGCAGAGTCAGGCCTGATCCCTGCGATCGCTAACAGTTTTTTTGGTAGCGTTTTGGTGAACTGGCAAGCACCAGCCCCAGGCAGCGTCAGGTTAGCGCCAGTACCGCTAACACCCACGCACGCACCGTATACCTCCCTTAGTGGTATAGTATCTGATCGGATCAATATCTGATCCGATCAGATCTATACTAGCGTCCCCAGCAGTTTAGGGTTCCCAAACACGCAGTGTTAGTGGGATCAGCCCAGATACCTGCTTAGCACCTGCGTTTTGCCCCTCCGCCCGGCCCAGCCCAGCCCAGCCCACCCAAGTGCAGTATCGATCGATCACTGTCACTTACAAAACACTAAACGCATAACTGCAGCGTTCGCAGAGTCAGGCCTGATCCCTGCGATCGCTAACAGTTTTTTTGGTAGCGTTTTGGTGCACTGGCAAGCACCAGCCCCAGGCAGCGTCAGATTAGCGCCAGTACCGCTAACACCCATGCACGCACCATACGCCTCCCTTAGTGGTATAGTATCTGATCGGATCAATATCTGATCCGATTAGATCTATACTAGTGTCCCCAGCAGTTTAGGGTTCCCAAAAACGCAGTGTTAGCGGGATCAGCCCAGATACCTGCTAGCACCTGCGTTTTGCCCCTCCGCCCGGCCCAGCCCAGCCCACCCAAGTGCAGTATCGATCGATCACTGACATTTACAAAAGACTAAAACGCATAACTGCAGCGTTCGCAGAGTCAGGCCTGATCCCTGCGATCGCTAACAGTTTTTTTGGTAGCGTTTTGGTGAACTGGCAAGCACCAGCGGCCTAGTACACCCCGGTCGTAGTCAAACCAGCACTGCAGTAACACTTGGTGACGTGGCGAGTCCCATAAGTGCAGTTCAAGCTGGTGAGGTGGCAAGCACAAGTAGTGTCCCGCTGCCACCAAAAAGACAAACACAGGCCCGTCGTGCCCATAATGCCCTTCCTGCTGCATTCGCCAATCCTAATTGGGAACCCACCGCTTCTGCAGCGCCCGTACTTCCCCCATTCACATCCCCAACCAAATGCAGTCGGCTGCATGAGAGGCATTTTCTTTATGTCCTCCCGAGTACCCCTACCCAACGAACCCCCCAAAAAAGATGTTGTGTCTGCAGCAAGCGCGGATATAGGCGTGACACCCACTATTATTGTCCCTCCTGTCCTGACAATCCTGGTCTTTGCATTGGTGAATGTTTTGAACGCTACCATTCACTAGTTGACTATTAGCGTAGGGTACAGCATTGCACAGACTAGGCACACTTTCACAGGGTCTCCCAAGATGCCATCGCATTTTGAGAGACCCGAACCTGGAACCGGTTACAGTTATAAAAGTTAGTTACAAAAAAAAGTGTAAAAAAAAACACAAACAAAAATATAAAATAAAAATAGTTGTCGTTTTATTGTTCTCTCTCTCTCTATTCTCTCTCTATTGTTCTGCTCTTTTTTACTGTATTCTATTCTGCAATGTTTTATTGTTATTATGTTTTATCATGTTTGCTTTTCAGGTATGCAATTTTTTATACTTTACCGTTTACTGTGCTTTATTGTTAACCATTTTTTTGTCTTCAGGTATGCCATTCACGACTTTGAGTGGTTATACCAGAATGATGCCTGCAGGTTTAGGTATCATCTTGGTATCATTCTTTTCAGCCAGCGGTCGGCTTTCATGTAAAAGCAATCCTAGTGGCTAATTAGCCTCTAGACTGCTTTTACAAGCAG
Source organism: Lithobates clamitans (assembly GCA_037952925.1). Lineage (NCBI taxonomy): Eukaryota > Metazoa > Chordata > Amphibia > Anura > Ranidae > Lithobates > Lithobates clamitans. The sequence goes on along the minus strand of JBBGZY010000008.1, from coordinate 9,317,341 downwards.
TGGGAGGGAATGCCCCCCCCCCCAACGTCTTCCGTGTTTTTCTCTGGCTCTCCTGTCTCAACAGGGAACCTGAAAATGCAGCCGGTGATTCAGCCAGCTGACCATAGAGCTGATCAGAGACCAGAGTGGCTCCAAACATCTCTATGACCTAAGAAACCGGAAGCTACGAGCATTTTATGACTTAGATTTCGCCGGATGTAAACAGCGCCATTGGGAAATTGGGAAAGCATTTTATCACACCGATCTTGGTGTGGTCAGATGCTTTGAGGGCAGAGGAGAAATCTAGGGTCTAATAGACCCCAATTTTTGCAAAAAAGAGTACCTGTCACTACCTATTGCTATCATAGGGGATATTTACATTCCCTGAGATAACAATAAAAATGATTTAAAAAAAAAAAAAAAATGAAAGGAACAGTTTAAAAATAAGATAAAAAAATAATAATAATAATGAAAAAAAAAAAAAAAAAAAAAAAAAAAAAAAGCACCCCTGTCCCCCCTGCTCTCGCGCTAAGGTGAACGCAAGCGTTGGTCTGGCGTCAAATGTAAACAGCAATTGCACCATGCATGTGAGGTATTGCCGCGAAGGTCAGATCGAGGGCAGTAAGTTTAGCAGTAGACCTCCTCTGTAAATCTAAAGTGGTAACCTGTAAAGGCTTTTAAAGGCTTTTAAAAATATATTTAGTTTGTCGCCACTGCACGTTTGTGCGCAATTTTAAAGCATGTCATGTTTGGTATCCATGTACTCGGCCTAAGATCATCTTTTTTATTTCATCAAACATTTGGGCAATATAGTGTGTTTTAGTGCATTAAAATGTAAAAAAGTGTGTTTTTTCCCCAAAAAATGCGTTTGAAAAATCGCTGCGCAAATACTGTGTGAAAAAAAAAAATGAAACACCCACCATTTTAATCTGTAGGGCATTTGCTTTAAAAAAAATATATAATGTTTGGGGGTTCAAAGTAATTTTCTTGCAAAAAAAAATTATTTTTTTATGTAAACAATAAGTGTCAGAAAGGGCTTTGTCTTCAAGTGGTTAGAAGAGTGGGTGATGTGTGACATAAGCTTCTAGATGTTGTGCATAAAATGCCAGGACAGTTCAAAACCCCCCCAAATGACCCCATTTTGGAAAGTAGACACCCCAAGCTATTTGCTGAGAGTCATGTTGAGTCCATGGAATAATTTATATTGTGACACAAGTTGCGGGAAAGAGACAATTTTTTATTTTTTTTATTTTTTTTGCGCAAAGTTGTCACTAAATGATATATTGCTCAAACATGCCATGGGAATATGTGAAATTACACCCCAAAATACATTCTGTTGCTTCTCCTGAGTACGGGGATACCACATGTGTGGGACTTTTTGGGAGCCTAGCCGCGTACGGGACCCCGAAAACCAAGCACCGCCTTCAGGCTTTCTAAGGCCGTAAATTTTTGATTTCACTCTTCACTGTCTATCACAGTTTCGGAGGCCATGGAATGCCCAGGTGGCACAAAACCCCCCCAAATGACCCCATTTTGGAAAGTAGACACCCCAAGCTATTTGATGAGAGGTATAGTGAGTATTTTGCAGACCTCACTTTTTGTCACAAAGTTTTGAAAATTGAAAAAAGAAAAAAAAAAAATTTTTTTCTCGTCTTTCTTTATTTTCAAAAACAAATGAGAGCTGCAAAATACTCACCATGCCTCTCAGCAAATAGCTTGGGGTGTCTACTTTCCAAAATGGGGTCATTTGGGGGGGGTTTGTGCCACCTGGGCATTCCATGGCCTCCGAAACTGTGATAGGCAGTGAGGAGTAAAATCAAAAATGTACGCCCTTAGAAATCCTGAAGGCGGTGCTTGGTTTTCGGGGTCCCGTACGCGGCTAGGCTTTCAAAAAGTCCCACACATGTGGTATCCCCGTACTCAGGAGAAGCAGCTAAATGTATTTTGGGGTGCAATTCCACATATGCCCATGGCCTGTGTGAGCAATATATCATTTAGTGACAACTTTGTGCAAAAAAAAAAAATTTGTCACTTTCCCGCAACTTGTGTCAAAATATAAAACATTCCATGGACTCAACATGCCTCAAAGCAAATAGCTTGGGGTGTCTACTTTCCAAAATGGGGTCATTTGGGGGGGGTTTATGTCATCTGGGCATTTTATGGCCTTCAAAACTGTGATAGGTAGTGAGGAGTAAAATCAAAAATGTACGCCCTCAGAAATCCTGAAGGCGGTGCTTGGTTTTCGGGGCCCCGTACGCGGCTAGGCTCCCAAAAAGTCCCACACATGTGGTATCCCCGTACTCAGGAGAAGCAGCTAAATGTATTTTGGGGTGCAATTCCACATATGCCCATGGCCTGTGTGAGCAATATATCATTTAGTGACAACTTTTTGTAATTTTTTTTTTTTTTTTTGTCATTATTCAATCACTTGGGACAAAAAAAATGAATATTCAATGGGCTCAACATGCCTCTCAGCAAATTCCTTGGGGTGTCTACTTTCCAAAATGGGGTCATTTGTGGGGGTTTTGTACTGCCCTGCCATTTTAGCACCTCAAGAAACGACATAGGCAGTCATAAATTAAAGGCTGTGTAAATTCCAGAAAATGTACCCTAGTTTGTAGACGCTATAACTTTTGCGCAAACCAATAAATATACACTTATTGACATTTTTTTTACCAAAGACACGTGTCCGAATACATTTTGGCCTAAATGTATGACTAAAATTGAGTTTATTGGATTTTTTTTAGAACAAAAAGTAGAAAATATCATTTTTTTTCAAAATTTTCGGTCTTTTTCCGTGTATAGCGCAAAAAATAAAAACGGCAGAGGTGATCAAATACCATCAAAAGAAAGCTCTATTTGAGGGAAGAAAAGGACGCAAATTTCGTTTGGGTACAGCATTGCATGACCGCGCAATTAGCAGTTAAAGCGACGCAGTGCCGAATTGTAAAAAGTGCTCTGGTCAGGAAGGGGGTAAAACCTTCCGGGGCTGAAGTGGTTAATCTCACATTTTATTGTATTTAATGTTTGATAATATATTGTATTTCTTTCCTCATTCCCTAATTACCATGATTGTAATATGCTGTGAATGTCCCCTTTGTTCTCATGCATGCTGTATTTTTATGTAATTATTTTTTTAGTCCTTCATACATATTTGCCTTCACTAACCTCCCCAGCATGTTCTCCTGGCCCTATATTCACCTCATGTAGTCATTTAACAATGTATTTTATCAGCTCCATAGTAGTGCTTTACCCCAAACACCCCCTAAAATTTAGAAATCTGATTTGTGCTTTAAATTCAGGCAGAGTGCCAGAGGCTTTTTTTTTGTAGTGTCCCTAAATCATTTTTATTAACCCTCCCTCCCCCCAACTGCTAAGTCAGCTGATCCCAATTCTCTATCTATCCTCAATCATCTATCTGCTGACTTTACCAAACCCATACAGACTATACCCACCTCTTTTGTGGTCAGATGTATGGATGAATTCCCCAAAGCATGTAGTGCAAGGGCCTGCCTGTATGCTTTCAAATGGTACTGTTTAAAGTTTTTGTATCCTATTATTATCTTGATAGGTAATTGCAGAATGTCCAAATGTGCTCAAATGTGTACAGTGTGTATTTATATCTTTGTATTATGACACTTCATATCTGTCCAGTGGGCTGCCAATAGTGTAACTAAGGAGGGGCTGTTCCAAGTAATACCCTGTATTTAGGCATTCATCTCTCAATGAAGTGAAAAGGGTTACCTGTCCAAGATCCCCCCCCCTATAATGTTAGAAATGGCCCATGAGGGGGGGGGGATATGATAGGTGTACCTTATACTTTGGTGTTGTAAAATTCCCCTTAATAAATGTTATCTGGATGTTGGCCAAGAATGTTTGTGTCTAATCTGCTTTCCATGTTTATGTGCAAAAATACTAAGTTTTTTTTTGTTTTCCTCAACAGTTTCCTTCCATGCCACAGGAATGGCAGACTGTGGCCTCCCACTTTGCCCAGCGGTGGGACTTTCCTAACTGCGGAGGGGCAATTGATGGGAAGCATGTCCACATCATCCCACCACCCAACTCGGGGTCGTACTATTATAATTACAAGGGGTTCAATAGTATTGTGATGTTGGCGGTGGTGTCGGCTAATTATGACTTCCTGTATGTGGACGTGGGGAAGAATGGCCGGATGTCTGATGGTGGAGTCATCGCCCAGAAGGAGTTTTACAGGCGTCTCCAGAATGGCAGCTTGGACTTGCCACCTCCAGAAGAGAAAGTGGAAGGACTCCCTTTCGTCTTCGTTGCGGATGAAGTATTTGTGCTGGGGGACCATCTTATGCGGCCATTCCTGATGAGGACCCTCACCCCGGAACAGAGGGTTTTTAATTACCGGCTGGCCAGAGCCAGAAGAGTGGTGGAGAACACATTTGGAATCATGGCCAGCCGGTTCCGCCTATTTCTGACACCCATCCATATGGCGGAGTATAAACTTAATCATATAATCCTGGTGTGCTGTGTTCTACATAACTTTTTACACCAACATTCTGTTGGTTGGGCCTGAGGCCGGAATTCTAAATGAAACAACCCTGACAGCGCTTGAAAGTGGCCGTCCTGGCTTGCCCTCCCTGAGTGCCCATGATGTCCGGTTAAGATACTTTGAATTATTTGCGGGTAGGGGGGCTATCAATATGCCAGACAATTTGTGAAGCCTGTATCAAATAAAAACAGAAAAAAAAGCAAATCTTTGGTGACATTTACTGCTTGTGTTTGTTTTAGCTGACCCTGACAGAAATGTGGGGAGTCCTGAAAATGGCATGATTGTGTAACCTTATACAAAGCACTGTTGGGTGTTATTTACTAAAGGCAAAGACACTTTGCACTACAAGTGCACTTGAAACTGCACTTGTAGTGCAAAGAGGATTTGCCCTTAGGAAATAACACTTATTGTCACAGAAAACAGCAATTACATCACCACAAAAGTGTTGTAGCGTTGAGACAATAATTCACACATTCTTGATTAACAATCTTTTTAATACCTGCACAATCACATGTGCATTTAGAAAAGGTTTTTAAAACAAACCAACATGTTTGTTGTATAACAATTTTTGGGGTGGCATTATAAAAAATAGAAATGTCCATTTAAGATAAAACAGGAATGTGTAAAACCAACAAGAAAGACAAAAATCTTGAACTTACAAAGTTCACATTTGGTAGAACTTGAAGGCAATATCAGACATGAGTATTTAGGAACTGTGTTTGATATTGCGTTCAGATGGGGTGAAGTCACCCCAGGAAAAGCCAAATTTGGAAGATGCACACAAATTTGCCAATGTCAACATGTGCTAGCTGCCATCACGGGGGATCAAGGGACGTGTTTTGGGGGAGAAACCCCTTCCTTTCAGCTACTTTATTATTGGGGAAGGGGTTGCACCCCAAAACGCGTCCATTGATCTCCCGTGATGGCAGATAGCACATGTTGGCACACTGTGTGCATCCTCCAAATTTGGCTTTTCTAAAAATCGCTAAAACATTTTTAACATTGTAGCACACAAAAAGACAAAGGGATTTGGAGGGGTTTTAAACTCGCCCCAAAACATCAATGATGTTTTTATTTTTTTGAATAACATCATTGATTTTTTTTCTTGAGGTTTTCCAATTCTAAATTACACCCCATGATCTCCCCGATCAGGATCTGGGCACTTTCTGATGTGAAAGGATCTGGATCCACAACATCACGATCACCTAAAAAGAGAGAAACCAAACAAAAACAGGTATCAAAAATATGCCGGCATCCATCTCTTACCTGAGTCTGTGGTCGCAGACACTCACCTGTTGTGGTGACAATTTCCACCACATCTTCTTCCTCCTCCTGCTCTTCTTGGGTTGGAGGGATTTCCCCTTCTTCCAGAGGTGGGGGGTCTGTGGTCTCCTCGGATGAGGGGTGTCCTCCGAGTCTTTTGTCCCCTATGTAAAACAAAAATGGTATACTTAGCACACAGATATTTGATGGCAGAACTATAAATAGGAAACATTACTTGGAAGTGGGGTACAATTGTCTATTTTGGCAGAGTTCCAAAATGTAGCATTTTCAGTGTCTTTTGTCACGCTGCAATACTTTACCTGTTTGGTACAAGCTTCACAGATGGAGTCACCCCTATAGTATACACTGGAGCACCTGTGTGGCCCCCCTAATAAAAATGGTGTTCTGGGGTCCCACACTAGTGCTCCAGTGTCCAGATGTGAAAACAGCTGCTCAGTGTCCTCTCCTTACACAGAATCTAGTTTGCATTTCATTCTAGTAACAAAGCCATCTACACAACCAAATTAGTTTCATACAAGTAGGGCGTAAAAAATGAGGCCAAATGCATATGGCCAAAACAATGGTGTTTTTTAGGCCGAAAGAAAAATGTTTGATACGAACGAATAATGTGCCCATGAACATCAAAGTTGCCATTTTAAAATGTACACTTTTAAGAAAAGCACATGGAGCAGCACGAACGTAATAAACATAAAGAATAGGAACACAGCACAACTACTTACTTTTTTGCAGCACTCTCCGGATCTTTCTGTACTGCTCATGTTCTCGTAATTTCAGGTCCGACCACCGTTTCCTGAGCTGATCTTTCGATTGTCCCGAAATTCCGGTGCAGACTCCTGACCACTTTCGCCATGATCTTGGCCTTTCTGACATGGGGGTTGGGGTAAGGTCCATACTTTCCATCATAGTCGGCCTTCTTCAGGATGTCCACCATCTCCAACATCTCCCCAAAGGACATATTTGAGGCCTTAAATCTCCTTCTGGATCGGGACTTGTCCGGATCCAAGCTTTCCTCCTCCTCCTCCTCATTCCCGTAATTAGCACGCACCTGCTGTGTATCCGCCATGTGCTCATCCCCCACTGCGTAGAACGAAAAGGGGCGAGAATAGACTAGAAAGAACGTCAGGGGCGGGCGGCGTTACATGCATGCGCAGTGTGTATAAAGCGTAACACGCGTGCGATCTGTGAGCAGAGGAAGGAGCATCGGAGGCGCCGATCGTGATAACGAAGGTAAGATCTAAACTTGGGCCTATACAGCTTCGAAATTGAAGCCTATATTGTGACAAGATTAGGAGAGTTTGGCCTGACCTTAGGGTTTGTCTTGTGTTGTGTCTTGCAGAGAAAATGGATGGCTTCAATGACCACAACTTCCTCCCCCTGTTAATAGACAAATACAGGGAGCTGCCCTGTCTGTGGCAGGTGAGACATCCCCATTATAACAATAAACAAAAGAGGCAGGCAGCGCTGGAGAAGCTGCTGGAGTTGGTGAAGCCGGTGGTCCCCACAGCAACCATCCCCTATTTATAAGCCAAAATTGGTGGCCTGAGGAGCACCTATCTGAGGGAGCGCAAGAAGGTCACGGATTCCCAGAGATCCGGAGCTGCAGCAGATGACGTTTATGTCCCCAGGCTGTGGTACTATGAGAGACTGCGATTTCTGTCAGACCACACTGAAGTCAGGGAATCCCTCTCTACTCTTCCTTCCACTCTTCCTTCCACCCCAGCTGAGGCTTCCGATGTCCAACCTGGGCCTTCCAGCCAGGAAGAAGTGGGGGAGCCCAGCTGGAGTCAGGTATAGCATTCTTCTACAGATTTCTTGTCAATAAAGAAATTATCTTTACTAGATGTTATTATTGATCACTAATTGCTGATTGAAAAAAGTGTTTTACATATCAATAGACAGTAGTGGGCACCCAAAATTGGGACAAGAATGAAAAATGCTGGGCTCAGAATGATAGTCTGTTATATTTGTTAACATTCAATTTGCAACAGTCAGGAGGTGACAATTGTGTGTGAATGATGACAAAAAAACTAAAACTATGTCCCTTTTTCATACACAGGAAGACCTTAGCCAGGAGGAGGCTGTGGAATATGGCAGCCAGGAGGAGGCGGGGATTAGTGTCAGCCAGGAGGAGGCGGGGCTAAGTGTCAGCCAGGAGAAGCCTGGGACAAGTCGCAGCCTGACCGAATCACAGGTTCCTCCCCTCCGCCTTCCATACAAAAGACCCAGGAAGGGGAGTCACATTCAGGATTCTTCGCTCAGGCTTATTCAGGAGGCTTCTGCGTCCCTCCGAGCCTTACCCACTCCTGAAGAGGCCTTTGCCTGCATGGCTGCCACAAAACTGCAGGGCATGCAGGAGGGTCAACACCTCATATGTGAGCAACTTATTTATAAAGTCCTAACTAAGGGGGTGAGTGGCGAAATCACACCCAAGGCCGACGTGATTGAGTTGGACCATCCTCCTCCTCCTCATCCTGCTGCCACAACTCCACCACCACAGCCACAGCGTGGAAGGAAGCATGGAAAGAAGACCAGAGAGTGATGGCCCTGGGTTCAGTCTGGTCTGACAAAAGCTGCAGTCTCTTGTATGACCACAGCCTGGGGACACAGATATCATCTGCTGCTTTACGGATCTTTGGGACTTCTGGACCAGACTGCACTCCCTTAGATAAGGACTCCTCAGGCCACCAATTTTGCTTGAAAATAGTTGATGTGTGCCTCCCTCTTTGTTTAGTTGTGAGCCCTTAATAAATTAATTTTTTAGGAAAATTATACTCTCCTATGTGTGTTTTCATCCAAAAAGGACAGTTTGTTGGTGAGGATTCAGGTACATTTCGAAAGTACAATGTGAAATTAACAAGAGACAACAACACCAAACAATCTCCTACAGATTAAATAGAACAACATATCAATGGTGTTGTGGTAACTTGATACACAAAACACACACAAAAATATTCTGGAGTAAAAATAAAAATACAATAAAACAAAGATCAGCCTTGAAAAAAAGACAAACCAAAAAAAAATAATAATCTGCCTTAAAACCAAAAAAAAAATTCCAACACAAAAAAAATGTTGTCAGATGTGACAAATCAAAATATATTAAGGGAATCCCGATACATAATAAAGAAATAAGTTTGTGAGAAGTCTGTGTGAATATGAGCAACAAAACTACTTCATTCTTCTCACATTATAAAGAAGAAGAGAGTGCGCTGTATTAAACCATTTTTAACATTGCACCGTGACGAAAGTGTTGTATCCATTGCGAACGCTAAATTTACCAGACCGAGCTGTTCCGTCTTGGAATTTCTTCTGAGCATGCGTGGCACTTTGTGCGTCGGAACAGGCCACACACGTTCGGAATTGATGCGATCGGATTTTGTTGTCGGAAAATTTTATAGCCTGCTCTCAAACTTTGTATGTCGGAAAATCCGATAGAAAATGTCCGATGGAGCCCACACACAGTTGGAATGTCCGACAACACGCTCCGATCGGACATTTTCCATCGGAAAATCCGACCGTGTGTGCGGGGCATTACAGTGCTTAGACTCTAGTGAGTTACTGGCACACAATTCTTGTGATCTGTTGGTTCGGACATGCCCCAGAAGCATGTTGCCATGGTAACAATCACATTTAGCAGGACATGCACATGGCTTTGAGTGAGCCCTGGCGTAGAGTGTAGAACAAGAGAGATAAAGAAGGTGCATGGCCTGATGCATGAATCCTTTTAAAACTTTTATTTAAAACAGATTAGTATATACAGAAAATACTACAAATTCATAGGTGGCTGGGTTACTAGAAAGATATCACTAAAACAAGCGGTAATACTGTAATGTATATAATGTAATAATAATGTAAATGATGCCCATACAAGGGATAAAAGGTGAATGTTTGGCTAACGCGTTTCAAGGATTTTTCTCTTCTTCAGAGCCTTAGAAAACCGGGTCTAGTCTGTATGTTACCCCGTGATACATCATCCATCCAGCCCTAACCATTGTGAGTATTAACCATACGGGAGGATTATCTTTCACTGTAGTGATATTCTTTCTACATCACAGTGCTCTTAGCACCATAGGAGTGTATATAGAGATCAGGTCATCCATTGGTCTTGCAAACCTTCCCAATGGAGTGTTAATGTTGCAGCCTCTTTATCCAGCACTGATCTGTGGCTGGATGTCCACGTGGTGACAAGCTCTCCTACCAGTGAACCTTCAGTGGAGCTGTATAGGTGCCCCTGCACGCTTGCAGCCGTGGCGCCACTATGCGGCATTGCTGCTTTCAGTGTGAGTGCTTGGAGGGATGGAGGGATGCAGCTGCGCACTGCGACTGATCTCTTTTTGCACAGGTAGTGTGTATTGCATCATGTCAGGGATGCATGGAAAAACAAATGTGTGTGATTTCAGTTGATGGAAAGCCAGTTACTGCTCTACTAAATTCTGGTAGTGTTGTGACATTAGTTTAAAGTGATTGTGCAAATCCTAAAAAGTTACACCCTTGCACTATTGGGGTTATTTGCATACATGATGACACACGTTATTACCAGACTGCTGTGGTTGAGGTTGATACCCCTTGGGGCACCGTGACACATTCAGTGGGGGGTGGTACTCTCACTGCTTCATGAAGTCCTAGTGTGGAGAGATTTGTGGGTAAACAAAAAGTGTCAGGAGGACAGAGCTCCCTCTGCTGAGGAAACACTGGTGGGACCAGTAGCAAAGTCTGCTCAGGGTCATCAGCACATACTGGTAATACTGGACTATGCCACACAGGATCCTGAAGCCATTCCCTTGCATAATACCTCAGCTAAGACTATTACCAAATAGCTTTCCAGGTATTTAGTCGTGTGGGTTTTCCAAAAGAGGTGTTAATGGATCAAGGCACACCATTTATGTCCAGAGTCACTAAAGAGAATAGTGCAAGTTGTTCTCCCATCTCTGTACCTCTGTCTACCACCCCCAAACTGATGGTCTTGTGGAGAGATTTAACAAGGTGCTCAAAGGCATGTTAAAAAAAGTGGTGGACAAAGATGGGAGAGCTTGAGATTTTTTTGCTGGCGTACCTCATGTTTGCTATACGAGAGTTACCTCAGTCATCTACAGGTTAACCCCCTTTTGAACTACTGTATGGTAGACATCCCAGGGAATTTGCTAGATGTTGCAAAAGAAATGTGGAAGGGAGAGACCACGCCTTATAGAGGCGTCATCGAGCATATCTCACTAATGCAAGATAGGATTGCTACTGTCATGCCGCTTGTACGGGAACATATGGAACAAGCCCAGAAGGCCCAAAGAAGGGTTTATAATTGGGGTGCCAAGACCAGGACCTTCAACCCTGGTGATAGAGTGCTGGTACTAGTCCCCACAGCTGAGAGTAAATTCCTGACAAGGTCCCTTTGAAATTATGGAGTAGGGGAAGTAAACTACAAAGTTTACCAGCCAGGGAAAAGGAAACCAACGCAAATATATCACGTTAATCTCTTGAAATCTTGGAACGACAGAGAGACTTTACTGGCAGTGCCAACCCACCAAAAGGACATGGCCCTCCTGACAACTGAGATACCCATAACTGAAACCTAGTCATTGGTCCAACAGAAGGATGTTAAAGAATTTGTGAGTAAGAATAGAGACTTTTTCTCTCACCTATCCGAAGAGACCAATGTTATACAGCATGACATAATTATGGAACTGGGTGTCCACATAAATGTTAAGCCCTATAGAATACCTGAAGCTAGGTGAGAAGCAGTTGCAAATGAAATAAATAACATGTTAGAGTTGGACGTGATAGAGGAGTCCCACAGTGACTGGTCAAGTTCCATAGTGTTTGTCCAAAAGCCGGATACCACTATAAGGTTTTTTAATGATTACAAGAAGTTGAACAGCGTGTTCAAATTCGATGTGTACCCAATGCTTTGGGTCGATGAGCTTGTTGACGGATTAGTAAGTGCCCGGTACATAACTACTTTGGATCTGACTAAAGGTTATTGGCAGATACACCTAACAGAATCTGCAAAAGAGAAGATGACCTTTTCTACCTCTGAGGGGTCATTCTAGTATAAGCGGATACCTTTTGGTTTGCATGGTGCTTCTGCCTCATTCCAGAGAATGATGGACAAGACATTGAGACCATATCACCAATATGCAGCCGCCTAATTGGACAATGTCGTCATCAACAGCCCAGATTGAGAATCTCATTTGCCTTGGGTTCAAGCTGTAGTATATTCCCTTAGGAAAGCAAGACCCACTGCCAACCCCAAAACATGTGCCATAGGCTTGGAGGAGGCCAAATACCTTGGCTACATTACTGGTCAAGGGCTGATCAAGCCTCAGATAAACAGGATTGAGGCGGTTCAAAAGTGACCCCTAACCTATAAATAAAAGGCATGTTTGTGCATTTCTTGGGATCACAGGGTGCTACAGGCGTTTTATACCCACTTTTGCCACCATTGCAACCCCACTGACAGATCTAACGAGGGGTAGAGGGTCGGTCATGATTAAGTGGAATCCTGAGACAGAGAATGCATTTCAATTCTTGAAGCAGGCTCTTTGTGCACAACCTGTGCTCGTGACCCCAGATTTAACATAGGAAGTTGTGGTAGAGACAGATGCCTCTGATGTGGGACTGGGTGCTGTACTGTCCCAGATCAGAGATGGGGAGGAGCACCTAGTGGTCTACCTGAGCAGAAAGCTTAACAGACATGAGAAAAACTATGCTATTGTTGAGAAGGAGTGTTTAGCTATCAAATAGGGCTTGGATGCCCTGAAATATTACCTGTTGGGGAGACCATTCAAACTAGTCACTGATCATGCCCCTCTAAAATGGATGTCTGATAACAGTGAGAAAAACAGTCGGATGACAAGGTGGTTGCTTGCCCTTCAAGTTTTTAAGTTCACAGTGGAGCATAGAGCTGGCAAACTCCAGAATAATGCAGATGCCCTTTCTCATGTCCATTGTCTGTTTGGGACAGTTGCTCAGCCACAGGGGGCATTATGAAAGGCGAGGTGATTGATGGACGTTATGTTTCACCTCGCATTCATTCATTTTCTGAGAACTAAGGTGGAATCCGGTCTGGGTTTTACCAACCCGATGCATTGTGGTTCAATTTCAGCTGTACAGCACAGAAGCAATAGGTTTGATGTTTTTCCATTTTTTCCTGTTTTTCTTCTCTGACATTTCACAAGTATTTGTCAACCTCATTTGTAAGGAAGATGACACATATCCTCTTGGTTGCTTGACCCTACGTCCCACACAGGCTGTCTATGGTACACCCACTACATCTACAATCAATGTTGTAGTGCATATAAGTTGTAGTTGCATATAAGTATACCATAAAAATGAAACATACACTATAACATACACTATACTACAAAGTTTTTCTTTTCTTAGGTATCAATCATACAGATAACTAAAGCGGTAAGTTCTCAGCCAAGTGCCCCAGACTGACTGTCTTTGAACACTGGTAATTCTGGTATACACTAGAAGCTTCATTAAAAAAAGCTTACTAATTATTGATTAAAGGTCTCAGTTTTGGGTTGCAGGGTTAGAAATCCAGTGAACTATTAAGTAAACACTGTGAATATATTTTTTCTTCTTTCAATAGTTTTATTGAGAAGTTAATAAAACAATAAGGAAGATCAAGATTACAGGTCTTACCAAAAGATCAACTTATACTCATACACATAAAGTAGTTGGCAGATCATAAACTGCTTGTTGGACACAGAAAGATATGTCGTAATCATTACATTGAATTTCATAAGATCGACTCCAAAAAGAGGGGCCACTCCCCTACTCCAGCACCCCACCTGGGAGCTCGCTGTGCTAGGAGGGGAGGTCCACCACTCAGGAGAAGCAATACCATTAAACCAGAGATATATGATTAAATAATAATGTAGTAACGTTTGTAATAGGATTAGTGAATTCAAACCTGAGGTGTCTATCTTGAGTGTTAAACCTAGAAAGACAGAATAACTAGTAGAGCTTATGGTAAGGTTTGCCTGTGACTATCCAACTAGCGAGGAAAGAGATATCTTAGGTTCAGTCAGCAGTAAATAAGCTTTGTTAAGTATCTGAAGAAGCCTATCATCTATAATAAGGTAATGGATTAAAGTAACTTCTGTAAGTGTTAGCAAAGTAGTCTAACCTGCATGCCAAAAATCTATAGGGTAAGTAAGGGAAAAAGATAGGAAAGGAAAGAGAAAAGAAAAGAGAGGATAGAGAACAAGAAATGATACATCATAAGAAGGTGTGGTACTCGCTCAACCACAGGGGTCCAGGTCAAGCTGTAGACAAAGGTGGCGGAGATATATATTTAACCCATGGGTCCCATGTGGCATCGTGTTTAGCAGTAGTGTCCAGGAGAATACTAACCGTCTTCTCCTGGGCCATGATCCATGAAATCTTTCTCTTAACCACTTGAGCCCCGGACCATTATGCTGCCTAAGGACCAGAGGTCTTTTTCCAATTTGGCACTGCATCGCTTTAACTGCTAATTGCGCGGTCATGCAATGCTGTACCCAAACGAAATTTGCGTCCTTTTCTTCCCACAAATAGAGCTTTCTTTTGATGGTATTTGATCACCTCTGCGGTTTTTATTTTTTGCGCTATAAACGGAAAAAGACCGAAAATTTTGAAAAAAAATGATATTTTCTACTTTTTGTTATAAAAAAAATCCAATAAACTAAATTTTAGTCATACATTTAGGCCAAAATGTATTCGGCCACATGTCTTTGGTAAAAAAAATGTCAATAAGCGTATATTTATTGGTTTGCGCAAAAGTTATAGCGTCTACAAACTAGGGTACATTTTCTGGAATTTACACAGCTTTTAGTTTATGACTGCCTATGTCATTTCTTGAGGTGCTAAAATGGCAGGGCAGTACAAAACCCCCCCAAATGACCCCATTTTGGAAAGTAGACACCCCAAGGAAATTGCTGAGAGGCATGTTGAACCCATTGAATATTTATTTTTTTTGTCCCAAGTGATTGAAAAATGACAAAAAAAAAAAAAAATATTTACAAAAAGTCGTCACTAAATGATATATTGCTCACACAGGCCATGGGCCTATGTGGAATTGCACCCCAAAATACATTTAGCTGCTTCTCCTGAGTATGGGGATACCACATGTGTGGGACTTTTTGGGAGCCTAGCCGCGTACGGGGCCCCGAAAACCAATCACCGCCTTCAGGATTTCTAAGGGTGTAAATTTTTGCTTTCACTCTTCACTGCCTATCACAGTTTCGGAGGCCATAGAATGCCCAGGTGGCACAAAACCCCCCAAAATGACCCCATTTTGGAAAGTAGACACCCCAAGCTATTTGCTGAGAGGCATATTGAGTCCATGGAATATTTTATATTTTGACACAAGTTGCGGGAAAGTGACACTTTTTTTTTTTTTTTTTTTTTTTTTTCATAAAGTTGTCACTAAATGATATATTGCTCACACAGGCCATGGGCCTATGTGGAATTGCACCCCAAAATACATTTAGCTGCTTCTCCTGAGTATGGGGATACCACATGTGTGGGACTTTTTGGGAGCCTAGCCGCGTACGGGGCCCCGAAAACCAATCACCGCCTTCAGGATTTCTAAGGGTGTAAATTTTTGCTTTCACTCTTCACTGCCTATCACAGTTTCGGAGGCCATAGAATGCCCAGGTGGCACAAAACCCCCCAAAATGACCCCATTTTGGAAAGTAGACACCCCAAGCTATTTGCTGAGAGGCATATTGAGTCCATGGAATATTTTATATTTTGACACAAGTTGCGGGAAAGTGACACTTTTTTTTTTTTTTTTTTTTTTTTTTCATAAAGTTGTCACTAAATGATATATTGCTCACACAGGCCATGGGCATATGTGGAATTGCACCCCAAAATACATTTAGCTGCTTCTCCTGAGTATGGGGATACCACATGTGTGGGACTTTTTGGGAGCCTAGCCGCGTACTGGACCCCGAAAACCAATCACTGCCTTCAGGATTTCTAAGGGTGAAAATTTTTGATTTCACTCTTTACTGCCTATCACAGTTTCGGAGGCCATGGAATGCCCAGGTGGCACAAAACCCCCCCAAATGACCCCATTTTGGAAAGTAGACACCCCAAGCTATTTGCTGAAAGACATGGTGAGTATTTTGCAGCTCTCATTTGTTTTTGAAAATGAAGAAAGACAAGAAAAAACTTTTTTTTTTTCTTTTTTCAATTTTCAAAACTTTGTGACAAAAAGTGAGGTCTGCAAAATACTCACTATACCTCTCAGCAAATAGCTTGGGGTGTCTACTTTCCAAAATGGGGTCATTTGGGGGGGTTTTGTGCCACCTGGGCATTCCATGGCCTCCGAAACTGTGATAGGCAGTGAAGAGTGAAATCAAAAATTCACGCCCTTAGAAAGCCTGAAGGCGGTGCTTGGTTTTCGGGGTCCCGTACGCGGCTAGGCTCCCAAAAAGTCTCACACATGTGGTATCCCCGTACTCAGGAGAAGCAGCAGAATGTATTTTGGGGTGTAATTTCACATATTTCCATGGCATGTTTGAGCAATATATCATTTAGTGACAACTTTGTGCAAAAAAAAAATAAAAATTTGTCTCTTTCCCGCAACTTGTGTCGCAATATAAAATATTCCATGGACTCGACATGCCTCTCAGCAAATAGCTTGGGGTGTCTACTTTCCAAAATGGGGTCATTTGGGGGGGTTTTGAACTGTCCTGGCATTTTATGCACAACATTTAGAAGCTTATGTCACACATCACCCACTCTTCTAACCACTTGAAGACAAAGCCCTTTCTGACACTTATTGTTTACATGAAAAAGTTTTTTTTTTTTGCAAAAAAATTACTTTGAACCCCCAAACATTATATATTTTTTTAAAGCAAATGCCCTACAGATTAAAATGGTGGGTGTTTCATTTTTTTTTTTCACACAGTAATTGCGCAGCGATTTTTCAAACGCATTTTTTGGGGAAAAAACACACTTTTTTTAATTTTAATGCACTAAAACACGCTATATTGCCCAAATGTTTGATGAAATAAAAAAGATGATCTTAGGCCGAGTACATGGATACCAAACATGACATGCTTTAAAATTGCGCACAAACGTGCAGTGGCAACAAAATAAATACATGTTTAAAAGCCTTCAAAAGCCTTTACAGGTTACCACTTTAGATTTACAGAGGAGGTCTACTGGAAAAATTACTGCACTCGATCTGGCCTTCGCGGTGATACCTCACATGCATGGTGCAATTGCTGTTTACGTTTGACGACAGACCGCCGCTTGCGTTCGCCTTAGCGCGAGAGCAGGGGGCGACAGGGGTGTTTTTTTTTTTTTTGTTTTTTTTTCTTTATTATTTTTTTGCTTTTTTAATCTTACTTTTAAACTGTTCCTTTCATATTTTTTTTTTTAATCATTTTTATTGTTATCTCGGGGAATGTAAATATCCCCTATGATAGCAATAGGTAGTGACAGGTACTCTTTTTTGAAAAAATTGTGGTCTATTAGACCCTAGATCTCTCCTCTGCCCTCAAAGCATCTGACCACACCAAGATCGGTGTGATAAAATGCTTCCCCAATTTCCCAATGGCGCTATTTACATCCGGCGAAATCTAAGTCATGAAATACTCGTAGCTTCCGGTTTCTTAGGCCATAGAGATGTTTGGAGCCACTCTGGTCTCTGATCAGCTCTATGGTCAGCTGGCTGAATCACCGGCTGCATTCTCAGGTTCCCTGTTGAGACAGGAGAGCCAGAGAAAAACACGGAAGACGGTGGGGGGGGGGGCATTCCCTCCCACGGCTTGTAAAAGCAGTCTAGAGGCTAATTAGCCGCTAGGATTGCTTTTACATGAAAGCCGACCGCTGGCTGAAAAGAATGATACCAAGATGATACCTAAACCTGCAGGCATCATTCTGGTATAACCACTCAAAGTCGTGAATGGCGTACCTGAAGACAAAAAAATGGTTAACAATGGTTAACAATAAAGCACAGTAAAGTGTAAATAATTACACACCTGAAAAACAAACATGATAAAACATAATAACAATAACAATAACAATAACAATAAAACATTGCAGAATAGAATACAGTAAAAAAGAGCAGAACAGAGCAGAATAGAGAGAGAGAATAGAGAGAGAGAGAACAATAAAACAACAACTATTTTTTTTTATTTCATATTTTTTTTTTTTTACACTTTTTTTGTAACTAACTTTTATAACGGTAACCGGTTCCAGGTTCGGGTCTCTCAAAATGCGATGGCATCTTGGGAGACCCTGTGAAAGTGTGCCTAGTCTGTGCAATGCTGTACCCTACGCTAATACTCAACTAGTGAATGGTAGCGTTCAAAACATTCACCAATGCAAAGACCAGGATTGTCAGGACAGGAGGGACAATAATAGCGGGTGTCACGCCTATATCCGCGCTTGCTGCAGACACGACATCTTTTTTGGGGGGGTTCGTTGGGTAGGGGTACTCGGGAGGACATAAAAATGCCTCTCATGCAGCCGACTGCATTTGGTTGGGGATGTGAATGGGGGAAGTACGGGCGCTGCAGAAGCGGTGGGTTCCCAATTAGGATTGGCGAATGCAGCAGGAAGGGCACTATGGGCACGACGGGCCTGTGTTTGTCTTTTTGGTGGCAGCGGGACACTACTTGTGCTTGCCACCTCACCAGCTTCAACTGCACTTATGGGACTCGCCACGTCACCACGTGTTACTGCAGTGCTGGTTTGACTACGACCGGGGTGTACTAGGCCGCTGGCGCTTGCCAGTTCACCAAAACGCTACCAAAAAACTGTTAGCGATCGCAGGGATCAGGCCTGACTCTGCGAACGCTGCAGTTATGCGTTTAGTGTTTTGTAAGTGACAGTGATCGATCGATACTGCACTTGGGTGGGCTGGGCTGGGCCGGGCGGAGGGGCAAAACGCAGGTGCTAGCAGGTATCTGGGCTGATCCCGCTAACACTGCGTTTTTGGGAACCCTAAACTGCTGGTGACGCTAGTATAGATCTGATCGGATCAGATATTGATGCGATCAGATACTATACCACTAAGGGAGGTGTACAGTGCGTGCGTGGGTGTTAGCGGTACTGGCGCTAATCTGACGCTGCCTGGGGCTGGTGCTTGCCAGTTCACCAAAACGCTACAAAAAAAACTGTTAGCGATCGCAGGGATCAGGCCTGACTCTGCGAACGCTGCAGTTATGCGTTTAGTGTTTTGTAAGTGACAGTGATCGATCGATACTGCACTTGGGTGGGCTGGGCTGGGCCAGGCGGAGGGGCAAAACGCAGGTGCTAGCAGGTATCTGGGCTGATTCCGCTAACACTGCGTTTTTGGGAACCCTAAACTGCTGGGGACGCTAGTATAGATCTGATCGGATCAGATATTGATCCGTTCAGATACTATACCACTAAGGGAGGTGTATGGTGCGTGCGTGGGTGTTAGCGGTACTGGCGCTAACCTGACGCCTGGGGCTGGTGCTTGCTTGCCAGTTCACCAAAATGCTACCAAAAAAACTGTTAGCGATCGCAGGGATCAGGCCTGACTCTGCGAACGCTGCAGTTATGCGTTTAGTGCCTTGTAAGTGACAGTGATCGATCGATACTGCACTTGGGTGGGCTGGGCGGAGGCACAAAACGCAGGTGCTAGCAGGTATCTGGGCTGATCCCGCTAACACTGCGTTTTTGGGAACCCTAAACTGCTGGGGACGCTAGTATAGATCTGATCGGATCAGATATTGATCCGATCAGATACTATACCACTAAGGGAGGTGTATGCTGCGTGCGTGGGTGTTAGCGGTACTGGCGCTAATCTGACGCTGCCTGGGGCGACGCATATCACCGCCGGGCGATCGGGGGGCTAAACCTTTATTCGGTAATAAACGGCGGGTGCCCTGACACTATAAAAAATAAACGAACTAACCAGCGTCACCCGTAATGGTTATACGGTGATCAGTGGTGAAAGGGTTAACTAGGGGGCAATCAAGGGGTTAAAACATTTATTAGGTAGTATATGGGGGTCCCTGACGCTATAAAACGCTGACGGCGAACCTAAATATTTACCTCACTAACTAGCGTCACCAGCGACACTAATACAGCGATCAGAAAAATGATCGCTTAGCGACACTGGTGACAGGGGGTGATCAAGGGGTTAAAACTTTATTAGGGGGGGTTAGGGGGGTACCCTAGACCTAAAGGGGGGTAATACTCACTGTCCCAACACAGTAACTGTCACAAACTGACACTATGCAGTAATCAGAAAAAAAAAAAAAAAAAAAAAACCTGCTGGTGTCAGTTTGTGACAGGGGGGGGGTGATTGGGGGGGGATCGGGGGGGCGATCGGGGGGGGGATCGGGGTGTTTTGTGTGCCTGGCATGTTCTACTGTGTGTGTGTGTGTTGGTGCACTCACTCACATGTCGTCTCTCCTCGGGCCGGAACGGAAAATACCGACCCGAGGGGAGATGACATCACTTCCTTTGCTGCTGTTTAGCATACAGCAGCAAAGGAGTGTTCTCATTGGCCGGCGGCGATCGCGAGGGGGGGGCCACGAACGGATGGTCTCCCCCTCATCACCGATCGCCGCTGGACAAACGACGACCGCCTCGGGCACCGGGGGGGGTCCGATCGGACCCCCCACCCGCGGAAGGCAAATCACGTACCCTGTACGTGATTTTGCCTGTCCGTGCCACTTTGCCGACGTACATCGGCGTGAGGCGGTCGTCAAGTGGTTAACCAAGAGAAATGAAACAGTGGATCTCTTCCAGGCCCGTGCAATCGTGAGTTTGGTCCCCAGGAAAATGAACATAATAAGTCGTTGAACTACTTTAGGAGTTTTAGGGCAGGGAAAATTTAGGAGAGCCAGCTGAGGAGACTTTTGGATTGGGAAGCCTGTTATTTTCCTGATGGTATGAAAGATCCTATTCCATAAACCCCTGATTTTAGGGCAGTCCCACCAAATGTGTAACATGGACCCTATATGCCCACAATTTTGGAAGCACATAGGGGAAGCACTGAGGTAGATTTTGGAGAGTTTGAGAGGGACCATGTACCATCGCATAAGGACTTTCAGATTTGCTTCAATTAAAGCTATATTCAGTATGCCCGTAGATGCTGCAAGGGAAGCTCTATGCCATTCCTCAATACTCCATGTGTGATGGAGATCACTCTCCCATTCTCGCATAAAGAGTGATTTAGTCTCAGCCCTAGCTAGCGATCGGTAAATCACTGAGATCCCTCCCCTCTGCTCCACAGCTTGACCACACCACCGCTCGTATTCCGTGATCGAAAGTGGGGTATGACTGGGGGACCTAAGAGACTGCAGAAAGTGAAATATCTGTCTGAAATGAAATCTTTCAGTGTTGGGCATGTCAAGTTTGTTGATGCAGTGGGTCAGAGTGAGGGGTCCCGTAGGATTCGCAAAGTGTCCTATTCTATACATCTCCTTATCTAGCCACCATTGGAATGCTTGTATGTCCATGCCTGGGGGAAAAAGAGGATTTCGGAATATATGGGACAGCGGATGCCAATTTGATACTATTCGAGGGTTATGTTTGAGAGAGTCCCACAGTGTCAGGGAGTGGGAAAGTGTAGGGACCATGATGGCAGGTCTAGATCTAGGATGGGACCAGATAATGTAATCTAAAGTAAATTGAGGTATAGCCTGTCGCTCAATATGAACCCAATCTGGGTGAGCAACCCTAGAATATACAGTGGACAGTTGGGAGAGTTGCGCTGCTTAATAATACCAAAGAAGATTAGGTAAACCCACTCCTCCTTGATCCCTGCTCCTGAACAGGGTCTCCTTGGCAATTCTATGTCCCTTTCCACCCCATATAAATTTAATAATTTTCGATTGAAACTTCCTGAGGTGATCTTTGGGGATAGGTATCAGTAAGGACCTAAAGAGATAAAGAACACGTGGTAGCAAAGTTAGTTTTACAGAATTGATTCTACCTAGCCAAGACAGCCCCATTTTGTCCCATCTGGATAAGTCCTCTCCTAATTTATGAAAAAGTGGGGGGAAATTAGCATTGTAGAGATTGTCAATTGAGGAAGTAAGGTTGATACCCAGATAGGGGATCATTTTTTCCCCCCAACTGAATCGGAAGTCGGTTTTAAGTAAGGCCATCACGGAGGTCGGTAGATTAATGTTTAGCGCCATAGATTTAGAGTAATTAACCCTAAGACCAGATACCTTGCCGAAGTCATCGAGCACCTTGTATAGGTTAGGTAAAGAAGTAAGTGGTGAGGTGATGAAAAGTAAAACATCATCAGCAAAGAGGGCGCACTTGTGGGTTTGTTGGCCACAATGCACTCCCTGTATGTCCGGATTATGCCGGATGGCGCTAGCTAGTGTCTCGATGACTACGGCAAAAATCAATGGAGACAAAGGACAGCCTTGTCTAGTACCACTCAGGATCGGAAAAGAGTCCGAATAGTAACCCTGTATTTTGACTTGTGCAACCGGGGTATCGTATAGTGCTCCTATTATATTCATAAAGGTTTGACCGAAACCCCACTTTTTTAGTATCGGGAACAGGAAGGCCCAGGAGACAGAGTCGAAAGCTTTCATTAGATCCAGAGACAAAACGAATCCCTGCTGTGGGAGTCCCTTGTCCCAGCCGGAGTTTAGTAACGAAACTATATCAATTGCTCTCCTGATCTGGTCTGGACCCTGTCTCCCAGGAATGAAGCCCACCTGATCCCCATGAATATACAGGCTTATAAAGGAGGATATTCTATTAGCTAAGATTTTAGTTAAGATTTTTAGATCATTGTTGATCAATGATATGGGTCTGTAATTAGCTGTACAGCTAGTGTCCTTACCTGGCTTTGGTATTACTGTAATGAAAGCCGAATTAAGCGTTTTGTCTAATTGACCCCAGCTCGTAACTGATTATAAAAGCGAGCTAGATATGGAGAAAGCTGCTGGGAGAAGTGCTTGTAATACGGGGCTGAAAAGCCATCTGGACCAGGAGCGGAGTCATTTTTGAGGTCGTGAATGACCTGAGAAACTTCCTCCGCAGAAACAGGATTTTCAAGGCTGTCCTTATGATGCTCTCGTAGCTTAGGGAGCTTCAGGGAGTTCAGATAGGAGTCAATTGTGTGAGACGAGGGTTTCAACCCTTGAGTACTATATAAAGATCGGTAAAAATCATGAAAGGATTCCATGATTTTCAGAGGATACTGTGATAGGGAGCCAGTACTTAAACGTATCTTAGGTAAGGTGCGCACCCTCAGCCTAGGAGTGAGCCTGCGTGCTAACATGGCACCCAATTTGTCCTTTTGATAATAGAACCTCCCTCCATCCCATCGTAGACTTTTCTCCGCAACGGCCGTGAGGGACAGATTGAGAGCCATGCGCGCGGATTCAAGGCTAGCTGTCGATGTAACAGTGGGGTTGCGTTTATGTTGTTTACTGAAGTGAGAAAATTCACTTTCAAGTCTAGCTATTTTCAGTTTGCGGGCTTTGTTTATTCTATCGGACATTTGGATTAGCTTACCCCTTACATAGGCTTTGTGAGCAGCCCACAATGTGATGGGAGAGATATTATCAACATCATTATGTAAGAAATATTCCTGAATATCTTTGCTAAGTTCATTGACATGTGAGGGATTGCTGAGTAAAGAGGCATTTAATTTCCAATGAAACCTGTGGTGATGAGTTACAGATTTGTGTATGATTAAGAGAAGGAAGGAGTGGTCCGACCAGACAGAGTCTTTAATGATAACTTTACGCACCAGCGGGATATGTTTTTGCATAATGAAAAAGTGATCAATTCTGGCAAAAGTATTGTGGGGGCTGGAATAATGCGTATAATCCCGAGTACCAGGATTTAGTTCCCTCCAAGCATCTACCAGACCCTGCTGGAAGATCTGTCTGGCTACATTGAGGCTCTGTCTGGTGGGGCGCACTCCATCCCTTCCCGGGGGTCTAGACTTATCCTTTCCTGCGTCAAATGCTATGTTGGAATCTCCGCCGTAAAGGACCATGCCCTCCAGCATTGGAGCAAGGGTGAGAAAGAGGGATTGGAAAAATTTGGATTGTCCTCGGTTAGGTGCATAATATGAGATTAGTGAGTAAATCTGACCATCAATGAGTCCCTTCACCAGAATGAACCTGCCATCAGGGTCCCTAAATTCAGAAGTTAGTGAAAATTGCGTTTTGCGGGAGAAGAAAATTCCCACCCCTTTGGTTTTTTTATCAGAATTGGCAAGAAAAACGTGGGGAATTTGGCATGTATAAAAGACGGAGCGTAAGATCTTGGAAAGTGTGTTTCCTGAAGAAATAGTATGTCTATTTTTTGGTCATGATAATACTGAAAGACTTTCCGACGCTTAAGTGGGGAATTAAGCCCCTGTACGTTATGTGAGGCCAGGCGTAGGGCCTGTGAGGAGGTGGTGTGGTCAGCCATGGAGCAGGATAGGTTGAGATGCCAGTAAACCCCAATCACCTACCTTCCAATTGACGGGTGGTATGTGGTCATGTATCAATGTTAGGATCCTCAGATCATGAGTGAATATATTTTTTGGACATGAACTTAAGAATACCTTGCACTGCTCTGTCTAGCCTCTTATCCTATTCTGACAGTTTGCTACAGTCCCATTTAAGAACATAAATGTATGATAGTTTTGTACACTACTTTCTTTATTAACGTCAAAGCTAAAAAAAATGTTTTAAAATGTTTTTACTTTTTTTGTCAGATAAACATGAAATGTTTCATACTATGTAATCCAGGGGTGCTCAACCTTTTGAAGAGCGAGGGCCACTTAAGGGATTTGATAAACAGTCGCGAGCCACAATAAAATCAAATGGTGAGAATTTTGAATTTTTTATTTTGAATAGCATAAGATTTTAAACCACAATCAGTATCATCGTATCCTGTGGGACCTATCCCCGTTGGATGTTTAACCATTGTTTAATCACAATCACAAAAAGAAAGAGTGGATGACACTAGTGTGAACACTAACTTTGTTTGCTTTTTTCAAGGACTCTTTGAGGGTTATTTACTAAAGGCAAATCCACTGTGCACTTTCTAGTGCACTACAAGTGCACTTGGAAGTGCAGTCGCTGTAGATCTGAGGGGAACATGCAAGGAAAATAAAAAACAACATTTTTGTTTGCACATGATTGGATGTAAAAATCAGCAGAGATTCCCCTCATTTCAGATCTTCCCCTCAGATCTACAGCAAGTGCACTTGCAGTGCACTTGTAGTGGAGTGTGGATTTGCCTTTAGTAAATCAACTCTTATGTTTATTTCAGCGGTTGCAGGAGGAAAAGGAAAATAATTGATTCTTGTATATGCTGCCCCTCCTGTCCAAGTGTAAAACAGAATGTGACAGGGAGGTCGCCATTGTGACCCCTGACACTACACCAGTGGTGCACTTTTGGAAAGCACACCAAAACTTCAGCATTCAGGAGTTTTGGTGTACTTTCAGAAAGCACTATATGGACTTGACCCTCTATTGGGATTTTTTTAGGGCATGAACTCCAGCATGAATTCAAGGTTTATAACAAAAAGCTTTATTAACACATAGTAAAAAGTTTGAGTAAATATAAAAATACTGATGTGGTTACAATTAAATGGATATTGTTAGTAAATATATGAGGATAATCACAGTTCTCGGTCAAAGCAGATATTCACTTTTTATTTTATTTGTCTATTGCTTTAACCACTTCAATACCCGGCCATAGTCAAATGACGTCCACAGATGGGATCTCCCATCCTGGGTGGGCGTCATATGACGGCCTCGGCTTTCCGCCGCTACTGCGGGCCCCCGATGGGGGTATTGAAGCGGCGGCGGGTGGCGGGCGGCGGAGCGTCGGTAACGGCGGATGCAGAGCGGCATTGGGAAGCGTGTACTATTCGGTTTCCGGCGGAAGAGGAGTGATCAGGGCGGTGATCGGGGCTGAGGCTTTTCCCCTGGATACAGCTCAGCCCTGATCACTGTAGCCAATGAGATGGCTCTGCATCACATGACCGGCTGTGTCCAATCACAGCCGGTCACTAATGTAAACAAACACACACAGTCAGACAGTAACTGCTGTTGCTGGGCTATTCTCCTCACACACCGATCCAGTGTGAGGAGAAGAGATCAGCTAACAGTGAGTTACTAATTACATGTACTACTGTGCCCAGATCGCCCCTCCTAAATAAAGAGTACCTGTCACCTCAGTACCTGTCACCTCAGTACCTGTCACCTCAGTACCTGTCACCTCAGAGTACCTGTCACCTCAGAGTACCTGTCACCTCAAAGTACCTGTCATCTCAGAGTACCTGTCCATCACCTGCCACCAGAGTACCCGCCACCTCATCACCTGCCACCAGAGTACCCACCACTTCATCACCTGCCACCAGAGTACCCGCCACCTCATCACCTGCCACCAGAGTACCCGCCACCTCATCACCTGCCACCAGAGTACCCGCCACCTCATCACCTGCCACCAGAGTACCCGCCACCTCATCACCTGCCACCAGAGTACCTGCCACCTCATCACCTGCCACCAGAGTACCTGCCACCTCATCACCTGCCACCAGAGTACCTGCCACCTCATCACCTGCCACCAGAGTACTCGCCACTTCATCACCTGCCACCAGAGTACCCGCCACCTCATCATCTGTCACCTCAAAGTACCTGTCATCTCAGAGTATCTGTCCATCACCTGCCACCAGTACTGTGCCCAGATCGCCCCTCCTAAATAAAGAGTACCTGTCACCTCAGTACCTGTCACCTCAGTACCTGTCACCTCAGTACCTGTCACCTCAGAGTACCTGTCACCTCAGAGTACCTGTCACCTCAAAGTACCTGTCATCTCAGAGTACCTGTCCATCACCTGCCACCAGAGTACCCGCCACCTCATCACCTGCCACCAGAGTACCCACCACTTCATCACCTGCCACCAGAGTACCCGCCACCTCATCACCTGCCACCAGAGTACCCGCCACCTCATCACCTGCCACCGGAGTACCCGCCACCTCATCACCTGCCACCAGAGTACCCGCCACCTCATCACCTGCCACCAGAGTACCTGCCACCTCATCACCTGCCACCAGAGTACCTGCCACCTCATCACCTGCCACCAGAGTACCTGCCACCTCATCACCTGCCACCAGAGTACTCGCCACTTCATCACCTGCCACCAGAGTACCCGCCACCTCATCATCTGTCACCTCAAAGTACCTGTCATCTCAGAGTACCTGTCCATCACCTGCCACCAGAGTACCCGCCACCTCATCACCTGCCACCAGAGTACCCGCCACCTCATCACCTGCCACCAGAGTACCCGCCACCTCATCACCAGCCACCAGAGTACCCGCCACCTCATCATCTGCCACCAGAGTACCCGCCACCTCATCACTTGCCACCAGAGTACATACAGCCAGTCAGCCACTATGTCCAGAAAGATGTACACCCCAGAAGAGGCATACCAGATCCTGAGTCTGACTGATGAGAGCAACGGGGAGCCCTCACCGCTCAGTTCAGATTCTGGTTCTGATTCGGCATATGAGCCCCCCGAAGGCAGCACATCAGGATCAGATTTAGAGGAGGAAGTAGTCCATCCAAAAAGACGATGGTCTGAAAACCAGGCAGCTACCAGCAGTGCCAGCGGCGGTAGACCCCAGGAGGAGGGGCCCAGTACAAGCGCTGCTAGACCCCAGGAGGAAAGACCCAGCACAAGTGGACGCCAAAGAAGTAGGGTCCAAACCCATCTTCCAGATTCCTTGGCAAACCCATTGTGGCTGCCTTCTACCACAGGGTCAGCCACGATCCCCCCTTTTACAGCACAGTCGGGTGTGCAGGTCAACACTGCAGGATTTACACAAATGGATTTTTTTAATTTATTTTTCCCGAACGATTGGATTCAAGGCATCGTGGACCAAACTAATCTGTTTGCCCAACAATTTATTGCAGCCAACCCCAGCTCCAGCTATGCCCGCCCTTTTGAGTGGAGACCGCTAACAGTAGTGGAGCTAAAATTGTTTTTAGGCCTAACCCTGAACATGGGGCTTGCAAAAAAAAATGAAATTCATAAGTATTGGTCGACCAAATCCATCCACCATATGCCAATTTTTTCAGCAGCCATGTCCAGGTCCCGATACGAAATCATAATGCGCTTCTTGCATTTCAATGACAACTCACAGTGCCCCCCCGAAATCACCCAAACTTTGACAAATTATATAAAGTTCGCCCCCTAATTAATTTTTTTTCCCAGAAGTTTGCCGAAGTTTATGTCCCTGAAAAAAATATATCTGTGGACGAATCCCTGGTGCATTTCACAGGCCGGCTGGGAATCAAACAATATATACCCAGTAAGAGGGCGAGGTATGGCTTGAAGCTTAACAAGCTTTGTGAAAGTGCCACCGGTTATGTGTACGCATTCCGCGTGTACGAAGGGAAAGATTCCCAGCTCCAGCCCCCTGAGTGTCCCTCGTACATGGGAATAAGTGGGAAAATTGTTTGGGAGTTGGCATTCCCACTCCTCCAAAAGGGGTACCATATTTATATGGATAATTATTATACGAGTTTGCCCCTTCTCCGCCACCTACATCTCAAACAAACTTTGGCCTGTGGTACAACTAGAAAAAACCGAAAGGGCTTCCCACAGTGTCTTGTCACCACAAACATTCCAAGGGGGGAATCGACAAGCTTGAGGAATGAAGAAGTGTTGGCTGTGAAGTGGAGGGATAGAAAAGACGTGTACATCATGTCCACCATCCACGATGACACCTCGGTGGAACTTCACAGAAGACGCGGTACCGTTCGCAAGCCTACCTGTATCACTGAGTACAATAAATACATGGGGGGGGGTGGATTTAAACGATCAGTTGTTGCAGCCCTATCTTTCAACAAGAAAATCCTTATTCTGGTACAAAAAAGTCGCAATTTACTTTTTTCATTTGGCCCTTTTAAATTCTTTCATAATATACCAAAAATCCACAGAAACACCTACCACCTTCATAAAGTTTATTGAAGACATTGTCACTGCCCTGATTTATCAGCAAGTATCCCCCCCAGAAAGCATTCGCTCCGATTCTGTCAGCAGACTACATGAGCGCCATTTCCCAGACCATATTCCACCAACAGGATCCGGAAGACGACGCCAAAAAAAATGTCGGGTGTGCACCAAAAGAGGAATTAGGAAAGATACGAGCTTCCATTGTACCGACTGTCCCTCCCAACCTGGCCTTTGCATCAGAGAATGCTTCAGGCGATATCACACTCTGGAAAATTATTAGTCCATATTTCCAATACTGCCATTTCCCCGTTTTTAATTTTGTCCTGAATATTTACCTTCCTCAACCAACCATATTATTGCCTTCCATGTGAACCGACCCTGGCCTGTTTCTCGACTATGCCTCTGCCTACCGTCTGCATTGTTTTTCCGCCATGTTTTTGCCTTTCACGTGAACTGACCCTGGACTGTATCGACTATGCCTCTGCCTAGCGTCTATTTCTGCCTTTTACCTGCACTGACCTCGGCCTGTTGACCATGTTTTTGCCCGCCCCTTGGATTGATCTTTCACCCTGCTACACAGGGGTCTTACATATGTGAGGGGCTCCAGAATAGTGTTCGGAGTTCAGAAAACCAGTTTTTGGTTTTCTGTGTTCCCATAACAGGGTCTGGTTGCCCGGAGGCTTCAAAGCGATTTGGGTGGGAGAAGCCTCTACCCCTGTCCCCATTCTTTCCTGACCAATGCCCTAAGCTTGATGGTACTGCCTGCTCCCTGGACAAATACTCTGGCTGTGCTGACCATACCTCTGCCTGCTGCATGTACTAACTATGGACAGTATTCCTGCCTGCTGCATGGACGATCCTTTGATCCTTTTGCTGCTGCTGACCACATCCCTACCTGCTATCTGGACTAATGCTTTGGCTGTGCTGACATCTCTACCTGTACTGACTATTCCTGCCTGCTGCCTGTTTTGCTGTCGCTGTCCACGTTCCTGCCTGCTGCCTGGACCGATGCTCTTCTCTGTGGACCACTGCACTACTAAAACTGCAGGTAATCTTTTCTTTACCCTTTACTCAGCAGAATGTATTTTGGTTTGTAATTGGTATGTACAGTACATGCTATGTGTTAGAAATATGAAGGGCCTTCAACAATGTGATAGGTTGGCAGGAATTTGTGTGTAATGTATGCTCCTAGAACAACTGACAGTGCTACTTGGATGTTGGGCCTCTGTATGTGGCCAGACTATGTAAAAGTCTCACACATGTGGTATCGCCATACTCAGGAGGAGTAGCAGAATGTATTTTGGGGTGTCATTTTTGCTATGTGTTGGAAATATCTTATGAATGGACAACTTTGTGTAAAAAAAAATGCGTTTTAATTTTTTTTCCACAGTTTCCAAAAACTTCGGGAAAAAAATGAACCATTCAAAAGACTAATTATGCCTCATAGATTATACGTTGGGGTGTTAGCTTTCTAAAATGGGGTCATTTTGTGGGCGTTTCCGTTGTCCTGGTGCTCCAGGGCCTTCAAAATTGTAATAGGTGGTTGAGAAATGAGATGTGTAATTTATGCTCCTAGAATGCCTGGAGCTGCTACTTCAATGTTGGGCCTCTGTATGTGGCCAGGCTGTGTAAAAGTCTCACACATTTGGTATCGCCACACTCAGGAGGAGTAGCAAAATGTATTTTGGGGTGTCATTTTTGTTATGTACATGCTATGTGTTGGAAATATCTTATGAATGGACAACTTTGTGTAAAAAAAAAGCGTTTTCATTTTTTTTCCATAGTTTCCAAAAACTTCAGGAAAAAAATGAACCATTCAAAAGACTAATTATGCCTCATAGATTGTACGTTGGGGTGTTAGCTTTCCAAAATGGGGTAATTTTGTGGGCGTTTCCGTTGTTATGGTGCTCTAGGGCCTTCAAAATTGTAATAGGTGGTTGAGAAATGAGATGTGTAATTTATGCTCCTAGAATGCCTGGAGCTGCTACTTCAATGTTGGGCCTCTGTATGTGGCCAGGCTGTGTAAAGGTCTCACACATTTGGTATCGCCACACTCAGGAGGAGTAGCAGAATGTATTTTGGGGTGTCATTTTTGCTATGTACATGCTATGTGTTGGAAATATCTTATGAATGGACAACTTTGTGTAAAAAAAATGCGTTTTCATTTTTTTTCCACAGTTTCCAAAAACTTCGGGAAAAAAATGAACCATTCAAAAGACTAATTATGCCTCATAGATTATACGTTGGGGTGTTAGCTTTCCAAAATGGGGTCATTTTGTGGGCGTTTCCATTGTCCTGGTGCTCCAGGGCCTTCAAAATTGTAATAGGTGGTTGAGAAATGAGATGTGTAATTTATGCTCCTAGAATGCCTGAAGCTGCTACTTCAATGTTGGGCCTCTGTATGTGGCCAGGCTGTGTAAAAGTCTCACACATTTGGTATCGCCACACTCAGGAGGAGTAGCAGAATGTATTTTGGGGTGTCATTTTTGCTATGTACATGCTATGTGTTGGAAATATCTTATGAATGGACAACTTTGTGTAAAAAAAATGTGTTTTCATTTTTTTCCCACAGTTTCCAAAAACTTCGGGAAAAAAATGAACCATTCAAAAGACTAATCATGCCTCATAGATTATACGTTGGGGTGTTAGCTTTCCAAAATGGGGTCATTTTGTGGGCGTTTCCATTGTCCTGGTGCTCCAGGGCCTTCAAAATTGTAATAGGTGGTTGAGAAATGAGATGTGTAATTTATGCTCCTAGAATGCCTGGAGCTGCTACTTCAATGTTGGGCCTCTGTATGTGGCCAGGCTGTGTAAAAGTCTCACACATTTGGTATCGCCACACTCAGGAGGAGTAGCAGAATGTATTTTGGGGTGTCATTTTTGCTATGTACATGCTATGTGTTGGAAATATCTTATGAATGGACAACTTTGTGTAAAAAAAATGCGTTTTCATTTTTTTTCCACAGTTTCCAAAAACTTCAGGAAAAAAATGAACCATTCAAAAGACTAATTATGCCTCATAGATTGTACGTTGGGGTGTTAGCTTTCCAAAATGGGGTAATTTTGTGGGCGTTTCCATTGTCCTGGTGCTCCAGGGCCTTCAAAATTGTAATAGGTGGTTGAGAAATGAGATGTGTAATTTATGCTCCTAGAATGCCTGAAGCTGCTACTTCAATGTTGGGACTCTGTATGTGGCCAGGCTGTGTAAAAGTCTCACACATTTGGTATCGCCACACTCAGGAGGAGTAGCAGAATGTATTTTGGGGTGTCATTTTTGCTATGTACATGCTATGTGTTGGAAATATCTTATGAATGGACAACTTTGTGTAAAAAAAATGTGTTTTCATTTTTTTCCCACAGTTTCCAAAAACTTCGGGAAAAAAATGAACCATTCAAAAGACTAATCATGCCTCATAGATTATACGTTGGGGTGTTAGCTTTCCAAAATGGGGTCATTTTGTGGGCGTTTCCATTGTCCTGGTGCTCCAGGGCCTTCAAAATTGTAATAGGTGGTTGAGAAATGAGATGTGTAATTTATGCTCCTAGAATGCCTGGAGCTGCTACTTCAATGTTGGGCCTCTGTATGTGGCCAGGCTGTGTAAAAGTCTCACACATTTGGTATCGCCACACTCAGGAGGAGTAGCAGAATGTATTTTGGGGTGTCATTTTTGCTATGTACATGCTATGTGTTGGAAATATCTTATGAATGGACAATTTTGTGTAAAAAAAATGCGTTTTCATTTTTTTTCCACAGTTTCCAAAAACTTCAGGAAAAAAATGAACCATTCAAAAGACTAATTATGCCTCATAGATTGTACGTTGGGGTGTTAGCTTTCCAAAATGGGGTAATTTTGTGGGCGTTTCCATTGTCCTGGTGCTCCAGGGCCTTCAAAATTGTAATAGGTGGTTGAGAAATGAGATGTGTAATTTATGCTCCTAGAATGCCTGGAGCTGCTACTTCAATGTTGGGCCTCTGTATGTGGCCAGGCTGTGTAAAAGTCTCACACATTTGGTATCGCCACACTCAGGGGGAGTAGCAGAATGTATTTTGGGGTGTCATTTTTGCTATGTACATGCTATGTGTTGGAAATATCTTATGAATGGACAATTTTGTGTAAAAAAAATGCGTTTTCATTTTTTTTCCACAGTTTCCAAAAACTTCAGGAAAAAAATGAACCATTCAAAAGACTAATTATGCCTCATAGATTGTACGTTGGGGTGTTAGCTTTCCAAAATGGGGTAATTTTGTGGGCGTTTCCATTGTCCTGGTGCTCCAGGGCCTTCAAAATTGTAATAGGTGGTTGAGAAATGAGATGTGTAATTTATGCTCCTAGAATGCCTGAAGCTGCTACTTCAATGTTGGGCCTCTGTATGTGGCCAGGCTGTGTAAAAGTCTCACACATTTGGTATCGCCACACTCAGGAGGAGTAGCAGAATGTATTTTGGGGTGTCATTTTTGCTATGTACATGCTATGTGTTGGAAATATCTTATGAATGGACAACTTTGTGTAAAAAAAATGTGTTTTCATTTTTTTCCCACAGTTTCCAAAAACTTCGGGAAAAAAATGAACCATTCAAAAGACTAATCATGCCTCATAGATTATACGTTGGGGTGTTAGCTTTCCAAAATGGGGTCATTTTGTGGGCGTTTCCATTGTCCTGGTGCTCCAGGGCCTTCAAAATTGTGATAGGTTGTCATCATATGAGATGTGCAATTTATGCTCGTAAAATGCCTGACGGTGCTAGTTGGATTTTAGACCTCTGTATGTGGCCAGGCTGTGTAAAAGTCTCACACATGTGGTATCACTATACTCAGGAGGAGTAGCAGAATGTATTCACTGCAAGGTGTCATTGCAAGTATGCATGTGCTGTGTGGGAGAAATAACTTGTTATTATGACAATTTTGTGGAAAAAAAAAAAAAAATTTCCAAGAATTGTGGGAAAAAATTACAACTTCAAAAAGCTCACCATGCCTCTTGCTAAATACCTTGGAATGTCTGCTTTCCAAAAAGGGGTAATTTGTGGGGTATTTGTACTTTCCTGGCTTGTTAGTGCCTCAAGAAATGAGATAGGCCTTCAGTACATCAGGTGTGATCAGATGTGATCATTTTTCTATGATTTGCACCATAGCTTGTAGACTCTATAACTTTCACAGAGACCAAATAATATACACTAATTTGGGTTATTTTTACCAAAGATATGTAGCAGTATACATTTTGGCCCAAATTTATGAAGAAAAATTACTTATTTGCAAAATTTTACAATAAAAACTAAAAAAAAGTGTTTTTTTTTCAAAAATTTCTCTCTTTTTTCTCTTATATTGCAAAAAATAAAAAAAACAGCAGTGATTAAATACCACCAAAAGAAAGCTATGTTTGTGAGAAAAAAATGATAAAAATTTGGTTTGGGTACAGTGTAGCATGACTGAGTAATTGTCATTCAAAGTGTGAGAGCGGTGAAAGCTAAAATTTGGTCTGGGAAGGAAGGGTGTATAAAAGCCCTGTATTGAAGTGGTTAAATGCCGCTAGATGGTATTGGATGATGTTTTCTGTATTCTCTGCACCTTTGTAATTGCTGTTTGCTGTCTCCGTTCTCCTCTAGATGGGGCTTTTTTGGCTGCCCGGGCTCTCTTTTTTTCATCCGGCGCACAGGGGCCACCAGTGACATCCTTTGACTGTCACTGTCAGCTTCCTTTTTGTGTGTAGACTGGGAAGTATCCCGATTGCTATGATCCTGCATGTGCGCCACCATGGTTTCCTGACAGGCGAGTTATGTCATGATGTCACTTTCCCGTTACAGTTGTGCTACCCACCGCCATTACCACACGGCTGACTTAGCACCTGGAGCCATGCACCTCCTGCTCGGGGGGTGTTGGTAGGCCCTCTCTCATATGCCTATAATTGTGGGGGTACTCCTCTCTTTTTCATTAGCCTATTTAAGGCACCCTTTTCTGTTTTGGCAGTCAAGCTCAAGACTCTCTCCAGGTTGCCAGAATATTGACATGGGATCACCCCAGGTAAGGTAAATAGAGACAGCTCTCCCTGTGGGTCTTGTTACCAACAGCTCATGTGAGATAACAGTATATATCTCTGTTATTATACCTAGTTGTCTTGATTTCTCTCTATCAAACATCTTATTGAGTTCATTTAGGGCTCCTGGTGACTATTTTCTAAGAAGTCCTGCTGGAAATCCCTCTTGCTGACATTTCAACATTTAAGTAAGCCCTTGCTGTTTACAACCTGACATGCATATATTATCACTTTGGGGTTCTACTGTAGAAGCAATTTATCTCAATTTAATCTCTTGTCTTTTAGGCATCTTAATACATTTAGAAGTCTTCAGGATTCATGTACCCTTATACGCGTTTTCTTCTTGGTCATGTCTGGTTAGCTCTGTTACTGCAGTGCTCAGGTAGGCATTAAAGTTGGGTGTGTCAGTGTACTACAGTATATCACTTATTATTTCATAACTGTGACATTGATCACTATGCTTTCAATTGGCAGATTGAGCTTACCTTTTGCAAAAGCTGTGGCGTGTTTCCTATTGGGCTTACCCCAGGCCCCTTGTGGATAGATTGACGCAGGCCCTAACGCTCTCCTTAAGTTGGACTTTTGGTAGCATACAGCGGCAAAGCTTTTTGTGTTTTTAAATGATATGGTTGCCAGGATATATGTTTATATCCACAGGTCAGTAAATATATCCACAGTGTTGTCACTTAGACATGTTACCAATATGTTAAATACAAACTGTACTCCTTTCCTCCCCCTTTTTTTTATTATAGATACTGAGAAGGAAAAAATGGATAAGAGGCTTGGACTTTTTAGACACAACCAGACAATTTATACAAAAATATATTTTTATTATTGTAAACACAGAAGATCTATATTTTAAAATCCACATTCATAAATCAAGTATAAGATAAAGTGCAGCTACTGTACATAACCAATTAACAACTGCATGGAAACTTGGAGATGAGTAAGATCATTCCATTATATTGATGGATCCAAGAGTGGGGTCATATTACAGGGAACCGATGAAAAAATGTTCTAGACTCGCTCTACTTGTTACGCACCTTGCGTTTCTTCAGGAGCATCAAAATGACTAACAAAAATGGAAAAGGAAAAATATAAATAAAAATACAATACAATATATTATAGCATAAAATAATATAATAAATATAGTGTACTGTTTCACATAACCCCGAACAGGTCAAAAGTGTCTAAAAACAGGCAGGACAAAGCAGACCAAACAACTATGGGAACGTACATAACATAATACCCAGCGTAGCCAAAAAGTGTGCATCAAAAAACACATTCAGAAACACAGGTCTCCAAAGTTCTATATACCAGTTCAGTAGATCACTAACAAGATGAAAGGGCAAGAGGGAGGATCTTTTTAGTAAAATCTATATAAGAATGTAAGAGGTATAACGAGGTATATCCCAGGTAGGGGACAATCATTAAAGGGGTCCTTAATGAGGAATAGTCGAGCCCATTAATTTCTAAAGAACTAAACATCTAGTTCACCCCTTTACACCCAGACCGCAGATGAATAGCTAAAAACCTGAAGAGACATAGAAAAAAGGAAATATTGTCAAAAGAAAAAATCTCTAACCAGAGGGAAGATGCAGACAAAAGGCTTAGAGTCAGTACCTTAACACAGGACACCCCTCTCGTGTAACAGCCGTCGCTATATTGGCACAATGATAGTGTGTAGCTGGATAGAAT
This sequence comes from Lithobates clamitans, assembly GCA_037952925.1. Lineage (NCBI taxonomy): Eukaryota > Metazoa > Chordata > Amphibia > Anura > Ranidae > Lithobates > Lithobates clamitans. The sequence continues at coordinate 9,280,909 of JBBGZY010000008.1, read as the reverse complement.
GCTGGAACAGCGTGCCTATATATGAATCAACCAATCGGTGTCGCCGATGTGACATCATCTGGACCGTTCGACAACTCGCCTCTGCACATGCGCCCAAAATCCTGCGTCTAAGCACTTACAGTATATTTATTCTCGATGCACGGTGAGGGGGCCGGCAGGGAGGAGTTAGGAACAGATAGGACTGCGCCCTCCACCTGATCCTCCCTGTGCCAACACGCCGCAATGAATCATGCAGAGTGTGGCGCTGGGCAGCCACATAGTGCTGGAATATAGCCAGTTCCTGCCCATAGAATACCAGAGAGAGAACCAATAGAGGAAACAAGAAACAGAAGGCCACATCTGCAGTCCCAACTCATCAAAGACATCTCTTGGGAGGAATCATAAACTCTCTAACTCACCCATATTTTTCATTTCCTCATGCAGAAAAGAGAGGAATTGAAGGCCCTCTTCCATGAAGAGCGTACATCTCAGCTCCGCATAGTGTCCCAACAATTTTACGAATGGGGCAATAAACCTAGTCGTCTTTTAGGTCGCTCATTGAAACAGAAAAAAATCAGCTTCTTACATAGCTAAAATCGAATCGTCCTTAGATATTATGCTATATAAAACTAATGAAATCGCAAAGGAATTCCATTCCTTTTACCAACAACTTTATCATGTTGGCAAGGCCACTTCAGATGGGGCAACAAGGGAGACACTTATTCAAGAATAACTCACACAGGCTAAATTACCGAAGCTCCCCACCTCAGCACTTGAAACTTTAGAGGGAGAGTTTACCACAGCAGAGCTCCAAATGGCACTTAAATCCATGGCTAATGGTAAAGCACCAGGCCCTGATGGTTTAATCACTTCAGCCCCGGAAGGATTTATCCCCTTCCTGACCAGAGCACTTTTTACAATTTGGCACTGCGTTGCTTTAACTGCTAATTGCACGGTCATGCAATGCTGTACCCAAACAAAATTTGTGTCCTTTTCTTCCCACAAATAGATCTTTCTTTTGTTGGTATTTGATCACCTCTGTGAGCCCATTGAATATTATTTTTTTGTCCCAAGTGATTGAATAATGGCAAAAAAAAAATTACAAAAAGTTGTCACTAAATGAAATATTGCTCACACAGGCCATGGGCATATGTGGAAATGCACCACAAAATACATTTAGCTGCTTCTCCTGAGTATGGGGATACAACATGTGTGGGACTTTTTGGGAGCCTAGCTGGGTACGGGGCCCCGAAACCAAGCACCGCCTTAAGGATTTCTAAGGGCGTAAATTTTTTATTTCACTCCTCACTACCTATCACAGTTTTGAAGGCCATAAAATGCCAAGATGGCACAAAACACCCCCAAATGACCCCATTTTGGAAAGTAGACGCCCCAAGCTATTTGCTGAGAGGCATGTTGAGTCCATGGAATATTTTATATTTTGCCACAAGTTGCAGGAAAATTACATTTTTTTTTATTGCACAAAGTTGTCACTAAATGATATATTGCTCACACAGGCCATGGGCATATGTGGAATTACACCCCAAAATACATTTTGCTGCTTCTCCTGAGTACGGGAATACCACATGTGTGGGACTTTTTGGGAGCCTAGCTGCATACGGGGCCCCGAAAAACCAATCACTGCCTTCAGGATTTCTAAGGGCGTACATTTTTGATTCACTTCTCACTACCTATCACAGTTTTGAAGGCCATAAAATACCAAAATAGCACAACCCCCCCCCCCCAAATGACCCCATTTTGGAAAGTAGACACCCCAAGCTATTTGCTGAGAGGTATGATGAGTATTTTGCAGCTCTCATTTGTTTTTGAAAATGAAGAAAGACAAGAAAAAAATGTTTTTTTATTTTTTCAATTTTCAAAACTTTGTGACAAAAAGTGGGGTCTGCAAAATACTCACTATACCTCTCAGCAAATAGCTTGGGGTGTCTACTTTTCAAAATGGGGTCATTTGGGAGGGTTTTGTGCCACCTGGGCATTCCATGGCCTCCGATACTGTCATAGGCAGTAAAGAGAGAAATCAAAAATTTATGCCCTTAGAGAGCCTGAAGGCGGTGCTTGGTTTTTGGGGTCCCGTACGCGGCTAGGCTCCCAAAAAGTCTCACACATGTGGTATCCCCGTACTCAGGAGAAGCAACAGAATGTATTTTGGGGTGTAATTTCATATATTCCCATGGCACGTTTGAGCAATATATCATTTAGTGACAACTTTCTGCAAAAAAAAAAAAATTTGTCTTTTTCCTGCAACTTGTGTCACAATATAAAAGATTCCATGGACTCGACATGCCTCTCAGCAAATAGCTTGGGGTGTCTACTTTTCAAAATGGGGTCATTTGGGGAGGTTTTGAACTGTCCTGGCATTTTATGTACAACATTTAGAAGCTTACATCAACCACTCTTCTAACCACTTGAAGACAAAGCCCTTTCTGACACTTTTTGTTTACATGAAAAAATATTTTTTTTTGCAAGAAAATTACTATGAACCCCCAAACTGGATGATAATTCCCAACCAATCCGCTTCGTCACGCAGTTCCATAGCCAATTTAGAAAAATGGAAAGAATCTTGGTAAAACATTGGCCGATTCCCAGTGAGGATCCTCATCTTAAATCCACACTCACGGATCGACCACAAGTCACCTACAGAGGAGCTAAAAACATCAAGGCCAAAATAGCGCCCAGTAGAATAAAAACACAAAGGTCGATACCCACTGTGAGCGCATCCCTTACCTATTTCAACCTCAAGGGAATGTATTGTTACAAAAAACCCCCGTGTCTCACATGCAATCACGTCACACACAGACAAAAAGAATTTATATGTAAAGGTAAATCATGCACTATACCTGATTTTTTCACCTGTTCCTCAGAGTATGTCGTGTATTGTCTGATATGTCCTTGCGGCCTACTTTATGTAGGCCGCACCATCCGGACCCTTCGCAAAAAGTTCGGTGAGTACCGGAATTTTGCTGAAAAAGGGCTGGTCAAATATAGTGTCGCCAGGCACTTCAAGGAATTCCATCAACAGTCCTCCGCAGGACTGCGTGTCTGGGTCATAGTGGCCATTACGAAGCAGCTCCCCTCAGTCGAACGCTATAAGAGGTTATGTGAAAGGGAAAATTATTGGATGTTTTCCTTGGATAGCCTTTCGCCTGGGGGCCTAAATGAAGGCATAGAAATCAATGTCTTATTATACCATATACATGTATAATCCATCTTCACAGGTTCACTTATTTTGTGTTGGCAATGAATGCATGCAGGTGTATATATGTATGTGTGTATATATATATATATATCTGTATATATATGGGTATATGTGTATATATATACATATATATATAAATATGTATGTGTGTATGATTTTTCTATTGACCCCACTCAGTCACCCATGACTGTCTCCGATCGACAAGTTATTAATTTTAATTTGATGTATTACTTCATACTCTTTGCGGTTTAGGTGCCTATGCATCTGCACTTCTACACACATGTACCCACTAGGGATGAGCTTCATGTTCACGTCAAACCCATGTTCGACTCGAACATCGTCTGTTCGATCGTTCGCCGGATTGTGAACGATATGCGCCGTTCGCGCCAAATTCGTGTTGCGCATCACGGCCCATAATTCACTTCGGCATCGCAGTGCATTGCTGGCTGATGATTGGCCAAGCATGCACTATGACCCACATGCTTGGCCAATCACAACGCCATCAGTGGAGAGAGCTGTAATTGGCCAAAGCCAGGGTGGCTTTGGCTAATTATGGCTCAGAAGGTTTAGAACACGCCCCACACTATATAAGGCCGCCTGCACGGCGGCACTGTGTAGTGTGTTCCGGTGTGCTTAGAGAGAGAGAGAGAGACAGTGTCATTTCATGTAAGTTAGCTAGATTAGGCAGGACAGTCAGTGAGTTAGCTGCACTTACAATGTATTGTGTGTATATATATATATATATATATATATATATATATATATATATATGCATCCCAGGTGTTGTGTGTATATATATATATATATATATATATATATACACTGTATTCAGTTTAGCTAGATCCATTCCTGTTATCTTCCTACTGACAGGCAGGCTTGTCTTGTTACAGTATTTACAGCTACCTGAAAAATTTTGATCCTATTAGTACCACAGTCAGGCAGCTAGACTATTTACAGTTAGTGTAGTGCGTCCTCCTCACAGTGTTCAGTTAAAGCTACAAGTTAGTTTAGTGTGACCTCTGCACCGTGTTCAGCTAAAACTACAAGTTAGTGTAGTGCGTCCTCCTCACAGTGTTCAGCTAAAGCTACAAGTTAGTTTAGTTTGACCCCCCCACAGTGTTCAGCTAAAGCTACAAGTTAGGGTAGTGCGTCCTCCTTACAGTGTTCAGCTAAAGCTACAAGTTGGTGTAATGCGTCCTCCTCAAAGTGTTCAGCTAAAACTACAAGTTACTGTAGTGCGACCTCTGCACAGTGTTCAGCTAAAGCTACAAGTTAGTGTGGTGTGTCCTCTGAACAGTGTTCAGCTAAAACTACAAGTTAGTGTAGTGCGACCTCTGCACAGTGTTCAGCTAAAGCTACAAGTTAGTGCAGTGTGTCCTCCTCACAGTGTTCAGTTAAAACTACAAGTTAGTTTAGTGTGACCTCTGCACAGTGTTCAGCTAAAGCTACAAGTTATGGTAGTGAGTCCTCCTCACAGTGTTCAGCTAAAGCAACAAGTTGGTGTAGTGCGTCCTCCTCACAGTGTTCAGCTAAAACTACAAGTTAGTGTAATGAGACCTCTGCACAGTGTTCAGCTAAAGCTACAAGTTAGTGTAGTTTGTCCTCTGAACAGTGATCAGCTAAAAATAAAAGTTAATGTAGTGCGACCTCTGCACAGTGTTCAGCTAAAGCTACAAGTTAGTGTAGTGCATCCTCTGAACAGTGTTCAGCTAAAACTACAAGTTAGTGTAGTGCGACCTCTGCACAGTGTTCAGCTAAAGCTACAAGTTAGTGTAGTGCATCCTCTGAACAGTGTTCAGCTAAAACTACAAGTTAGTGTAGTGCGACCTCTGCACAGTGTTCAACTAAAGTTACAAGTTAGTGTAGTGCGTCCTCTGAACAGTGTTCAACTAAAGCTACAAGTTAGTGTAGTGCGTCCTCCTCACAGTGTTCAGCTAAAACTACAAGTTAGTTTTTTGCGAGCTCTGCACAGTGTTCACCTAAAGCTACCTGTAGAAGGTTGGTGGTGTTTTCCTGATCCTATCACAACCGCAGGCAGCTAAAAAGGCTACAAGTTAGTTTTTTGCGAGCTCTACACAGTGTTCAGCTAAAGCTACCTGTAAAAGGTTGGTGGTATTTTCCTGATCCTATCACTACCGCAGGCAGTTAAATAAGCTACAAGTTATTTTTTTGCGAGCTCTGCACAGTGTTCAGCTAAAGCTACCTGTAGAAGGTTGGTGGTGTTTTAGTGATCCTATCACTACCGCAGGCAGCCAAATAAGCTTCAAGTTAGTTTTTTGCGAGTTCTGCAAAGTGTTCAGCTAAAGCAACCTGTAGAAGGTTGGTGGTGTTTCCCTGATCCTATCACTACCGCAGGCAGCTAAATAAGCTAAAAGTTAGTTTTTTGCGAGCTCTGCACAGTGTTAAGCTAAAGCTACCTGTAGAAGGTTGGTGGTGTTTTCCTGATCCTATTACTACCGCAGGCAGCTAAATAAGCTACAAATTATTTTTTTGCGAGCTCTGCACAGTGTTCAGCTAAAGCTACCTGTAGAAGGTTGGTGGTGTTTTCCTGATCCTATCACTATCGCAGGCAGCTAAATAAGCTACTATTTAGTTTTTTGCGAGCTCTGCACAGTGTTCAGCTAAAGCTACCTGTAAAAGGTTGGTGCTGTTTTCCTGATCCTATCATTACTGCAGGCAGCTAAATAAGTTACAAGTTAGTTTTTTGCGAGCTCTGCACAGTGTTCAGCTAAAGCTATCTTTAGAAGGTTGGTGGTGTTTTCCTGATCCTATCACAACCGCAGGCAGCTAAATAGGCTACAAGTTAGTTCTTGGCGAGCTCTGCACAGTGTTCAGCTAAAGCTACCTATAGAAGGTTGGTGGTGTTTTCCTGATCCTATCACTACCGCAGGCAGCTAAATAAGCTACAAGTTAGTTTTTTGCGAGCTCTGCACAGTGTTCACCTAAAGCTACCTGTAGAAGGTTGGTGGTGTTTTCCTGATCCTATCACTACCGCAGGCAGCTAAAAAAGCTACAAGTTAGTTTTTTGCGAGCTCTGCACAGTGTTCACCTAAAGCTACCTGTAGAAGGTTGGTGGTGTTTTCCTGATCCTATCACTACCGCAGGCAGCTAAAAAAGCTACAAGTTAGTTTTTTGCGAGCTCTGCACAGTGTTCACCTAAAGCTACCTGTAGAAGGTTGGTGGTGTTTTAGTGATCCTATCACTACCGCAGGCAGCCAAATAAGCTTCAAGTTAGTTTTTTGCGAGTTCTGCAAAGTGTTCAGCTAAAGCAACCTGTAGAAGGTTGGTGGTGTTTCCCTGATCCTATCACTACCGCAGGCAGCTAAATAAGTTAAAATTAAGTTTTTTGCGAGCTCTGCACAGTGTTAAGCTAAAGCTACCTGTAGAAGGTTGGTGGTGTTTTCCTGATCCTATTACTACCGCAGGCAGCTAAATAAGCTACAAATTAGTTTTTTGCGAGCTCTGCACAGTGTTCAGCTAAAGCTACCTGTAGAAGGTTTGTGGTGTTTTCCTGATCCTATCACTATCGCAGGCAGCTAAATAAGCTACTATTTAGTTTTTTGCGAGCTCTGCACAGTGTTCAGCTAAAGCTACCTGTAAAAGGTTGGTGGTATTTTCCTGATCCTATCACTACCGCAGGCAGTTAAATAAGCTACAAGTTATTTTTTTGCGAGCTCTGCACAGTGTTCAGCTAAAGCTACCTGTAGAAGGTTGGTGGTGTTTTAGTGATCCTATCACTACCGCAGGCAGCCAAATAAGCTTCAAGTTAGTTTTTTGCGAGTTCTGCAAAGTGTTCAGCTAAAGCAACCTGTAGAAGGTTGGTGGTGTTTCCCTGATCCTATCACTACCGCAGGCAGCTAAATAAGCTAAAAGTTAGTTTTTTGCGAGCTCTGCACAGTGTTAAGCTAAAGCTACCTGTAGAAGGTTGGTGGTGTTTTCCTGATCCTATTACTACCGCAGGCAGCTAAATAAGCTACAAATTATTTTTTTGCGAGCTCTGCACAGTGTTCAGCTAAAGCTACCTGTAGAAGGTTGGTGGTGTTTTCCTGATCCTATCACTATCGCAGGCAGCTAAATAAGCTACTATTTAGTTTTTTGCGAGCTCTGCACAGTGTTCAGCTAAAGCTACCTGTAAAAGGTTGGTGGTGTTTTCCTGATCCTATCACTACTGCAGGCAGCTAAATAAGTTACAAGTTAGTTTTTTGCGAGCTCTGCACAGTGTTCAGCTAAAGCTATCTGTAGAAGGTTGGTGGTGTTTTCCTGATCCTATCACAACCGCAGGCAGCTAAATAGGCTACAAGTTAGTTCTTGGCGAGCTCTGCACAGTGTTCAGCTAAAGCTACCTATAGAAGGTTGGTGGTGTTTTCCTGATCCTATCACTACCGCAGGCAGCTAAATAAGCTACAAGTTAGTTTTTTGCGAGCTCTGCACAGTGTTCACCTAAAGCTACCTGTAGAAGGTTGGTGGTGTTTTCCTGATCCTATCACTACCGCAGGCAGCTAAAAAAGCTACAAGTTAGTTTTTTGCGAGCTCTGCACAGTGTTCAGCTAAAGCTATCTGTAGAAGGTTGGTGGTGTTTTCCTGATCCTATCACAACCGCAGGCAGCTAAATAGGCTACAAGTTAGTTCTTGGCGAGCTCTGCACAGTGTTCAGCTAAAGCTACCTATAGAAGGTTGGTGGTGTTTTCCTGATCCTATCACTACCGCAGGCAGCTAAATAAGCTACAAGTTAGTTTTTTGCGAGCTCTGCACAGTGTTCACCTAAAGCTACCTGTAGAAGGTTGGTGGTGTTTTCCTGATCCTATCACTACCGCAGGCAGCTAAATAAGCTACAAGTTAGTTTTTTGCGAGCTCTGCACAGTGTTCACCTAAAGCTACCTGTAGAAGGTTGGTGGTGTTTTCCTGATCCTATCACTACCGCAGGCAGCTAAAAAAGCTACAAGTTAGTTTTTTGCGAGCTCTGCACAGTGTTCAGCTAAAGCTATCTGTAGAAGGTTGGTGGTGTTTTCCTGATCCTATCACAACCGCAGGCAGCTAAATAGGCTACAAGTTAGTTCTTGGCGAGCTCTGCACAGTGTTCAGCTAAAGCTACCTATAGAAGGTTGGTGGTGTTTTCCTGATCCTATCACTACCGCAGGCAGCTAAATAAGCTACAAGTTAGTTTTTTGCGAGCTCTGCACAGTGTTCACCTAAAGCTACCTGTAGAAGGTTGGTGGTGTTTTCCTGATCCTATCACTACCGCAGGCAGCTAAAAAAGCTACAAGTTAGTTTTTTGCGAGCTCTGCACAGTGTTCACCTAAAGCTACCTGTAGAAGGTTGGTGGTGTTTTAGTGATCCTATCACTACCGCAGGCAGCCAAATAAGCTTCAAGTTAGTTTTTTGCGAGTTCTGCAAAGTGTTCAGCTAAAGCAACCTGTAGAAGGTTGGTGGTGTTTCCCTGATCCTATCACTACCGCAGGCAGCTAAATAAGCTAAAAGTTAGTTTTTTGCGAGCTCTGCACAGTGTTAAGCTAAAGCTACCTGTAGAAGGTTGGTGGTGTTTTCCTGATCCTATTACTACCGCAGGCAGCTAAATAAGCTACAAATTAGTTTTTTGCGAGCTCTGCACAGTGTTCAGCTAAAGCTACCTGTAGAAGGTTTGTGGTGTTTTCCTGATCCTATCACTATCGCAGGCAGCTAAATAAGCTACTATTTAGTTTTTTGCGAGCTCTGCACAGTGTTCAGCTAAAGCTACCTGTAAAAAGTTGGTGGTGTTTTCCTGATCCTATCACTACTGCAGGCAGCTAAATAAGTTACAAGTTAGTTTTTTGCGAGCTCTGCACAGTGTTCAGCTAAAGCTATCTGTAGAAGGTTGGTGGTGTTTTCCTGATCCTATCACAACCGCAGGCAGCTAAATAGGCTACAAGTTAGTTCTTGGCGAGCTCTGCACAGTGTTCAGCTAAAGCTACCTGTAGAAGGTTGGTGGTGTTTTCCTGATCCTATCACTACCGCAGGCAGCTAAATAAGCTACAAGTTAGTTTTTTGCGAGCTCTGCACAGTGTTCACCTAAAGCTACCTGTAGAAGGTTGGTGGTGTTTTCCTGATCCTATCACTACCGCAGGCAGCTAAAAAAGCTACAAGTTAGTTTTTTGCGAGCTCTGCACAGTGTTCACCTAAAGCTACCTGTAGAAGGTTGGTGGTGTTTTCCTGATCCTATCACAACCGCAGGCAGCTAAAAAGGCTACAAGTTAGTTTTTTGCGACCTCTGCACAGTGTTCAGCTAAAGCTACCTGTAGAAGGTTGGTTGTGTTTTCCTGATCCTATCACTACCGCAGGCAGCTAAATAAGCTACAAGTTAGTTTTTTGCGAGCTCTGCACAGTGTTCAGCTAAAGCTACCTGTAGAAGGTTGGTGGTGTTTTCCTGATCCTATCACTACCGCAGGCAGCTAAATAAGCTACAAGTTAGTTTTTTGCAAGCTCTGCACAGTGTTCAGCTAAAGCTACCTGTAGAAGGTTGGTGGTGTTTTCCTGATCCTATCACTACCGCAGGCAGCTAAATAAGCTACAAGTTAGTTTTTTGCAAGCTCTGCACAGTGTTCAGCTAAAGCTACCTGTAGAAGGTTGGTGGTGTTTTCCTGATCCTATCACTACCACAGTCAGCTAAATAAGCTACAAGTTAGTTTTTTGCGAGCTATGCACAGTGTTCAGCTAAAACTACAAGTTAGTTTTTAACGAGCTCTGCACAGTGTTCAGCTAAACCTACCTGTAGAAGGTTGGTGGTGTTTTCCTGATCCTATCACTACCGCAGGCAGCTAAATAAGCTACAAGTTAGTTTTTTGCGAGCTCTGCACAGTGTTCAACTAAAGCTACCTGTAGAAGGTTGGTGGTGTTTTCCTGATCCTATCACTACCGCAAGCAGCTAAATAAGCTACTAGTTAGTTTTTTGCGAGCTCTGCACAGTGTTCATCTAAAGCTACCTGTAGAAAGTTGGTGGTGTTTCCCTGATCCTATCACTACAGCAGGCAGCTAAATAAGGTACAAGTTAGTGTAGTGCGAGCTCTGCACAATGTTCAGCTAAAGCTACCTGTAGAAGGTTGGTGGTGTTTTCCTGATCCTATCACTACCGCAGGCAGCTAAATAAGCTACAAATTCGTTTTTTGCAAGCTCTGCACAGTGTTCAGCTAAAGCTACCTGTAGAAGGTTGGTGGTGTTTTCCTGATCCTATCACTATCGCAGGCAGCTAAATAAGCTACCAGTTAGTTTTTTGCAAGCTCTGCACAGTGTTCAGCTAAACTACCTCTAAAAGGTTGGTGGTGTTTTCCTTATCCTATCACTACTGCAGGCAGCTAAATAAGTTACAAGTTAGTTTTTTGTGAGCTCTGCACAGTGTTCAGCTAAAGCTACCTGTAGAAGTTTGGTGGTGTTTTCCTGATCCTATCAATACCGCAGGCAGCTAAATAAGCTACAAGATAGTTTTTTGCGAGCTCCGCACAGTGTTCAGCTAAAGCTACCTGTACAAGGTTGGTGGTGTTTTCCTGATCCTATCACTATAGCAGGCAGTTAAATATGCTACAAGTTAGTTTTTTGCGAGCTCTGCACAGTGTTCAGCTAAAGCTACCTGTAGAAGGTTGGAGGTGTTTTCCTGATCCTATCACTACCGCAGGCAGCTAAATAAGCTACAAGTTAGTTTTTTGGGAGCTCTGCACAGTGTTCAGCTAAAGCTACCTGTAGAAGGTTGGTGGTGTTTTCCTGATCCTATCACTACCGCAGGCAGCAAAATAAGCTACAAATTCATTTTTTGCAAGCTCTGCACAGTGTTCAGCTAAAGCTACCGGTAGAAGGTTGGTGGTGTTTTCCTGATCCTATCACTATCGCAGGCAGCTAAATAAGCTACAAGTTAGTTTTTTGCGAGCTCTGCACAGTGTTCAGCTAAACTACATGTAAAAGGTTGGTGGTGTTTTCCTGATCCTATCACTACTGCAGGCAGCTAAATAAGTTACAAGTTAGTTTTTTGTGAGCTCTGCACAGTGTTCAGCTAAAGCTACCTGTAGAAGGTTGGTGGTGTTTCCCTTATCCTATCACTACCGCAGGCAGCTAAATAAGCTAAAAGTTAGTTTTTTGCGAGCTCTGCACAGTGTTCAGCTAAAGCTACCTGTAGAAGGTTGGTGGTGTTTTCCTGAACCTATCACTAACGCAGGCAGTTAAATAAGCTACAAGTTAGTTTTTTGCGAGCTCCGCACTGTTCAGCAAAAACTGCAAGTTAGTGTAGTGTGAGCTCTGCACATTGTTCAGCTAAAGCTACCTGTAGAAGGTTGGTGGTGTTTTCCTGAACCTATCACTAACGCAGGCAGCTAAAAAAGCTACAAGTTAGTTTTTTGCGAGCTCTGCACAGTGTTCAGCTAAAGCTACCTGTAGAAGGTTGGTGGTGTTTTCCTGATCCTATCACTACCGCAGTCAGCTAAATAAGCTACAAGTTAGTTTTTTGCGAGCTCTGCACAGTCTTCAGCTAAAACTACAAGTTAGTGTAGAGCGAGCTCTGCACAGTGTTCAGCTAAAGCTACCTGTAGAAGGTTGGTGCTGTTTTCCTGATCCTATCACTACCGCAGGCAGCTAAAAAAGCTACAAGTTATTTTTTTGCGAGCTCTGCACAGTGTTCAGCTAAAGCTACCTGTAGAAGGTTGGTGGTGTTTGCCTGATCCTAATACTACCGCAGGCAGCTAAATAAGCTACAAGTTAGTTTTTTGCGAGCTCTGCACAGTGTTCAGCTAAAGCTACCTGTAGAAGGTTGGTGGTGTTTTCCTGATCCTATCACTATCACAGGCAGCTAAATAAGCTACAAGTTAGTTTTTTGCGAGCTCTGCACAGTGTTCAGCTAAAGCTACCTGTAGAAGGTTGGTGGTGTTTTCCTGATCCTATCACTACCGCAGTCAGCTAAATAAGCTACAAATTAGTTTTTTGCTAGCTCTGCACAGTGTTCAGCTAAAACTACAAGTTAGTTTTTTGCGAGCTCTGCACAGTGTTTAGCTAAAGCTACCTGTAGAAGGTTGGTGGTGTTTTCCTGATCCTATCACTATCACAGGCAGCTAAATAAGCTACAAGTTAGTTTTTTGCGAGCTCTGCACATTGTTCAGCTAAAGCTACCTGTAGAAGGTTGGTTGTGTTTTCCTGATCCTTTTACTACCGCAGGCAGCTAAATAATCTACAAGTTCGTTTTTTGTGAGCTCTGCATAGTGTTCAGCTAAAGCTACCTGTAGAAGGTTGGTGGTGTTTTCCTGATCCTATCACAACTGCAGGCAGCTAAAAAGGCTACAAGTTAGTTTTTTGCAAACTCTGCACAGTGTTCACCTAAAGCTACCTGTAGAAGGTTGGTGGTGTTTTCCTGATCCTATCACTACCACAGTCAGCTAAATAAGCTACAAGTTAGTTGTTTGCGAGCTCTGCACAGTGTTCAGCTAAAACTACAAGTTAGTGTAGTGTGAGCTCTGCACATTGTTCAGCTAAAGCTACCTGTAGAAGGTTGGTGGTGTTTTCCTGATCCTATCACAACCGCAGGCAGCTAAAAAGGCTACAAGTTAGTTTTTTGTGAGCTCTGAACAGTGTTCAGCTAAAGCTACCTGTAGAAGATTGATGGTGTTTTCCTGATCCTATCACTACCGCAGGCAGCTAAATAAGCTACAAGTTAGTTTTTTGCAAGCTCTGCACAGTGTTCAGCTAAAACTACAAGTTAGTGTAGTGCGAGCTCTGCACAGTGTTCAGCTAAAGCTACCTGTAGAAGGTTGGTGGTGTTTTCCTGATCCTATCACTACCGCAGGCAGCTAAATAAGCTACAAGTTAGTTTTTTGCAAGCTCTGCACAGTGTTCAGCTAAAACTACAAGTTAGTGTAGTGCGAGCTCTGCACAGTGTTCAGCTAAAGCTACCTGTAGAAGGTTGGTGGTGTTTTCCTGATCCTAATACTACCGCAGGCAGCTAAATAAGCTACAAGTTAGTTTTTTTGCAAGCTCTGCACAGTGTTCAGCTAAAGCTACCTGTAGAAGGTTGGTGGTGTTTTCCTGATCCTATCACAACCGCAGGCAGCTAAAAAGGCTACAAATTAGTTTTTTGCTAGCTCTGCACAGTGTTCAGCTAAAGCTACCTGTAGAAGGTTGGTGGTGTTTTCCTGATCCTATCACTATCACAGGCAGCTAAATAAGCTACAAGTTAGTTTTTTTGCAAGCTCTGCACAGTGTTCAGCTAAAGCTACCTGTAGAAGGTTGGTGGTGTTTTCCTGATCCTATCACAACCGCAGGCAGCTAAAAAGGCTACAAATTAGTTTTTTGCTAGCTCTGCACAGTGTTCAGCTAAAGCTACCTGTAGAAGGTTGGTGGTGTTTTCCTGATCCTATCACTATCACAGGCAGCTAAATAAGCTACAAGTTAGTTTTTTGCGAGCTCTGCACAGTGTTCAGCTAAAGCTACCTGTAGAAGGTTGGTGGTGTTTTCCTGATCCTATCACTACTGCAGTCAGCTAAATAAGCTACAAGTTAGTTTTTTGCGAGCTCTGCACAGTGTTCAGCTAAAACTACCTTTAGAAGATTGATGGTGTTTTCCTGATCCTATCACAACTGCAGGCAGCTAAAAAGGCTACAAGTTAGTTTTTTGCAAACTCTGCACAGTGTTCACCTAAAGCTACCTGTAGAAGGTTGGTGGTGTTTTCCTGATCCTATCACTACCACAGTCAGCTAAATAAGCTACAAGTTAGTTGTTTGCGAGCTCTGCACAGTGTTCAGCTAAAACTACAAGTTAGTGTAGTGTGAGCTCTGCACATTGTTCAGCTAAAGCTACCTGTAGAAGGTTGGTGGTGTTTTCCTGATCCTATCACAACCGCAGGCAGCTAAAAAGGCTACAAGTTAGTTTTTTGTGAGCTCTGAACAGTGTTCAGCTAAAGCTACCTGTAGAAGGTTGGTGGTGTTTTCCTGATCCTATCACTACCGCAGGCAGCTAAATAAGCTAAAAGTTAGTTTTTTGCAAGCTCTGCACAGTGTTCAGCTAAAGCTACCTTTAGAAGATTGGTGGTGTTTTCCTGATCCTTTCACTACCGCAGTCAGCTAAATAAGCTACAAGTTAGTTTTTTGCAAGCTCTGCACAGTGTTCAGCTAAAGCTACCTGTAGAAGGTTGGCGGTGTTTTCCTGATCCTATCACTACCGCAGTCAGCTAAATAAGCTACAAGTTAGTTTTTTGCTAGCTCTGCACAGTGTTCAGCTAAAACTACAAGTTAGTTTTTTGCGAGCTCTGCACAGTGTTCAGCTAAAGCTACCTGTAGAAGGTTGGTGGTGTTTTCCTGATCCTATCACTATCACAGGCAGCTAAATAAGCTACAAGTTAGTTTTTTGCGAGCTCTGCACATTGTTCAGCTAAAGCTACCTGTAGAAGGTTGGTTGTGTTTTCCTGATCCTTTTACTACCGCAGGCAGCTAAATAATCTACAAGTTCGTTTTTTGTGAGCTCTGCATAGTGTTCAGCTAAAGCTACCTGTAGAAGGTTGGTGGTGTTTTCCTGATCCTATCACAACTGCAGGCAGCTAAAAAGGCTACAAGTTTGTTTTTTGCAAACTCTGCACAGTGTTCACCTAAAGCTACCTGTAGAAGGTTGGTGGTGTTTTCCTGATCCTATCACTACTGCAGTCAGCTAAATAAGCTACAAGTTAGTTTTTTGCGAGCTCTGCACAGTGTTCAGCTAAAACTACAAGTTAGTGTAGCGTGAGCTCTGCACATTGTTCAGCTAAAGCTACCTGTAGAAGGTTGGTGGTGTTTTCCTGATCCTATCACTATCACAGGCAGCTAAATAAGCTACAAGTTAGTTTTTTGCGAGCTCTGCACAGTGTTCACCTAAAGCTACCTTTAGAAGATTGGTGGTGTTTTCCTGATCCTATCACTACCGCAGGCAGCTAAATAAGCTACAAGTTATTTTTTTGCGAGCTCTGCACAGTGTTCAGCTAAAGCTACCTGTAGAAGGTTGGTGGTGTTTTCCTGATCCTATCAATACCGCAGGCAGCTAAATAAGCTACAAGTTATTTTTTTGCGAGCTCTGCACAGTGTTCAGCTAAAGCTACCTGTAGAAGGTTGGTTGTGTTTTCCTGATCCTTTTACTACCGCAGGCAGCTAAATAATCTACAAGTTAGTTTTTTGCGAGCTCTGCATAGTGTTCAACTAAAGCTACCTGTAGAAGGTTGGTGGTGTTTTCCTGATCCTATCACAACCGCAGGCAGCTAAAAAGGCTACAAGTTAGTTTTTTGCAAACTCTGCACAGTGTTCACCTAAAGCTACCTGTAGAAGGTTGGTGGTGTTTTCCTGATCCTATCACTACCACAGTCAGCTAAATAAGCTACAAGTTAGTTGTTTGCAAGCTCTGCACAGTGTTCAGCTAAAACTACAAGTTAGTGTAATGTGAGCTCTGCACATTGTTCAGCTAAAGCTACCTGTAGAAGGTTGGTGGTGTTTTCCCGATCCTATCACAACCGCAGGCAGCTAAAAAGGCTACAAGTTAGTTTTTTGTGAGCTCTGCACAGTGTTCAGCTAAAGCTACCTGTAGAAGGTTAGTGGTGTTTTCCTGATCCTATCACTACCGCAGGCAGCTAAATAAGCTACAAGTTAATTTTTTTGCAAGCTCTGCACAGTGTTCAGCTAAAGCTACCTTTAGAAGATTGGTGGTGTTTTCCTGATCCTATCACTACCGCAGTCAGCTAAATAAGCTACAAGTTAGTTTTTTGCGAGCTCTGCACAGTGTTCAGCTAAAGCTACCTGTAGAAGGTTGGTGGTGTTTTCCTGAACCTATCACTAACGCAGGCAGCTAAATAAGCTACAAGTTAGTTTTTTGCGAGCTCTGCACAGTGTTCACGTAAAGCTACCTTTAGAAGATTGGTGGTGTTTTCCTGATCCTATCACTACCGCAGTCAGCTAAATAAGCTACAAGTTAGTGTAGTGCGAGCTCTGCACAGTGTTCAGCTAAAGCTACCTGTAGAAGGTTGGTGGTGTTTTCCTGAACCTATCACTAACGCAGGCAGCTAAATAAGCTACAAGTTAGTTTTTTGCGAGCTCTGCACAGTGTTCACGTAAAGCTACCTGTAGAAGATTGGTGGGGTTTTCCTGATCCTATCACTACCGCAGGCAGCTAAATAAGCTACAAGTTAATTTTTTGTGAGCTCTGCACAGTGTTCAGCTAAAGCTATCTGTAGAAGGTTGGTGGTGTTTTCCTGAACCTATCACTAACGCAGGCAGCTAAATAAGCTACAAGTTAGTTTTTTGCGAGCTCTGCACAGTGTTCACCTAAAGCTACCTTTAGAAGATTGGTGGTGTTTTCCTGATCCTATCACTACCGCAGGCAGCTAAATAAGCTACAAGTTATTTTTTTGCGAGCTCTGCACAGTGTTCAGCTAAAGCTACCTGTAGAAGGTTGGTGGTGTTTTCCTGATCCTATCAATACCGAAGGCAGCTAAATAAGCTACAACTTATTTTTTTGCGAGCTCTGCACAGTGTTCAGCTAAAGCTACCTGTAGAAGGTTGGTGGTGTTTTCCTGAACCTATCACTAACGCAGGCAGCTAAATAAGCTACAAGTTAGTTTTTTGCGAGCTCTGCACAGTGTTCACGTAAAGCTACCTGTAGAAGATTGGTGGGGTTTTCCTGATCCTATCACTACCGCAGGCAGCTAAATAAGCTACAAGTTAATTTTTTGCGAGCTCTGCACAGTGTTCAGCTAAAGCTATCTGTAGAAGGTTGGTGGTGTTTTCCTGAACCTATCACTAACGCAGGCAGCTAAATAAGCTACAAGTTAGTTTTTTGCGAGCTCTGCACAGTGTTCACCTAAAGCTACCTTTAGAAGATTGGTGGTGTTTTCCTGATCCTATCACTACCGCAGGCAGCTAAATAAGCTACAAGTTATTTTTTTGCGAGCTCTGCACAGTGTTCAGCTAAAGCTACCTGTAGAAGGTTGGTGGTGTTTTCCTGATCCTATCAATACCGAAGGCAGCTAAATAAGCTACAACTTATTTTTTTGCGAGCTCTGCACAGTGTTCAGCTAAACCTACCTGTAGAAGGTTGGTTGTGTTTTCCTGATCCTTTTACTACCGCAGGCAGCTAAATAATCTACAAGTTAGTTTTTTGCGAGCTCTGCATAGTGTTCAGCTAAAGCTACCTGTAGAAGGTTGGTGGTGTTTTCCTAAACCTATCACAACTGCAGGCAGCTAAAAAGGCTACAAGTTAGTTTTTTGCAAACTCTGCACAGTGTTCACCTAAAGCTACCTGTAGAAGGTTGGTGGTGTTTTCCTGATCCTATCACTACCACAGTCAGCTAAATAAGCTACAAGTTAGTTGTTTGCGAGCTCTGCACAGTGTTCAGCTAAAACTACAAGTTAGTGTAGTGTGAGCTCTGCACATTGTTCAGCTAAAGCTACCTGTAGAAGGTTGGTGGTGTTTTCCCGATCCTATCACAACCGCAGGCAGCTAAAAAGGCTACAAGTTAGTTTTTTGTGAGCTCTGCACAGTGTTCAGCTAAAGCTACCTGTAGAAGGTTGGTGGTGTTTTCCTGATCCTATCACTACCGCAGGCAGCTAAATAAGCTACAAGTTAGTTTTTTGCGAGCTCTGCATAGTGTTTAGCTAAAACTACCTTTAGAAGATTGGTGGTGTTTTCCTGATCCTATCACTACCGCAGGCAGCTAAATACTATACTGCTTTGAAATGGAAGCCTATATTGTAACAAGATTAGGGGAGTTTGGCCTGACATTAGGGTTTGTCTTGTGTTGTGTCTTGCAGAGAAAATGGATAGGTTCAACGACCACAACTTCCTCCCCCTGTTCATAGAAAAGTACAGGGAGCTGCCCTGTCTGTGGCAAGTGAGACACCCCCACTATAATCACAAACAGAAGAGGCAGGCAGCGCTGGAGAAACTGCTGGAGTTGGTGAAGCCGGTGTTCCCCACAGCAACCATCCCCTATTTAAAAGCCAAAATTGGTGGCCTGAGGAGCACATATCTGAGGGAGCGCAAGAAGGTCACAGATTCCCAGAGATCCGGAGCTGCAGCAGATGACGTTTATGTCCCCAGGCTGTGGTACTATGAGAGACTGCGATTTCTGTCAGACCACACTGAAGTCAGGGAATCCCTCTCTACTCTTCCTTCCACGCTTCCTTCCACCCCAGCTGAGGCTTCCGATGTCCAACCTGGGCCTTCCAGCCAGGAAGAAATGGAGGAGCCCAGCTGGAGTCAGGTATAGCATTCTTCTACAGATTTCTAGTCAATGAATAAATGATGTTACTAGATGTTATTATTGATCGCTAATTGCTGATAAAAAAAGTGTTTTACATATCAATAGACAGTAGTGGGTACCCAAAATTGGGACACAAATGAAAAATGCTGGGCTCAGAAGGATAGTCTGTTATATTTGTTAACATTCAATTTGCAGCAGTCAGGAGGTGAAAATTGTGTGTGATTGATGACTAAAAATCTCAAACTATGTCCCTTTTTCATACACAGGAAGACCTTAGCCAGGAGGAGGCTGTGGAATGTGGCAGTCAGGAGGAGGCGAGGATTAGTGGCAGCCAGGAGGAGGCGGGGCTAAGTGTCAGTCAAGAGAAGCCAGGGACCAGTCGCAGCCTGACTGAGTCTCAGGTCCCTCCCCTCCGCCTTCCATACAAAAGGGCCATGAAGGCCATTCCGAGTCCCGTGCAGGATTCAGCATTCAGGATGATCCGGGAGGCTTCTGCTTCCCTCAGAGCCTTACCAACTCCTGAAGAGGCCTTTGCCTGCATGGCTGCCACCAAATTGCAGGGCATGCAGGAGGGTCAACGCCTCCTGTGTGAGGACCTTATTTATAAAGTCCTATGTAAGGGGGTGAGTGGGGAACTAACACCTAAGACGGATGTCATTGAGATGGACGATCCTCCTCCTCCTCCTCTTGCTGCCACAACTCCACCACCACAGCCACCGCGTGGAAGGAGGCATGGAAAGAAGACCAAAGAGTGATGGCCCTGGGTTCAGTCTGGTCTGACAGAAGCTGCAGTCTCTCGTATGACCACAGCCTGGGGACACAGATGTCATCTGCTGCTTTCCGGATCTCTGGGACTTCTGGACCAGACTGCCCTCCCTTAGATATGGACTCCTCAGGCCACCAATTTTGCTTTTAAATAATTGATGTCTGCCCTGGGGATCCAAGGCTTCACCCACTTCTGCAGTTTTTCCAGCGTTGCCTCCCTCTTTGTTTAGTTGTGAGCCCTTAATACATTTTTTGGGGAAATTCTACTCTCCTGTGTGTGTTTTCATCCAAAAAGGACAGTTTGTTGGTGAGGATTCAGGTACATTTCTAACATAAAATTTGAAATTAACAAGGGACAACAACACCAAACAATCTCCTACAGATTAAATAGAACAACATATCAATGGTGTTGTGGGAACTTGTCACAAAAAACACACACAAACATTTTCGGGAGTACAAATCAAAATCGCAAAAAAAATAAAAATAAAATAGAAACACAAAAAAAGAATCTACATTAAAGCCAAAAAATATATAAAAAATATACAAAAATATGTTGTCAGATGTGAGAAATCAAAATATATTGAGGGAATCCCGATAAATAGTAACGAAATAAGTTTGTGAGAAGTGTGTGTGAATATGAGCAGCAAAACGACTTAATTCTTGTCACATTATAAAGAAGAAGAGAGTGCGCTGTATTAAACCATTTTGAACATTGCAGCGTGACGAAAGTGCTGTATCTATTGCGAACGCTAAGTTTACCAGAACGAGCTGTTCCGTCTTTGAATTTCTTCTGAGCATGCGTGGCACTTTGTGCGTCGGAACAGGCCACACACGGTCAGAATTGGATTTTGTTGTCGGAAAATTTTATCTCCTGCTGTCCAACTTTGTGTGTCGGAAAATCCGATGGAAAATGTCCAATGGAGCCCACACACGGTCGGAATTTCCGACAACACGCTCCGATCGGACATTTTCCATCGGAAAATCCGACCGTGTGTACGAGGCATAAGTGTTCCGTTTTTTCCATTTTTACCTTTTATACTTGTTTTTTTCACCACCTGTCATTTAACTTTAATTTTTCATCATAGTCTCATTTCATCACCAGTTCACTTTAGCATAGATGATAGTGGTCTATATTAGTTTCGATTGTGTTGAACAAGCCTGATCTCCATTAGTGCTCAGTATGGTTTATCTCTGGCTTATCATGTGACTGGGAGCATAATATATACCACTTCTAAGATGGCCCCATCAGAGCCTGAGGAAGATGCATGCATGCTTCGAATGCGTGCACCCTCCCACTGAACTTTAATCTGGAAGTGACAACATTGCAACAGGACGTTCCAGTGTTTACGAATCCCTTCCCCTGGATATTGAAGGCATTGGACTCCAGCACTGCGTTTGCTACCAAGGGCGGCTTCTCAGTACACACCGGTCCCAGCCCTGCATCCTCTGGATAATTGCGGATGACACCCATTATTCATGCCTGTCTCTCTCATCTGTTTGTGAGTGTATTCGCTATTTTTTAAAATTAAATCCTCTAATATTTTTAATATACTACGCTTAGAAGGCGCCGCTTTCTTTCCCTCACTTTGTTTCAGATCAACTTCTATCTGCAAGCAGGCATATTTAAATCATTTATGTGCTGGTTTATCAGCTGCATCCTCAACCAGAGTGTGCTCAATCCACCTCACTTTGTAGGCAAACTACTCTGAGTCTGGGTGACAGAGGATGAGGAGGAAGAGGACGGCTTTGTTATCCATGCCACCAACTCTTCTGCATGTTGTGGCTCAATAACATGGCCAGCTGCAGGAAAAAAGGACAAGCGTGCCCCATGACCGTGGCTGAGGATGCACCGTGTCCATGACCAGCACTGTTGACTGTAGACACAGAGCTTGCTTGCCCTCTTTTAGTGGCCTGTGAGCGCCTGCCTCTCCTTGGTGGCTTTCCGGACATGCTGTAAATTTTTTTTTAGCAAAAAAACACTACACTGTATTGTGTACTGTGTACACCACCAGGAAAGTAGTAGCAACTGCACTAGGGGTTCATGGTACTGTGTACACCAACAGAAGTGTAATAACAACTATGGGTGTACTGTATGTATTGTGTACTGTGTACACCACCAGAAAAGTAGTAGCACTAGCAACTGCACTACGGGTGCACGGTACTGTGTACACCAACAGAAGTTTAATAACAACTATGGGTGCACTGTATGCATTGTGTACACCACCAGGAAAGTAGTAGCAACTGCACGAGGGGTGCACGGTACTGTGTACACCAACAGAAGTATAATAACATCTATGGGTACACTATTGACCACCAGAAAAGTATGAGCAACTGCACTATGGTGGGTGCATAGCACTGTATACTGTGTACACCGCCTGAAGTATATTAGAAACAGTAGACCAGGAACAGCCTGCAGTCAGATATAGCTAAACTGGATACAGTGTATATATATATATATATATATATATATATATATATATATATATATGAGAGTTGTATCTATATATATTAAATACACTGCAGCTATTTGAATCACCTGCCTGTGAGATACAGTGCAGTGCAGATACAGATACACTGTACACTGTACAGATACAGTGCAGTGAGATATAGCTAAACTGTATGCAGTGGATATATATATATATACACAAGACTATCTGTATATATATATATATATATATATATATATATATTAAATACACTGCAGCTAACTGAATCACCTGATTGCCTGAAGTACGGTATATTAGAAACAATACACCAGGAATGGACTGCAGTCAGATCTAGCTAAACTGGATACAGTGGATATATATATATATATATATATATCCACTGTATACACAGACAATCCACTATATACACAGACAGTCTCATATATATATATATATATATATATATATATATATATATATATATATATATATATATATATATATAATATATATATATATATATATATATATATATATATATATATATATATACAAGACTGTCTGTGTATATATATATTAAATACACTGCAGCTAACTGAATAATCTGCCTGCCTGCTCAATCTAAATGAGACTCTCTCTCTGTCCACACCAACAACACACTACACACGAGGCCGACATGCAGGCAGCCTTATATAGTGTGGGGCATGGACTTAGTCCCCCTGAGCCATGATTGGCAAAAGGCACCCTGCCTTTGGCCAATTATGGTTCTCTTAGCTGAGGGTGCTGTGATTGGCCAAAGCATGCAGGTCATTGTGCATGCTCTGGCCAATCATCATACAGCAATGCATTGCGCTCCCGCAGTGCATTATGGGCCATTACGCGCCGCTCAAATTTGGCGCGAATGGCCCCTAATGTTCGATTTTCGATGAACGGGCGAACAGCCAATGTTCGAGTCTAACTCATGTTCGACCCGAACAGAAAGCTCATCCCTATTCTTAACCACAACCAGTTTAATTTAAGATTTACCTAGTTAATGATATTGTTAATTTTGTTGCTTGTATAATTTTTTATTTAAATGTTGTTATCTATTTTCTTTACAATTTTGGCCTTTTGTTTCTCGTTTCCACTATTGGTTCTCTCTCTGGTGTCCTATGTGCAGGAACTGGCTATATTCCAGCACTATGCGGCTGCCCAGCAACACACTCTGCGTGATTCATTGCAGCGTGTTGGCGCAGGGAGGATCATCTGGAGGAACGCCTAACTGGTCCTAACTAGTCATTGCTGGCCCCCTCGCTGCGCGTTGAGAATTAACATTCTGTTGGTGCACAGGCACGGGATGGTTTTCGGCGCATGCGCAGTGGCAAGTTGTCGCCCGGTCCGGATGACGTCACATCGGCAATGCTGATTGGTTGACTAGGGGCAGGTTGTGCATACTTAGACATGCTGTTCCAGCATTCTATCTAGCTACACACCATCGTTGTGCCAGTATATCGGTGGCTGTTACATGAGCAGGGTGTCCTGTGTTAATGTACTAACTCATATGCCCTGTACACATGATCGGACATTGATCAGACATTCCGACAACAAAATCCATGAATTTTTTCCGACGGATGTTGGCTCAAACTTGTCTTGCATACAGACGGTCGTTCTAAATGCGGTGACGTAAAACACGTACTTTGGGTCTATAAATTGGGCAGTAGCAAATAGCTTTCATCTCTTGATTTATACTGAGCATGCGTGGCACTTTGTGCGTCGGATTTGTGTACACACGATTGGAATTTAACCGATCAGATTTTGTTGTTGGAAAATTCTATAGTCTGCTCTCAAACTTTGTGTGTCAGAAATTCCGACGGAAAAAGTCCGATGGAGCCCACACACGATCGGAATTTCCGAGAACACAATCCGGGGCATAAGTCTTTTGTCTCCATCTTCCCTCTTGCTAGAGATTTTTTCTTTTGACATTTCCTTTTTTCTATGTCTCTTCAGATTTTTTACCTATCCATCCGTGGTCTGGGTGTAATGGGGCAAACTATATGTTTGGTTCTTTAGAAGCTAATGGGCTTGACTATTCCTCATTGAGGACCCGTTAAATGATTGTCCCCTACCTTGGATGTACCTCGTTATACCTCTTACAATCTTATATAGATTTTTCTAAAAAGAACCTCCCTCTTGCCCTTTCATCTTGTTAGTGATCTACTGAACTGGTGAGTTCTGCTATATAGAATTTTTGGAAACCTGTGTTTCTGAATGTGGCAAGTTCTGGTTAACTATTCTTTATATATTTTAATTTATTATTTCCCCGTATTTTCTATTATGATAGATATTCTCTACCTAAACCTGAATTATCGTGACATGATTACTACAACCCCCCAACAGCTAACCTGCATTTTGTTTATCGTATCCTAAACTTGTTTTTAAGCTGTATTTCCTATGTTCCACATTATTTAGTAAGCATATTACCTTCTCTGATTATTATAATGATTAGGCTATTTTGGTATCTTATAATTACCTAGAATAATTCTCCCTAACTTAATAAGCACTCAGGGTACTAGTGTACCCTTGGTTCCCCCCTTTTCCCCTTCTTTCCCCCTCCCTTCCTCCCTTTGTCTCCCTCCCCCTTTCTCCTCTCCTTCCCTCCCCTCCAACATGCGACCCATCCTCCCCCAACCTTTCATTTCCCTTTCCCCCCCACCCTTCCCTTATCCTTTCCTACCTTGCCCCCCCCCCCCTTCCTAACATGCAGCTTATAATTCTGTAAATCTTAAGGACATTCAATCTTAATTTTTTGATGCACACTTTTTGACTACGCTGACTATTATGTTATGGTCGTTCCCATAGTTGCTTGGTCTGCTTTGTCCTGCCTGTTTTTAGACACTTTAGATTGACCTGATTGACCAGGGTTATGTGAAACAGTACGCCATATTTATTATATTATTTTATGCTATAATATATTGTATTTTTATTTATATTTTTATTTTCCATTTTCATCATTTTGATGCTTCCGATGAAGCGAAAGGCGCATAACATGTAGAGCATGCCTAGAACATTCTTTCATCGCTTCCCTGTAACATGACCCCACTCCTGGATCCATCAATGTAATGGAATGATCTTATTCATCTCCAAGTTGAATAATAAGTAGCTGCACTTTATCTTATACTTGGTTTATGAATGTGGATTTTAAAATATAGATCTTCTATGTTTACTATAATAAAAATATATTTTTGTATAAATTGTCTGGTTGTGTCTAAAAATTCCTAGACTCTTTTCCAATTTTTCCTTCTCAATATAATTAGGACGTGGCACTGTTTACCCTTTGAGTTTTTTTTTTATTAAGAGAGAATAAAGTAGCAGGTACAAAGCACTGAAAAGGTATTACAAGAAAGCAATCATGACACTATTATACAGTGGCAAAAGGACAAAAAGTGTTGTTACATACTAGATTATAAAAATGCAAGTACAAAACTGGTAAGCACAGGTGGATCAAAAGTGAAGTAATCATAATACAAGGAAATACACGATTTATGTTTACTCTGTGATGAGACAGCTTAGTTACAACAAATAATGGAGAGGTTAGTTATCGGCCTTGCAGGTTGGTAATTGTGGGTAAGACAGGTAAGGCTCGAATGTCTCTGGTGAGAGGTTAAAGCATGTTTGATCGGTTGTTTCGGTAGGATGGTACCCACAATATGGGTGATGTGGGTAGATGGGTAGGGGAGGCTAAGGGATAGGGGGGTATTAGATGGTTAGAGGGGGGAGGAAGAAGCAGGTAGGGGGGAATAGCAAGAGGGGGAAAGAGAAGGAAAGTGAGGGGGGGTCAGGGCACAAGGGGAGGGGGCCGCTCCTCCTCTCAGGCCTCCTAGAGGTAATCAGAGAACAGTTAGGGAGGTTAGAATGGGAAAAAGGATCTATAGTAGTCTGTAGTTTTGAATTGTGTCCAGCATGTCCATATGGTGGTGAATTTCTGTATACGATCTTGGGAGATATAGATCAATTCTTCCATCTCCTCCATCTTTGCAATCCTAGTTAGCCATTCCCTAATTGTAGGGGAGTTGGTTGAACACCAGTGTACAGGAATACATAATCTGGCTGCATTGACCATGTGCATGGCTAATGATTTGTGATAAGTTTTTTTGGTCAGGGTTGTATGATGGAGGAGATACTGGGCCGGGTTAAAGTCTAAGGTGTATGTAGTCACTAGTGCAATAATGGAATGTACCTCTTTCCAGTATGGTTGGAGCATTGGACAATTCCACCATATGTGAACCATGTCTCCTTCCTCCTTATTGCACCTCCAACAGGTGTTTGGAATGGAAGGCGAGAATTTGTGTAGGCGTGCCGGTGTTCTGTACCATTTTATGACTATTTTGTAGTCATTTTCTTGTATTGCTACATTCAGCGATCCCTTGTGGGCATATGTGAGAATGGACTCCCATTCGTCATCAGTAAAAGTTATTTGTAAGTCTTTACCCCTAGAAAGTCTTGAGGTTTCTGTCTGTGGAGGTTGGGGGTTGTCTTGGAGGAGAGAATAAATCATGGAGATCAGGTGTCTTTGTGGTGTAGTCTGGGAGTACAGTGTTTCGAAGGTTGTGAGTGGTCTTGTCCAAATGTCGTTTGCATTTGTCGAAGTGAAAAAAGTGTCTTAGCTGCCTGTATGACCAGAAGGGAAAGTCCTTTGTGCGAGATATGGACCTTAAATTTTCATACGAACGTATCCGACCTTCATTGAAGAAGTGACGTGTTTGGACTTCATCATGTGGCCATTCCTTCAATAATAATGTGTTCGATTCCCCTGGGGGAAAGTCTGGGTTTGCTCTTAGAGGGGTCAGTGGGCCTGGTTTTGAGGATAGGTGGTATAAGTTTATTGCTGTGGTAAAAGCTAGCAACGAAGGGTAAATAAGTGGATGCGTCTTGACGACGTGAGGGCAGTGTTTCATTGAAAGCCAGTTCAGGATGTGTAAAGGTGTATTACTGAAGGAATTTTCCAGTGTGATCCAGTTCTTTCCTATTTTGTGGGTTTTCCAGTCTACCACTCTAGTTAGGTGGCATGCCAGATAGTATTTATGGAGGTCTGGTAAAGCTATTCCCCCCTTCGTTTTGGAGCATGTCAACCGTGTATATTTAATGCATGGGGAAGTATTTTTCCAGATAAATTTTGAACAGGCTTTTTTGTAGGACATAAAGAAAGATGGGAATAATTGAATTGGGATAGTCTGCATAAGATACAGAAGGCGGGGCAGGACTATCATCTTTATCAATGCCGATCGCCCAAACCAGGAAACATTGAGAGTGGCCCAATTTTTTAGATCCGTCTGGACTTTGGTCAAGGTATAAAGGAAGTTATGGTCATAGAGATCTGTTAGCCGACTTGGAATTCGAATGTAATAGCATCTCCTGAAATGGGAAAGAGGATTGGCAGTGAGTAACGTCTTGTGGGGAAAGAGAGATATTCAGGACATGGGATTTAGAGTAATTGATTTTGAGGTTTGATAATACTCCAAAGTGTTTGATATCTTTCAAAAGATTAGGGAGAGTTGTGCGATGGACTTGTAGGGATAATAGAATATCATCCGCAAATGCGGCTACCTTGAATTCCCTGCAGTTAATGGAGATTCCCTAAATATCAGGATTGGCCCGTAATCTGTTTAGAAGGGGTTAAGGGTCAAGACAAAGATCAGGGGGGATAAAGGGCACCCTTGGGGAGTTCCGTTGCTGATGGGGAAGGCGTTCGACAAGAGACCGTTTGCTCTAACCCTTGCTGTTGGGTTAGTGTAAAGAGCAGAAATATGTGCAAACATGCGTGGTAGAAGGCCAATGCCTGTTAGTACCACCTGCATGTAGTCCCAGGCCACCCTGTCAATGCCTTCTCAGTGTCAAGGGATAACAGAATTCCCTTAGTGTCAGATGAAGAGAGCCAGTGATGAATATTCAGGGTGCGAATGGTATTATCCCTGGCCTCCCTGCCCGGGACAAAGCCCATCTGGTCAGGCAAGACCAGGCCAGGGACAAGGGGTAGTAGTCTGTTTGCAATGATTTTTGCATATAATTTGATATCCACATTGAGCAGAGAGATGGGTCTGTAGTTGGATGCAAGGGCTGGGTCTTTGTCTGTTTTCGGTATAACTGCTATGTGGGCTTCTAACATTTGGCCAGTTGGAGTGAGTGGGTTTGATAGGGAGTTGAATGCTGACAACATTTTAGGTGAAAGCATCTCTAAGAAGGTTTTATAGTAAACTAGAGGTAGTCCATCTGGGCCTGGACTTTTGCCAACTTTCATTTGCTTAATGGCAAGATTAAGCTCTTCAGTGGTCAGAGGGTGTTCTAGGGTTTCGGCTTGTTGTGAGGTGATCGGTTTGGGGCAGTATTGGGTCAAGAAGTCATGAATTTGTGCTGACCTGTCGGGTGCAGTAGGCATCTCTTTGGTGTTTTGTGGTAAATTATAAAGCTTAGAGTAGAACTCTTCAAAGTGTTTGGCTATGTCCTCATTTTTAGAAAGAAGTGTGCCTTGAGCAGTGCGGAGATGGTGGATTATAGATGATGCTTTGGCTGTCTGTATTGTACGAGCGAGAAGTCTCCCACTTTTGTTACCGTGTTCATAGAAGACTTTCTGTCCGAGAATGTAACGCCACCTAGTACGTTTCCCTAGTTCGTCCAACAAGGTGGATCTAGCGGGTGTGAGGGCCTGTTACGTAGATTGGGAGGTAAAGTGTTTATGGGTTGCTTCAAGTCTGTGGATCGTTGTGATAAGAGATGTAATCTGTTCTTGATGTCTTTTTTTTTCGCTTGTGGCTAAGGCTATAAGTTTCCCCCGTATAATGCACTTGTGAGCTTCCCATAGTGTGATAGGAGTGATACCCGCGGTTGAGTTCTCCTGGAACTACAGTTGAATTTGGGAGTTTATTTGTCGGTTTGTTTCAGGGTCTTTTAGGAGGGATGGATTCAACCTCCACGTTTTAGTGATTTTTTGTGAGTCTGGGAACGTAAGAGTTATCGTGATAGGGTGGTGGTCGGACAAGAACATGGGTTCTATTGTGGCTTGTGAGAGAAATGAGAGGTCTGTCTGGGATAAAAATATGTAGTCAATTCTTAACTATTTCTGGTGTGGGGGGGAAGTACGTATAGTCTCTGTCCGTCGGGTACATGGTGTGCCAGGTGTCATGTAAGGTCAGGTCTTGTAGTTGAAGTTTGATCTGTCTTAGTGTGCGGTACGGGAGTGTGGAAGTACCTGTAGAGGAGTCAAGGGTAGGGTTCAGTGGGACATTAAAGTCCCCTCCTAGTATCAATATGCCCTCTTGAAAGGTGGATAATAGGTCAAAAATTGTCCGGAAAAAGGTTACATGGTGTTTATTTTTATTAGTAGATATTTGCTATTGTGATGGGTTTAGACGCGTATGTGTCTTTAATAAAGATATATCTACCTTCCTGATCGATGAGTGAGTCAGACATTTGAAAGTCAGTGTTTTTGGAAATGAGTATGGAGACTCCTTTTGTTTTAGAGGACGGGTTTGTAGAATGTAGGGCTTGCTTATTAGGGATGAGCTTCGAGTTCGAATCAAACTCATGTTCGACTCGAACATTGGCTGTTCGCAAGTTCGCCGAACAGCGAACAATTTGGGGTGTTCGCGGCAAATTCGAATGCCGCGGAACACCCTTTAAAAGTCTATGGGAGAAATCAAAAGTGCTAATTTTAAAGGCTAATATGCAAGTTATTGTCATAAAAAGTGTTTGGGGACCTGGGTCCTGCCCCAGGGGACATGGATCAATGCAAAAAAAATTTTTAAAAACGGACGTTTTTTCAGGAGCAGTGATTTTAATAATGCTTAAAGTCAAACAATAAAAGTGTAATATCCCTTTAAATTTCGTACCTGGGGGGTGTCTATAGTATGCCTGTAAAGGGGCGCATGTTTCCTGTGTTTAGAACAGTCTGACAGCAAAATGACATTTTGAAGGAAAAAACTCATTTAAAACTACCGCGGCTATTGCATTGCCGACAATACACATAGAAGTTCATTGATAAAAACGGCATGGGAATTCCCCAAAGGGGAACCCCGAACCAAAAAAAAAAAAAAAAAATGACGTAGGAGTCCCCCTAAATTCCATACCAGGCCCTTCAGGTCTGATATGGATATTAAGGGGAACCCCGGCCAAAATTTTAAAAAAAAATGACGTGGGGTTCCCCCTAAATTCCATACCAGACCCTTCAAAAAAAAAAAAAAAACCCGCGTGGGGTCCCCCCAAATATCCATACCAGACCCTTATCCGAGCACGCAACCTGGCAGGCCGCAGGAAAAGAGGGGGGGACGAGAGTGCGCCCCCCCCTCCTGAACCGTACCAGGCCACATGCCCTCAACATTGGGAGGATGCTTTGGGGTAGCCTCCCAAAACACCTTGTCCCCATGTTGATGAGGACAAGGGCCTCATCCCCACAACCCTGGCCGGTGGTTGTGGGAGTCTGCGGGCGGGGGGCTTATCGGAATCTGGAAGCCCCCTTTAACAAGGGGACCCCCAGATCCCGGCCCCCCCCCCTGTGTGAAATGGTAAGGGGGTACAAATTTACCCCTACCATTTCACTAAAAAACTGTCAAAAATGTTAAAAATGACAAGACACAGTTTTTGACAATTCCTTTATTTAAATACTTCTTCTTTCTTCTATCTTCCTTCATCTTCTGGTTCTTCTGGTTCTTCCTCCGGCGTTCTCGTCCAGCATCTCCTCCGCGGCGTCTTCTATCTTCTTCTCCTCGGTCCGCTCCACACCCATGGCATGGAGGGAGGCTCTCGCTCTTCTCTTCATCTTCTTGATCTTCTTCTCTTCTTCTCTTCTTCTTTTGTTCTCTTGTTCTCTTCTTCTCTTCTTCATTTTCTTCTCCGGGCCGCTCCGCACCCATGCTGGCATGGAGGGAGGCTCCCGCTGTGTGACGGCGCTCCTCGTCTGACAGTTCTTAAATAAAGGGGGGGCACCCGGTGACCCCGCCCCCCTCTGACGCACGGTGACTTGACGGGACTTCCCTGTGACGTCACGGGGAATGCCACAGGGAAGTCCCGTCCTGTCCCGTGCGTCAGAGGGTGGCCCCGCCCCCCGTTATTTAAGAACTGTCAGACGAGGAGCGCCGTCACACAGCGGGAGCCTCCCTCCATGCCAGCATGGGTGCGGAGCGGCCCGGAGAAGAAAATGAAGAAGAGAAGAAGAGAAGAAGAGAAGAAAAGAAGAAGAGAAGAAGATGAAGAAGATGAAGAGAAGAGCGGGAGCCTCCCCCCATGCCATGGGTGCGGAGCGGCCCGAGGAGAAGAAGATAGAAGACGCCGTGGAGGAGATGCTGGACGAGAATGCCGGAGGAAGAACCAGAAGAGCCAGAAGAACCAGAAGAACCAGAAGATGAAGGAAGATAGAAGAAAGAAGAAGTATTTAAATAAAGGAATTGTCAAAAACTGTCTCTTGTCATTTTTAACATTTTTAACATTTTTGACAGTTTTTTAGTGAAATGGTAGGTTACCATTTCACACAGGGGGGGGCGGGATCTGGGGGTCCCCTTGTTAAAAGGGGCTTCCAGATTCCGATAAGCCCCCCGCCCGCAGACCCCCACAACCACCGGCCAGGGTTGTGGGGATGAGGCCCTTGTCCTCATCAACATGGGGACAAGGTGTTTTGGGGGGCTACCCCAAAGCACCCTCCCAATGTTGAGGGCATGTGGCCTGGTACGGTTCAGGAGGGGGGGGGCGCACTCTCGTCCCCCCTCTTTTCCTGCGGCCTGCCAGGTTGCGTGCTCGGATAAGGGTCTGGTATGGATTTTTGGGGGGACCCCACGCCGTTTTTTTTTTTTTTTTTGGCGCGGGGTTCCCCTTAAAATCCATACCAGACCTGAAGGGTCTGGTATGGAATTTAGGGGGAACCCCACGTCATATTTTTTTTTAAATTTTGGCCGGGGTTCCCCTTAATATCCATATCAGACCTGAAGGGCCTGGTATGGAATTTAGGGGGACTCCTACGTCATTTTTTTTTTTAAATTTTGGTTCGGGGTTCCACTTTGGGAAATTCCCATGCCGTTTTTATCAATGAACTTCTATGTGTATTGTCGGCAATGCAATAGCCGCGGTAGTTTTAAATGAGTTTTTTCCTTCAAAATGTCATTTTGCTGTCAGACTGTTCTAAACACAGGAAACATGCGCCCCTTTACAGGCATACTATAGACACCCCCCAGGTACGAAATTTAAAGGGATATTAGACTTTTATTGTTTGACTTTAAGCATTATTAAAATCACTGCTCCTGAAAAAACGGCCGTTTTTAAAAAATTTTTTTGCATTGATCCATGTCCCCTGGGGCAGGACCCAGGTCCCCAAACACTTTTTATGACAATAACTTGCATATTAGCCTTTAAAATTAGCACTTTTGATTATTCATGTTCGTGTCCCATAGACTTTAACGGTGTTCGCGTGTTCGAACAAACTTTTTTCCTGTTCGCATGTTCTGGTGCGAACCGAACAGAGGGGTGTTCGGCTCATCCCTATTGCTTATATATGATTTGTCAATTTGGGGATAGCTTTGGTTCGGAAGTGGGTTTCCTGCAGTAATAAGAAATGGGCTTTGTGTTTCGTTAGCGCTGAGAGAACTTGAGATCTCTTTTTGGGGAGATTTAGGCCTCTCACATTGAGTGACAGACATTTGAGCGAGAGTTGTCATTTACCAGTTGCTTCTTTCTGCATGGTATATAGTTGTAAGATTATAGAGTGGGTTTGTACGTGTGGAATTAGTTCACTCTTATGTCTCTGATATAGCTGAGGGATTCGCTAAAAGTGAATGTGGGGAGGGGGAGAGAGGAGCGGCACCTTCTCATGAGCTAGGGGTAGGAGCGGGGAGGGTATGAGAGGGGTAGTGGGGAAAAAGGAGAGAGGGGGAAAGGCATAGAGTTAGGTAAGGATAATTTTGTACGCGGAAAAAGGGTATACCAGTTAATGAACTGGGTTATCTATATACACTATTACTGGAGGTGGCCGTAGGCGTGCCTATCCACCTAGTGGGGTTTCCGGGTTGATAGCTCTAGTCCGTATGGACAGCTGTGTGGGGTAGGTTGACCTGAAAGGGAGTGAGTGCTGTAGCACTAAAGAGGATGCTGAAAGATATGTATCTGCGGCATGGGGTGTGTGAGAAATATAGTAGCATATGTTTTGCAAGTTGTGAATGTACTATGTGAAGGGTCCTGATCGGACTCTCAAAGCAATATGTAGTGATCGGCTCGTTGAGCCATAAAGACCTGTTGAAGATATTATAATAGAAAATACAGATAACAAATAAACCAAATAAAACAAAACAAAACCAAACAATACATCCTTCCACTAGAATAAGGCAGTGTTTAACCGAGAGGGTAACAAGTAACGGTACAGATACATTTGAGAAATAATCTGTTGTGTCTGTGTGGTTGTGATGTTAGTGAGAGAAGTATATCTAGTGAAACACTGATATCTTGAGTCAATTTATAATGATCCCTTGTTCTATTTGTTATACTAGTAGTCTAGTACAGAGTGTATCCTGACGATCAGGAGGCCATCTGGGATGTCAGAGTGGAGTGAAGTGGTCTCCTATAGTTGTCTAAGCGTGTATGAGTCAAGCTATCACACATGTATATCAGGAATATACTGAACTCACATAGCTTACCTGGTAAGTTTGAATGACTACCTGAGCATTTTCTAAGCATAGAAATTGGTAATCTGAGAGCATGACCAGGCCAAGTTGAAATATTCATCTCTGCTAGCGTATGGGCAAATGAATGCTAACAGTACCTGCTTGGAAGTTGATTGAGCTACTAGTTCATGAGTCCTGGGGAAAGATCTCTGTCTATAGTTGTCAGGCATGGCGTGGAGTGACTCAGGAGTTTCAGCTTTCCAGGGTCAGATTCTGAAATGTGAAGTAACGGTGAGAGGTACCAAGAGATGCGGGATCTGGATGAGTCCGTCATTACAAGAAGAACTGAACGAACAATGGCGAAATGCAAGTGGAAGGAATGTTAGCGTTATCTGATTACATACAAGTTGGGACGCTCCAGGAGTGTGTTACTCCATCGGGAGGTTTCATCGAGGAGTGTCAGGTGGTCCTGGGCTGTGTGTAGATAGGTCTCGGCGTGAGAGGCGAACTCCAGGAGATGTGGGATCCAGTCTACGGCGTCTCGAGCTTTGGGGGAAGAGTTATTGGAGACTGGCTTCCAAGGTTCCGTGGGGAAATAGAAGGAGTACCACTCAGGGAGATCTACCAGAGGTATGTCTAATTGCTCACAAAAATTAGGCAAGTCCTCCGGGGTCCTGAGCAGTACTGTGATGCTGAAAGACAGAATGGAAATTTCCATCGATACTGGATGTTGCGAGTACGAAGCACTTCCAGTAGGGGGCATAGAGTGCGTCTGTTCTGCAGTGTAATTTGTGATAAGTCTTAGAACAATTTCACCTCCGTCCCATTAAACATTATGTGGTCTTTATCTCTCTCTTTTCTGAGGATTTCTTCTTTGCAACAAATAATGTCTCTGGGTGGCTCAGAGTCTCGAGGAGGGGGCCTCAATGCGCGGTGTAAGCGCTTCATCTCTATGGGGGAGTCTGCCGGGCGCTCAAGCAGATCATTAAAGATGGCGCATACTGTGTGTTGTTGTACGGCCTGATCAATCCCCTCCGGGACCCCCCTCACCCGTACATTATGTCTGCAGCCTCTGTTGTCTAGGTCCTCCACTTGCCTATGAAGTTCAAACATATGTGGCAAGTGGAGGTCATATGTCTTTTGTACTTGCCTGACGGCTGAGGCTTGTACTCGGGTGTTCTCCTCAACAGCAGTGATTCAGTGAGTCATCGAGTGAATGTCCGCCTTCAGATCCGAGATCGCCGTCATCATGGTGTGCTTTATGTCCAGGGCAACCTTTTGAAGGTCTCTTTGGAGGTCTAGAAGGCTTGGGTGTGGAGCGCTGGCACCGTCACCGTCCATATCTGCAGTGCTCCTAATCGAGTCCGGGGATGAGGCCTGTATGGTGTGTGCGGCCTGTGAGGCCTGCGATACCTCGAGTAGCGTGGATTGACGGGTCCGGAATATGTCCGGAATACTGCTGCTGAGCTGCGATGTGGGCTCTTTTTGTGTGCGGGGTGTGGAGGTGCTCCTGTTGGTCTTTCCCATCGTGGGTTTTTGCCTCTGAGACTAGACATGTGCAGGATGAAAAAATTTGTTTAGTTTCGTTTCGTGTCGATTCGTTATTTAACTAAATTCGTTTAGTTAAATTCGTTGCATTGATTACATTCGTTTTCGGAATTTGTTTCGTTTCGTATTTGAATTCGAAAAAATTTGACCGCATTCGAAAAAAATTCGACCGCATTCGAAAAAATTCGACCGCATTCGAAAAAATTCTAACACATTCGAAAAAAGCTGTCAAATTCGAAAAAATTCTACCACATTCGAAAAAACTATCAAATTCGAAAAAATTCTACCACATTCGAAAAAAAATATCAAATTTGAAAAAATTCTACCACATTCGAAAAAAACTATCAAATTCGAAAAAATTCTACCACATTCGAAAAAAAATGTCAAATTCGAAAAAATTCTACCATATTCGAAAAAAACCTATCAAATTTAAAAAAAATTCTACCACATTCGAAAAAAACTATCAAATTCAAAAAAAAATTTACTACATTCGAAAAAAATATCAAATTCGAAAAAATTCTACCACATTCGAAAAAAAACTGTCAAATTTGAAAAATTTCTACCACATTCGAAAAAAACTAAAATTTTTAAAAAATTCTACCGCATTCGAAAAAAACAATAACTGAATTTGAAAAAGTAAACTATATATAACCATTTTGCGAAATTTGAAATTCGTATAGAATGAAATCGAATTCCAATAGAAAAGATTAGGATAGAATAGAAAGTATAAAAGAATAGCATAGAAAAACAAAAGAACAGAATAGAAAAAAATATAATATATTGTATTCTAATCTTTTCTATTTGAATTCAAATTCATTCTGTACCAAATTCCAATTTTGGAAGATGGTTAAATATATATATTATATTTTTTTTCTATTCTGTTCCATTGTTTTTCTATGCTATTCTTTTCTATTCTATTCTAAACTTTTCTATTCGAATTTGAATTAATTATATGCGAAATTCGAATTTCGGAAGATGGCTTCTAAAATTAGAATTTCAGAATTAGAATAGAAAATAATAGAAATAGAATAGACTAGAAAAACAATAGAACAGAACAGAATAAAATATAATATATATATATTATATCTTATTCTATTCTATTGTTTTTCTAGTCTATTCTTTCTACTCTATTTTAATCTTTTCTATTCAAATTCATTTTATACGAAGTTTGAATTTTGGAAGATGGTTATATATATATATATATATATATATATATATATATATATATACACAATTTTTTCTATTCTGTTCTATTGTTTTTCTATTATTTTCTATTATATTCTGATCTTTTCTATTTGAATTCAAATTCATTCTATACAAAATTTGAGTTTCGGAAAATAGTTATATAGAAATAGAATGAAATCAAATTCTAATAGAAAAGAATAGAATAGAAAAACAATAGAACAGTAGAACAGAATAGAAAGAAATATTATATATATATATATATATATATATATATATATATATATATATATAGATATATAGATATATATATATCTATCTATATATATGTGTGTATATATATATCTCTATATATCTATATATATATATATATAAATAAAAAAATAAAAAAATTGGAATTTGGTGCAGAATTAATTTGAATAGAAAAGATTAGAATAGAATATTTTATATTTTTTTCTATTCTGTTCTGCTGTTTCTCTATGCTATTCTTTTATATTATTCAAATTTCGTATAGAATGATTTTGCATTCAAATAGAAAATTAGAATAAAATAGAAAAGAATAGAAAAGAATAGAAAAACAATAGACCAGCATAAAAAAAAATAAATATATATATATATATATATATATATATATATATATATATATATATATACCGTATTTATCGGCGTATAACAAGCACTTTTTTCCCCTTAAAATCAGGGGAAAATCACGGGTGCGTGTTATTGCGATCCTGAGCTTGGCTCTTATCGGCCACTTTCGGCTTCACTCGAGCGCCGCCCGAACCTAGCCGAGTGTACTCGGCTAGGTTCAGATAGCTCCGCTCACAGTCACGCCCATCCCGGACGGGACTACGAGTGGAGCCGAAAGTGAACGAGAGCCGCCGAGAAGAGCCGAGGACCGGCTCTGTGTATTTTGGCTCCGGCGGCACCATTTTCAAATCGCGGTCGGCGATTTTGAAGCTCAGATCGCAGGGGATCACAGGATTTTGCGAGCTGCAAGGCTGCACTGGGGCAAGGCTGCACTGGGATAAGGCTGCAATGGACACTGGGGAAGGCTGCACTGACAAGGCTGCACTGACATGGCTGCACTGGGGCAAGGCTGCACTGAGAAGGCTGCAATGATGGGCATTTAAATGTAAGTTTTCTCCCTTAAACTTCCCTCCTAAAAGTTTTTTTTTCCTTAAAATTCCCTCCTAAACTTGGGGTGCGTGTTATACGCCGGTAAATACGGTAATTTTTTTGTTTTATTCTCTTCTATTGTTTTTTTATGCTTTTCTTTTCTATTATTTTATATTCTATAATAGTCTTTTCAATTCAAATTCATTCTATACGAAATTCGAATTTCGGTACATGGCTTCTGAAGTTTGAATTTCGTATAGAATGAATTTGAATTTGAATAGAAAAGATAGAAAACAGAATAGAAGAAAATATAATATATATATTATATTTGCTTCTATTCTGTTCTATTGTTTTTCTAGCCTATTCTTTTCTATTATTTTCTATTCTATTCTAATCTTATATATATATATATATATATATATATACACATACACACATATAATATATAACCATCTTCCGAAATTTGAATTTCTTATAAAATGAATTCGAATTTGAATAGGAAAGATTAGAATAGTGTAGAAGAGAAAAGACTAGAAAAACAATAGAACAGAATAGAATAAATTATATATATTATATTTTATTCTGTTCTGTTGTATTGTTTGTCTAGTCTATTATTTTCTATTCTAATCTTTTCTATTCAAATTCAAATTCATTCTATACGAAATTCCACTTTCAGAAGCCATCTTCCGAAATTCGAATTTCGTATAGAATGAATTTAAATTTGAATAGAAAAGTTTAGAATAGAATAGAAAAGAATAGCATAGAGAAACAATGAAACAGAATAGAAAATTATATATATATATATATATATATATCTATATATATATATAGATATATATATATATATATATATATATAAATAAAACATCTTCCAAAATTCGAATTTCATATAGACCGAAATCAAATTTGAATATAAAAAATTAGAATAGAATAGAAAAGAATAGAAAAGAATAGACTAGAAAAACAATAGAACAGAATAGAAGAAAATATAATATATATATATTATATTTTCTTCTATTCTGTTCTATTGTTTTTCAAGTCTATTATTTTCTATTATTTTCTGTTCTAATCTTTTCTATTCAAATTCAAATTCATTCTATACGAAATTCAAACTTCAGAAGCCATGTACCGAAATTAGAATTTCGTATAGAATGAATAGAATGAATAATAAAAAAAAAAATTATATATATATATATATATATATATATATATATATATATATATATATATATATTTATTTATATATGTATATATTTATATATATATATTCTATTGCTTTATTATTTTATATTCTATCTTATTGTTTTTTTTAGGAAAACGTTTTCTATTTTTTTCGAATTCGATTATGTTTTCCAATTCGATTCGAATATGTTTTTGAATATGTTTTCCAATTCGATTCGAATATGTTTTCGAATTCGATTCGAATTTGTTTTCGAATTCGATTCGAATATGTTTTCGAATTTGTTCGTTTTTTTTCGGATTCGTTTAAATTCTTTACTTTTGTAATTCAGAAATTCGGATGCATCCGAATTTCCGAATAATGAAAAATTTGTCCGAATTTCGATTCGGAACGAAGCGAAATGCACATGCCTATCTGAGACCCCGATGTCAGCGTCTTTCGTCCTCAGTGTGCGGAGCTGTCTATTCAAGCAGCCATCTCGGGTCCCGTCCAGGCCACGCCCCCGTAGTTACTTACTTATCTTCCACTTGGTCAAGTGACAACTGAGAGATTATCCCTCACCTTGGAATGGTTTCCTTTCACTTTCTGCTGTGCCTACAAGACAAGGAGTGAAGGAAATTTTCACCCTAGTGTGACATAGAAAGCCAAAAAAAAAAAAAACTACAGGGGTTTTATCTATTTAATAAATCAAATTAAAAATCTTTAACCTAATGTACACTTTTTTTAGTAGTATGAAAACATAAATGGACCTTTTAAATCTGTATAACACATATCCTTTCCTAGAAAATCTTTTTGTTTCAGAGTAAGTTTTCTCTTTTTTAACTTCACCTGATCAGAAAACAGTTTTTAGCCAGAAAGCCTCTTTACCTTTGTGAAGAAGTAAAAGCATAATTCTAAATATGTGTAATGTACGGTTGAGTAGATTATAGACCAACTTTTAAGCTGACATTGCCCTACTACAAAATAGAACATTTTCTGATGAAGTCTAAAACATCAATAAAAGCTATAATATTACTGCTTACTGCATGAAAAGTCCGGTGACACCCCATATATATTTCTATTGGGATTATGTGATGTATGACAGTGTTATCTTTATGATTTTGGTAGAATGTTAAAATGTTTGACACTCTTTATAAACTCATGGCTTGGTGGACAACTAATATTCTTTTATGGGAAAATGAAATAAAGTGAAAATGGAACTTGAGTGAATTAAATGGAAACATATTTCAAAGGTAGGTTTAAAATTAGAAATATAAACTATATGAACAGTTTTATGCAGCAATTTTATAAACCCAAAGCAACATTTTCTAGGACATTCTTCAAGAGCTACAAAGATCTATAGCTGAGATTAAAAAGGAAAAATATTACATAGATGCAATAAAAAGCTGTGAGTCACAAGGGAAAAAAAAACATTTCTAAAAAAATATAGAGTTTTTAGAAGGCATGTTGGAATAGTTTATTTGGTCTGATAAGATCAAAATCAAACTTTTTGGCCCAACTGTGAAATGCTATGTGTGGAATTAAGCTCAACCCCAATATGAGATTGAGAATACCATTCTCATGGTGTAGCATCTTGTTGTGTGAATAAATTAGACTCAGACAAAAATTAACCTTTAACAATGACCCCAAACACTCAGCAAAAGTGAGGGGGGGGGGGTTGAAGGAACAAAGGTAAAATCCCTTTAAAAATAAACAAGCTACAATGCAAATAAAAGTCCACAATGGTCCATCACTAGGGCAAGCTGATCCAGGAGTAGAAGCAGACTCTAAGGCACATAGGAAATAAGAACAGAGGAAAAGTTCCTCTAATGCCATGTACACACGAGCGGACTTTTCGACAGCAAAGGTCAGATGGAACGAATCCGGACAATTCAATCGTGAGTTAGCTGCATCGGACCTTTGATGTCGAAAAATCAGACGGACTTTAGAAATAGAACATGTTTCAAATCTTTCTGACGGACTCGAGTCCGGTCGAAAAATCTGTTTGTTTGTATGCTAGTCCGATGGACAAAAAGGGATGCAAGGGCAGCTATTGGCTACTGGCTATGAACTTTCTTATTCTAGTCTGGTCGTACGTCATCACGTTCGAATCAGTCGGAATTTGGTGTGATCGTGTGTAGGCAAGTCCGTTGCATAGGAACTCCGTCGGAACTCCGTCAAAAGTCCATCAAAAAGTCCTTCGGAGTTCAGTCCGTTGAAAGTCCGCTCGTGTGTACACGGCATAAGTGTTGGAAGACCACTATATTTTATTAATAACCCAAGTTTGGGCCACTCACATTTCAAGAGTTAAAAACAAGCTTCTCATGGAGGTCAGGGACGCAAAGCTGGATATTCTGCTGATTGTGCACCAGGAGGTGGGAGGGAGCATATCCGTGCCTCCCTTGGCCTGTGGAATGCAGCGTGGAGCGCAGCATAGACGGAGTGACATTACTGTAGACCAAGATACAATGCGATAAGTTTCAGAGCATGTGCCGTGCCCCAACTGGGCATACACACTCCTTTCTCAAGCATAGGGAAGTTCTTTGGAGCTCTGGATTTATACCTGCAGCTGGAAGTGGACTATAGGGCTCAGTCGGTCTAAACTGTATGAAAAACATCACAATATAGAATAATTGATACAATACAATACAATAAAAGCATTACTATTTTATAGATGATGTTGAAGGTACATAATAAAATGAATAAAAATAATAATAATTGTGAGAATAATTAATTTAGAGCATATGGGAATATATGAATATAAATATTTAAAAATGATCTACAATAATGAAAAAGTAAAATAACAATAATTATAAATATAAGACATATGTACTTATCATGCAAAACATTTAATCTGAGACACCATAATAACGAAATTCCCTGATTGAAGAAGTATGGTTATTTTACATGTAATAAAAAAACAAATGGGTAAATAAATACAATCAAAGTGAAGACTATAGATAACTAAATAGATCTAAACCAAAAATACACGTTATATGTAGAATACTATTCTGGTGTATATGTACTTACTATTACGTTAAAAACCAGACCAACCCGACTAGAAGAAGCGTAAGGTGGATTATGCCTGTAAGTAATAATAATGGATTTATTGATGTAATATGAGAGTAATAAAGATCTAATATCTATTAAGTTTTCCATTCTAAGGAAAACAACAAAAGAATGATGATGATGATTATGCTCAAGGGACATAACAAAAGAATTTTATATGATAGTGCTGACGTCAATTCCTCATTTAGTCCACCGTGGGAAGGGGTGTCAAGGATAAAAATCCAATAGGTCTCTCTTTTGCTGAGTTTTTGAAATGCTCTTCCTTAGGGAGATTCCTGGGCATGGCTTTAACTATCCAGAGAAATTGTGGGGTACACTATGTTTATCATTTACAAAGG
This sequence comes from Lithobates clamitans, assembly GCA_037952925.1. Classification (NCBI taxonomy): domain Eukaryota; kingdom Metazoa; phylum Chordata; class Amphibia; order Anura; family Ranidae; genus Lithobates; species Lithobates clamitans. The sequence continues at coordinate 9,239,278 of JBBGZY010000008.1, read as the reverse complement.
TCTCTAGTTTAGTTACAAATAATTAATTTTGTATTCATATTCCCGGTTTTTAGATGTATCTTTGAATTCAAACATGTGTGTGTGTGTGTGTACACATGCAAAGAAAGGTCAATGATTTTTCTTTTTTTTTTGTTTGTAAGATGTGTAAGATGTGTTTCTCTTCCCAAAAAGCCTGTGGCTAATATCATCTTCTATGGTTGCTTCACTGACGATATCCAATATCATCTGGGAGGGTTCCCATGTCTTAGTGGATGAGTTCATCACCTACTGCTGCAATAAGAATAATTTGGGTCCCTACTTTACCTCAGTAAAGGTTTAAGACCCCATTGTGGGGTCCCCACCAAAATCCATACCAGACCCTTATCTGAACAAGAAGCCAGGCAGGTTAGGAAAGGGGGGGCAAGTGGGTACCCCCCTACTGAACCATACCGGACCTAGTGGTTGTGGGGACCTACGGGTGGGAGGCTTATCGGAATCTGGAAGCCACCTTTAACAAGGGTGCCCCCAGATCCCACCCCCCATGTATAGGAGTATAGGGTACATAGTACCCCTACCCATTCACCAAAAAAGTGGTTAAAGACAGTACACAAGTTTTTGACAATTTCTTTATTAAAAAATAAAAAAACAATGTTCCCCGATGTAGATCTATCCTCAGTCATACGGCTATAACCCCAGTGCCCTAGTCTTCCTGCTGCAATGAGGCAGTGTTTTTTCTGTATTTAAGCGGTGGGTCAGGACGCTGCTCGTATCCCGTGACCATGTCCTGTAGCGATGAAACGACGTAGGGAGGAGGAGCTATGTCCTGACGACACCGCCATACATCTAGTCCTGGAAGTTACAGGCTGTTCTGGAGCCGGCCGGCTTTTTCTTCTGCCGATTTATATCTGCCATTTGTAAGTGTACATTTGGCTTGCTTTTATTCAATAAATGTGAAGGTTTTATGCTATGTGGAGCATTTTATGTTTTTCATGCTGATACACCATCCTGTTGCGGTCTATGGAGAGGGTTCCTGTGGACGTGACGTTATCCAGTGCCTGTCTCTAAGATCCCGGGCTGGGGTTATAGCCGTCTGCCTAGTGAGGTCCCCTATAATAAGGGACCAACATCCTCTGGTAAGCGGCAAAATTTTGTGAAGGTGGAGGTTTCATCTACGCACCCCATTCACTTCAGCAAGAGTTTTTTCACCTGTCACTTGGGGATATTGTTTTTGTTTTTGCTTAATACACCTTCAATATATGGACTTCCTTTTTTTGGGATTATTACGTTTATAATCATTCTCTGTATATTGTACACAGATTGTATGAACATTTTTTTTTGCGTATCTAAATATTGTTTTTTTGGACATTTAACATCACTTGTTTATATTTTATATTTCATAAGGTTTTGAGGCATTCACTTTGCTGCCTTCATCACATTATTAGCGCAACTTTTTTATTATTTTATCCGATTGTGCTGTATAACACTATAGTCGCTGCTTTGCACATTTTTGATTGTTAGCGCAGTATTATATTTTTTTCATCCTCAGTCAAGCTGCCCACTGCACTGCTGGACCCAAAAAAATAAAAAAATAAATCTCCAACCTCATGAAAGGCTCCCCGCTGACTGTCTGCTCCTCCATCTGACATTTCTTACATAGGTAAGAGGTGGAGTCGCTCGATGATGTCAGCGTCATCAACCTAACATGCCTTGGTCGGTGACGTCACAAGGGGTGGGGTCACCCACTGACACCATCAGGTGGCTCCACCCCTTGCCTATTTAAAAAAATGTCAGACGGAGGAGCTGGCAGTCGGCAGGGAACCTTCAACAAGGCCAAGGGCTTTTTCTTCTTTTTTCAGGTCCGGTGGTGCCGAGTGATTGAGGATGGATCTGCACATTATTTTTTATTTTTTAATAAACGAATTGTTTTTATTCACTTTTTACACTTTTTTGGTGAATAGGTAGGGGTACTATGCACCCCATGTGCATTCACATAATGGAAGCAGGATCTGGGGGCCCCCTTGTTAAAGAGGGTATCCAGATAACGATAAGCCCCCCACCCGCCCCTCCCAACCACTGCCCAGGGGTGTGGGGAAGAGGCCCTTGTCCTCATCAACATGTGGACAAGGTGCTTTAGGGTGGGGGGCAGAGCTCTCCCACCTCAAAGCACCCTCCCCCATGTTGAGGGCATATGGACTGGTATAGTCCATGTGTGAGTCCATGTGGACTGGAAAGGGGGGCCTTGCTTGCCCCCCCTTTCCTGACCTGCCAAACTGCATGCTCAGGGTCTGGTATAGATTCTGGGGGGTCCCCCCTGCTTTTTTTAACTATGGTGTGGGTTTTCCCCTAGAATCTATACCAGACCCGAAGGGCCTGGTATTCATTGGGAGGGGACCCCACACTGTTTTATTTTCTTTATTTTTCCATTTCCGGCCCACTGACAGCTAATGAGTAATCAGTTGTTAAGGACACGACGGCCAGCCTCCTGACCCGCTGCTTAACAACCAGCTATTCTTCACAGAGAATTTGAAACAGTCGATGATTTTTTGACTGATTCAAATCCAAATCATTCCAAAAATGTGTAATTCATTAGAAAATTAATAAATAAAACAAAATTGAAGGAAATTAAATTATATGGAACAAAAGGAATTCTAGAACGAATCAATGAAACAAAATTAATAACATAATGAATCTATCTGAAACAAAACAAATTTTTCCGTTCTGTTGTCACATGTAACTATTTATGCAACCAACAAACATTTGTATTTTTAATCAACTATGCTTTACAATGAAAGTATTGCACTCTATTCAAATGCTATGGTATGTAGATCAAATGATAAAAAATACAATTACATCAATTTTTGGGGTATAACACTAAATAATTATATTACATACTGTATGCTCTGCCCTTCATCTCAAAAATCATACTGATTAGTTAACTGGATCCCAAAAGAAATTGACCCTAATGAATGTTTGCTAGGCTGCTAGGAACATATAAAATCCTACAAAGTCAGTTTAGAGACTTGTGTGAAAGGTACTGCACTAAATACTATCAGTATATAATTATGTGAAACATATTAATTCCCATAGCCCATTCATTACAAATTAATTGTCCAGATACTATACCAGATTTTGGTAGCACTGCAAATTAAATATTGAAGCATACCTTTTACTAAATGTTTTTGTTAAAATCAGCCCTATCCAGTCAGTAACTTTGTTGAGGTGATGTTATCAGCCTGCAGCTGGTGGAAAGGAGTATTTTCTCCTCTTCCCAATTGATGAGACTGCAACACTGTAACCTTTTAGGAAGTCAAAAGATGAGAGGGGCTGATCTGTGTCATACATTTATGATCATTGCTAAAAGGTTCCAGAAATTAACATGCTTGTATCATCTAGAACAGCAAGTAGATTCTGACCCTGGATAAATGCTTAAACAAATATGTTTTTATCCAGTTGGTGAAAATAAAACAGATAAAGGCATTGTCAGGGAAAGTGGGATCCTCTACCTCCTCTTTTTCCTCAGTGCTGCAAAGAATGATGCCATGCAATAGCATGGTTCTGCTCTCTGCAGTATTCTCCTGTGAGACCAGGGCTGTTGGATGGCGCATCCCAGGGGGCAGATGTGTTACACCCTGGGCTCATAGGAGAATGTGGCAAAGAACAGTATGTGTGCAGAAAAATCAGTCTTATTCCACCCAGAAGAGGACACAACAGGGTATGGACCATGGAGGAGGACGTGTAGAACACCATTGGAACATGGGGAGAATAGGTTGCTAAGTAAAATGTGTTGTTTATCAGTTTGTGGTTTATTTTACTGTTAGGTTGGTAATATTTTTTTCTTTTTTTACTATGTTTTATTTTGTTGCTTGCTTGGTCAACCTTAGATGGTTCCACACGGCCATGTCAGGTATCTGTACTATGACAGTTTAGATTATTGCACATTTTCTGATGATAATGCTAAGTTATTCAAGATAATTTCTGTAGTGTCACCCTAGTGTGGGGATGGCTCATACCAATAATTTTTGTTTATCTATTTTTTGACTTATGTATAGACAAAATATTTCACTTATTGTTGTACTCATTGGCTGTTTACTGTTTATTCTGAAAACATTGAAACTTAATCAAAAATATAATAACAAAAATGTGTTATTTACATAGGAAAGCGAGCAGACTAGAAAAATAAAATGTAGAAGAAGAATTGTGCCCTAATTCATGACTCCTTGTTTAGGTACAAGAGGAGAGTTCAATAGATATGAGATCTGAGCTATAATTTGTCCTTGCATGTATATCACCAAAGCCCACACTCTGTTATGTTCAGCTATAAAGTAAATATGACATCTATAAAACACATTTATTTCTTATGTTGTTTCTTCAGTCTCATTTCAATTATAGCTCAGTATTTCTAGATTCCACATTTGTTTATTGCAGCTTTATTGTATACTATAGAAATTCTGCATATTCAGGGAAACTGTCAAACAGATGCAGTCTCTTGTGATTCACCAAAAGGAAACAAAAACTCGTCCCTGTACATATATCAATCTTCCCCAATGGAAGTAAAATAAAATGAGAGTACCTTTTTTTTTCTTTAAACCTGTAACATGCCATCAATTGCCAGTATTATGGCTGCGCTCTTCACTTCTTATTATGCTAGATATATGCCTTTGTAAAGCCACACTGATTGGAACAGTCTCTGTTTATTGCCTTGTGTCTACTGAATGCAATTTATGATCATAAACTGTGATATAGTAAAAATGTCCTTTGTGGTAAATGCATAAGTGACAAAGCAATAAACAAATTAGTAAACTGAATCCTGCATGCTGTCTAAGAACATGTTGTATGTAAAGAGCTGTAAACCAGCAGCTCTTTCATCTAGTTGATGTTTTACCTGCATTTCGTATCAGTAAAACGTTTGTTACCTAAAATTATATGGTAGTTTTCTAAGCAACTACATGGCAAATATGTCAGTTCAGTCATAAAACAAAGTAAAATGTGTATCAGAAGCAACTTTGAAAATGGAAAGCAGGGTTATTTCAATGTGAAAAACACCTCTTCAAAATTAGATTAAATAAGATACAGCAAAATGGTAATTCCCCACTAATTTTGCACAGAGCACTACAGAAGGCATTGTCTTTGTGCCTAACACTTTATGTTTTTAGCTGTTAAAGTAAAAGTAAGCCTTAACTGGATGTCATCTTTTTGCGTCTTTCATTAAACAATTGCCATTGTTTTTTAATTCTGTTTTCACCTTTTTCCCATATCAGCACTGCTAAACTCCACCAGTCTCTTTTTAAATACTTCTAAATGCTCTCATTCCAGTGCTGGCAGAACATTATTGCTCTGGACAAGTTTCCTGATTATGACACTGGTAGATCATGTAAGTGGTATGTTGGCAGATACTCTAGTCTCCACCAGGGGCACATATAGTATGACATGATGCCAAAGCAGGAACCAAACTGGAAGAAAGTTGAAAGTTGTTGCCCTACAATAGGGCCTAAATAAGGAAAAAAAATCACAAGGTATTATTTTATTAAAAGCTGTAGAGTTAAAAAGACTGTAAGCACCAAGAAAAAAATCTCAGCCACCACACACCATATAAGCCCAGAGTGTAATAGGTGATAACAGCCTCAGCCTAACGCCATCCAGGCCATGCCCCTGACATGTTTTGCCCCACCCACAGGGCTTAGTCATGGAAGTTAGGATATGCCTGTGGTAGGAAGGGTAAATATTTCATCATGGGCCACTGTGGTGATTAATTAACAAGCAAACAAACAAACAGTTGAAGACTAAAGAGGGGTAGAGGGGAAGTAGGGAGAACAAGGAGTGCTGCACAGGATAAAAAACTGAAATTAATTTGTATAACCAGCAGCCAGTTCTGGTCTTCTTCATGTGTGGCAAAAAATATACCATGTGTTGGCATGGTTTTTCAAGCGCATGTGACTCCCAACCTATTTAGGAAGTATTTGAAAAATGTAAAAAGGTCCCCTTTTCAAAAATGAGACTAAAAATAGTCTCAAACCTTCGGATCCTTTCCTGGGCTCGCTGGTAAAAACAGTAAGCAGCAGAAACACCGGCGAGTGGCAGGAGGGGGACAAAGGCCCCTCCTGCTGCTTCTGAAAGCGATCCAATGGCTAGTTAGCTGCTCTGACCACTTTCATATGAAAAATCACCGGCTGAAAAAAAAAATACAAGGGTTATGGCTAATAGCTTCAGCCATAACCCCGGTAAACCACTTGCAGGCGGCAAAGTATATAAATGTATTACCATTGGCAGGTGGATAGAGCAAAGGTTTAAAAAAATATTGGCTGGTTCAACAGAAACCAGACGACATTCGGCCTGTGTGTATACCAGCCTGTCCGACAGGCCTGCTTCTGTCAAATGGGCATGCTGGAATACTATCATCTGATCTGCATCTGCAATGACTGTGAGCGCTGACTGGTGTGTTCTGTCTGAACACAATAGTGCAGCATGGAGATTGTTGTACTAACATTGGATAGTTAACACAGCGGGATCCTCCTGAGCTCCTCAGTTTTTTTTTCATTCATCCTGCTGGGTTGAACAAAGTCCACAGGAAGTAGAACTGCAGCAATGATTCCCCTTCTCCAGGGGGAGATTGCACAAAAGGGGATCAGATCCTGTGGCTGCAGTATTTCTCATGTTAAAGCTACAGTAATTATTCCTGAGACCTGAATATCTCATTGAAGATTGAGGAGACAAGATGTGCTGCAAATACAGATCAGCCCAACTAATGTACAGATGAATGTGCATTAAATGAGTTGCACATTTCTTGTGAATGTGCAGCGAGTTGTTATAAATCTTCAATTAATTATCTCACTTAACATTCATGTGTGACTCCAGTTTGGTAAACCTATATACAGCATAAACTCTATTTACTAACCAATATTTCTCTAACCTAGACTTCATTTATGCCTAGGGTATGTGTGCAGAAATTATTTTGTTCAACACACAGTATAGAGCTACAGATGCAGCTTAAGACATTATGCATAATAAAATGTTCATTCTCCAACAGCTATAAAATGGGCTGCTCACCCAGGACAGCCTTGCTTCTTTGTTACCCATAACATCATATCATATATTTCAGCTAGGAAACCTAGTGTGAATTCACTCAGTGTATTTTTTCAAGATGATACACTTTTTTCTGCTCAACCAAAACCCCCAGAGACCCATAGAAAAAAATGAGGAGTCAGAGGGGGGAGGAGATCAAAGAGCAAAAAGAAAACGGGAGTGAGGGGTAGGGGGATTTTTAACTTAAGTAAAACTTCCTTGATGCAGGCTGAGACATGAATTTTGGACAAGGGTCTTAAATTTATACCTCCCAAATCTCTCAATAAATTTCAAACATATATGGACATTCACAAATACACCAGAAAACGAAATATTAAAAGGTATATGTTGTCCAATCCCATTAGCTCCCAAAACTCCAGTTCCAACACCATTAGACATTCAGGCTTAGCAAATGCGTCCCTGTTCAACCCTCCGGGGGGGCTATCCGCTTCCCTGAGAGTGTTTAGGGATGTTCTCCTGAGGGATCTAGATCATTTGAAAACCCAAAATGTCAAAATGTCGAGGGAATTACAGCTAGGCCTGGACTCATTATGTAAACGGAAGGATCTTATAATCAGGCCAGCTGATAAAGGGGGTGGAATAGTGGTCTTGGACAAGGCTGACTATCTCCAGGAGCTTCAGAATTTGGTGAGTGACAGTTATCAACCCCTAAGATCAGATCCTAGAGTTAAATTTAAAAAAGAATTGGAAAAAGATTGTAGATAAAGACTATGAGCTGGGTTTCATCAACAAGAAGGAGAAATCTTTTTTCCCGGTGGCCTCGAGGATTCCTGTCATGTACTACCTGCCCAAGATCCACAAGGACCCGATGTGTCCCCCAGGTCGTCCCATCATAAGTGGAATAGATTCCATTACATCTAGGGCAGGTAAGTACATTGACAGTTTCCTCCAACCACTGGTACAACTTTTACTAGCTTACATTAAAGACACCAGATATGCCATTAACTCACTTAAGAATAGTGGATACAGAGACGGGCATTGGCTTGTTACGGCCGATGTCAGTCTCTGTACACCATTATCCCTCACCATTGGGGCATTAAATCTGCTAAATACTTTTTGGACAAGGACTCTTCAACACCAAGAAAACAGAAACGTTTTATTATGGAACTCTTAGAATATTCTACGACACATAATTTATTTTGGCATAATAACAAATTTTTCCTCCAGACTAAAGGTGTCGCTATGGGGGCTAAATTTGCCCCCAGTCTGGCAAACCTTTTTATGGGGAAGTGGGAGGAGGACGTCATCTATGCCCAACAAAGACCTGAACTGGTCTTGAGGGCAAGATATATAGATGACGTCCTCCTCCTATGGAGTGGCACTCACGATTCACTCTGTGCATTTATGGGGGGTCTAAATAACAATGAGAGAGGTATCATACTGAAGTACGAGGCCAGTCAACAAAAGATCAATTTTCTTGACCTGGAAATTTGTAGTGAAGGGAATACTTTACTTACCTCCACTTATTTCAAGGTCACAGACCGGAGCTCATTAATTCCTCGAGACAGTTGTCACCATAAAGCATGGTTAGACTCTGTCCCTAAGAGTCAATACATCAGTTTATGGACTACATTCACTTTTTTCACATTTTTTCACTACTGATAAGCTTTGTTGTGTTTATTCATATATTAATGCGATCACTTTTTCAGCACTGGATATATTCAAGTTGTTTATTTTCATGTGTTTTTGCACACTAGTGCACACTACATTTAGGATATCTTATCCATGGCACTTTGATTTATGCACGTTCTATTAACTTCATTTTTTTAATATGATCAAACTTGCACACAGATTATGAGCGCACTTATTTTGATTTATTTATAAATCCTAAACAATGACAAAGGTATTGTTGCTTAAAAGAGTTGTGGGGTATTTCTTTGACAATAGGTGCTGGAGAATAATCTGAATCAGCATGCATAGTTATTTTTGTTTTTCTGTTATTTTTGTTTTCTGTTATTAGCTACATTTGTAGAATAGTGCAGAGAGCCGTCCTGTCCATTCATTGTATTGAATAATGCCTAAATCAGCCAGCATTGGAAACCCCTGCACAAAAAAACACTTAAAACATGGGGATACAACTTATCCCTTAAATGTCCAGAATTTTTAAATATTCATATAAAAATAAATTAAATAGGGCATGTGGACAATGTAGATAATGCTCGTATTAGCAATCTGCCAAAAAGGTTAATGAGAACATGCTAAGGCAGATCTACTTTGATCATAGGCAATTATCAGCTACACGTTCCTTTCATAGAGATAAACTGTCTCTCTGACATTCCCCTCTGCTAGGTGAAATCAAAACTCAGTCTACAGTTACTGTTCTTTTGTTCAACAGCACAGCAAGTCAGGTTTATTCGCTAAACAGTTACATTATATACATACAGTCTTGGAGGAAGGGAATTGATTTCTAGCACCACATCCCAAGAATTAGTAAAGCGGGTATGTAATGAAAAAGATAAGGGACTTTTAAGATGCTAATAAATACACAAAAAGTATTATTAAAATTTAAACCATTTATTTAATATCAATTAAAATTATTCAATAAAACCATGAATTTCCTTGTATTGTAATCAACAAACATAGTTTACATATTCAATGTTTACAGTAGATGTATCAAAACAAAAGGTTGGAGCCACAAGGGAGCTACACTGGCAAACACTTTCTATAACTTTACCTGCATATAAATCTACTTTAGTTGCATAAAGTTATTCCTGAATGATACAAATAAACTAGTGGCCCCCTTTACTTTTTGTTCCTCCTATGGCCATTAGAGATGAGCCAAATTTGGGCAAACACGCAAACAAAAAGTCTATGGGACACAAGGTGTTTGGAGACCTGGGTCCTGCCCCAGGGGACATGTATCAATGCAAAAAAAGTTTTAAAAACAGCTGTTTTTTTCAGGAGCAGTGATTTTAATAATGTTTAAAGTGAAACAATAAAAATTAAATATTCCTTTAAATATCGTGCCTGGGGGATGTCCTTGAGCTGCCTGTAAAGTAGCGCATCTTTCCTGTGTTTAGAACAGTACCACAGGAAAATTACATTTCTAAAGGTAAAAATGCAATTTAAAACTGCTTGCGGGTGTAATGTATTGTTGGATCCTGTATAGATATATATAGATAAAAATCATTGAAAAAAATGGCATGTGTTCCTCCCCAGTCCATTACCACTCCCTTTGGGTCTGGTGTGAATATTAAGGGGAACCCCACACCAAAATTTTTAAAAATGTTGCATGGGGTCCCCCCAAAATCCATACCTGGCCCTTCAGGTCTGGTATAGATTTTGAGGGGAACCCCGAAAAAGAATTCCAAGACCTGTGGGATCGGCTGTTAAAGATCACCACATCCCAAAATTGTAAGAAAAACTCATGAAACCCCCATTGGTGGGTGGGATTTTAAAAGTGACCAAAAACAGTAATTCCCTGTACACACGGTCGGATTTTCCGACGGAAAATGTGTGATACGACCTTGTTGTCGGAAATTCCGACCGTATATAGGCTCCATCACACATTTCCCATTGGATTTTCCGACACACAAAGTTTGAGAGCAGGCTATAAAATTTTCCTACAACAAAATCCGTTGTCGGAATTTCCGATTGTGTGTATACAAATCCAACGCACAAAGTGCCACGCATGCTCAGAATAAATAAAGAGATGAAAGCTATTGGCTACTGCCCCGTTTATAGTCCCGACGTACCTGTTTTACGTCACTGCGTTCAGAATGATCAGATTTTCCGTCAACTTTGTGTGAATGTGTGTATGCAAGACAAGTTTGAGCCAACATCCGTCAGAAAAAATCCTATTTTTTTCAATGTCCGACCGTGTGTACGGGGCATAATTGTATCATAAAACAAAAGTTTATTACAAAAACATATATTGAGTAAAAAGACTTAAGTCATCAAGGACAAAAGAATATATCGACATTTGTACATTTGTATGGATTGCAATATATATATACAAACACATGTGGGCTTAGAGGATGAACCCAATGTTTTCGGCTTGATGCCCTTCTTCAGGGAGTTTTTAACATCGAGAGCCAGGTGTCTATTAGAGAAGCATATATGTCAATTAAATGAACATTTGGTACAGACAATATATATATCTCATATTGAAAATAAACTAGAACAAAACTACATAAAAGCACACAAAATAATTATCATGGGTCACATACCAGAGATTATCATTAATCCATCCATTATGGGAAGTGGGAGGGTCCCATATGACAATAAAGTAAAAAAGGTAGAAAAAGCTGCTTCCATGTGGCCCCAAATATTTCAACAGGGGTCCCCCATTGAAGGGCCAAAAAGGCCCCCAGTGAGAAGTCAGATCAATTTATCTGAAATTGAAGAAAAAATGTAAGTGGGTATATAATGCTATATTATCAGCAAGGTTTTAAAGGTTATAGAGTATACAGACAAGGCATGCATGGTGTACATACCTATATAGAGGGCATATCAAGGATTTCACCACATGATAGAAAAGCATCCAATGTTTCCAAGTCGGCTGGAAATGTACAATGAGTATCGAGCCTAGGGAGTATACCTGTAAAAGTGCATATGGATTGGGGGGGTTTATAAGGATGTGTGTAAAGCCGAGCAGCAAGGGATCAGAAGTATTAAAATATTTCGGCTTACCTCTGTTTGGATGCACACCAAACAATGAGCCAGTGATCAGAGCCGTCGCAGCTGTGTTTACACGCCTCTGACTGCTCCAATAAATACTCATGTGGCGTCTGCGCACCGGCATGGAGACGTCACAACGCACGCTCAGTGACGTGGAAAGTTCACTGCGCATGCGCATCAGCTAGGAGACTCGGACCAACTGTCCCTCAAGGGCAGGAAGCTGCCCCAAATAGGCATGGCGGCACCCTGCGCTTACCAACGCATACCCACTCCCAAACAGCAATGAGCAGAGCTCTGAAGGAGCCCAATCATGCCATAGCTGTGAAAGATAAGAGGGGGCATCTGCGCCAATGGGCACTGAATACCCCCCAGTGAGCCGGGTGAGGGATCACTGACAAAACAAAAGGGGGACCACACACGCAAATTAGCAAGAAATCAAATAAGGAAAGGGAAGGAGAGAATAGCAGAGGAGATCGATGTATATAAGATATAATTATCAGAAAATAGCATAGAGAAGCCATGGAGATATTATTTTCTTATAAGAAAATTTTTTTTAGTATATTGAAACCATGTATCAAAATACCTTAGGTTAGTTAAGTTAGTTAGTTAGTAAAAACGGGAATCCTAAGTTGTAAAAAGAAAACGTTAAATTTCAGAGGTGGAGATGCCAATACCATAACTAGTGAGTATCAAAGGGAGTGTTTAATCTTCCCAGCCCCCAGATGAGAAACCTTCCAGAAAAGGACGATAGCTGACCACATCGTTGGGGCCCGGGGGTAGGGTGACATTTAGATTAGTTATCCAGTGTGTTATGTGTTGCAAAAGAATTCTATTGCAATCACCACCCCGGGTGCTCGGATGTATTCTGTCAAGGATTAAGAATTTAATCTGGGGAATTTTACTTTCATGGACATCTGTCACGTACCTGGTGATGGAGCCTGATATGCAGAGGACGGCCTCTCTTACAACTCTGACTTGGAGCCCCTGATAGAGCTAACAGGAAGCACCGAGATGCAGAGTTGCATGAGGGCCTGGCAGGATCGCTGAACCTGGAGCTGGATCGGAGCACTTGGCCGGGCTGTAGAGGTGTCTGTAGGAATCCCAGAGCAGTGGTAGGCAGGTAGCTGGAGCGAGTAGACAACCGGTCCCCACAGGCAGAAGTGCAGGTGCAGCAGAAGGGATGGTGGCACCCTCAAGGGTGAAGAGAAGGCAGGTACAGGCAGGCTGGGTCATACACAAACGGGCATGTCAGGAACAGAGGCTGAAGCGGAAGCGGGATCAGATTACAGGCCAGGTCGTAAGCAGACTGGCAGCGAAGTGGCAGAAGGAGCAGGCAGGAGCGGAGTAGAGGACAAGCCGGGGTCTGATGCAGGCAGAAAACAGGAACGTCAGGAAGCAAGCCGAGATCACAACAGGAACAGAAGTCAGGTAAGTAATTGCAGGTACACAGGGAACGCTGTAGAGCAGACATCACTGAGTCTGGAAACTGACTGAGTTTAAGTAGCCTGTTTGGGCATCAAAAGCTGTCACAGGGTGCGTGTGCACCAATGGCATTCTGACAGGGGCAGAGGTAAGAGGTCATCTTCTTTGGCAGCCATCTTTGGTGCTGGCATGCCCTTCCTGACAGGCAGAGGTAACAGGTTATCTTCTTCGGCATCAATCTTGGGTGCTGGCATGCCCTTCCTGACAACATCTCTGACATGTCTGCACAGTGGGAGATCTGGGTTCGATTTTTTCGTGCTTAAAATATGCCTATATGCTCTTTTATGGAATTCTTGCTTGGTTTTGCCTATATAGAATGACCCACACTGGCAAACCAACATATAGACAGCCCCAGATGTTTTACAGTTGGCAAAATGTAACGGTTAAAAAATCTTGCCATTAGGGAGTCTAATGTTGTTTCCAGTATACATATATTTACAATGACTACATCCTTAGTAATAAGAGGCTTCACCAGTAATCGGAGTACCCTCTCTCTCTCTTTCTTTATGTTTATGGGATATTATATATTGAAGATCCATGAGAGTAACTTTTAAGGCTCCTTTTTTCTCCATACATACGGATACGCTCTGGTGGATTATTTGAAAGGAGCAGTGACAACCCAAAACAGGAAGGGGATCGTGGATCCGTAGAAGGGGACACCGATCGAATTCCATCAGTGGATTTATTTTCACTTGCCCATTACCCCTGCAGGAGTTGGGTCTTCCGGTGAGTGGGGACACAAGTGGGGGTTCCAGAAGAAGAGTTTTAAATCACGATCACAATAAATTTTCATGGGATCTTTTTGGATTGCCAAGACACTTTTTCACCGTTTTTCTTCTTTTTTCATATAGGATTTTATTTTTGGACACTTACACGATTTGGACTTGATTTATGACTATTTTGGTGCACTATCATACTTATTATTTATTACACCATTGTTGCTATTTGTGCATCTTTTAGACATTTTTGTGTGTTTTTTCTTGCATTTTTGTTTACTCACGCCACCATTACGCACATTTACACATTAGTATAATTTACTTTTTTGAGTGCATGTATCTCTTATATGATTATTTACAACGCGTTTGCACTTCTGTTTTTTACACTATGTGACGTTTGATATTTATGGTATACACATGACATGTTTTGTTTAACATCCGTTCATAGTCTTTCTCACAATATTATCACTACACACTCTCTATTAATACACACTTTTGAACAGCGCCACATTCCCCACTAGAGTTTTTCAATATTTTTTGGGGATTTCACCTCTGTGTTTTTCCATTTTTTGGGGGGGGCTGCAGTTCTCTTTCACATACTGTCCTAAGCGTGGAATATTTTAGTTTAGATTATCTTTATGTGACTGTGAAATGGCATGACCAATAGCACTGATGCCCTGCTGGTGGGGAATGGAGCTATACAAAGCTTCAACATCAACTACCACCAGCAGGGCATCAGACGGTAAAACTATTTACTCCAGGTTTTGAAGGAGATGCGTAGTGTCTCTTATGTACAAAGGTAAATTCATTACATATGGTTTAGTTTGTTCCTCAATAAATTTGCTTAAATTTTCTGTCAAGGCTCCACACCCAGAGACTATTGGTCGTCCCGGAGGATTATTTATTTATTTATGTTTAATGGATCTTAGGTAAGCTGTAAAAGGTTGGTATTTTTGGATGGAGGGTGCGTACAAAATCCCAGATCTTTCAAGCTTTTGAAGGAATACACATCCAGTATATACTCCTGTCCAAGGCCTGCACCAGAAGATCAAGTAAGCACAATGTAACTGTGTGAAACTTGTCAACCCGATCTGCTACTATCCTGTGGTGTTTGTCTGTCTTGCACTTTTATGAAAAGATGCAATAAATGGAATTTTGATATTTCTGTGTGCAGCCATTTCTTCTTACACCAGAAGACAGATAACTGAATGTTGATGTTCCCTTTGCACATGCTCCCCCCAAAAACCCAATGTGTTTTGAAGGCTATAACCCTTCTTTATCAGGGGTGTGGGTGCCCCAGATCAGTTTAAACTAAATATCCTACTACCATTTCATAAGCCCCTATTGGTTGTGTGCAAACAAAACCTTTAGATTTAAGTTCTGAAACTGGTTGCAGGCATCAGTCAGACAACATTAAAATTAGAATACATTGGAATAAACAATCCCAGTGTATCAGTAATTTAAATAAATATATATATATATATATATATATATATATATATATATATATATATATATATATATATGAGAGTTGTATCTATATATATTAAATACACTGCAGCTATTTGAATCACCTGCCTGTGAGATACAGTGCAGTGCAGATACAGATACACTATATATATTTATTTCACATCTCTCACATCCAACTTCCCTTATTGGGTGATTCCAGAATAAATACTTTCCACCTTACTCCTATGTGTAAAAGAACACTTATAAAAAACAAATTCAAATTAAATCGACATTTAAACATCTTTTGGCTAGAGTGTTGAGGCAGTATATCCACTTCTGCCTCCCTGTAATCTAGAGTGGTGATCAAATCTCCTTGCATCCTGTATCTTGGCAGACTTTAAAATGTTGTGGTATGCTGTGGTCTGTCTTACCAAATATTTTTAGTGTGCTCTTCCGTGCACTTTGTCAGTGTTGTTTTATTTCTCCCCACATACTACATACAACAGCTCAAGCAAATAGACTACCTGGGTGCTATCGCTTGTAAGAAAGTCCTTATCACCAGTCAAAAACTTTCTCAAAGGGGAATTTTTATCCCAAATATAACTCCTCACAAATAGATCCTTCAAGGTGGAGGCATTGGTAAATACTACTTTGGATCTTGTGAGTAATATTGTCCTGTGTACCATATCCTTCCTAAGAAAGGGACAATATTGCTTAACCACTTGCTTACAGGGCACTTAAACCCCCCTCCTATCCAGACCAATTTTCAGCTTTCAGCACTGACGCACTTTGAATGACAATTGCGCGGTCATACAACACTGTACCCAAATGATTTTTATCATTTTTTTCACCACAAATAGAGCTTTCTTTTGGTGATATTTGATCACCTCTGCGGTTTTTACTTTTTGTTAAAAAAATATTAAAAAAAAAAAAAAATATTTTTTTATATTTTGTTATAAAAAATTTAAAACGGGTTATTTTTCTCCTTCATTAATGTACGCTGATGAGGCGGCAGTGATGGGCACTGATAGGCGGCAGTGATGGGCACTGATGGGTGGCAGTGATGGGCAGCACTGCCAGGTGGCACTGATTGGCACTACAGGTGGGCATTGATAGGTGGCACTTGTGGGCATTGATAGGTGGCACTTGTTGGCATTGATAGGTGGCACTTGTGGGCACTGTTAGGTGGCACTGTGGGCACTGTTAGGTGGCACTTTTAGATGGCACTGATGAGGCAGATGTGCCTCTTCCACTTGGGGACCGATGTCCCTGACATCCGATCCGGCGATCGGCTTTTTTTTCTACTCGCGCTGTCAGTGTGAGTAAAAAAAAAACGATTACCGATCTTTTGTTTACATCATGTGATCAGCTGTCATTGGCTGACAGCTGATCACATGGTAAGGGGCCGGGACCGGCCCCTTACACGGATCAGTGATCAGCCGAGTCTCAGTGACTCGGTGATCACAGCGCGCCCGGCGCGCGCCCTGCAGGGCGCGCGCAGGGAGCGTGCACAGGGGAGGCCGTCATATCGGCCATAGCGCGGATAGCAGGTGGTTAATAATCTTCACAACTCTTCCCTTGCATTCAAGGCCCCCACCTAATTGGCCTCTTCACAGAAGAACACATTAGTGTGTCTCAATTAATCCAACAAAGAGAAACATGCATCTCTGGTAAGTAGTCAAAGTCACATCTATAACACTAAAAGTCCAATACATATGCATCTTTTCCAGGGAGCACCATCCATGTGAAAGTTCCAGACCAAACCTTACACGCACTCAAAAAAGGTCATCATTGTACACAGGACGTGTATAGCACATCCAGTCTCTCTCCCTGCTTGTCAGGACCCCCCTCCCAGTAAACAATTATGTCAGCTTTGATCAGATTTGATTAATAAAAAACACTTGCTCAGATGCTACAGAAAGATATAATGTAACATACAATTTGACTTTTGTATCATTCTTATCATTTTTATTGGTTGAACTAGATGGTCTTTTTTCCACCAGACTAACTATGTAATTCTGTTCATTCATCTGCAGATCAAAGGGATGAACTTCAATCTGCAGATGATGTCAGTTAAAGCAACCTGACACTTTTTTTTAATAAAATGTTTTTTCTATTTAACCCCTTATTAACCTTTAGTTTATTCTAATCAGCCCTAATTACCTCCTTATTCTCCTTTAATTAAGTAAGCTTTTTTGTATTGGTTTGTTTTGTTAATATTTTTACACCTTTAACATGTATTTATACAGTACATTTTACAAGCACAAAAAAAAACACTTTATTCCATTTGTCAAAAAACTTTGAAATGCTTTGTACCAGAATCAGAATTGTAATATCATTTTAAACAGGACTAATTACAAAATAAAATGTGCACTTTTTATCTGTAGGAACACAATTTTATTTTAAACTAAGACCCCTTTCACACTGGGGTGTTTTTCAGGCGTTTTTCAGGCGCTTTAGCGTTAAAAAAAGTGCCCGTAAAGCACCTGAAAGGAGCCTCATGACCTCTTTCACACTGGGGCATTTTTCAGGTGTTATATGTTAAAAAAAGCATCTGTAAAGTGACTGAAAGAAGCCTCATCTGCAATCCCAATATGAAAGCCCGAGTGCACTGACAGGGTGTCAAAAAAAGTCCTGCAAGCAGCTTCTTTGCAGCGCTTTCATGTTTTTGCCAGTAGTAATTGTTGCCGGAGCTGTGTATCTGCCATGTGCAACTTCAGTGCTGTGTTAGCGGATACTCTTCCTTATGTGTCAATAGATGTCAGCAGCAACAAAGGATGAGAGAAAAATAAATAGTAAAAATATAAAAGGAAAACTAAATATAAACTAAATATTCATAGTGCTGATTAACTGCCTCCCATCTGGTCACTGTATATTATGGCCAAACAGGAGCAGTGTCGATGCAGGTGGACATGTTCATACATCTTCCCATATCAGAGGCTGGTGTGTAGCTCCTAGAGTGTGCACCTGTGAGCATGGTGATTAGTGTGTTACCAGGACAAGGAATGAAATGAGTCCTGTAATGTGTGATTGCTGTGTCCAATCACAGCACAACACAGATGTAAACGAAAGCCCCATAGTGCAGCTCTGTCTCTCTCTCTTTTCACACAAATTGTCTATGAGAAGAGAGAGAGCTGTTACCAGTACAGTAAATACCCACAACTTTTCACACAGTGTTCACATAGAGTAAAAACACTGACAGCCAGTTCACACATTTCCTTGATCAATGCCAAGAGTGTACTGTGCATACTTCACAGCCATTCAGCTGTCCCAGTGTAACCAGTGCTGCCAGGAAGAGTGTTCCTAATTGTAGTAACCATTTGTACACCAGCACCAGTGCCCTGATCACCACTATATTAGAGTTCTTTTTTTTTGTATAATTTCTTTTTATTAAAGATATTTTTAATACAATGAAATAAAAAACAGTACATATAAAAGAAGCAGAAGATGCGTGCCTATCATTCCAATCACCATTCCAATTACCATTTTTCTTAACACTGTACAACTATCTGCAACACGTAAAGACATGCAGATTCCATTACATTAAAAAAAAAAAACAACATTCCAGTGGGTACCCACGGTATCCTCGAATTACAGCATAATGCCACATGTATTACAGAATTCAAAGTGGTTAATGTTTGATATCAAAGTATGAGTCATAATTCTAGACACAGCAATACAGAGGAAGAAAAAAAAACAAAAAAACAAAACACCAAAAAAAAAGAAGAAATGCAGTAGAGATCCCATAGAAAGGGTAGCAAACAACAGAAGTCACAGGGTGAAAGTCACTGCAAGAGTAAGTAATAAAGTTGAATTAATATGAGACACATATTAACGATGCAAGGTCCATACACAGTCAGGTATAAGTGACAAAGGGTCGCACCCAGGACAGCACAACAAAAAAACAAGGAAAATGATCAGCAGTCAGGAATCAGTGTAACTTGGGCCATCAATTTCTAAAGAATAGTACATCCACCTGGAACAAATATTGTGAAATTTCTCAAGTTTATTTTTCAACAGAATAAACCCATCGCCCTGCCTCCATTACTCAATCTGCCTCCGTTTTCTATCTTGTAAAGTAGGGAAATGGGTTTGTTTCCTAAATGTGGGTATCAAACTTTTAGCAGTGTTCAGAAGGTGCAGGTGACACTATTCATGTAGGACCTAAATGAGGAAGGGGTGGCATGAAACAGGTAGGGAAGGAGAGTAAATTGTATTGATTTAAGTGTAGTTTTTTGGACCCAAGGCAAAATGTTTGACCAAAATTTTTTAATTTTGGGGCAATGCCACCATGAGTTCACAAAGGTGCTTTCCTGGGTGCAACCCCTCCAACAGTTATGGTCTGCACCTGGAAAGATCCTATCAGTCACAAAGACATTTTGTACTAGCAGGATACAGATTTATACAACAATTTCTGGGTCTTGGAGCTTTTTGAGGACACATGAGCTAGTTTAACTACTTCCATACCAGGCACTTTCCCCCCTTCCTGCCCAAAACAATTTTCAGCTTCTAGCGCTGTCGCACTTTGAATGACAATTGCACGGTCATGCAACACTGTACCCAAACTACATTTTTATCATTTTCTTCCCACAAATAGAGCTTTCCTTTGGTGGTATTTGATTACCTCTGGGGTTTTTATTTTTTGCTAAACAAACTAAAAAAGACCGAAATTTTTGAAAAAAAAAAGGTTTTCTGTTATAAAATTTTGTTTTCTCCTTCACTGACAGCACTGATGAAGCAGCACTGATGGTTACTGATGAGGTGGCACTGATGGGCACTGATATGTAGAATTGATGGGCACTGATAGGCGGCACTGATATGCAGCACTGTTTAGTTGCACCGATAGGTGGCACTGATGGGCACTGACAGGCAGAATTGATGGGCACTGATAGGCGGCACTGATATGCACTGATGGGCACTGACTGGCGGCACTGATCGGCACTGACAGGTGGCATTGATGGACACTAATAGATGGCACTGATGGGCAGCACTGATTGGGCAGGTACTGACAGGTGTTAATGCTGAGCACTGATTGGCACTGTAATGGACACTGATTGGCACTATGGTGGTCACTGATTTGCACTGTGGTGGGCACTGATTGGCGCTTTATTAGGCACTGACAGGAGTTAATGATGGGGCACTGACTGGAAGCTGCTTGGCACTGATTGGCAGCTGATGGGTTCATTTGATGGGGGCTGTGCAGATAACCAATGTGCTAATTATCAACACAGACCCCCCTCTGACAGAGAGAGCCGCCGATTGGCTCTCCCTGTCAGCATGAACCGAGGAATGCCGTTTACAGGCACTTCCTGGTTCACGTGATGATCAGCTGTGATTGGTCACAGCTGATCACGTGGTAAGGAGCCTCCATCAGAGGCTCTTTACCATGATTGGAGATGCGGCGTGTCAGATTGACACGCCGCATTTGTGATCCCCATGCTGCATGCCCCTGCGGGAGAGCGCCGGCATGTTATCCCGCTGGACATCATATGACGCCCAGTCAGGATAACAGAACCACCGCCCGGCTGTCATTCTGCTGTAGGCTGGGCGGGAAGTCGTTAACAATTGTATGTACCTGTTGTGGTGTAAATTTTATTCTTAGCTCCAGTTCCTATTCTTGTATAAAATAAGGGGTTGCCTGAGGCTTGGTTCACACGAATGCGTTTTTTGATGCTTTTTGGATTTTACAGAAATGCAGGGAATTTTTTTTAACATGGGTTCCTATGGAACACGTTCACATCAATGAATTTTTGGAAAGGGTCAGAGACTTTTTTTCCACCAAATGCAGCGTTTTGCATGTAATAGACTTCAATGGACCCGCATCCAAAACGCAAGAGCGTTTTTACCACAATTTTACTGTGATTTGCGTTTTGCGATTTGTGTATTTATTTCTCAAATTCACTGTATATAGCTGGTTGCTAAGGAGTGGTTCATTTTTTTTTGTAAAAAAAAAAAAAAATTGCCGGCTAAAAAAATTCATGAAAAAAATGGCATGTGGTTCCTCCCAGTTCATAACAGGCCCTTTTTCGGTCTAGTATGGATTTAGAGGGGACACCCTCACACCAAATTACAACTTCCCCATGTTGGAGGCATGTGGTCTGGTATGGTTTAGGAGGGGGGTGCTCGCTCGTCCCCTCCCTTTCCTGACCTGCCGGGCTGCATTCTAGGATAAGGGTCTGGTATGGATTTTGGGGGCCCCACCCTATTTTTTGGGGGGACGTGGGGGTATCCCCTCCACATCCATAACATGGCAAAGGGCCTAATATGGACTGGGGGGGACCACACACCCTTTTTTTTGGTGATTTTTTTTAGCCGGCAATTTTTCCTTTTTACATTCAGCTGTCAGCCAGGAAGCCCGCTGACAGCTGATGACTCATCTGTTGCACAGACACAGCGGCTGGCTTCCTGACCCGCTCCTTAGCAACCAGCTATATACAATAAATGTAAAAAAAAGGCACAAATCACAAAACGCGAATCATGACAAGATAGCGGTAAAAATGTGGTTACAAAAATGCAGAAAGAACAGCAAAAAGCACTGCAGAAATGCTCAAAAGCAACATGCATAGATGTGAATTGATCCTGAGAGTGGGTGGCAAGCAGGTATCTGTACCACCATACTAGAGTTCTAATTACTGCCATAACAGTGTGTCCTGCTCACAACTACGCCAACATCCTGACCATTGCCATACTAGTATCCTCTACTGACCTGCTCAGATAAGGGTTTGGTATGGATTTTGGGGGGGGGCACTCCATTTTTTAAAACATTTTGGTGGGGGGGGTCAAATCTGAATCTACACTAGTACCAAAAGGCCTGGTATGGACCTGGGTAGGGGACCCCACAATGTTTTTTTCTTAATTTTTTTTCCCCAGCATTTTTTTTTTTACATTCAGCTGTCAGTGGGGAATCCTGCTGACAG
The DNA here is from genome assembly GCA_037952925.1 of Lithobates clamitans. Classification (NCBI taxonomy): domain Eukaryota; kingdom Metazoa; phylum Chordata; class Amphibia; order Anura; family Ranidae; genus Lithobates; species Lithobates clamitans. Next base: position 9,217,035 of record JBBGZY010000008.1, on the reverse strand, counting down.
CTGATGACTCATTGGTTGTTAAGGATGCAGTGGCCAGCTTCCCAGCCTGCTCCTTGCAACAAGCTATATACAGTGTTTAAACAGAAAAATAAAAACCACCAAACGCAAAACACATAAATCGCATGACAAACACAATATTTGCATATCTGGTGTGATTCCATTGAAGTCTATTATATGCAAAACATGGAAAAAATTCCCCGACCCTTCTCAAAAAAGCATCGGATGCAAAACACATAGGTGTGAACGTGTACCATAGGAAACTGTAGTGCATTTCTGCAAACTGCAAAATGCACTGAAAATGCATAGGTGTGAACCTAGGGTAAGGGTCACGTCATACCTACAGATAATATGCAGATATCAAGACCCAATTTATTTGATTTACTAAACAGTACATTCCACTGTACAGGATTGTTTGGAGGAAATACATGTGCATTTTATTTCATGTCACTATAAAGAACAGCAGATAATTCCTATAACAGAAGGCATTTGCATGTCTCTCAAAATGTAAGGATTTTTTCCTAATTTTTGATAGAAGGTAGAGAGAGCCATGCAAGTAATTGTTCAATCCCCTTTAAGCCAAATGTACATGCAGAACTGATGCTTTATAGCCCTGATACACCATAGAAATATTTGTTCCAAACAGCATACAACTGTTTTGGGCTTGTTGGCCATCATCATTGTAGTGCACTAGTTCAGAAGAGGGCTTTTGGTTAATTTTTGGTCTACCTTTACAATAACCTGTTTGATTATAGAAGCACTGCAATGATTATCATACAATCCTGAAATGTATGTCATTTGGAACAAATGGTTTTACAATATTAGGCTGCATCTGTGCTGTAAACCAGCAGTTTTGGATGTACACTTGGCCAAAGGGGCATAAAGGAATAATTTGCATGGCTTCACCCCCTACCCTAAACTTAGGAATCATGCCCTTATTTTTGAGATTTGTGATGGAAAGCTGTGCTATTATTTCTATTTACAATACCAGGAATCAATAAAATACACACTTTGATCACTTTACCCAAAAATGAATAGGCTTCAAGGTTAAATATGGATATTACAGTCCAATGATGCTAACTATTATCTAAGCAATTCTTTTTGATTGATATCTCAGAAGCATTAGATAGTTATATTCCTGCTTAATTTTTATCAAATAATTTCTAAAACAAATAGCAAAATCATGCATAATAGAAAACAGTTTCATAAATCAGTACTAAAATATAGGTTTACATATAAGCATTGCACATTTGCATTTTTATTTTTTCAGTGAAACATGTTTTAGTTTTAAAATACAAATGAAGATTTTTAAAGTACAGATTGTTAACTTTTAAAACAAGTGTTCAGGTTCACCTGCTTTGAACAATTTGATTTGTGCTTCTGTCTTTTCCTTTTCTATACGCACTCGCAGAAATGCCATTGTGTATGCTGGCAGAAAAGCAGAGCACTATTACAAAGATGGTTCAAAGGTGCTCATCTTATCTCCATGTAGTGACTCTAATGCCGCATACACACGGTCGGACTTTCTAGAAAGCTAGGTTCGACGTACTTGCCGCCAGACTTCCGGCGGACTACCGCCGGACTTTCTGAACGGCCGGACTTGCCTACACACGGCCGGACTTTCCGGAATCCGGTCTTCCCGACGGACTTCCGCCGGACTTTCAGAATGAACGGACTTTCCCACACACGGACAAGTCCGTTCATTTTGAACGTGACTTGGGTACGACGGGACTAGAAAAGGAATTCAATCTCGCCGCTTTTTTTGGCGAGATTAAAACCTTGCGAGCCCCGTCGCAGGCCCTTAGGTCTGGTATGGAACTTTAAGGGGAACCCCCTACGCCGAAAAACCGGCGTGGGGGTCCCCCCAAAATCCATACCAGACCCCGATCCGAGCACGCAGCCCGGCCGGTCAGGAAAGGGGGTGGGGACGAACGAGCGCCCCCCCCTCCTGAACCGTACCAGGCCGCATGCCCTCAACATGGGGGGGTGCTTTGGGGGAGGGGGCGCCTTGCGGTGCCCCCCCACCACAAAGCACCTTGTCCCCATGTTGATGAGGACAAGGGCCTCTTCCCGACAACCCTGCCCGTTGGTTGTCGGGGTCTGCGGGCGGGGGGCTTATCGGAATCCGGGAGCCCCCTATAATAAGAGGGCCCCCAGATCCCGGCCCCCCCACCCTATGTGAACGAGTATGGGGTACATGGTACCCCTACCCATTCACCTAGGTAAAAAGTGTCAATAATAAAACACAACACAGGTTTTTAAAATAATTTATTAAACAGCTCCGGGGGGGGGTCTTCTTCCGTCTTCGGGGGTCCCTCCGGTTCATCTTCTCCCGGCGTCCGGTTGGTTCTTCTCCGCTTTCCGGCCTCTTCTCCCGGTGTCCCAGGTCTTCGGCCGGCCCCTCCGCTGTCTTCAGGTAGCTCTATTGCCAGCGGAGGTCCGGACTTCTGGGCTTCTTGGCTTCTTGTGTTCTCTTCTCTTCTCTTCCCCCAGATGTTGACACGACGCTCTCTCCGGCTGGACTGGTCTCTGAGGGCTGCGTTGTGACTTATATAGGCGGAGACCCCGCCCCCATATGATGTCACAGTCCCTGGGCATGCTGGGACTGTGACATTTTAGGGGGCGTGGTCGACTGTGTCCGACGGAAAGATTTAAAACATGTTTCAAATCTAGGTCCGGCGGGCTTTTGGGAAAAAGTCCGCCGGAAAAGTCCGCCGGCGCCTACACACGGGCGGATTGTCCGGCACACTCTGGTCCGCCGGACCAAGTATGCCGGAAAGTCCGACTGTGTGTACGCGGCATAAGGCTTGCGAGACATGCAGGGTTGCTATTCTTTCTGAATGGCACCCCCATGCATTACAGACTACAGCACGGTTGTGGGTGGGGGAACAGCAGGGAAACAGCATAGTCAAAAAAGACCATGTGGTTTCCCTACGGCTGTGTTTTTAAAAAGGTGCATGCACCTTTTTTCTGTAGTTAATGCGGCACAGCAGCCCATTCAAATGAATGGGCTGTAGTGTGAACTGAGCCTAAAAAAAATAAAGAGCTGTAGATAAACTGATTCATACCTAATTTGAGGATGGTATAAATATTCCACAGCAGTTTTAAAGAGAGCTCTATTGCCTAATATACTCATACAGACTATAATGATTTGTTGAGCAATATTACTTACCGGCCTTGGCCTATGTTAATAGAGACACTTTGGATGCCCAACTCACTGTTTAAGAACTACAGACAGCTGTGAGCAGCTTCTCCAATACCTAGGCTCCTGGGATAGATGGGAAACCCATTGAAGTATATAAGCAACAAAGCAAACACGGCCTGACTTTATTGCAGACATTCAACAATGCCTACCAGAATCCATGTAATCTAAGTACTTTGAGCAACCATTTCATGAGGCTTCCTATGTACCTGTCTGCTAAACTTGGTTATCAGACACTGTGCATTTACCTGTGGTATGCCATAGACACTAATAACTTTCCCACTAGGAACTATTAGGTGTCCTGCTCTTTACCTGCATCCAAGTGTGGAGGAGAGCCACATATCTGTGATCGTTCGTAAGCCCCACGGGTTGGTCCTGTTTCCCCCTTGGGGTGCAGGCAGGGACAGCGGTGTAACGGAGTCCAGTGTCAGAAGAGGGGGACTTCTCTGATCCTTTCAGTTTTTAAGATAACTCCGGTTACGAGTGTATACGGTACCAAGAAACCTAAAGGACCCCCTGAGGAAGACAATGACCATGTAAATGTCGAAATGCATTGGGGTCTCGGGGTCTTCTTTATTGGCAAGCATTACTACAATTATTAATGATACTGCCTGGAGTGGTAATATATGTACACTCCTTGCAACTTATTGTGCGATTATGTGACAAATTCTCAGCATAACCAGTATATGTACCCTAAATACTTAACTCCATGTGTAACCGGAGCTCATATTTTAAATCTTTGTAGTCCTCAAAGTATGTTCGGAGTATTTTTCAAATAAAAACATTTTTTACAAAAACTTTTTTCGATGCTTGCTGCTTAAAAACCCCATGGGAAACTTCCACAATCTTTTTTGGCAAAGCACCATCTTAATTTGGCTGTTGCAAATATTTCATGGTATACTTCATTTTGTTCTACAAAATTTACAGACACCTATATAATAAAAATGAATATGGCTTTACATTAAAAGGTGGAAGTGAGTGCTCAAGACAAGAAAGCAGATCATTGTTTTCACTTTTTAACCTTTGCTTATAAAGTAACAGATGGGAGCTGACTGGCTGAGTTAGCCAATGGCACTACTGTTCTTTCCTTCCTTGAGGTCAAGCTCTACAGAATACCTTGACAATAGAGCAACATTGGTTGCCTAAAATAAATATTAACAAGCTAGCATCAGTAGTAGCTAGACTGTTTGCTTTGTATTTCCAATTAGCAAAAGGAGATACAAAATGTGAATAGGAATGAGGTTCAGGTTTGACTCAATGTTCAGTACAAACTTTGGATGTTCAGTACTTCTGAATAGATGTACAATTTGGCCAGTTCACCAGCCTGAACACTCTTCTCCAGAAGCAGAAATGAGGAATTCCTTTATTGGCATCATTACTACCACTCAAAAAATAATACTTTCTTCCGTGAATGATGCACAGTGTCATTGGTTGCTAAGATGCCTGTGGGCACCACTTCACTGGCATGTTTAAGGCATCCTCCAGGCATATAATTTAAATAAATTGAGCATTTGAATGTTTAATTTTAGGCATAGTTAAAATCACTGCTTTTTTAGATTGGTACATGTCCCCCAGGGCAGTTGTCTGCTCCCCATGCCCTTTGTTTATTAGCTTGAAAAGTGTCAGAATTCATTTTAAAGATTCAGATCCTATTGACATCAATAGTGTTCACATTAACATTCAGACCATAATTTGGCAAACCTCCTGCAAACAGAACCCAGGAATTGATCAGAAGGGTAGATGTGGGATTTTATAGGTGCCACACACAAAATATGATTTAAAAATAGATTTTTATTATAATCATTCCAATATTATTTGAAGTGAAAACATTGAAAAGGGATTTATTTATACAGTACTGCTGCAAAATGTTCATCTCTATATATTTCGCCAGACTATGGCTTCTTCAGGAGATTTTGCTAAAGTATTCCATAATGGTTCACTATAAAAGAGCAATATATTAGTGTACAAATACATCAGCATAGAAAAGTTCAAATATAACTACAATTAAACATTACATCTTAATAGACATTATTGACACAAATATGGGTAGTAAAAACCCCTTATACAAGTGAGCACACATACTTATGGGTGAACTGGGGGAATCCCCTCACCTTGTTGTTTAACTCATAAATGTATATTGAAAATCCAAAATCATCTGCTACATCAGGACATCATTGACTGCAGAGGGGAAAAACAGGAGCCCAAGTGACGAAAGCACCGCCTGTGGGGTAAAGAGACAAACGTTTAAATAAATTGTAATAAGATATTGTACCTAATATTCTGTCAATGTTTTATTTTTAGTACCACTGGGAAATCTCTGGTTTGCTTCATGCCTACATCCCCCTTTTTCAACAAAGTCTGATAGAGATTTCAATCTTAAACCTTGGAATTCTACCTTAGTACCTCTTGGATTTCTTAGAAAATGTTGTCATTTTGAGGTATGATCTTTAGACATGTGCACAGGCAAAAAATGCGTTAGTTTTTGTTCAATTCATTTTGTTTTGTTTTTTGGGTCATTCGTTATGATCAAAATTCGTAAATTTGAAAATTAGTAAAATTGTAAATTCGGAAATTCAAAAATTTGTAAATTCAAAAGATCAAAAATTTGTAAGTTCGTAAATTCGTAAATTCGAAAATTCAGAAATTTGGAAATTCAAAAATCTGAAAATAAGGAAGAAAATCCGAAAATCCGAAAATTCAAAAGAACGAAAATCTGAAAATTTGAAATAATAACTATTAAATAATAGGTATTGGAATTTCCTTTCAAATTTGGCTGTTAGCAAACATATCCGAAGTTACAAATTATCGGAAATAATGAATGCCGCATCTAAACAAATGGATTGGAATGAAATAATAATAATAATAAAAAGTTTATATTATTATTAATATTGTTATTTATTATTATTATTAATTTGTTATGTTCCATTTGTTTAGATATGGCATTCGTTATTTAAGGATAATTCATAACTTCGGATAAATTTGTATTTGTTACGCTCTCTAATAGCCAAATTTTAAAGGAGATTTCAATACCTATAATTTAATAGTTAGTAATAGTTAAGTTATTATTAGTTAGTTACTATTTCAGATTTTCGAATTTTTGGGGTTTTCAAACTTTCGTTTTTGATTTTTGTATTTCCGCTTTTCCAAAATTTCAGATTTTCGAATTTCCAAAATCGGACTTTTCGAATTTCAAATATTAGAATTTATGAATATTCTAATATTCTAATTTACGAATTTACAAATTTACAAATTTTTGAATATTCATATTTACGAATATTCAGAAAAATTTGTTAGACGGGTTTTCTTTACTTAGAATTTTTCGTGAATTAACGAATTAGTCGAAATTTGTTAAGAAACTATTCTGGAACTAAACAAATTGCACATGTCTAATCTTTCCTTTCCTCTCATGTGGTCCCATAAGATACACTTAGGTTTATCTTATCACGATGTATTCAAGGATTTGTCCTTTTCTCCCTCAGGCAGTGTTTTTGTCACTTAGGCTCCTATTTTTCCCTTCTGCTGTCACTAATGTCCTGGTGTGGCAGATGATTTTGGATTTTCAACATACATTTATGAGTAGGGATGAGCCGAATACCCCCTGCTTCGGTTCGCACCAAAACATACCGAACAGGCAAAAAATGTGGCAGAACACACGAACACCTTTAAAGTCTATGGGACACAAACATGAATAATCAAAAGTGCTCATTTTAAAGGCTTATATTGTCATAAAAAGTGTTTGGGGACCCGGGTTCTGCCCCAGGGGACATGTATCAATGCAAAAAAATTATTTTTAAACGTCCGTTTTTTCGGGAGCAGTGATTTTTTTAATGCGTAAAGTGAAACAATAAAAATGAAATATTCCTTTAACCACTTAAGCCCCGGGCCATTTGGCTGGCCAAAGACCAGAGCCCGTTTTGCGATTCGGCACTGCGTTGCTTTAACTGACAATTGCGTGGTCATGCGACGTGGCTCCCATACAAAATTAACGTCCTTTTTCCCCCACAAATAGAGCTTTCTTTTGGTGGTATTTGATGACTTCTGCGGTCTTTATTTTTTGCACTATAAACAAAAAATAGCGACAACTTTGAAAAAAATGCATTATTTTTTACTTTTTGTTAAAAAATAGGGGATAGTTTTATGGCATTTTTATTAATAATTTTTTTTTTACTAGTAATGGCGGCAATCAGCGATTTTTATTGTGACTGCGATATTATGGTGGAACGATCGGACACTTTTGGTGCTATTTTGGGACCATTCACATTTATACAGCGATCAGTGCGATTAAAAATGCATTGATTACTGTGTAAATGTGACTGGCAGTGAAGGGGTTAACCACTAGGGGGCAGTGAAGAAGTTAATTGTGTCCTAGGGAGTCATTCTAACTGTAGGGGGGCTGGGCTATGTGTGACACGACACCGATCACCACTCCCAATTACAGGGAGCTGCGATCAGTGTCCTTGTTACTAGGCAGAATGGGGAAATGCTTGTGCATTTCCCCATTTCCCTGTTCTTCCTCTCCGTGAGACAATCATGAGTATCCCGGCCGACATTGAGTCTGCGGGACCCGCAATCACACTCACGGAGCTTGCGGCAGGCGCGTGTGCCCGCAAACCGCTTCTTAAAGGGCAATGTACAGGTACGTTAATATTCCTGTACGTGCCCTTCTGCCGACGTATATCGACATGAGCTGGTTGGCAAGTGGTTAAATATCGTGCCTGGGGGTGTCTATAGTATGCCTGTAAAGTAGCGCATTTTTCACGTGTTTAGAACAGTACCACAGCAAAATTATATTTCTAAAGGAAGAATTGTCATTTAAAACTGATTGCGGCTGTAATGAATTGTTGGGTCTCGGCAATATAGATGAAACTCATTGAAAAAAATAGCATGGGATCCCCCCCAGTCCATTACCAGGCCCTTTGGGTCTGGTATAAATAATAGGGGGAACCCTGCACCAAAAGTAAACAAAAAAATGGCTTAGGAATCAGGTCCCCAAACACTTTTTATGACAATAACTTTCATATAAGCCTTTAAAATGAGCACTTTTAATTTTTCATGTTAGTGTCCCATAGACTTTAACGGTGTTCGGACGGCTTTTGAATTTTCCCCCGAACACCGCATAACATTTGGTGTTTGCAGAATATCTGAACAACCAAAATTCGGCCCGAACTAATGCTTGGGCTGAACTGTTTGCCCATCCCTATTTATGAGTTAAACAGCAAGGTGAGGTGATTCCCTCAGTTCACCCAAAAATATGTGTGCTCACTTGTATGAGGGTTTTTTTATAATGTATATAAGGATTTAATGTTTAATTGTAGTTCTATTTACACTTTTCTTTGCTGATGTATTTATACACTAATACATTATATTGCTCTTTTATAGTGAACGATTATGCAATACTCTAGCAAAATCTCCTGAAGAAACCATAGTCTAGTGAAACATGTAGAGATAAACATTTTGCAGCAGTACTGTATGAATAAATCCCTTTTTAATGTTTTCACTTGAAAAAATATTTGGATTATTATAATTAAAATCTATTTTTATATCATATATTATGTGTGGCACCTTTAAAATCCCATATCCACCCTCCTAATCAATTGTTTAATTTGGGTTTGTGGTGCCTAGGCCAATTTCCGACACAAGTTCCTTTCTTTATTTAGAACCCAGGAATTATTAATCTCACCCTAGTTGTGACCATGCATCTGAAATATCATAATGAAAGACAAATGGCATGGTCAGTACAAAATATAGGAGGATTTGAATCACCTACACTTCTTTTATTAAGTTTCCCCTTAAAATGACTGTTTTTTGTGGGCACGCAATTCTGTACACATTATATGCTATACATAAGTTTATTGTCTATGTAAAGAAAGTTATATAAAGACCTGAAAGAGTGGCAGACAGCCACTCCATATGAGTTAGCCATTTTAGACATTTGACCGTTTGGCCTTTCCACAAATCCAAGCCTAGAAGTGATTATGCTGCCAGACCCTTATCTATGCATGTTAGATGCATATCACAAGCAGGCAATGCCATCAGTAGGGATGAGCTTCAGGTTTATTTTGAACCCAACCTTTTAACAGTTCAGCAAACAGCTTAACAACCTGGTCATAAACCCCTAACTGATGTGTTTGACATAAGCTAAGGATCTGTAATTTTGTGGCACCGCCAGCTGGTGCTTGTATAAAACAGCCAGGGAACAAAAGGCACTGTACGCACTGTACGTCATCACACCGTTCGCCCCATGTTTGCACAGGTGTTCACTTTTTTTTACAAGCCGGCATTTATAACCATTTTATCACTGTATGGCGGAGTTTGTTCATTCTGCCTTGATTTACCAATAAATACTTTTAATTTTACTAAACCATTGGAGCCCTTTTTTGCTTCCTTTTCCACCTACCACCTTCGGGTTGAGTGGCTGCCCCCCTCCAGGCAGACGGGTTTGGATTAGTCCCTTACTGGAACACTCCATTCATCAGCCGATTCGGACGTCACCATTCAGCTGTTCCCGCAGAGGACTGTATCTGCATACGTACAAGACCTCGCTATCAGAGAGGTCCACTACTCCTGGTAAGGGTCCATCTGTAGTGTCCTCCGGATTCACTGTCTGCTTGGATATATCTTCACATCTTTTCTCCTTTCTCCACCTATATTGGCTGTCTTTAATGAACTGTGGATCTGTGACTTTGCCTTCATGGGATTGATGCATCTCTACTGAGCTGTTTTTGAATGGACTTCACTCACCATTGTATTACTTTATGATCCTTGATTTTGTATCCATATTTGTTCATTTTATTCACATGTTTTATTATACATTGAGCACTCATCCTATTCACTATATTGATTTATTCAGCATTTTTTACTTTAAGGTATTCGATTTATTAATTACCGGTATTTAATATTTATATTTACATATTCATGTATGTAAGTAACATATGATTTTCTGATTGCAAGCGCACTTAATTTTTTTGCTATAGTTAATAACACACATATTGGTGTTTTTTTATTGCAGCTGTAGTGCAGGTTTCCTCTTTCTTTTTATTTGTTTTACAAAGGGAGAGGCACCTCTTGGTGTAGATATAAAACAGATTTCATTAGCATATAATATTGGCAACTCACATTTGAGAAGTTAAAAACAGGCATGTAGGGAGTCCCAGCAGGGTGGGAGGGGGGATGTCATCAGTAGACGGTCCAATCCTGGATGGGAAGCACCAAGCTCACTCGTTCACCGCTGATGTGTAAAGCCAGCCGTGGTGGGGTAGAGCTCAGAACAAGGCCTCTCCAGAGCAGCTATTGTGTCTGTGTTACTGAGGAAGTGGTCTGTAACCTGAGCCAGCTGGAACTTAGTGTCCCCAGATCACTGAGGACACTAAGTTCCAGCTGGCTCAGGTTACAGACCACTTCTTTAGTAACACAGACACAAGAGCTGTTCTGGAGAGGCCTCGTTCTAAGGTCTTCCCCACTTCGGCCAGCTCTACACATCAGTGGCGAATGAGTGAGCGGTGAACGAGTGAGCACAGCGCTTCCCATCCAGGATTGGACCGTCTACTGATGACACCCCCCCTCACACCCTGCTGGGACATACTACATGCCTGTTTTTAACTTCTCAAATGTGATTTGCCTATCTTATGTTCAAATTTAACCTGTTTTATAGCTACACCCAGAGGCACCTCTCCCTTTGTGTATTGCAGTGTACTGGAACATGGTTTCTGTTCCCATATGACGTCTGCCCTGAGTGGTGGATCCTACTCCTTCCCTATGGTCCGTGGACTTTTTTCCATATCTGTTGGACATATTTCAGCATTTCCCCATGACATTTAGATTATTATAATATATGCCTTATGACTTGTGGGAAAATCTGTGTTCAGTTCCTTGCGCCTTTACTTGTCCTATTGAATAAAAGCTTGCAAATTAGCCACAAAATAGGCCTGAAAAAAATAACAAGATTTAGCTCCCATAGGCTTCAGTGGGAATCAGCACTGAGGGGTTTGCAAACTTTCTATCTGGTTCATCAAATGTCCTGCGGGCTAAACTTTGCCTGGTTCACTCATCCCTAGTCTTCAAAACTGCTTCCTATACAGAGTCACTGTAAGTAATTCTCTCTGATTTAAGGGTATTTTACTTCTTTTACTGGTAAACATGATGTAAACAGATAGCATGAAACAGTACAATGCATTATTTAATATACAACAGATTTCCGTGTAACTTGATTATTTAATTTCTGGCAAAACCAGGAGGTAGACGCTGTCTGATGTTGTGTTTCACAGCCTAAATTGTGTGCTGTTTAAATGTATTGCAATGTACAAGATCTCGAGTTGGTTTGCAATTTTTATTTTTTAATGTTACTCATGAATGTTTATAGTCTAATCCTCTTTTCAACTTGTTGATTTTATTTATGGCATATGCTTTGCATAATGGCAAAATTACACACACATTTAAAATTGATGTAACACATAACAAGTAATGTTCAAATGACCAGGATATTTATAACAGATATTAAGAAAACAAGAAACTACAATGTCTAATAAAAGTTAGATAGGACCTTAGTCTACTTTAAACATTTTATTTATTGTCCACTGTGTAAAAGGAAAGGAAATAATTTTCCTCAGGCAGTCAATATTCTCTCATTTAATAAACTAGGAATAAGCATAGGCATAAAATAATTTTTAGTGGATACATTTGTTTATTTCACTCTTTTTATTCTTTAAAACAGCTAGCAGTGTACCGGGAACGTTGATAAGATTTTTAAAGACCTGGGGCACCCTTGAAAGAAAATCAGTTATATTTAGTGCACAGAGAAAAAACAAGAACACGTTGCACTGAACAATGGGTATGACTTTAAAGGGTCTGGTTAACTATGTCTTAAAGGTTTACGAGAATACAGATTTCCATTACATTTACTTTTTTTTTACACAGAATGTATACACATTGTGTAAGAAGTGCAGTTCGGTCTGGCAGAGGTTCGGATGCCAAACCCGAACCCCACTGAAATCAAATTAAAAATGCCAATTATCTGGGCTGATATGCAAGGGGTGTAAAAAAAAGTAGAATAGGGTCAGGCACTGCCCTGGGGAACATTTACCAATGCAAAAAAATAAATACATTTTAAAATTCCATTTGGCCAGGAGAAATATTTTTTTCAGCAGTGACATTTAGAAAAAAGGCTTTAAAATTGCCAGCAAATTACTTTGACAGCTGCCTTCTTTGCTGATCACATGGAACCAGGGCCACTCACAGCAGCCCAGTATTGGTAATCACTGCATGCTCCAGATAGTGTGTATGAGTGGCCGATGTGGGAGGATGTACCACTACATCCACCCACATCAGCCCTCTCCTGTCCGGCCATATATGTACAGTTAATGAATTTGTTGCAGACTTATTAAAAGAGTGTCTCAGATAGGAACTTTATGAATTTGTTACATGTGTTGGAATGAATTATGGAACTGTAGCACACCATGAATTTGCGCAAAAGTTCCATATAGAGTTATAACACCAGAATTGTTGCAAAGCATTTATTGAAGGCTTACGGTTTTTTGAAGGATCATGACAATATAAAAAGTGTTGTGCATTCTGAAGCTAAATAAGGCTTTAATTATAAACTGCAAAAGAAAGTTAACTCATATGAAGATGAAATAAAAAGCACTGTTAATCTATAAATGTATTTGGGTTAGTCATTTTGTCATTTATCTTTTATACTAGTGTTCATTAGGGATGAGCCAAACACCCCCCTGTTCGGTTCAGAGCAGAACTTGCAAACAGACAAAAAATTTGTGCAAACATGCGAACACCGTTAAAGTCTAGGGGACACGAATGTGATAAAAGTGCTCATTTTTAAGGCTTGTATGCAAGTTATTGCCATAAAAAGTGTTTGGTGACCCAGGTACTGCCCCAGGGGACATGTATCAATGCAAAAAAAGGTTTTAAAACTGACTTTTTTATGAGCAGTGATTTTAAGCATGCTTAAAGTGAAACAATAAAAATGAATATCGTGCTTGGGAGGTTCCCTTAGTCTGCCTGTAAATTAGCACATTTTCCCAATGTTTAGAAAAGTCCAGAGGAAGCTACACAATCTTGTCTTGTGAAACGCGTTGACGTCACTCCATCCGGCCGTCACACCCGCTGTCATCCCCCGTTGGGGCTAGCCGGCTCACGTACTGAGGGAGTGTTCCGACTGAGTACGGAACTGCCGTGTGGGAGGAAAAAGGCACACCTGGATGGCCAGCTATTCATTCAGCTAAGGAGGGTTCTCTGGAGCAAGGAAATTCCGCGGCAAACACCCGATACCATACACAATGGCGAGTGGGGCAGATTACAGCATAGGTGACACACGCTCCGGCAGTACCTGAGGACTTCCATACAGGACCTGAGAGTGGTAATGTACATGTCTACCTGAACTGCATATATTCTTCTGCTCAGCATACAACATGCCAGCCACCTCTCCACTGCTCGCATCAGTTTGTATCTGGTTACATCCAGAACATAATTCTGCTTATTGAAGTATCTCTTGCCATATTTACACCGGGACTTCCTGCCATTCCAGCTCTATTCTCATATATTCATGGCCACATACCTCCCATCCATAGGTTAATTGAGGTCTATTGTTGGACCCACAACAGTGCCCCACGCCACGGCTCTCTACTCTCTCTCCTGTCCTACCCCCCTCCCTTTCTCCACCTTCTCACCTCACACCCCCTTTCCCTTGATCTCTCCCTTTCCCTCCCTTCCCATCTACCCAGATTATGAGCCACCCCCCGGGGGGATTGATGTCTGGTCAGCAGCCTCACTCAGCACAGCTGAATACTCCTCATTGTCAGCAGGCTGTACAGACATCAATTGCCTAGACGTCCGGGCGCTTTTTGTTTGTTTGTATTTTTGACCACATGTCGTCTATGTCCCCCCTGTCTGTGTCATTGTGTTGGTCGGTCCCACGTTACCGATCAACTTTTTATTAGAGCTAGTTTGGTTACAGTCATACATAGTTGGTCTGCCTTTCCTTTGAGCCCCACTTTTCTTTGGTCCCTCTCCTGCTAGGGACAATTTTTGTATTGTTTAGAAAAGTACTGCAGCAAAATGACATCTCTAAAGGAAAAATGTCATTTAAAATTGCTCACCACTGTAATGTATTGCCAGATCCCAGCAATATACATAAAAAAATCATTTAAAAAAACAGTGTGGGCCTCCCCCCAGTCCATACCAGGCCCTTTGGGTCTGGTATGGATATTAAAGTTAACTCCACACCAATCTTTTTTTAAAAAAATTACGTGGAGGTCCCCCCCAAAATCCATACCAGAACCAAAGGGCCTGGTATAGACGGGGGAACCCATGACAATTTTTTCTTAATTTCTTCATAAAGCTCCCCTTAACCACTTCAATACACTATATTATATATTGTACACTGCACTATATACCCTACACTGTATTATACATGCTACACTGAGGGCATTATATACTCTGAACTGCAGTATATATACTATACAGACTGCACTATATACTCTGAACTGCAATATATATACTATATGGACTGCACTATATACTCTGCTGCTTTGTTGGGAACTGGAATGGTCCCTGCTGTTAAATATTATTTCAAAAATTGTGATTACATGCCCCTGTTAAACAGGGGCAGAAAAATTGGGCCTTAGGTGTTGGTGGTGCCAGAACACTGTAACCCCTCACAGTTACTCTTGTTGGGTGTAGGAACGGTCCCTGTTGTTAAATGTTATTTCAGAGGCTGCTCAGCTGCGGAATGGTGGCCAAGACCGTACAGCGGTTTGACAGGACAGGTTCCACTCAGAACAGGCCTCGCCATGATCGACCAAAGAAGTTGAGTGTACATGTTCAGTGTCATATCCAGAGGTTGTCTTTGGGAAATAGATGTATGAATGCTGCCAGCATTGCTGCAGAGGTTGAAGGGGTGGGGGTCAGCCTGTCAGTGCTCAGACCATACGCCGCACACTACATCAAATTGGTCTGCATGGTTGTTGTCATCCCAGATAGAAGCCTCTTTTAAAGATGATGCACAAGAAAGTCTGCAAACAGTTTGCTGAAGACAAGCAGACTAAGGACATGGATTACTGGAACCATGTCCTGTGGTCTAATGAGACCAAGATAAACTTATTTGGTTCAGATGGTGTCAAGTGTGTGTGGTGGCAACCAGGTGAGGAGTACAAAGACAAGTGTGTCTTGCCTACAGTCAAGCATGGTGGTGAGAGTGTCATGGTCTGGGGCTGCATGAGTGCTGCCAGCACTGGGGAGCTACAGTTCATTGAGGGAACCATGAATGCCAACATGTACTGTGACATACTGAAGCCGAGCATGATCCCCTCCCTTCGGAGACTGGGCCGCAGGGCAGTATTCCAACATGATAACTACCTCAAACACACCTCCAAGATGACCACTGCCTTGCTAAAGAAGCTGAGGATAAAGCTGATGGACTAGCCAGGCAAGTCTCCAGACCTAAACCCTATTGAGCATCTGTGGGGCATCCTCAAACAGAAGGTGGAGGAGCGCAAGGTCTCTAACATCCACCAGCTCCGTGATGGCAAGTGGAAGAAGACTACAGTGGAAACCTGTGAAGGCCTGGTGAACTCCATGCCCAAGTGGGTTAAGGCAGTGCTGGAAAACAATGGTGGCCACACAAAATATTGACACTTTGGGCCCAATTTGGACATTTTCACTTAGGGGTGTACTCACTTTTGTTGTCAGTGGTTTAGATATTAATGGCTGTGTGTTGAGTTATTTTGAGGGGACAGCAACTTTACACTATTATACAAGCTGTACACTCACTACTTTACATCATAGCAAAGTGTCATTTCTTCAGTGTTGTCACATGAAAAGATATAATAAAATATGTGGGGGGTGCACTCACTTTTGTGAGATACTGGGGGTCATTTACTATAGCGCCAAAAAATTCTCCTGCAGTACCAAAAAACTCTCAAAAAAGGCCAGGAAGACTTCAACTCTCAGAAAGTCAGCGCTAATGCAAATGGAAAGCAGCGCTATTGCGACAATAATGCCTGTCAGATCACATATGCTGGAATAGTGGAAGTCAGTGGGGCTCGAACCTGCAAAATCCAAAGTTCTCACTGAAGGCTTATATGCAAGTTCTTTGCCATAAAAAGTGTTTGGAGACCCGGGTTCCGCCCCAGGGGACATGGATCAATGCCAAATTTTTTTTTAAAAACGGCCGTTTTTTCGGGAGCAATGATTTTAATAATGCTTTGAGTGAAACAATAAAAGTGTAATATTCCTTTAAATTTCATACCTGGGGGGTGTCTATAGTATGCCTGTAAAGGGGCGCATGTTTCCTGTGTTTAGAACAGTCTGACAGCAAAATGACATTTGAAAGGAAAAAAAGTTATTTAAAACTACTCGCGGCTATACTGAATTGCCGGCTCGACAATACACATAAAAGTTCATTGATAAAAACTGCATGGGAATTCCCCAAAGGGGAATCCCGAACCAAAATTTAAAAAAAATGACGTGGGGGTCCCCCTAAATTCCATACCAGGCCCTTCAGGTCTGGTATGGATATTAAGGGGAACCCTGGCTAAAATTAAAAAAAAAATTGGCGTGGGGTCCCCCTCAAAATCTATACCAGACCCTTCAGGTCTGGTATGGATTTTAAGGGGAACCCCGCGCCAAATTTTTTTTAAAAAATGGCGTGGGGTACCCCCAAAAATCCATACCAGACCCTTATCCGAGGACACAACCTGGCAGGCCGCAGGAAAAAAGGGGGGGACGAGTGAGGGCCCCCCTCCTGAACCGTACCAGGCCACATGCCCTCAACATTGGGAGGGTGCTTTGGGGGTAGCCCCCAAAGCACCTTGTCCCCATGTTGATGAGGACAAGGGCCTCATCCCCACAACCCTGGCCCGGTGGTTGTGGGGGTCTGCGGGCGGGGGGCTTATCGGAATCTGGAAGCCCCCTTTAACAAGGGGACCCCCAGATCCCGGCCCTCCCCCCTGTGTGAAATGATAAGGGGATACAAAAGTACCCCTACCATTTCACCAAAAAAATGTCAAAAATTTTAAAAATGACAAGAGACAGTTTTTGACAATTCCTTTATTTAAATGCTTCTTCTTTCTTCTATTTTCTATCTTCTTTCATCTATCTTCCTTCGGTTTCTTCCTCCATTTTCTTCTTCTTCTGGTTCTTGTTCTTCTGGTTCTTCTTGTTCTTCTGGTTCTTCTTGTTCTTCTGGTTCTTCATCCGGTCTTCTCGTCTGGCATCTTCCTCAGCGGCGCCGTCTTCACTTCATCTTCTTTCCTCGGGCCGCTCCGTATCCACGATTGGATGGGAGGCTCCCGCTGTGTGACGCTTCTCCTCTTCTGACAGTTCTTAAATAACGGAGGGCGGGTGACCCCGCCCCCTCTGACGCAGGGCGGGTGACCCCGCCCCCCTCTGACATCACGGGGAATGCCACAGGGAAGTCCCCGTGCATCAGAGGGGGGCGGGGTCACACGCCCTCACCCGCCCTCACCCGCCCTGCGTCAGAGGGGGGCGGGGTCACCCGCCCTCTGTTATTTAAGAACTGTCAGAAGAGGAGAAGCATCACACAGCGGGAGCCTCCCATCCAATCGTGGATGCGGAGCGGCCCGAGGAAAGAAGATGAAGTGAAGACGGCGCCGTTGAGGAAGATGCCGGACGAGAAGACTGGATGAAGAACCAGAAGAACAAGAAGAACCAGAAGAACAAGAAGATGGAGGAAGAAACCGAAGGAAGATAGAAGAAAGAAGATAGAAAATAGAAGAAAGAAGAAGCATTTAAATAAAGGAATTGTCAAAAACTGTCTCTTGTCATTTTTAACATTTTTGACATTTTTTTGGTGAAATGGTAGGGGTACTTTTGTATCCCCTTACCATTTCACACAGGGGGGAGGGCCGGGATCTGGGGGCCCCCTTGTTAAAGGGGGCTTCCAGATTCCGATAAGCCCCCTGCCCGCAGACCCCCACAACCATCGGGCCAGGGTTGTGGGGATGAGGCCCTTGTCCTCATCAACATGGGGACAAAGTGCTTTGGGGGGCAACCCCCAAAGCACCCTCCCAATGTTGAGGGCATGTGGCCTGGTACGGTTCAGGAGGGGGGGGCCCTCTCGTCCCCCCCTTTTTTCCTGCAGCCTGCCAGGTTGCATGCTCGGATAAGGGTCTGGTATGGATTTTTGGGGGTACCCCACGCCATTTTTTAAAAAAAATTTGGCGCGGGGTTCCCCTTAAAATCCATACCAGACCTTAAGGGTCTGGTATCGATTTTGAGGGGGACCCCACGCCAATTTTTTTTTTTAATTTTGGCCAGGGTTCCCCTTAATATCCATACCAGACCTGAAGGGCCTGGTATGGAATTTAGGGAGACCCCCACATCATTTTTTTTTAAATTTTGGTTCGGGGTTCCCCTGTGGGGAATTCCCATGCCGTTTTTATCAATGAACTTTTATGTGTATTGTCGGGCCGGTGTTCTGCCGAGAAAGTTCCTCTCGGCGGATATGGACCCCCCTCTACTGCGCAGGCGCAGCGCCTGCGCAGTAGGAGCAGGCGGAAATAGCCAAAGCGAAATAGAGAAGAAATCAGCTGTACACGGCGCCTGTAAGAGGGTCCCCCGCGGGCTCGCTTCGCTCGCCACGCTTCGGGCATGGCCTCGCTTTGCTCGGCACTTTTTTATTCCCCCTCTAGGTCCACTTGGATGGTGGGGCTTCAGCCTGGACCCAGGGCGCAGGCGCTGTGTACAGATGATTGAAGATTTTCATCTCTGGCTATTTTCGGTGGCTGCTAGTCGTTGGTACTGCGCAAGCGCAGCACTTGCGCAGTACAGGGGGGACCTTATCCGCCGAGGGAACTTTCTCGGCAAGACACCGGCGATTCAGTATAGCCGCGAGTAGTTTTAAATAACTTTTTTCCTTTGAAATGTCATTTTGCTTTCAGACTGTACTAAACACAGGAAACATGCGCCCCTTTACAGGCATACTATAGACACCCCCCAGGTACGAAATTTAAAGGAATATTACACTTTTATTGTTTCACTTTAAGCATTATTAAAATCACTGCTCCCGAAAAAACAGCCATTTTTAAAACTTTTTTGCATTGATACATGTCCTCTGGGGCAGGACCCAGGTCCCCAAACACTTATGACAATACCATGCATATAAGCCTTTAAAATTAGCACTTTTGATTATTCATGTTCGTGTCCCATAGACTTTAACCACTTGCCTACCAGGCCAATTCTGACATTTCTCTCTTACATGTAAAAATCATAATTTTTTGGCTAGAAAATTACATAGAACCCCCAAATTTAGCAGAGACCCTAGAGAATACAATGGCGGTCATTGCAACTTTTTATCTAGCACGGTATTTGCGCAGCAATTTTTCGAATGCGTTTTTTTGGGGAAAAAAACAGTTTTGGGCTTTAAAAAAAAAACAAGAAAGTTAGCCCAATGTTTTTGCATAATGTGAAAGATGAAGTTACGCCAGGTAAATAGATACCCAACATGTCGCGCTTCAAAATTGCACACGCTCGTGGAATGGCGCCAAACTTTTTTTTTATTGTTAATTTTACACTTTTTATTTTAGCTTGACACTTTTTTTCCCCAAAAAAATTTTTTGATCACTTTTGTTTCTATTACAAGGAATGTAAACATCCCTTGTAATAGGAATAAGCATGACAGGTGCTCTTTACAGTGAGATGTGGGGTAAATAAGACCCCACATCTCACCTCTAGGCTTAGAAGCCTGAAATAAAAAAAAAAAAAAAAAAGATCTCTGCTTCCCAGCCGAAGCGGCCCCGTTTTTTTTTTTAATACAGAGGCCGGGCGTGATGTCATAACATCACGCCCGGCCTCCGAACGATCATAGAGATTCCGGCGACCATCTGGTCCACCAGAAATTTGTATGCTAAACATCCGGGGCTGGCGGATCCTGTGACCAACTCACCGATCGTAGCGGTAAGTCGGTACAAGCACCGGAGGGTGGCGGGAGGGGGGACGTCCCCTCTCGCCTCCTGTTAGAATGATCAAGCAGTGGAACAGCCACTATGATCATTCTTATGGTGTGCAGATTCGCAGGCTCTAAAAGACGATATCTGGATGATGTCTGTAGCTACAGGCATCACTCAGATATCCCCGCTCAAAGCTGAGGACATCATTTGGCGTATGGCGGGCGGGAAGCCGTTTTAATGGTGTTCGCACAAATTTATTTGTCTGTTCGCATGTTCTGCTGCGAACCGAACCCAGGGGATGTTCGGCCCATCCCTAGTTCTCATTAAGAATCATGGGGGTACAACTTGTCAAGCAACTCGGAAGTCCAAAGTCGCCCAACTGTGAAACAAGTCATATATATTTTAATAGAAATAAGCTCTCATTTATACTTGCATTTACATCAGCAGAACAAATGAAGGAAGTGATGTGTGCACATGGGCCAGAAGCAAATGTGTGGGGATGCCAAACAAATCAATGAACCCCACCCACACCAAATCTAACTACCAAATCCACCCCGCATTGATTAAGCACAAGTACATATCATACCCTTAAAAAAAATGAAAAATGAGCCGCACCTCCTCTTTGCTAAAGAGGGACCTCGCCATGTCCACCTAGATGGAGATCTTGACCAGCACAGGGACTTCTGGGTGATTACAATGACTTATTTCTGGGTCAGAAGGCGAAACTACACTCTTTTGATCGCTGCTGCAAATATTTGATCGCAACCACTATTAGAATTTTATTATTTTTGTTTATTTGCAGATATGCAAATTTGTATTTCTACTTATGATATTTAAAGGCGTTCGATAAGAAATGGTGTCCCTGGGTTAGCAGCAGCAGGAAATCGTTCAGCTGAAATCACACACTTTCATTCCCGCATGTCAGTCCCGACTGCAGGGGCAATTTCAGAGACATCTGTGCAGGTTTCTGCACTGATATCAATACAAATTGCACCCCAAAGTCACACCAATTAAAACAGTGCAATTGTCACCGCTTTGACATGTCAAATCGCACCAATGTGAACTAAAGCTGACACAAACACTGCCTATCCACCAGCTGAATTCATTACCTGCAATTCTCCACAGCTGTTATATATAAAGATTCTACCTTTATCATTTACTTGCAGGTGTGCAGAAGCCTAGGTTTACATTGGAGCAATTTGTCATGCAATTTGAGAGATCAAATCGCATGACTATTGGCAGCAATGGCACTGTTCCAATCGATGCAACATTTTTTTTGTGGCACCGCACCAATTTGCTAAAGTAGTTCCTGCCCTACTTTTGCCGATTTCTGGTGCAACTTCAATAGACATTTGTGTATGAAGCCACACGGATGTCTATCAAGTAGCACCTAAAATCACGCTGACCTTGCTACTTTGAAATCGTGCTACTTCAAGTGAAGTAGCGCGATTTCAAAGTAGCATCAATGTGAACCAGGGCAAAGAGATTAGTTTTTTGGTGCACAAATACATATTGAAATAAAATATAAGAGATTGCACTTTCCCAAAACCACCACCCACAAACTAAAGAGAAGAAAGTAGAAAAAAAAAAAAAAAAACACCACAACAAGGCTCAGTAATGTACTTTTATTTTACCAACAGAAAAACAAAAAATTACATTCATTTACTAGCTTCAAAAAATTTTGGACAGGATATATGGTGCTACATTTAGCAATGGGATTTTAAGGGCCCTGCTCATAGGAACTTACAATCTAAAATTAGACAAAACCTTAGAGTGGACACGGCTTTAATTTCTGTGTATAATGGGCAACACATCACATTGTTACCTGCAAGATTATAGAAATATACTTAACAGTAATTCTTACAAAGCATTCCCACATAATATTACAAAAGACTTATTCAAAACACCCACCACCAGCCTACAATCCACACATACATACATTGGTTACCATGTTCTGCTGGAAGCTGCATTTCGGTGTACACGATTAAACAAGATAAAAAAGAGTAGGTCAGCAGATGCTTCCAAACGATGTTTGCATGATCAGACAGGAACAATACACACACAACATTGACAGCATGGCCACATAAACCCACTTTTGATTGAAAAAATGCACAAGAATTTCATCAAATCTCCCAATATCATTCCTTCTCCCCTACAAATCACAGCAAAAAACCTGATCTTCTCAGGCCAAATTAACCCCCTACTGCAGGCCTTTTTTATAAGAGAGGTTGTATCGTTAGCACACTGACACACCCAATAGAAGTACACGCCCACCAGTATCTTTCAATCTGTCTCTTCATGTATGTCCAAAGTGATTGCACCTGATGGGCAGGAACACATAATAGTGTTCGCAACACTATATAAGGGAGGGGACCATGCTCTGCTTCAGTATGTCACAGTACATATAATACCAAAAGGAAGGAACCCGCCCTACCACACTCCTCCTATCTCAGCGCTATGTAATATCAGGTATGAAACACAAAAAAAGGAGACTAATAACTAGTGAAATAAAAAATTGACAAAAAATTAGATAACTCTCAGCAGCCACTTAACATAAATAAAATATAAACAAAATAAAATAGATGTATAGTTATAACTCAATAAGAGAAACAATTAAAAACATCCAAGCGGTGCTCCTCTCAGTAAAGCTTATACCGACTGACAGGTAAATGAAATGTCTCTGCTGTATATATAAAAAGACTTGAGCAGAGCAAAGTATATTAGAGTATACATAGAACCTCTAAGCGGGTAAAGAAAGTGTGTGCAGCAGGTTTGATGAGTGCACCATTCACCAGACGATTTATCACCTCGTACTCCACACCCCCCACAAGGGGTTCTAACTCACCAGAACCCAGGGGTTAATAGGCCTTTAACAGCTTCCTATGGTCCGGTCACTCCTGGAATCCTCATAGGTGAGTGTTTAGAGCCGTCACCAAAATCCACATATGGAAAAGAGACTTCACATAGTCCAATACCGTTTTCAAAAGTTTATTTGCAAGCTCACATGTATAAAAGAAGGAGAAACATCTTCTGGCGCAGTACCTGTCCAGTGTTGGCAATGTAGCTAAAAGTCGATTAGGAATAAAAGCTTACAATTGTCACAATCCCTGGGTCCACGGGAGTGAGCTATGTGCTGGAAAACTGGTCGTACTATTCTCAGCATACAATACTTCCTCCTTCAGGTTAGGTGACTCAGGGCTTGGAGCGCACAGCGTCGTGACGTAGTTCCGGTCGCCGTGGGATCACGCCCTGATGCGTTTCATCATCACAACTTTTTCAAAGGGTGTGGTCTCACGGCGCAGGTCCGGTATTTATCTATGAGACGAGCAATGGGGATTAGCCCATACTCCGCCCACAACATTGTTTACTAAAGGTGCATAACTGAGTCTGTTTGACCGGTGCATCCCTGCCAGTGGTGAGTTCATAATCATAATCCAACTGACATTGAGCTACAGACCCAACCTTCATTAACAAATGTCCCAAAATTCATTTATGACTTATAAAAACCTAGTTTGAAGGGCTAAACAATCATAATTTTATATAGAACTAGTCACTTATAAAACAATTTATATCGAGTTCAATATTTAACCGCTTTAAGCGTGTCAGTTAGAAATATCCACTGGGTTTCCTTCTTAGATCACTGTAAGGGAATTATCTAAGAAGGAAACCCAATGAATATTTCTAACTGACATGCTTAGCCCGAAAGGGTTAAATATAGAACTCGATATAAATTGTTTTTTATAAGTGACTACTAGTTCTATATAGGATTATGATTGTTTAGCCCTCCAAACTTTTCCTCTTTGGTTTGACATTTGTCATCTGTATAGGATTTAAACATCTATAAAATTTACTTTTTTATTTACCCAACGTTGTTGTAGGAAAAATTATAATTCACGCAGTTGGTTTTCACGCAGTTAATTTCATATAGCTGTTCTATGTTGGCTGTTCATGTCATACGCCTGTCATATTTCTGTGATTTTTGCATCCGCTGGTTTCACTCATTAGTTCATGCATTTTATTTACAGGTATGCCATGCTCAGTAGTTATCTTGGGTCAGCTTTAACTCCTTCTGTGCTATAGCTGAATGACAGCTACAGGGTGGATCTGCTTTGCCAGGAGTACGTCTATTCATGTCCTCCCCTTTGCAGGTTCGCCACGCCCCCCCTGGGGGGAAAGGGGGGGTGTGGCGTGCGCTGTGATCAACTGAGTCAATAAGACTCGGGTGATTACAGATCTGA
The DNA here is from genome assembly GCA_037952925.1 of Lithobates clamitans. Taxonomy (NCBI): domain Eukaryota; kingdom Metazoa; phylum Chordata; class Amphibia; order Anura; family Ranidae; genus Lithobates; species Lithobates clamitans. The sequence continues at coordinate 9,192,679 of JBBGZY010000008.1, read as the reverse complement.
TCCCGACCCCTTACCACGTGATCAGCTGTCAGCCAATGACAGCTGATCACGTGATGTAAACAGAGGATCGACTTCTGTTTGCAGGGACATTGGTCCCAAAGAGGAACAACATGTTATGTGCCCACCAGTACCGCCTGCCAGTGCCACAAATCAGTGCCAAAAATCAGTGCCCACAGTGCCCACCAATCAGTGCCCACAGTTCCCACATTACTTAAGTGCCAGCAATCAGTGCCACCTATCAGTGCCCACAATTGCCACCTATCAATGCCCACCAGTGGTGCCAATCCGTACCTCATCAGTGCCACCTAGCAGTGCTGCCTATCAGTATCACCTACCAGTGCCGATCAGTGCCCATCACTGACACCCATCAGTGCCCATCAGTGCCACCTATTAGTGCTCTTTAGTGCCACCTATCAATGCCCTTTAGTGCCGCCCATCAGTGCCACCCATCAGTGACCACCAATGCCACATATCAGTGCCCACCAGTGCCACCTATTAGTGCCCATCACTGCCCATCAGTGTCGCCTTATCAGTGCCCGACAATGCAGCCTATCGGTGCCCATCAGTGCAGTCTATCAGTGCCCATCAGTGCAGCCTATCAGTGCCATCAGTGTAGCCTCATCAGTGTAAAGGTAAGGGTAAACTGGTCAAGTGCACCCTCAAACCTTTTCCTTGCTCGAGCTGAACTTGGACATCAAAAAGATCTTTCAATCGATTGGTTAAATCAAGACACCACACACACAGTTGGATATCCAGAAATACAAATGTATTGTATCAATTTACATGTTTATATAGGGTAACAAATCATTTATCAGTAGGGGCAAACCAAGGGGCGGTCCCTTAGTTTATCCAATCACAAGAGTACAGGTATCACAAGTTATATTTTACATGACATGCTCAGTGACATGACTTAAAAAGTACCTAAAAATTTTTTGTCTAAATATACCTTCTTAGCTTGAATTCCGAGAAAATGAATAATATGAATAATTTTGAAATATGGGAATAATCTTTTGAGACAGTCATGTACCATTGGCTGTAGGCCAGATGTGCGGTGAGCTAGCTAGCTTCCCTAACTTCCCTATTTTCCTTGCTAGTAAATTGTCATTTTGACATTATAAAAGTCTTGCAATATCATTTCATATAACTTGTATAAAAAGTTCAAAAGTTCAAGCCCTTTATCTAAAGTATATAGTGAACCAAAGTACAGCCATTTTCCTTACAATCAGCGTACATCAATGAAGGAGAAAAACTACCTGTTTGCAAAATTTATTAACAAAATATAAAACGGTTTTGTATTTTGTTTAAATAATTTGGTCTTTTTAATTTTTTTAATAACAAATAAAAAACCCAGAGATAATCAAATACAACCAAAAGAAAGCTCTATTTATAAACATTTCATTTGGGTACAGTGTTGTATGACCGCGCAATTGTCATTCAAGGAGTAACATCGCTAAAAGTTGAAAATTGGTCTGGGTAGGAGGGGGGTTTAGGTGCCCAGTAAGCAAGTGGTTAAATGTTGTTTGCTCACACATCTGTCATATATGTTTCTTTAGGACACTGATAGGAGTGTGTACAAATTTCACCAATCTGTGTTCAGTGCAAAAGTGCTCAGTAAGTGACAGTCTGGGTTCACAAGTTTCACTTATATTTTTTACAAAGATTTTTCTTGGTGACAGTCGCTTAGGGTGAAGTTGGGGTGGGATCTTGGGCAGGATGGTATGACATGGTAGTTTTGGTTGGGGCTCTTGTCCTTAGAACCATCAAATCTCACTGTTCATTGCCACGTGAGGAGGGGGTAGTCATTTTCTTTAGTTGGGACGTCAGGGCAGCAAAGCTTGCAGGACCATATCCCACCACGTCACGTGGGGTTGTCCAGTGGAGGGCACCTGCCAGGGGTAACTAATTATCTCACAGGTCAATGGCCAGGGCATTTGTTACATCCGGTCTGGTCTTCCTCCATTTTAAGGTCACGCACTGGGTTATATGTTAGTCATGCGATTTGTTATCATGAGGATGTTTTGTTTCCTACCTGAGTTCATACAGCCATGGATCATTTTAAGTGTTAGCTCTGGTATGTTTGTTCCCTTTTTCCTGTAGTTGTTGTCTCTGCTTAGCAACAAGGGTCTCGAGGTATCATTCTTTCGGTTTCAGTCCAGCTCAGGTAGGTGTTTTTGGGTCATTTTATATCGGCTGTCTTAGCACATACATGGGTAGTGGTCCTTTCAGGCCTTACGGGTCATACCACTATGGGGTCACCCATCACATTTATGAGTGTTAATGGGTTGAGATGTTTCGTTTGCTAATTGACTTGTGCAGTGGCAAGTCTCCTCATCCTTTTCTCATACATTCGTGTTACGTTCATGCATCTTGACATTTCACCACTCAATACATTTCCCTGACACGTCTTCAGGGTTTTCGTGGGTGCAAGTTATGTATTTTGGCCTGCTTTGCTTCAGGTTACTCGGTCTCTGTTTCAGGGTCTGACACGTTTTCAGTCCCGTTCATACGTTATATTTCAGGGTGGGTATCGGTCGCCAGGCACAGGCCTCGTACGTTTAGTGAGAAGTATTCACAGCCAAAGGTAAGTCATGATTGCTTATGCATTTTTCACTTCATCATACTTTGCCCTCACGCTTCAGGTCACATTTCATCACTGCAGTATTTACCTATCATGTTAGGTTACAGCGGGTTGAAAAGATCGTTTCTAATTGGCTTGTGCAGTGGCAAGTCTCCTCACCTGTTTCTCAGTCAGCTTGTGTTAAACCATTTCATTTGTCATGATTCGTTACGCTACTAGTCATGTTGAACCTGACACGTTTTCAGGTTTCTGTAGACCTGAGTGAACTTTTTAATTGGCCTGTTGCACCACAGGTTACTTGACCTCCTCATTTTGGTATGGTGTACGCTTTCTTGGGTGCATGAGGGCATGTTTCTGGTAGGAACCGGAGGCAGCTGGAGGGGTTAAAGAGATATGTTTAAGGTCAATGTAGAGTCAGTTTGTATGTGATGTTTTCTTATGATGGTTTGTTTTGGTTATTTAGGTCATATCTCATGTGGCGGACATTGAGGACTTTGCCTCCATCACCCTTCTCAAGCTAGGGGTTTTGAACATGACAGCATGCCTTCTCTGGGGTCCTGGAGACTGATGGCAGGGTTATGTCTTAGGGGTATTTCATACCCAGCGCAAGGAAGAACTTTTTAGACTGTTATATCCCAGAGCTTCAGGGTCCAGTGCTGAGCAGGTCACCCTGCATACTGTCGCTACGTCTCTGACACAGATTCACTCCACCCTAAGTTCTCTGGCAAACTCATTTCAGGAGTTACGGGCCAGGGTGGAGGTTTTGGAGAGCCATCCGAGTCCAGCCCTGGTGGCTCTTGCAATTCATGGGATTTCAGCATGTTCTGGAGCCCCCGTGGTTTCAAGCCCCATGCTATTGGCTTCAGGTACTAGCACTGGTGCCCCCTTCGTTACTCCGGGACATTTTATCCCCAGGAATATTAGGAAAGACATTTTAGGCAAGCATGCAAATTTGGCATCTTTGTTGATTGCTGCCCATGGTGTGTCTGATAATAAGTCTTATGCCTGTGGTGATGTTTCAGTGATTGTTAAGACCAGAGACCACAGGCTGAACCTCAAGCTCTATCCCAGAATTTGTCTTGGTGTTCAGCATGTTCAAGGATATTGTATGCTCGGTGAGTCCCCATAGGAGGGAGTAGCTGGACCATTATCTTTATGCAGTGGTGGAGTTGGTTCATAAGTTTGGGGGCACAGCGTTCTATGATTATTATCGATTGTTTTCCGCCAAAGCCGCTGCCATGTTTGCCCAACATCAGGTAGTCACAGTTTGGAGTAGGTTGAACACTGAGCTATTTTGCCAACATTTTGCTGGGCTGAGGTCATTGGTTTGTGCTACATGCCAGTCATCCTCACATACTGCCTACTGGTGCCCTAATACTGAACTTCCTGTTCTTCCAGGCTCATCCAGGGCTTTCCTGTGTTCCCTACCGGCCCGGCTCAGGCTGCTGCTTTTGATAATTTAGGTCAACCCATTCAGTATCTGGGGAAATCTCAGATTTGTAATAATTTTAATCATGGCTTGTGCAACTACAGTCAGTGCCGTCTTTTGCACGTATGCCCCAGCTGTTTCAGGGCCCACCCAAAGTTGGCCTGTTCTCTTAGACAGGATAAGAGCAGTTGACTAAGCCATATCAACGTGGCATATTTACAGGCTTGTTTGACCTTTCACCCTTCTTCTACTTTGTGTCAGTTTCTGGTGGAGGGTTTCATGAGGGGCTTCCACACGGGGTTCATTGCTTTTGAATTTCTTTTGAAAGTCCAAATCTAAGGTCATCAGCTGCAGATATGGAGACAGTAGACACACTGCTCCAGTCTGAACTGGATAAAGGGTTTGTCATTGGTCCTTTTTCTTCACCACCTTTCCGATATTGGAGGGTCAATCCTCTTGGGTTAGTTAAAGGAAAGTTTTCAAATAAACTACGTTTAATTTATGATTTTCTGCCCCTCATTTCTCTAAGGTACCTAGCTTAAACTCCTTAATTATTTTCATGAAAATATGCATCAATGGATCATGCAATCCAACAAATCATCAGGGTTGGGATGGCGCTTGGCTGTCCAAGGCGAATATAGCGGATGCGTTTAAACTCCTTCCAATCATACCATCACTCTGGCAGTGGCTTGAGGTGAAGTGGAGGAGGTTGTATTATTTTCCCACCAATCTCACCTTTGGTTCCAAAAGCAGCCCCTGGCTGTTTGATACTTTTGCGCAGGTGCTCAGTTGGATTCTTACTCATGTGGAATGCTGTAATGAAGTCATTCACTATTTGGATGATTTCCTCCTCATAGAGAGTTCCAAGCAAGCCCCTGCTGAATTACAGAAGTTATTGTCAGATTTGCATTGCTCAACGTCCCGTTGGCAGTTAAGAAGATGGAAGGCCCGGTGACGGTGCTTACCTTTTTGGGGATCACTCTGGATACACAGGCCATGCAGGCCAATCTACCGGCAGATAAACTTGATAGAATCAGAAATTGTATTCATACTTTTACTATCTCTTAATCTTGTTCCAGAGTGTAATTGCAATATTTGTTGGGCATGTTAAACTTTGCCATGAGAATAATTCCTCAGGGTAGGTCATTTATTTCAAGGTTATTGGCTTTGTTACCATCAGCCCCTGACTCAGACTCTTGGGTCAAGCTGGATGCTGCAGCTCTGGCTGACCTGTGCATGTGGGACAAGTTCCTTCAGCATTGGAATGGGATTGGCATGTTTATCCAACGGAGTCCATGTCCTCTCTGCAGGTTGTGATAGATGCAGTGGCCACTGTGGGCTATGCTGCCTTTTTTTTAGCACCCATTGGCTTGCAGTGCCATGGACAGAGGAGATCTTGGCTATCCCAGGGTTCACAGAGTCTTCAGCTTTATTCGAGATCTATCCTATAGTGTCAGCGTTCCAGGTGTGGGGTAGGTTTTGTTTGGGGCAAACTGTTGTTTTCTCTATGGACAATCAAACGGCCGTGGAAATTATCAACAATGGCAAATCTAGGTCATTAATCATTAAGTCCTTCGTACACAGGCTGATTTGGCTGTCTCTACAGTTCTGAAGTTTCATTTTCACATGCATTGTAGGTTTATCAGTGGGGCAGAGAATATAATAGCAGATGCTCTGTCGCAGCTTAATTACCTGTTGTTTTTCCAACAGATCCCAGAAGCAGATGCCTGCGCCACGCCATCCCTGCATTCCTCTGTGCTGCTGATGAATAAGTTTTGCATTGGGTTAACGTGGCAGCTTTAATTGATAAGTCTTTATCTGTAAACACTAGGAAGGCTTATGTCACGGCCTGGAAGACTTTCCAGGTTTTTCAGTCTCGTTATACTTGGTTTAATGGTCATGACGTTCGATATCTGCTGGCTTTTGTTGCTTTCTGCCACTCACAACTGAAGCTGTCATATAGCACAATCAAAATGTATCTAGCAGGGGTTCAGCATTATTTGTCCTTACAGGACCGAATAGACCGTCCATCTTTTCAGCCCATTCCGTCAAGGCCATTCTTAGCGGTATTCGGAGGAGTAGTCCTCCTTCTTCTATCAGCAGACTCCCTATCTCGAGGCATATTTTCCGGGGCATGTCTGATTTGCTAGCCAGGTTGCCTTTGGGAGGCTGCTCAGCTTGGTCCTCAAAGCAGCGATATATTTGGCATTCTATGGGTTCCTCAGGCCGGGCGAGTTCACTCGTACCGGATCAAGTTCCCGTGTGCTCACAATTACCCAGTTGGTTAGATATCCGGATCATTTCTGATTACATCTGGTTGCGTGCAAGATGCAGCAGTTTGGGGTCTGTATGGAGGTCAGGTTTTTCAAGACCGGCAGTGCTTGGTGCCCCGTCACAGTTTTGGACCAGCTTATGGCGCTGGTCACAGACAAACCTAGGGATAGTTCCTTGTTACCCTTCCCTCATGCTCCCCTCATGCTCCCCTCATGACGGCACAGTTTACTAAGTATTGCCGCATACTACTGACCAACCTGGGGTTAACCCCTGCAGTTTTTTCTGGTCATTCTTTCAGAATAGGGGGAGCTTCCGCAGCTTCTCGCCAGGGGATCCTGACTCATATTATTAAAAAGTTGGGTAGATAGAACTCAGCCATCTCCAGATATGTACATACTTATGTTCGACTCAAACTCGAAGCTCATCTCTAGTGTTCATACAAGTGTTTTCTTAATATTTATATCCCAATATTTTCCTATACATTTATTTTTAAAAAAGCGTTTATAGGAAGCTTGTAGTTTTGGTGAATTGACTGGCTTTTTTAGATTTAGATTTGCAGCATGGGCTTCTCTGGTATTCTAGACTAAATTAATCACAAATGGACTAATAAAACATCCATCTTATATGGCACTCTTGTTACAGCTGCAGCTGAATTATAATTTTTTGGGAGCTTAATATTTTAGTTGTTGTCAGTTCTGTACTAAACTGTAGCAAAATAGGGATAAAAATTTTTTAATCCAAAATATTGTTGTGCATTTTAATTGGAGTCTGGCAAGTGCCTAAATTAAACATGTCACTCTGTCACTAATGCAGTCAATTCAAAGTGAACATATAGTTAAAAGTTGTACTATCAAAAGTTATATATACACGACTGATCCCTGGGTAAGCTGCAGTTCACTATGTAGTAGTTGCCATTACTACAGTGATAACAGCCATCTCCTGGGTCTAGTGCCAAGCAGTTGTCCTTCAGTAGTAACACGGGGTCACTCACTCAGCACTCCTGGCATTCAAAAAAATAATTTTCTTCTTTTCAATGAATACACTTTGTTCTCTGACTGGACAAGGTGGAGATTGTGACATCACTACCTTGCCCTGCCTCTCCACCTTGTCTAATTAGAGAAAGCCTATTTACTGAAAAAATACAAAGCTTTCTCTGCATGGAGTGCATTAAACAGTTGTAACAAAACAAATGTCACTGTATATAAAAAGATCAAATAAAAAAAAAAGTTCATTGTTAATGTTTATGTAGCGTGCTACCCCCGTAGGAGCTGCTAGTTAGTTCGTTCCTTTTCGCCAGTGTGGTTCTATTACCCCACTTCCTTGAACTGATGACACAGCAGAAAGTCTTAAATGAATAAATGTGAACTTTATTCTTTGCATTGGTGCATAGCAGAAAGCAGAAAGAATGTGAGTAGATCCTCAAGCAATATGAGCTGCCTTACGTGTGTGACGCTGGTAAAATTTCCTCTAACTCCACCCCCTCCTCTCGCTGATCCAGCGCACGAGGAATTGTAGCTCTTCATTTCTATCATGCACGCCAGCGACCCCTGCCGGCAGGCACAATAGAATTGCAGGTTAAACAACAAATACTGATTTACAGTGAAAATGTTTCCTTGCGATGTCCCAACTGTAGGAGAAATGGTCCCTGCATAATCTCCAGCACCACACCACCCCCTGTGTCCATGTTTCCAAGGGCAACAGCGACATCCACAACTCCCTCCACATTTTCATCTGTGTAGCAGGATAAATTTTAGCTGCACCAGCTTCTACATACTGTCTTCCTCTGCCATTCTTTTCCCATCAGCCAGACTCCCTTTGAGTATGTGACCCACAGTTTATATAGGCCCAAAAGCCTCTGCCCATTCAAATTAATTATTGGTTCAGGGTGACCCACACAACTAACTGTATCCTGTTCCAAATTTACCTGTCCTCCTGCACCTCTCACTGGACAAACAAGGCATCACTCTCAACAGAATGCAGGTGGTCACACCCCCAATTCTACTCTGTCATTTATCCCAACCAAAATAAACCCAACCAGGCTTAAACCAACAGGGTAATGCCTGGAATTTTTACCTAACACTAACCTTCACTAACTGGTTAGCACACATCTAAGTATGTGGGCGCTACATTTACATACACTTTAATGTAGTCAGATTATCCACTTTTTCTGTATGCTTAGGTTAAATTGACTGGGTTTGTGACAGGTACAGTGTACAAATCCATTATATATTATTACAACAGGGGAGCTAAGCGATTTTTTGGATAATATGGTATCTGTATTAAATCAGGATGAAATTCTTCACCAAAAAATCTACACAATGCCTTTCATACACACACTTTAGAAGTCATGCAGAAGATGGGTACAATACTTTCTAAGGCCATATTTTAGACAGTGCACCTAAACCAGAAAGCTTCTTCTGCCCAGGAGAGTACCTCACCAGAAGTTAGGTTGATTGCTGCTCCATTTTATTGCCTCTCCAGCTTGCCGACAGCACCAGAGAGTGGGTGGCAACCTACTTGTGGCATATCTTCCATTAAACATCCTTCATCACCTCCTTCTGATTGTTCTCATTCATCTATTGATTAGTAGCGATGAGGTTTCAGTTCAATTCTATTATAGGTTCAAGACAAATCCTATCAACAGTTCTTGTTCTAGCAAATTTGTGCGCAGATTCATGCAGAACAATTTTTTAAAACAAAATGCATAATAATAATAATATTTCTCTCTTCTTCCCTGGTTTATCCAATACCTTTCTAACGGAGCTCTGGCCACATTCATGCAGAACATTTCTTCGCCAAGGGGAAATTTGTAATCCTTCATTTACTTTCCTCACGCATGAAAGCGCACACATTCCCATTTTGGACATAAGTCCAAATCCGACACTTCCTAGATAAACCTGATCTTATTCCACTCTGTTCTTGCCAAAAAACACCATTCAAAGTGACCTGTTCCAAACAGGACCCACAAAGACATCTAATATCCGACACATATTCCATGCTGTTCTCCAATCACAAAAATGGGTAAGGTTCTAAACAGGGGAAGTGGCGCTGTCCGGCTATATGCGCATAAAAGAATACATAAATGAAAAACATTTTTAAATAAATAAAATAAAAATGTTTGTAAAAGAGGTGGTGTGTGTAAACAATGCGTAACAGGAGCTAGGGTGTATAAAATACAAACAATACCCCTAGTAGATAATACAATAAGGTGCAACGTGCTCCTAAAACTGAAGAATGTGCCTAAATCTCAATTAATCAAATGCCCATATGTGTATAAAGAAATGTGCCCACAAATGCAAGGTGTATGAAATAACCCCAGGCAAATGGTGCAGTAAAGTGCAACGTGCTCCTAAACTAATATGTAAATGTGCCTTAACCTCAATATATCAAGTTCCATGTATGTATGTATAAAGAAATATGCCCACAAAAGAATAAACAATTATGGCAATCAAGACAGTGTTATGCAAATCAAGCAAACAATTGTAGCATTGAAAATAGAAAAAAATATAGAAAAAATATTTAGAGAAAAATAAATAAAAAAATCCCCAACAGGTGTGCATAAAAATCGAGAATTTAAAAATTGTGTATATAAGAAGTGTGTGAAACATAAATGTCCAAGATCAAAATCCCAAAACATAAATGTCCAAGATCAAAAATCCCAAAAATGTGTCCTTTTGGTAAAAACGTGATCTCAGCTTCAACTGATATGATCCCCGTCCTCCACTGCACCCCCACTCGTGCTTGCACTCACCGGACTACCTCACCCCTGCAGGGGTAAAAGGCATATGTGGAAAAATCCCGCGATGGCGAATCCAGGAAGCGTTCCTCCGTCTGGGGGTGTTTTATCCTGTCTGATGTCTTCATATGGAGAGGATCTGATTCATAATGTGGTTTGTGGTGAGCAGAGGAGCTCAGGTGTCAGCTAATTACTGTAACTAACACAGTAATTAGCTGACACCTGAGCTCCTCTGCTCACTGAGCTCCTTACTAAATCTCCTTCTCCTCTATATTTTTTTCTCTCTTTCCCAGGTCACCACCCACGGGGGTGACCAGTGCGTTAAAAGATATACAGCCTCACATTTATTGTTAGGCTAACAGTGCTTATAAGATCTATTACAGTCAACAACCAGAAACAATGCTAGTACAGACTGAGGGGGGATGGGGGGTGGTCTACATCCTCAACACAGTTTTTTCCCACTCGGGGTGTTTGGAAGGTTTTGGACTGCACCCCTAACCTCCCCCATGGTTATCAATTGTACTTATAGATAGGAAATTCCATTTCTGCTTATACTAGGTTATGTCAAATATACCCTTGCATTGATGTATACGCATTCACCTAACAGCTCCAGCAGCCTCATTCTTTATCCATAAGATATTCAGTTGCCTTTTTATATGCTACTACATGATGTATATCTGTACTCATTGTACACCTTCTTTATATTCAATAAAAATTGTTTAAAAAATAAATAATAATAATAAAATTGATATATAATACTGTCCTGTGAACTTTGGCCAACATGCTTAAAAGTGTCAATAAATAATTTAATATGCCAGCCCCCTCACTAGAAGAAGGGGGCATTATGTCAGAGAATTGAAAGCTGTTGTACGGAAAGCATAAGGAAAGATGATTAAACTGCATAGATAAAGATTAGGGCCATATAGGAAACTGTACATTAATTCATAATCCCCATACACACTTTCAGATTTTCTGCTGATTTTTTTCCTTCAGATTTACCAAAACCATATAATATGAGGTCAAGCCTTAGGAGTTTCAATGTGTATGCAATCAGGCACGCCTTTGCACTACATGGTTTTGGTAAACCTGAAGACAAAAATCAGCAGAAAAACTGATAGTGTGTATGGGGCTTAATTGTTATCTTGTTGCTACCTATTTTTGTTCTTATTATTGGGGGCTTGCTTGTCTTTCATTTTTTGATTAAATTGAGGTCAGCAGTAACTTAACTGCTGTCCTGTCCATACGAAACTTTTTTTTTCAAGGCTTCTCTTTAAAAAAATGAACCTTTATTTCAGGAAGTGGTGGATTTTGGAGTTTTCAATTACTTTTTGTTTTTATTATTATTATTTTATGTCAGTAAAGCCTTTTTTCAGTTTGATTGCTCAGTGTACAGTAATTTGTTTATGTAGAACTAGAGGCAAAACTTTTCTTTATTTTGGAAAGAGTAAGGAAAGGCTATAATCCCTGTCAGATTTTTTTTTGCTATCTGTATCTCATTAAGGAGATTTCCCTTTGCTTTCTGTCCCATAGCCAAAACAGGAAATGAGAGGAAATCCCTGTAGCTTAAGGAAATCTCTAGGAGCGTGCAGGTCACCACAACTAGTGTTCCCATTTGAATATTTCTCCTCTATTATTGTTTTGGGAACACTTTCAAAGACAACAGTAATCAAGACAATAAGAGAGGGTGAAAAAACGGAAGCAGAGGCAATGATTAAAACCTGACAGGTATACAACAGGAAAAGAAAAATCAAGCATCTCAGTAAACAAATACCTATACCCACACTTGATTAAACACTTGAGCGCCAGAATGACTGAGCCATTTTTTGCTATTCAACACTGTACTATTTTAACTGGTAATTGTGTGGTCATGCAACGCTGTACCACAACAAAATATATTTCATTGTTTCACACAAAATAGAACTTTTGATGATATTTGATCACCATGTTTTTTTTTATTTTTGCAATATATTCAAACATTTTGAAAGAAAAAACAATATTTTTTACTTTCTGTATAATACATATCTAATAAAAAAAATCAAATGTCTTCATACAATTTGGCTAAAATGTATTCTGCTTTATGTTTTTTCTTTTAAAAAATTCCAACAAGTATACAGTATATTGATTGGTTTGCATGAAAGTTCGAGCACCTACAAACTATGTATATATATATATATATATATATATATATATATATATATATATATATATATATATATATATATACTCTGGAATTTTTATTTATTTTTGTTATACTACTAATGGTGGCAATCAGCAACTTCAAATGGCACTGCGATACTGTGCTTTTTCAGACTCGTGGTTTTCAGATAGTTTTCTGCTGATCAGTTTGTGCTTGTGGGTTTGTATCTGGTCTTCAGTGCGTGCAGCGAGTTACCCTTGACTTTGTCATTGTGTTCTTGTTTGTTCGTTACTGATTTTCAGGTCACTCTTCACAGGCCTTGCTGTTCTTCAGTGCGTTCTGTTACTTTGTTCTGAGCAGCCGACCATTTTCTAGCCATGTTGCGTGTACGTACTCATCGTAGAGTTTGTGCTGTGCGGGGGCTTGGTGTTGGGGTTCTTACTTTGACACAAGCCCAGTCCAAGAACAGGGTGGGGAGGAGTTCATGGACCAAGAATTGGTTGCTCCAGCGTGACCAGTTCTGTCACATGCCTTTGCTCCGCGAGATCCGTGAGAATAATCCTGATGATTTCAGGAACTTTCTCCAAATGACGGACCCCGTATTTCACCGTTTGTTGGCTTTGCTGACCCCCTATATCAGCAGGCAGGATACCTGCATGACTGTTTAGTAGGAAGTGGATGGAAGGCGCGTGATCAGACGCTTACATCAAGAAATGTATGGTTTATTTATGTAAAAGAATACAGACATATAGTCATATAGATATAAAATCATACAAATACTACATAATATTATAAAAAAAGAGGAAAAACAGGTAACAAAATAAGTACTAGGAAGTTAAAATTGGGGTGTGCCCATATTGAGGTAGGTATTTAAGAAAGGCTGACGCGTTTCGAGGAAAACCTCTTCATCAGAGCCAGGAGAACTGGAACGCAGTCTGTATGGGCCGGTAGGCCGACATGTGTACATGGGGAGAGGTGGTGTGGCTAGTAGGAGGATGTGTCCTGTGATGGACAATTGAAAACCTTTCCTATCCCTAGGCAGCAAGACGCTTTCTATCCAGGCATCAGCTGCCTCAAGGACACCTCCTCCTTCCTCCTCCCCCTCTTTCTGCTGCCAGGATCACACGGCTCTCCACTCCAAAGGATTTCTACAGTTTGCAGCTGTGTCTACACACTTCTCCTGAGACAGGCACATCTGACAGCCTAACAGCACCGCAAAAAGAAAATACAATCTATTTACATCCATAGAACACCTGGGTATGGAACTTGGAATAATCAATTGTCCATCACAGGACACATCCTCCTACTAGCCACACCACCTCTCCCCATGTACACATGTCGGCCTACCGGCCCATACAGACTGCGTTCCAGTTCTCCTGGCTCTGATGAAGAGGTTTTCCTCGAAACGCGTCAGCCTTTCTTAAATACCTACCTCAATATGGGCACACCCCAATTTTAACTTCCTAGTACTTATTTTGTTACCTGTTTTTCCTCTTTTTTTTTAATATTATGTAGTATTTGTATGATTTTATATCTATATGACTATATGTCTGTATTCTTTTACATAAATAAACCATACATTTCTTGATGTAAGCGTCTGATCACGCGCCTTCCATCCACTTCCTACTAAACAGTCCTTTCCAGACCACCCCTGGTCAGCTAAGGCAGCGGGACACGCTCCATCATCTCCCCCAGTCCTATCTCTGACTACAATACTACCTTTGTTTTACAGCAAACGATCTCACAAGCGCAGGAGTATTTTTCACGATATCTTGTTCACACTTTTGCATTAGGATACCTGCATGAGGCAAGCCATCACTCCGGAGCAGAGTTTAGTCGCCACCCTGCGGTACTTGGCGACGGGGAGAAGCCTGCAGGACCACAAGTTCTCGACACGCATTTCCCCCCAGGCTCTGGGGATCATTATCTCAGAGACCTGTTCTGTCATCATACAGGTCCTGCAGAAGGACTATATTAAGGTAAGATTTGTATCCTTTAACATCACATTTTATTGTATTTAATGTTTGATAATATATTGTATTTCTTTCCTCATTCCTTAATTACCATGATTGTAATATTCTGTGAATGTCCCCTTTGTTCTCATGCATTCTGTAATGTTTTTATATATATTTTTTTGTCCTTCATACATATTTGCCTTCACTTACCTCCCCAGCATGCTCTTCTGGCCCTATATCCACCTCATGTAGTCACTTAACAATATATTTTGTCAGCTGCATAGTAGTGCTTTACCCTAAATACCCCCTAAAATGTTTAAAATTGTGATTTCTTCTTTAAATTCAGGCAGAGTGCCAGATTTTTTTTTTAGGTCCCAAAATCATTTGGAACCATCCCTCCCGAAACTGCTAACTCAGCTGATACCAATCCTCTATCTGCTGACTTTGCCAAACCCATACACACTATACCCACCTCTTTTGTGGTCAGATTTCTGAATGAATTCCCCAAAGCATGTAGTGCAAGGGCCTTCCTGAATACTTTCAAATGGTACTTTTTTAAGTTTCTGTATCCTATTATTATCTTGATAGGTAATAGCAGAATGTGCTAAAATGTGTACAGTGTGTATTTATCTCTTTGTATTATGACACTTCTTACCTGTCCAGTGGGCTGCCAACAGTGTAAGTAAGGAGGGGCTGGCCAAAGTAATACACATTATTTAGGCATTCATCTCTCCACGCAGTGGAGAGGGTTACCTGTCCAAAACATCTCCCTCCCCCCCATAAAATTTATAAAATGGCCCATGAGGGGGGGGGAATCTGATAGGGGGACCTTATACCTTTGTCTTTAAATACTCCCTAAAATAAATGTAATACTGATGTTGGCCAAGAATGTTTGTGTCTAATCTACTTTCCATGTTTATGTGCAAAATGAATATTTTTTTTTCTTGTTTGACTCCACAGTTTCCTTCCAACCCACAGGAATGGCAGACTGTGGCATCCCACTTTGCCCAGCGGTGAGACTTTCCTAACTGCGGAGGGGCAGTTGATGGAAAGCGCACCCACATCATCCCATCACCCAACTCGGGGTCATACTATTACAACTACAAGGGGTTCAATAGTATTGTGATGTTGGCTGTGATGTTGGCGGTGGTGGACGTGGGGAAGAATGGCCGGATGTCAGGATGGTGGAGTCATCACCCAGACGGAGTTCTACAGGCATCTCCAGAATGGCAGCTTGGACTTGCCACCTCCAGAAGACAATGCGGAAGGACTCCCATTTGTCTTCGTTGCGGATGAAGCATTTGCGCTGGGGGACCATCTTATTTCCCTATGAGGACCCTCACCCCGAACCAGAGGGTTTTTAATTATCGGCTGGCCAGAGCCAGAAGGGAGGTGGAGAACACGTTTGGGATCATGGCCAGCCGGTTCCGCCTATTTCTTACACCCATACACATGGCGGAGTATAAACTGAATCACATCATCCTGGCTTGCTGTGTTCTCCACAACTTTTTAAGGAGAAATTCTGTGAACTATGCTGGCTCAGTTGGGCCTGAATCTGGAATTAATCTCAATGAATCAACCATGACGGCGCTTGAAGCTGGCCGTCCTGGCTTGCCCCACCTGAGTGCCCGCGAGGTCCGTCTAACATACATGGAATACTTTGCGGGTAGGGGGGCCATCAATATGACAGACAATGTCTGAGACATTTTTTAAATAAAAAAAAATAACTACTAAAATATTTGCTGACATTTACTGCTTGTGTTTCTTTTAGCTGACCCTGACTGAAATTTGGGGAGTCCTGAAAATGGTGTGATTGTGTAACATTAGAAAGCACTGTTGGGTGTTATTTACTAAAGGCAAAGACACTTTGCACTGCAAGTGCACTTGAGACTGCACTGAAACTGCCCTTGTAGTGCAAAGTGGATTTGCCCTTAGTAAATAACCCCCATTGTCACAGAAAACACCAATTTTACCACACAAAAAGTTTAGGAGCATTGAAAGAAGAAGCCACACATTGTTGATTATCAATCTTTTTAATACAAGCACAATCACATGTGCATTTATAAAAGGTTTCTAAAACAAACCAACATGTTTGTTGTATAACACATTTTTTGGTCACATTAATAAAAGTAGAAATGTCCATTTAAGGTAAAACAGTCATGTTTAAAACCAACAAGAAATACACAAATCTGGAACTTACAAAGTTCAACTTTGTTCGAAATTGAAGGCAATATCAGACATGAGTATTTATAAACTGTGTTTGATATTGCGTTCAGCAGATGGGGTGAAGTCACCCCTGGAAAAGCCAAATTTTGAAGATGCACACAAATTGCTGAATGTCAACATGTGCTAGCTGCCATCACGGGGGATCAAGAGACATGTTTTGGGGTGCAACCCCTAACTCTCAGCTACTTTATTATTGAGGAAGAGGTTGCACCCCCAAAACGCATTCACATTGATCTCCCATGATGGCAGATAGCACATGTTGACACACTGTGTGCATCTTCAAAATTTGGCTTTTTGAGAATATGTCAAAAAATTAGAAAAATATTTTCTGTAAAAAAGCACAACTAAGTAAGGGATTTCGAGGGGTTTTAAACTCTTCCTAAAACATCAATGATATTCTTCATTTTGTTTTGAACATCATTGATGTTTTGCTTGATGTTTTCCAAGTCCCTATTACACCCCATGATCTCCCCGATCAGGATCTGGGCACTTTCACTGGTGAAATTACCTTGATCCACAACATCACGATCACCTAAACATATAGAATAAAAAAAAACACCATGTATTATAAATATGCCGCCATCCATCTCTTACCTGAGCCTGTGGTCGCAGACACTCACCTGTTGTGGTGACTATTTTGATTACGTCTCCCTCCTCCTCCTCCTGTTGGCTTTGGGGGATTTCCACTTCCTCATGAGATGGGGAGTCCGTGGTCTCGTCTGATGAGTGGTGTCCTCCAAATCTTTTCTCCCCAATGTAAAAAAAATAGGTATACTTAGCACACAGATATTTGATAGCAGAAATAGTAATATGAAACATTGCTTGGAAGTGGGGTACAATTGTCTGTTTTGGCAGAGTTTTGGCAGAGTTCCAAGATATTTATGTACTTTGTAAAGCTTGAATACTTACCTATTTTGTACAAGCTTCACAGATGGAGTCACCCCTATAGTATCCATTGGAGCACCTGTGTGGGCCTCCTAAAAAAAGCTGCTGAGTGTCCTCTCCCTACACAGAATCTAGTTTGCATTTCATTCTAGTTCCAAACCCATCTAGACAACAACATTTATTTAACAGAAGCATGCCTGAAAAAATGTATTGAACTGCATCTGGACAAAACATGGTGTTTTATTGGCTGATCTAACAATGTTTCCTACGAACAATTGATGTGTCCATGAACATGAAAGTGTCCATTTTAACACCAACAGTACAACAGTAAATAAAAGCACATGGAGCAGCACGAACGTAATAAAAATAAAGAATAGGTACACAGGACAACTACTTACTTTTATGCAGCACTCTCCTGATCCTTCTATACTGATCATGCTCCCTTAATTTGAGGTCCGACCACCGCTTCCTGAGTTGATCCTTGGATCGCTGTACCCCAAAATTCTTCTGCAGTCTCTTCACAACTTTCGCCATGATCTTGGCCTTTCTGACATTGGGGTTGGGGTAAGGTCCATACTTCCCGTCATAGCCTCTTCAGGATGTCGACCATCTCCAACATCTCCCCAAAGGACACGATGCCTTAAATCGTCTCCTCTGGGATCGGGACGTTTCTGGCTCCAGGCTTTCCTCCTCCTCGTTGCTGTAATTAGCACGCACCTGCTCTGTCTCCACCATGTGCTCTTCCCCCACTGCGCCGAACGAGAAGGGGCGGGGAATAGACTAGAAAGGACGTCAGGGGTCAGGGGTGGGGGGAGTTTCACGCATGTGCAGTGTATATAAAGCATAACAGGCGTGCGTAGTGCGTATGATCTGTGAGCGGAGGAAGGAGTATTGGAAGCGCTGATCGTGATAACGAAGGTAACATTTAAACTTGGGCCTATACTGATTCTAGATTGAGGCCTATATTGGGACAAGATTAGGAGACTTTAGCCTGACATTAGGGTTTGTCTTGTGTATTGCAGATAAAATGGATGGCTTCAATGACCACAATTTCTTCTCCCTGTTCATAGACAAGTACAGGGAGCTGCCCTGTCTGTGGCAGATCAAACATCCTCATTATAATCATAAACAAAAGAAGCAGGCAGCGCTGGAGAAACTGCTGGAGTTGGTGAAACCGGTGGTCCCCACAGCAAGCATCCCCTATTTAAAAGCCAAAATTGGTGGCCTGAGAAGCACTTATCTTAGGGAGCGCAAGAAAGTCCAGGATTCCCAGAGCTGCAGCAGATGACGTTTATGTCCCCAGGCTCTGGTACTATGAGAGACTTTGTTTTCTATCAGACCAGAATTAAGTCAGGGAATTCCTCTCAACCTTTCCTTCCACTCTTCCATCCACCCTATCTTCCACCCCAGCTGAGGCTTCTGATGTGCAACCTGGGACTTCCAGCCAGGAAGAAGTGGAGGAGCCCAGCTGGAGCCAGGTATAGCATTGTTCTACAGATTTCTGGTTAATAAATAAATGATGTGTACTGGATGTTATTATTGATCACTATTTGCTGATTTAATAAAGTGTTTTACATAGCAATAGATAGTAGTGGGCAAAAATAATTGGGACAAGAATGAAAAATGCTGGGCTCAGAATGATAGTCTGTTATATTTGTTAACATTCAATTAGCAACAGTCATGAGATGAAAATTGTGTGTGATTGATGAAGAAAAAACTAAAACTATGTCCCCTTTTCATTCACAGGAAGACCTCAGCTAGGAGGAGGCTGTGGAATGTGGCACACAGGAGGAGGCTGTGGAATGTAGCAGCCAGGAGGAGGCAGGGGTTAGTGGCAGCCAGGAGGAGGTGGGGCTAAGTGGCAGCCAGGAGAAGGCTGGGCCCAGTAGGAGCCTGACAGCATCACAGGTCCCTCCCCTCCGCCTTCCAAACAAAAGACCCAGGAAGGGGAGTAACGTGCAGGATTCAGCACTCAGGCTGATTCAGGAGGCTTTTGCGTCCCTCAGAGCCTTCCCCACTCATGAAGAGGCCTTTGCCTGCATGGCTGCCACAAAACTGAAGGACATGCAGGAGGGACAATGCCTCATGTGTGAGGACATTTTTTATAAAACACTAACTAAGGGGGTGAGGGGCGAAATCACCCCCAATACCCACCTTTGTAAGTTGGACCATCCTCCTCCTCCTCCTGCCACAACTCCACCACCACAGACACAGCGTGGAAGGAAGCATGGAAGGAAGACCAGAGAGTGATGGCCTGGGTTCAGTCTGGTCTGACAAAAGATGCAGGCTCTTGTATGATCACAGCCTGGGGACACAGATGTCATCTGCTGCTGTTCATGATCTCTTGGACTTCTGGACCAGATTGAACTCCCTTAGATAAGGACTCCTCAGGCCACCAAATTTGCCTGGAAATAATTGATGTGTGCCCTGGGGGCCAAAGGCTTCGCCAATTTCTGCTGTTTCTCCAGAGTTGCTTCCCTCTTTCTTTGGTTAGGACCCCTTAATAAAGGAATTTTTTTTTCAATTATACCTGCCTATGTGTGTTTTCCTTCTAAAAGGACAGTTTGTTTGTGAGGAAGAAGGTACATTTCAAAAATACAATGTGAAATTAACAAGAGACACCAACACCAAACAATCTCCTTGAGATTAAATAATACAAGATAATAATGGTGTTGTGGTAACTTGACACACAAAACACACCCAAAAATATTCTGGAGTTAAAAAAAAAAAAGATAAATAAATAAGATCAGGCTTTAAAAAAATCCTACAAACCAAAAATTAATCTAAAAAAATCACAAAACTATTGTTTAGGTAGATGTGACAAATAAAAATATTATATTGATGAAATCACGAAAAATAATAAAGAAAGAAGTTTGTGAGAAGTGTGTGAATATGAACAGCAAAACAACTTCATTCTTCTATCATTATAAAGAAGAAGAGATTGCGCTGCATTAAACAATTTAAAACATTGCAGCGTGACGAAAGTGCTGTATCCATTCCGAACGCTAATTTTACCAGACTGAGCCGTTCCGTCTCGGAATTTCTTCTGAGCATGCGTGGCACTTTGTGCGTCAGAATTGTCCACACACGGTTGGAATTGACGCGATCGGATTTTGTTGTAAGAAAATTTTATAGCCTGCTCTCAAACTTTGTGTGTCGGAAAATCCGATGGAAAAAGTCAGATGGAGCCCACTCACGGTCGGAATTTCTGACAACAAGCTCCAATGATACATTTTCCATCGGAAAATTTGACCGTGTGTACAGGGCATTACTGTGAAGAAGCTTTTAGGTATGCTGAGATCAAGGCTTCTCATACACTGCAGATGCTTAACTCATATTTAAGAACAGTTGGGTGCTTTTTTCAGCAGCCCCTGAACTCTCCTCAATGTTATCTTATGTGTATATGTATACTAATGCCCTGTACACACGGTCGGACATTGATCGGACATTCCGACAACAAAATCCATGGATTTTTTCCCACGGATGTTGGCTCAAACTTGTCTTGCATACACATGGTCACACAAAGTTGTCGGAAAATCTGATCGTTCTGAACGCGGTGACGTAAAACACGTACATCGGGACTATAAACAGGGCAGTAGCCAATAGTTTTCGTCTCTTAATTTATTCTGAGCATGCGTGGCATTTTGTGCGTCGGATTTGTGTACACATGATCGGAATTTCCGACAACGGATTTTGTTGTCGGAAGATTTTAAATACTTTGTGTGTCGGAAATTCCGATGGAAAATGTGTGATGGAGCCCATACATGGTCAGAGTTTCCGACAACAAAGTCCTATCACACATTTTCCGTCGGAAAATCCGACTGTGTGTACAAGGCATAAGTTGTTTATAGTAGTTTAGAGGCAGTTGAGTTTGCTGACTTTTTTTTTAAAGAAGAAAAATGGCGTTTAGCACTGTAGTTTGCCAGCATTTCTCTCTCTCTCTCTCTCTCTCTCTCTCTCTCTCTCTCTCTCTCTCTCTCTCTCTCTCTCTCTCTCTCTCTCTCTCTCTCTCTCTCTCTCTCTCTCTCTCTCTCTCTCTCTCTCTGAAGGACTTTTCAACAGAGTTCCAACGAGACGGACTTGCCTACACACGATCCCACCAAAGTCCGATCATTTCGAACGTGATGATGTACGACCGGACTAGAAAAGGTAGGTTAATAGTGTCACGTACCTGGTAGGTTTTGAGCCTGAAGTTCAGAGAGAGACCTCCCCTACAGCTCCCACTCTCAGGTAAGTAGGCAGGAACTGGAGTGCTGGACTGGAACCAGGAACAAACAGCAGGTAACAGACTGGATACTGGAGCGCTGGACTGGAACCAGGAACAAGCAATAGGTAACAGACTGGATACTGGAACGCTGGACTGGAACCAGGAACAAGCAGCAGGTAACAGACTGGATACTGGAACACTGGACTGGAACAAGGAACAAGCAGCAGGTAACAGTCTGGATACTGGAGCGCTGGACTGGAACCAGGAACAAGCAGCAGGTAACAGACTGGATACTGGAGTGCTGGACTGGAACCAGGAACAAGCAGCAGGTAACAGACTGGATACTGGAGCGCTGGACTGGAACCCTTGTTCCTAATACAGGTGGTACAGGATTCTACAAATCTCTTACAATCCTCACGTAACTGAAGCCACCAGAAGGTACGCTGTACCAAATCAGTGATCTTAGCTACACCAAAATGGCCAGCCAGTGCATGATCATGAGAGAGCTCCAATATAGGAATTCATAGAGTTTCAGGTATAAAAATCCTATTCTCGTGCCAAAGTAACCCATCCTTAACTTGGAGTTCTGGCCCAACGGAAGGTCCTAATCCCGCGGAAGCCTGCTTAATTTGAGAAAGCAGGTTCTCCTGAAGCAGAAGAAAATTCCCCGGGGACAGGATGGTGTCGGGAGGGGAAACCTCTTGGGTCTTGTGGAACATCCTGGATAGGGCATCGGGTTTAGTGTTTTTGGAGCCAGGGCGGTAAGTGACATGAAAAGAGAACCTGGAGAAAAAGAGTGCCCACCTGGCCTGTCGTGGTTTCAACCTCTTTGCAGATCTCAAATACTCCAGGTTCTTATGATCTGTAAAAATTAAGACTGGATGAGCTGCCCCTTCAAGAAGATAGCGCCACTCCTCTAACGCTGATTTGATTGCCAACAACTCTCTGTCTCCTACATCATAATTTCTCTCTGCCGTGGACAACTTATGAGAGAAGAAGGCCACCAGATATAACAGGGTCTTAGTTCCCTGTCTTTGGGACAACACTTTTCCCACCGCAATTTCAGATGCGTCTACCTCAAGTACGAACGGCAGAGAGGAATCTGGATGTTTTAATACAGAGGCAGAAGTAAAGAGGATCTTGAGGGTCTCAAAAGCCTTTTGGGCTTCAGCAGACCAGTGGAAGTGTGTTCCCTGTTTAGTTAACTGTGTGATGGGTGTAATGATGGCTGAGAACCCCTTAATAAATTTTCGGTAAAAATTGGCGAATCCAACGAATCGTGGATTCCCTTTTTGTCTGTAGGAACCGGCCAATCTAGGATTGCAGCGATCTTTTGAGGGTCCATCTTAATGCCTTTACTAGAGATGATTAACCCCAAAAATGGAATACTCTCCTGTTCAAATTCACAGTTCTCTGCCTTTGCATATAAGCCATGTTGTCGAAGCCGGCCCAACACACTTCTGACGTGCCTGCAAAGAGATTCAAGGGAACAAGAAAAAATAAATATATGTCATCTAGATAGACGATAACAAACAGGTCTAGAAAGTCTCGCAAAACATCGTTGATGAAATATTGGAACATAGCAGGGGCATTGCACAAAGGGCATCACCAGGTATTCCAAATGCCCATAGCGGGTACGAAAAGCGGTCTTCCACTCATCTCCACCCCTGATATGAACCAAATTGTAGGCTCCGCGGAGGTCAAGCTTAGTAAATATGGTGGCAGTTCTAAGTCTTTGGAATAATTCTGGTACCAGAGGAAGAGGATAACGTTTTCTTACTGTAATTTTATTTAGTTCACGGTAATCCACACATCGTCTAAGAGTATTATCCTTCTCCTGTACAAAGAAAATGACTGCACCTGCTGGAGATGTGGATGGGCGAATGAAGCCCTTCTTTAGGTTCTCATCGTTATATATTCCTTTAGCGCCCCTTGTTCTACCTCAGTCAAAGGAAAAATCCTTCCAAATGGAATCTCTGCTCCGGGAAGTAACTCAATAGGACAGTCGTAGGCCCGGTGAGGGGGTAAGGCCTCTGCCCCCTGTTTACTGAACACATCTAGGAAGTCATGATAAGCTGCGGGAATGGATTGATGTAGGCCGAAATCTGTGTCTAGGCAGAGCAAGGTAGGGGTTTCCTGAACTTCCTGAATTCTGCAAAACTGCTGACAATATGAAGAGGAAAGGTAACCTCACCTGTTGCCCAGTTAATGTCAGGGTTGTGAGCTTGCAACCAAGGCATACCGAGGATTATGGGAAACAGGGGTGAAGCGATGATATCCAGGCGTAGTAATTCTTGATGAGAGTTGAGTATAGAAACAGGTATAGGAACAGTCTCTTGAGTAACAGGTCCGGATTTGATGGCGGTTCCATCAGCCAGATGAATGGAATGTCCATGGGCCTTAGACAACAAGGGAATCTGATGTTTTGCAGCAAAAAGGGAGTCCATGAAACAGCTGCAAGCTCCAGAGTCAATAATGGCGGTTATTTGCAGAGTCTCTCCTGGGAGCTGTAACAGGATAGAGAGAGCAAGGTGAGTAGTGTTCTTGGCCAGAGGTTCAACATAGTCAGTGGACAGGGATAGACACTTACAGAGCTTAAGAGGGCAGTTCCTGATGTAGTGTCCAGGTTCCCCGCAGCACAGGCACAAATTATTCATCCGACGACGTTGACGTTCCTCCTGGGTAAGAGAAGGCCGCAGGACCCCCAACTGCATAGGCTCAGGTGGGTTAAACGTGGAGGTAGGTGGTGTTGGTGAAGTATGACTAGGAGCTTTTGGAAGCACCCAGGTTGGACGAGAAGGTCCTATAGCTCTCTCTGCCTTACGTTCCCTTAAGCGTCGATCGATCTGAATGGCTAGATCGATTAAAGCATTCAGAGTCTGTGGTATACCCACCCTGGCCAACTCATCCTTTAAAAAATCAGAAAGTCCCATTCGAAATTGATAGCGGAGAGCCGCATCATTCCAATTTGTGTGTGCACGCCACCTTCTGAATTCAGCCACATAGTCCTCTGCTGCCCTGCGACCCTGTTGAAGGGTATGCAAAGCAGTTTCTGCAGTCACAGAAAGCTGGGGGTCTTCATACAACTGGGCCAGCGCGTCGAAGAAGGTGGTGAGGTTGGCCAGGGATACATCTTTTTGCTCCAAGAGGCGATGGGCCCAGGTTTGGGGGTCGCCTGTAAGTAGAGAGATCACATAGCCCACCTTGGTGGCTTTCAGGGAAAAGGTACGTGGCTGAAGAGCAAAGAACAGTTCACAGGAGTTGCGGAAATTCCTGAATTTATGTCGATCTCCGGAGAATCGTTCAGGTGTGGGAACTTTGGGTTCTGGAGGGAGCATCACCACCGTTGAAGAGGGCCCAACTGAAGAAGTGGGAGGGACTCCCTGGACCCTGGTAGGGTTAGACAGAGTTAATACCCATTCTTACAGCCGGGTGTATCCTTGTTGCAGATTCTTGACTGCTTCAGTCAATCCTGCCAGGTGTGCACATAGTCCCTCCATGGGAGAGGTTCCCTGCTCAGGCTCAGACATGGCTGTCTGCTACTGTCATGTACCTGGTAGGTTTTGAGCCTGAAGTGCAGAGAGAGACCTCCCCTACAGCTCCCACTCTTGTTCCTCTGGAATGGAGACAGAGAACACAGGAGTGAGGAGTGGTATGGGTGCCTGGCAGGATCAACAGTCACCAGAAGTTCAGGAGTGGTGGAAACCTCTGAAACCAGGAGCGAAGAGAAGAGAAGACTGGAGACTGGAATACAGACTGAACCAGGAACCACGGCAGGTAAGTAGGCAGGAACTGGAGTGCTGGACTGGAACCAGGAACAAACAGCAGGTAACAGACTGGATACTGGAGCGCTGGACTGGAACCAGGAACAAGCAGCAGGTAACAGACTGGATACTGGAGCGCTGGACTGGAACCAGGAACAAGCAGCAGGTAACAGACTGGATACTGGAGCGCTGGACTGGAACCAGGAACAAGCAGCAGGTAACAGACTGGATACTGGAGCGCTGGACTGGAACCAGGAACAAGCAGCAGGTAACAGACTGGATACTGGAGCGCTGGACTGGAACCAGGAACAAGCAGCAGGTAACAGACTGGATACTGGTATCAGGCAAAGGAATGGTCAAACAAGCCGGTGGTCGGTATTGGGCTGACAGCAGAGGTACCAGGGATAACACAGGAGAATGGTCAAGCACGCCAAGGGGGTCAGGTGCAGGCAGATAGCTGGATAGTCACAACAGGAAGCCAGGTCAGATAACAGAAGGATTCAGATCAGACCAGGTTTGGCACACAGAACGCTGTAGAGCAGACAGCAGGGATTGAGTGTGACAGGCAGGTTTAAATAGCCCATCTGACGCCAGCGGGAGTGCGCGTGCCCGTGCGTGACAGCACCCCTGAATACGCGCGCATGCGCGGTAGTGCCCGTGGCCGTGTTCCAGTGCGCCTGGAGTGCCGATTACTGGCAGGATCTTCATGACAAATAGCCAGTAGCCAAAAGCTGCCCTTGCATTGTTTTCGGTCCATCGGACTAGTATACAGACAAACGTTTTTTCTATAGTGATCGAGTATGTCAGAAAGATTTGAAACATGTTATATTTCTAAGGTCCATCAGATTTTTCAACAGAAAAGGTCCAATGAAGCCCACACAATATTGGAATGTCCGACGAATTCGTTCCGTTTGACTTTTTCTGCCGGAAAGTCCGGTCATGTGTATGCGGTAGGGATGAGCCGAACTCCCCCCTGTTCGGTTTGCTTCAGAACTTGCAAACAAGCAAAAAATTTGTTGGAACATGCGAACACCGTTAAAGTCTATGGGACACAAACATGAATAATCAAAAGTGCTAATTTTAAAGGCTTATATGTAAGTAATTGTCATAAAAAGTGTTTGGGGACCTGGGTCCTGCCCCAGGGGATATGGATCAATACAAAAAAGTTTTAAAAACTGACGTTTTTTCAGGTGCAATCATTTTAATAATGCTGAAAGTGAAACAATAAAAGTGTAATATCCCTTTAAATTTCGTACCTGGGGGGTGTCTATAGTATGCCTGTAAAGGGGCGCATGTTTCCCGTGTTTAGAACAGTCTGACAGCAAAATGACATTTCAAAGGAAAAAAATTCATTTAAAACTACTCGCGGCTATTAATGAATTGCCGGTCCGACAATACACATAAAAGTTCATTGATAAAAACGGCATGGGAATTCCCCACAGGGGAATCCCGAACCAAAATTAACAAAAAATAAAATAATAAAGGGATATTACACTTTTATTGTTTCACTTTAAGCATTATTAAAATCACTGCTCCTGAAAAAAAGGCCATTTTTAAAACTTTTTTTTACGTTTTTGGTTGTAACATGATGACAAAATGTGGAACATTTAAAGGGTATGAATATTTTTTCAAGGCACTGTATCTAAAAGTTGATTAATCCTGATGTATTCATTTCTTGAGGCCCAAAAATGTCAGGACAGTACAAATATCCCCCAAATGACTAATTTTTGGAAAGTAGACAGGCCAAGGTAAGGTTTAGTAAGAGGCATGGTGGGTTTTTTGAAGTTGTAATTTTTTGTAGTAATTTTTTGGAAAGTGAAAAACTTACAAAAAAATCACAATTTTCTTTTTTTTTACACCTCTTGTTACCAGTGCAGTACAGTGTCATCATATAACTGGTGTGGTGGTGATCAGGGACACAGACTATTGACAGTATAAAAAAAAGCAAGATCCATAAAGACAAGGATGAGCGAGTTTGGTGTGGAACTTGACTGGCCCCCACAGAGCCCTGACCTCAACCCTATAAACACCTTGAATGAATGAATTAGAGCAGAGACTACGAACCAGGCCTTCTCGTCCAACATCAGAGCATGACCTCACAAATGCGCTTCTGGAATAATGGTCAAACATTCCCATAGACACACTCCTAAACCTTGTGGACAGCTTTCCCAGAAGAGTTGAAGCTGTTATAGCTGCAAAGGGTGGGCCAACTCAATATTAAACCTCACAGATAGTAATGAGCCAAACACCCCCCTGTTCGGTTCGCACCAGAACATGCGAACAGGAAAAGAGTTTGTTCGAACACGTGAACACCATTAAAGTCTATGGGACACGAACATGAATAATCAAAAGTGCTAATTTTAAAGGCTTATATGCAAGTTATTGTCATAAAATGGGACATGGATCAATGCAAAAAAAAGTTTTAAAAACGGCCGTTTTTTTAGGAGCAGTGATTTTAATAATGCTTAAAGTCAAACAATAAAAGTGTAATATCTTTAAAATTTCGTAGCTGGGGGGTGTCTATAGTATGCCTGTAAAGGGGCGCATGTTTCCCATGTTTAGAACAGTCTGACAGCAAAATGACATTTCAAAGGAAAAAAAGTCATTTAAAACTACTTGCGGCTATTGCATTGCCGGTCCGACAATACACAT
Source organism: Lithobates clamitans (assembly GCA_037952925.1). Taxonomy (NCBI): domain Eukaryota; kingdom Metazoa; phylum Chordata; class Amphibia; order Anura; family Ranidae; genus Lithobates; species Lithobates clamitans. The sequence goes on along the minus strand of JBBGZY010000008.1, from coordinate 9,164,836 downwards.
AAAAGTTCATTGATAAAAACGGCATGGGAATTCCCCACAGGGGAACCCTGAACCAAAATTTAAAAAAAAAATGACGTGGGGGTCCCCCTAAATTTCATACCAGGCCCTTCAGATTTTAAGGGGAACCCCGCGCCAAAATAAAAAAAAAAACGGCGTGTGGTCCCCTCAAAAATCCATACCAGACCCTTATCCGAGCACGCAACCTGGCAGGCCGCAGGAAAAGAGGGGGGACGAGAGAGCATCTCCCTCCTGAACCGTACTAGGCCACATGCCCTCAACATTGGAATATCGAAATCTGGAAGCCACCTTTAACAAGGGGACCCCCAGATCCCGCCCCCCCCTGTGTGAAATGGTAAGGGGGTACAAATGTACCCCTACTATTTCACTAAAAAACTGTCAAAAAATGTTAAAAATGACAAGAGACAGTTTTTGTCAATTCCTTTATTTAAATGCTTCTTCTTTCTTCTTTCTTCTATCTTCCTTCAGCTTCTTCTTCTTCTGGCTCTTCTGGTTCTTCCTCCGGTGTTCTCGTCCAGCATCTCCTCCGTGGCATCTTCTATCTTCTTCTCTTCATCTTCTTCTCTTCTTCATCTTCTTCTCTTCTTCTCTTCTTCATCTTCTTCTCCGGGCCGCTCTGCATCCATGCTGGCATGGAGGGAGGCTCCCGCTGTGTCTCCTCTTCTGACGGTTCTTAAACAATGGGGGGCGGGGCCACCTGGTGACCCCGCCCCCTCTGACGCACGGGACATTACGGGACTTCCCTGTGACATCACGAGGAATGCCACAGGGAAGTCCCATCATGTCCTGTGCGTCAGAGGGGGGGCGGGGTCACCGGGTGGCCCCGCCCCCCATTGTTTAAGAACCGTCAGAAGAGGAGACGCGTCACACAGCGGGAGCCTCCCTCCATGCCAGCATGGATGCAGAGCAGCCCGGAGAAGAAGATGAAGAAGAGAAGAAGAGAAGAAGATGAAGAGAAGAGCGGGAGCCTCCCCCCATGCCATGGGTGAGGAGCGGCCCGAGGAGAAGATAGAAGACACCACAGAGGAGATGCTGGACGAGAACACCGGAGGAAGAACCAGAAGAGCCAGAAGAACCAGAAGAAGAAGAAGATGAAGGAAGATAGAAGAAAGAAGAAGCATTTATATAAAGAAATTGTCAAAAACTGTCTCTTGTCATTTTTAACATTTTTGACAGTTTTTTAGTGAAATGGTAGGGGTACTTCTGAACCCCCTTACCATTTCACACAGGGGGGGCCGAGATCTGGGGGTTCCCTTGTTAAAGGGGGCTTCCAGATTCCGATAAGCCCCCCGCCAGCAGACCCCCACAAACACCGGCCAGGGTTGTGGGGATGAGGCCCTCGTCCTCATCAACATGAGGACAAGGTGTTTTGGGGGGCTACCCCAAAGCACCCTCCCAATATTGAGGGCATTTAGCCTGGTACGGTTCAGGAGGGGGGCACTCTCTCATCCCCCCCTCTTTTCCTGTGGCCTGCCAGGTTGCGTGCTGGGATAAGGGTCTGGTATGGATTTTTGGGGGGACCCCACGCCATTTTTTATTTTTATTTTGGCGCGGGGTTCCCCTTAAAATCCATACCAGACCTGAAGGGCCTGGTATGGAATTTAGGGGGACCCCCATGTCATTTTTTTTTAAATTTTGGTTCGGGGGTTCCCCTGAGGGGAATTCCCATGCCGTTTTTATCAATGAACTTTTATGTATTGTCGGACCAGCAATGCAATGGCCGCGAGTTGTTTTAAATGACTTTTTTCCTTTAAAATGCCATTTTGCTGTCAGACTGTTCTAAACATGAGAAACATGCGCCCCTTTACAGGCATACTATAGACACCCCCCAGCTAGGAAATTTAAAGGGATATTACACTTTTATTGTTTGACTTTAAGCATTATTAAAATCACTGCTCCTGAAATAAAGGCCGTTTTTAAAACTTTTTTTGCATTGATCCATGTCCCCTGGGGCAGGACCCAGGTCCCCAAACACTTTTTATGACAATAACTTGCATATAAGCCTTTAAAATTAGCACTTTTGATTTCTCCCATAGACTTTTAAAGGGTGTTCCGCGGCATTCGAATTTGCCGCAAACACCCCAAATTGTTCGCTGTTCGGCGAACTTGCGAACAGCTGATGTTCGAGTCGAACATGAGTTTGACTCGAACTCGAAGCTCATCCCTACTCACAGACTAATGCCCCGTACACACGGTCGGACATTGATCGGACATTCCGACAACAAAATCCTCGGATTTTTTCCTACGGATGTTGGCTCAAACTTGTTTTGCCTACACACGGTCGCACAAAGTTGTCGGAATTTCCGATCGCCAAGAACGCGGTGACGTCAAGCACGTACGACGAGACTAGAAAAGGCCGGTTCAGAACCAAGCGCAGCACCCTTTGGGCTCCTTTTGCTAATCTCGTGTTAGTAAAAGTTTGGTGAGAGACGATTCGCACTTTTTCAGACTCGTGGCTTTCAGATCGTTTTCTGCCGTTCAGTTTGTGCTTGTGGGTTTGTATCTGCTCTTCAGTGCGTGCAAGCAAGTTCTGCGTGACTTTAGTCACTGTATTCTTGTTCGTTCGTTACTGGTTTTCAGGTCGCTCTTCACAGGCCTTGCTGTTCTTCAGTGCGTTCTGTTACTTCGTTCTGAGCAGCCGACCGTTTTATAGCCATGTTTCGTATGCGTACTCCTCGTAGAGTTTGTGCTGTGCGAGGGCTTGGTGTTGGGGTCCTGACCTTGACACAAGTCCAGTCCATGAACAGGGTGGGGAGGAGTTCATGGACCAAGAATTGGTTGCTTCAGCGTGACCAGTTCTGTCATATGCCTTTGCTCCGTGAGATCCGTGAGAATAATCCTGATGATTTCAGGAACTTTCTCAGGATGACGGACCCCGTGTTTCACCGTTTGTTGGCTTCGCTGACCCCCTATATCAGCAGGCAGGATACCTGCATGAGGCAAGCCATCACTCCGGAGCAGAGGTTGGTCGCTACCTTGCGGTATTTGGCCACAGGGAGAAGCCTGCAGGACCTCAAGTTCTCGACAGGCATCTCCCCCCAGGCTCTGGGGATCATTATCCCAGAGACCTGTTCTGCCATCATCCAGGTCCTACAGAAGGAGTATATGAAGGTAAGATTTTTATCCTTTAATATCACATTTTATTGTATTGAATGTTTGCTAATATATTGTATTTCTTTCCTCATTCCCTAATTACCATGATTGTAATATGCTGTGAATGTCCCCTTTGTCCTCATGCATGCTGGATTTTTATGTCATTATTATTTTATGTCCTTCATACATATTTGCCCTTCAATAACCTGCCCAGCATGGTGTCCCCTGCCCTATATTCACATCATGTAGTCACTTAACAATGTATTTTATCAGCTCCATAGTAGTGCTTTACCCCAAACACCCCCTAAAATTTTTGGAAATGTTATTTTGAATTTAAATTCAGGCAGAGGGCCAGAGGCTTTTTTTTGTGGTGTCCCCAAATTTTTGGTAACCCTCCCTCCCCCAACTGCTAAGTCAGCTTATCACAATTCTCTATCCTCAATCATCTATCTGCTGACTTTGCCAAACCCATACACACTATACCCATCTCTTTAGTGCTCAGATTTATGGATGAATTCCCCAAAGCATGTAGTGCAAGGGCCTGCCTGAATACTTTCCAATGGTACTGTTTAAAGTTCTTGTATCCTATTATGATCTTGATAGGTAATAGCAGAATGTCCAAATGTGCTCAAATGTGTACAATGTGTATTTATATCTTTGTATTATGACACTTCTTACCTGTCCAGTGGGCTGCCAATAGTGTAGCTAAGGAGGGGCTGTTCCAAGTAATACCCTGTATTTAGGCATTCATCTCTCAATGAAGTGAAGAGGGTTACCTGTCCAAGAGTCCCCCCCCCTATAATGTTAAAAGTGGCCCATGAGAGGGGGGGGGGGAATATGATAGGTGTACCTTATACTTTGTTGTTGTTAAATTCCCCTTAGTAAATGCTATCTGGAGGTTGCCCCATAATTTGTGTATAATCTGCTTGCCAGGTTTCTGTGAAAAAATAGTAATGTTTTTTTTTTTTTCCTCAACAGTTTCCTTCCACGCCACAGGAATGGCAGACTGTGGCCTCCCACTTTGCCCAGCGGTGGGACTTTCCTAACTGCGGAGGGGCAATTGATGGGAAACACGTCCACATCGTCCCACCACCCAACTCGGGGTCGTACTATTATAACTACAAGGGCTTTAATAGTATAGTGATGTTGGCGGTGGTGTCAGCTAATTACGAGTTCTTGTATGTGGACGTGGGGAAGAATGGCCGGATGTCCGATGGTGGAGTCATCGCCCAGACGGAGTTCTACAGGCGTCTCCAGAATGGCAGTTTGGACTTGCCACCTCCAGAGGACAATGTTGAAGGTCTCCCATTTGTGTTCGTTGCTGATGAAGCATTTGCGCTGGGGGACCACCTGATGCGGCCATTCCCGATGAGGACCCTCACCCCGGAACAGAGGGTTTTTAATTACCGGCTGGCCAGAGCCCGAAGAGTGGTGGAGAACACATTTGGAATCCTGGCCAGCCGGTTCCGACTATTTCTGACACCCATCCATATGGCGGAGTATAAACTGAACCATATTATACTGGCGTGCTGTGTTCTCCATTATTTTTTAAGAAAACATTCAGCCAACTATGCTGGCTCAGTTGGGCCTGAGGCCGGAATCTCAAATACTTCCACAATGACGGCACTTGAAAGCGGCCGTCCTGGCTTGCCCTCCCTGAATGCCCGTGATGTCCGGTTACGATACCTGGAGTTCTTTGCGGGTAGGGGGGCTATCAATATGCCAGACAATCTGTGACACCTTTTTCAAATAAAAAACAACCAAAAGCAATTCTTGGTGGACATTTACTGCTTGTGTTTGTTTTAGCTGACCCTGACAGAAATGTGTTGAGTGCAGAAAATGTCGTGATTGGGTAACCTTATAAAAAACAGTGTTGGATGGTACTTCCTAAATGCAAAAACACATTTCACTACAAGTGCACTTGCAACTGCACTGAACCTGCACTTGTAGTGCAAAGTGTATTTGCCCTTAGGAAATAACCCCCATTTGTGCATAAAACAACAATTACATCACCCCAAAAGTGTTGTAGTGTTGAGACAATAATCCACACATTCTTGAGTAAGGCACTTTTTTATACCTGCACAATCACATGTGCATTTACCAAAGGTTTTTAAAACAAACCAACATGTTTGTTGTATAACAATGTTTGCAGTAGCATTATGAAAAATCAAAATATCCATTTCAGATAAAACAGGCCTGTGTAAAACCAACAAGAAAGCCAAAAAAATAGAACTTACAAAGTTTACATATGGTAAAACCTGAAGGCTATATCAGACATCAGTATTTAGGAACTGGGTTTGATATAGCGTTCAGATGGGGGGAACTCACCCCTGGAAAAGCCAAATTTGGAAGATGCACATCAATTTACGAATGTCAACATGTGCTATCTGCCATCAGGGGGGATCAAGGGACGTGTTTTGGGGGAGCAAGCCCTTCCTCAACGCTACTTTATAATTGAGGAAGGGGTTGCACCCCCAAAACGCGTCCATTGATCTCCCGTGATGGCAGATAGCACATGTTGGCACACTGTGTGCATCCTCCAAATATGGCTTTTCAAAACATTGTAAAAATTGCAATTACAGAAAACCGGTCATTTTGTGGGGTTTAAATTCGCCCCAAAACATCAATGATGTTATTATTTTTTGTAATAACATCACGTATTTGTTGCTGGATGTTTTGCAATTGGAGATTACATCCTATGATCTCCCCTATCAGTATCTGGGCACTTTCAGAAGTAAAGCGTTCTCTCTCCCTCACATCACGATCACCTAAAAAGAGATAAAGAACAAAAAAAAGGTCTCAAAAATCTGCCACCAGCCATCTCTTTTACCTGAGTCTGTGGTCGCAGACACTCACCTCTTGTGGTGCCAATCTCCACCACATCTTCTTCTTCCTCCTGCTCAGCATCTTGGGTTTGGGGTAGTTCCCCTTCTTCCAGAGGGGGGGGGGGTCTGTGTTCTCCTGGGATGAGGAGTGTCCGAGTCTTTTCTCCCCTATATAAAACAAAAATGGTATACTTAGCACACAGATATTTGATGGCAGAACTATAGAAATAGGAAACATTGCTTGGAAGTGGGGTACAATTGTCTATTTTAGCCGAGTTCAAAGATGTCTTTTTTTTATTGTTCTTTGTCAAGCTGCAATACTTTACCTGTTTGGTACAAGCTTCACAGATGTAGCCCCCCCCCCCTATAGTATACACTGGAGCACCTGTGTGCCCCCCCTAATAAAAATGGTGTTCTTGTGTCCCACACTAGTGCTCCACTGTCCAGATGTGAAAACAGCTGCTCAGTGTCCTCTCCTTACACACAATCTAGTTTGCATTTCATTCTAGTAACAAACCCATCTACACAAACAAATATTTGGCATCCAAGTAGGCCCCAAAAAAATGTAGGAAAATGCATATGGCCTAAACAATGGTGTTCTAGAGGCCGAACGAAAAATGTTTGATACGAACGAATAATGGGCCCATGAACAGTAAATTTGACCTTTTTAAACGTTACAATTAATAAAAGCATATGGAGCAGAACGAACGGAATAAAGCCAGAAAGAATAGAAACACAGCACAACTACTTACTTTTTTGCAGCACTCTCCGGATCTTTCGGTACTGCTCCGGCTCTCTCAACTTCAGGTCCGACCACCGCTTCCTGGGCTGATCTTTTGATCTTCGGACCCCGAAATTCCGCTCGAGACTCCTGACCACTTTCGCCATGATCTTGGCCTTTCGGATGTTCGGGTTGGGGTAAGGCCCATATTTTCCATCATAGTCGGACTTCCTCATGATGTCAACCATCTCCAACATCTCCCCAAACGACATATTTGTGGCCTTAAAACGTCTCCTTCCGGATCGGGACGTGCCTGGATCCGGGCTTTCCTCCTCCTCCTCGTTGCAACAATTAGCACGCACCTGGTGTGACTCCGCTATCATGCTCTTCCCCCACTGCGCCAAACGAAAAGGGGCGGGGAATAGAATAGAAAGAACGTCAGGGGCGGGCGGAGTTACACACATGCGCAGTGTGTATAAAGCGTAACACGCGTGCGTATTACGTACGATCTGTGAGCGGAGGAAGGAGCATTGGACGCGCCGATCGTAAGAACGAAGGTAAGAGACAAACTTGGGCCTATACTGCTTCTAGATTGAGGCCTATATTGTAACAAGATTAGGAGAGTTTTGTCTGACATTAGGCTTTGTCTTGTGTTGTGTCTTGCAGTGAACATGGATATTTTAATGAGAGATACTGACTTCATGTCACCATTCATTGATATGCTAAGGGAGCTGCCCTGTCTGTGGGAGATTACCCACCCCCATTTCAAAAACCAAGCAAAGAGGAAGGCAGCACTGGAGCAATTGTGTGAAATTGTGAAGCAGGTGATCCCCACGGCAGACATCACTTATTTAAAGATCTTAATTGGTTGCCTGAGGAGCACATATCTGAGGGAGCGCAAGAAGGTCCTGGAGTCACAGAGATCTGGAGCAGCAGATGACATCTATGTCCCCAGGATGTTGTACTATGACAGGCTGCACTTTCTGGCAGGCCAGACTGAACCCAGGCCATCCCTCTCAAGTCTTCCTTCCACGCTTCCTTCCCCCCCGGCTGAGGCTTCTGATGCCCAACCTGGGCCTTCCAGGCCATATGTGGAGGAGCCCAGATTGAGCCAGGTATAGCATTCCTCTAAATATTTCTGCTTGTCCAATCAATGATGTTACCTAGATGTTAGTTGGGAGTACTAATTTATGATTGTGATTGATGATGCAAAACTAAAACCATGTCCCTTTTTCATACACAGGGAAGTCTCAGCCAGGAGGTGGCTGATCTGCAGGTCCCTCCACCCACCCTGAAAACAGAAAGTGGCAGCAGGAGGAGTAGCCTAGAGGAGGCGGCTATCAGATTTTTTTGGAGGGCTACAGAGGTCCTGGGAGCACCCCACACCAGGCAGGAGAACCTTGCGGCATTCATTGCCTATAAAATGCAGAGGATGGAGGAGGGCCAACAAGCCATGTGTCAGGCCCTCATATCAGAGGCTCTGGAGAAAGGTGTGAGGGGCCAACTTACACCTCACACACAGCTTTGGGATGGTCCTCCTCCTCCTCCTCCCTCTCCTCCAGGTCCTCCCAGTCCTCCTCCAGGTCCTCCCAGTCCTCCTCCAGGTCCTCCCAGTCCTCCTCCAGGTCCTACTCCTCCTCCTGCCACATCTCCTACTGCACAGCCACAGCCGGGAAGGAAGTGTGAAAGGAAGACCAGAGAGTGATTGCCCTGGATCCAGTCTGGTCGGCCAAAAGATGCAGCCTCTTGTGGTACCACAGCCTGGGGACACTGATGTCATCTGCTGCTATCCAAGTCTCTGTGAATCCCGGACCAGACTGCCCTCCCTTATATATGGACTCCTCAGGCCACCAATTTTGAGGTTTAAGAATTGATGTCTGCCGTGGGGGTCCCAGGCTTCACTAATTTCTCCTGTTGATCCAGTGTTGCCTTCCTCATTGTTTGGTTCTGATACCTTAATAAAGGATTTTTGTTTTGAATTATACTCTCCTATGTGTTTTACTTCAAAAATGATGGTTTGTTTGTGAGGATTCAGGGACATTTCTAATATACAATGTGAAATGAACAAGGGACACCAACACCAAAAAATCTCCTGGAGATTAAATAATACAAGATATCAATGGTGTTGGGGTAACTTGCCACACAAAACACACACAAAAATATTCTGGAGTAAAAATAAAAATAACATTGAACAAAGATCAGCCTTGGAAAAAATCCAAACATTAAAGAAAAAAAAAAGGCTTAAAAACCAAAAAAAATATATAAAAAAAATATAAAACTGTCAGATGTGACAACTAATAACAATATATTGAGGGAATCCCACTAAAAAAACACAAATCAAACTTTGTGAGAAGTGTGTGTGAATATGAGCAGCAAAACGACTTAATTCTTGTCACATTATAAAGAAGAAGAGAGTGCGCTGTATTAAACCATTTTTTACATTGCAGCGTGACGAAAGTGCTTTATCCATTACGAACGCTAAGTTTACCAGAACGAACTGTCCCGTGTCGGAATTTCTTCTGAGCATGCGTGGCACTTTGTGCGTCGGAACAGGCCACACACACGGTCGGAATTGACGCGATCGGATTTTGTTGTCGGAAAATTTTATCTCCTGCTGTCCAACTTTGTGTGTCGGAAAATCCGATGGAAAATGTCCGATGGCGCCCACACACGGTCAGAATTTCCGACAACACGCTCCGATCGGACATTGTCCATCGGAAAATCCGACCGTGTGTACGGGGCATAAGACTGGGATGCCATTAAAGTTCATGTGCGTGTAAAGGCAGGCGTCCCAATACTTTTGGTAATATGGTGTATCTTCAATATATGATACCAGTGCACACAAAAGTCCTAAATAATTTATTTAGTTACTTTAGTTTGGAATATAAAGCTCAAATAAATACATTTAAACCACTAATCAAATGCAGTTAATTGTCAAGTTCTGTTATTATTAAATACTCTGCTACCCAAAGCCACACTTATTTTGCATCTCACCCAATTTCCCAGAAGAAAGGAAAAGTTAATGTATCTACACCTGTTGCTTTTAATTATGTTTGGAAAATATATATTTTTTCAAAATGTAGCCAACATCATTTGCTAATTATGATTACAAGAGCAAATGTAATTTTAGGCACTACATCAAATGTAATTTTATTAGGCACTACTGCAGTTTGAAAATACAGACTCCCCATGCTGACATTATTACAGTATTTAAAAATGATGTCAGGGATTATAGCTACACAGTCACATAATTGGCATACTGTTTTCTAATATTTGACTGTGCTATGGCAAGCATTGGCCAAGTTTGGATCTGCCTTTATAAAAGCGCCTTAGATTTAAAGGGGTTGATTTACTAAAGGCAAATCCACTTTGCATTACAAGTGTACTGCAAGTAGATCTGAGGGGAAGATCTGAAAGTAGGGGAAGCTCTGCTGAATTTATCATCCAATCATGTGCAAGCTAAAATGTTGTTTTTTATATTCCTTGCATGTTCTCCTCAGATCTACAGCGACTGCAGATCTACAGCGGCTGAACTTCCAAGTGCACTTGTAGTGCAAACTGGATTTGCCTTTAATAAATAACCCCCAAAGTGTTTGTTAACCCCCCCAAAAATATAAATTCTGCTCCTTTAAAGCAGATTAAACACTTCCTGTCTTCCCCTCTCTATAGTGACCATGATAACCAGGCCTGATCATCGTGGTCAAAGTGCGTCCCTCCATCATACGCTGCCCTGCTCTGCTTTCCTCTCCCCCCTTCAACCCCTCCTTCCTGCCTGTCAGCGCCCTCTCTGTCTCTGTCTCTACTCCGCCCGCCCCCCCCCCACTGCTATTATTGAGAATAAAAAAACTAAAATTGTCTCTGCCAGCCTCTCTGTTAGAGGCTGGCATACCGCACTGTGTAAATCTTTCCTAAAAACAAACATTCTAAATAGCTATTTAGAGCTGTCTTCAGGCTGGTCATGTGACTCGCGGCCACTTTACAGCTCTGAGACAGGGCTTCTGCGGGAGGAATCGAATGGCCATGTGATCTCCCCAGCTGACATCAGAGGGAGATCACGGTCCCTCCTGCAGTAGCCATGTATCGGAGCTGAAAAGCGGTTATGAGTCATGTGACCGGCTTGAAGACAGCTCTAAATAGCTATTTAGAGTGCTCGTTTTCAGAAAGGATTTACACGGTGTGGTATGCCAGCCTCTAATACAGCGGCTGGCAGTTTTTAATAAAAAAGGCTTAACAAACACTTTAAGGAAATTTTAACTTACCAGTAATGTGTTAAAGACACCAAGATGTATAGCTGCCAAACTTTTAATTAAAAAATGAAAATATTTAATAATTTGCTATTGAAGAAAATTTTAGCTGGGTCATTAAACCTGTGTGAGATTTAAAAGTCCAATCACCCCCCGCACCATTTCTTTTACTTCTGCAAAGCCATGAGTTATGCAAAATCCTGTTGCCATAACAAGGTCAAAAGGTTTCAGCTATCCTTGTTCGACCGCCTTCTTCATGCTCGGAGATACTCCATCTCAGACATCTACCGACCTTTCATCCCACACTGTGAACACAATTCCTTCAGCTCATCTTCGGCAGCAAACTGGGGTAAAGACTTTCCATCAGACGCACTCACCCACAAACGGCTGTGTGGGTATAAAAAGGTCTCTCATCTGATCACCAATGAAGTTTGGATAGTATCTTGACTCAAACTTATATAGAGCCTATGTTCCAATTCTACCTGAAATGCCCTTTATGTAGTTCACCGAAACCTTGCATATTGGTTATGGTTCTGTTGACCCATTGCACGGATCAAGTAACCATCTTCATATTCGGGGTAACACAATGCCAGGTCCCCAAAACCCCCCTATTACTTCTCTTTGGTCATGAGAACTTGAAGCCCCCACTACCCTCATTGAGGAAGGGAAGGCCTTCTCATTTACACTGGATCCTGAGATGTTTGTTGGTTGCATGCAGAACCGTATTAAAGAAATGGACAACGTCCACTCCTCAAGAAAGAGCTGAAAAGCCTTCTCTATCAGGAAAAACTGGACATATATCTGTTCCACAACACCTCTGAGAAACAATTTTCCTCTAGGTGGTAAGCATTTATTGACTCCACCATCTTCACATCTGAAGCTATATCTCTCTCCTCGAAATTCTGTTACAACAAAGGATTACCATACCTATGGAAACATTTCCCTAGTGACTATTCTGGGTAACCCAACTTGTTTTAAACACGATATGCTCTTATACTATTTGTACTGCATTGACTTATTAGCTACATTGATGTGCATTGGCGTAGACCGGTTCAAGCCTCTTGAGTCTCCTTTTCAGGAGTTTCTTTTATATTTCTTTTTATGTGCTCTGTATAGTCTGTTCAGTGCCACTGTCCCTCAATCTTTTACCTCTTGTCTCTGTTGTTTGTTTGTTTGTTTAAGGGCTGCGACCCTATCTTAGTGTGTTCCGACACTCTGGTGGTTTATACTCCAGAAGTCCAATCAAGTTCACAAGAACTTCTATGATCGGGAAATATTTAAAGTACAGTCAATTATGGCGAGACCCAAATGCCGATCAATGTGTGCAGGTTACCGTGTTTTTTTTTTTTGATTGTTCATTGTGACTGATTCTGGATCTACCTCACTTTATAACATGAATGACAGTGTATTTATACCACTGAACATTTTTTTAAATAAAGGACTTTATTGTGGTGTTTTTGTATGTGAATGAGTAACCAGGCATTCTATGTACATTTTAATATTTATGTGGAAAGTACATACTGTATATCAGATAAAGATCTGGTATGGATTTTGAGGGGAACCTGGTGATATTTTTGCACAGAGTCCTGCCTAAAATCCATACCAGACCCTCATCAAGGATAAGTATAGTTTTTTTTAGAGGTGACCCCATGCTAGTTTTTTCTTTTGCTGGCTGACATCATTGGCCATATATTTCCATGACCATATTAAGTCAATCATGTTACCCATATCCCATGTACACTTTGTTTACAAACAGAAGCAGAAGCATTTTTTTTTTGCTTTTGCTTTAATAAATCCTACAGGTGCTCTTTTTAACAAGCAGGTTTAATAAATTGCCCAAGCATGTTATTTAAATGAATTCTGTTTTTTATGTTATTTATAACCCTTATTAAAAAAGTTTCTTGCTGACAAATGATACTTTTTTTTTTCCTTTTTTCATTTTTACATGCCCCTCCTGGCAGTGCACAGCTCCCTCATGCCCTTTGTTTGAGAATACCTTGCTTATTAGCCTTGAAAAGGGAATTAGTTTTCAGTATCTGCCTCCCATTGACTTGAATGGTGTTCTCATTAAAGTTCATAATCTGTGAATTTTGACCATATAAGCCAAACATGCCTACAAATCGATTTTAAGATTCACCTATCACTAAAAACAACATATTCTCAAATGCATACTTATTTTTCAACATTGCATGCTTAATCTTAAAAACAATTAGATTAACAAAGTTTAGATGCTAATATACTGTATATGCAAACTTTTCTTGCTGCTGCTAACAGACTGGTTGGCAATGCCACTCATTTCTCACTGGTCCTCCAACTTTGCCAAGCTGTAATTGGAATATGTGCAGAAACCTTATGATTTAGTGCATGAAACACATCAAGGCTTTCTGTCTGTGGCAAAGTGCTCATTTCAATAAAATCTCTCTCTCCTACCTGTTTAACCATTTATCACAAACCGCCGTCATTGTACATTGGTACTTTGACGTAGAATACCTGCCATAACCCGGTATTTTCTGAAATGGCGCAAGATCGCCACCGCAAGATTGCTTTTATCAGCGGTGGGATAGGTGCCCATGACCCTTCAGACATCTCCAAAGTTTACCAGACCCGGTAGTGGTGGTGACGATCCAATCCTTTACCCTCAGAGACTGTGAGTCGAGTGAGGGAATTATGGCCCCCACTCAACTCAGTGACGTTGGATGACAGAGGTGACGTCAAACATGACTTCCACCCAACGGCCTTAAAGGGGAAATTTCTTATTTATTGAAAAAAAAAAGTTATTTCATTTAAGTGTAAATGTGAGATCTGAGGTCTTTTTGACCCCAGATCTCACATTAACCACTAGTCGACCTGCCACCATCATTCTACTGTGGCAGGTCAAAAAAAAAAAAAAAAAACACTATAAGTGTAGTGCTATAAAAATATGAAAACGTCCAATGTAAAAAACATTAAAGCGTGGGTCCACCTATCTATCGTTTTTTTTTTTTTTTGAGTTCATTCACAAACTTTTCTTCTAAGCATTACATACTCACATATTGTGTGTAATATGTCCGCCTGTGTCAGTTTTAGTCGGAAAGAATAACTTATATTATTCACTGCAGGCGGTTTCCATCTTCATTGTGGGCATTTGAAGCCCACAAGCATTTATTTCCTGGATGCAGTGAATGTTGTGCTCCCAGCATTCACCGCTCGTTCCCGCACATGCTCAGTGGCATCCTGCGAAGCCTGAGACTAGTTCCCAGGAGTCTGGGAGAGGCTAGAAACGCGCCTACTCCCACGGGAGGAGAACCAGAAAGTGCAAAGAAGAATAGAAAAATAAAAGGTAATTACGGCGATTGAAATTTTTTTAAACGGCATGTCAGCATCTAGGCAAGGAAGAGAATACATACAGATATTGTTCAAAATTTGGGTGGAACCCCGCTTTAAACCAGCAGTTCCGAATGTACTTGACAAAAAATGGTCATCCTTTTGAATGAAATGAGGAGTCTTTAGGAACTAGACACTTCAAGTAGATATGTAAACCATCTGAAGTAAAGACATGCACAACAACACCAAAAATGAAGAGGCTTACCAGAATGGATGGACCCAACGGGGCGTACGCCGAGTAGAGTCACATAGGCTTAGGTGGTGAGTGGCTGTAGGTGGCCCGGAGAGGCGATGTTGATGGAGTAGCCCACACATTGCTGTGTCCCTCAAAACGATGCCAGAACCAAGAGGTTCTCTTGGTTCTCTTGGTGGCTACAGTGGGGGAACCCCCAGACGACGTCTATGAAGACGAAATGCGTCGGGTAGGACCCCACTGTTGCCACTTGTCTACATCGCTGTTTTTATACGGATCTACATGTGAGTGTATATCTAATTTTAATAAAATTCCAATTTTTATACGGATTCACACTATGTGGCCATTCCTTCCTTTTCTCCATCTGCTACCGCCATCATTTGGCTTTTAACACCGCCCTGAGGGATACAACAACCTGTTGTTTGTTCCATTCCTCTTGGTTCTGGCATCATTTTTAGGGACACAGCAACGTGTGGACTACTCCATCAACATCGCCCCTCCGGGCCACCTACAGCCACTCACCACCTAAGCCTATCTGACCCTACTCGGCGTACGCCCCGTTGGGTCCATCTATTCTGGTAAGCCTCTTCATTTTTGGTGGTGTTGTGCATTTCTTTACTTCAGATGGTTTACATATGTGCTTGAAGTGTCTAGTTCCTAAAGACTCCTCATTTCATTCAAAGGATGACCCTTTTTTGTCAAGTACATTCGGAACTGCTGATTTAATGTTTTTTACATTGGACGTTTTCATATTTTTATAGCGCTACACTTATAGTGTTTTTTCTTTGTAACATCTTGTTGGTTGTGTTAGCTGCTTGTTTCTTTTCTGGCAGCGCAGAATTTATTTGTATATATTACTGTGGCAGGTCAGCCCACTTTAAACAGCTAGAGCAGGACGTGCTGCAGGACGGGGGAGCCGATGCGCTGGGCCAGTGGTCGCGATGACCGCTGGCCATGTGCAATCGCAGGCACGAGAGACAGAACAGGCATTTAAAGCTGCTTTAAAGCTTTCTTTCCAAATTCATGTGCAAAGTTCCAAAAAGGATGAAATGCAAGACTTGCTGTGTTTCAAAAAACAGAAATGTCATCCATCACTTATTCAGCACCAGGGTATTTACTAATTGGGCCCCCAGGAGCTTTATGTCATAATGTGCTAGTAGGCACCGAATAGCACATTATAGCTGACTTACCTGGCTGTCAAATGATGCCATCCAGCACTGTGCTGTCAGCACTCCCACTGGTCCCAGATGCACCCATCTTCTCTTGGTCTTCTTTCTGTTCGTCCACTTGAATGATCAGGACGTGATGGTGTCAACCTGTCAGTAGGTATGAGAGTCACATCATTACTGCACATGCACAGCTCAGTGAACTTCCTACTGCTGACAGGCAGGAGGAAGCATTAATGACAGTATGGTCTCTTCTGTCATAGAAACCCCACCAGCCTGTGTTTTTGAATTTTTTGAGTTTAATGGTTAGCATTTCCACCTGGCAGCACTAGGGTTGTTGGTTTAAATCCCGATCATGGCACTACCCGCCTGGAGTTTGCGTGTTCTCCTTGTGCCTAGGTGGGTTTTCTACTGGTTTCCTCTGGTCTACTCTGGTTTCCTCCCACACTCCAAAGACATACTGGTGGGTTAATTGGCTTCTGCCTAAATTGCCCCTAGTATGTGTATGTATGAATCTGAGTTAGGGAACCTTTGATTGTAAGCTATTTGAGGGCAGAATATGATGTGAATGTACAATATATAAATATATGTAAAGTGCTGTGTAAATTGATGGTGCTTTATACTGTAAGTACCTGAAATAAATAAATACATACATTCTGATTTAAGTTTCCATCATCTACCAAAATCTACCAAAAATTAGCATACATTTTAAAAGGACTAACTAACCCTTCAATCTGCACTAGTAAACCAAACTTTTTTTTCCAGAAAAAATGACAATATGTTATGTGTGTGTCCCAAAAAACTTTCTCAAACGTATCAGTAGAAAAAATAAACTTTGAGATATCAAAAAAATCAGTATAATCTGATAATTTTACAATGCAATCAAAAATAATGAAATCATTCAATTTTTCAGAAATACACATACATATAACTATCACAATAAGTGATTCTTTTCATAAATATGGTAATCTAAATTGTGGCACATCAGTTAAACTGGGTTTTTAAAAACCTTATCTTATACTTGCCCTTTATGCAACAACTCCAATCCAAGCAAAGCCATTTATATTTATTTGCCAAAGATAAAGCAACTTAGAGCTCTAAATATAATCTAAAAATAACAATTTCTCTGTAAAGCAAGAGCTGCTAATAAGCAAATGACCTGATCTCCTAAACCACAAATAATTTGCTGAAACCTCATTGAAGATTAATTCAATCCACATTGTGACTGACCCCACCATTGAAATCGATAAAATAGTGAGGAGAAAGTGTGGCCACACACAATTAATGTTTTATTTTTCTCATAGAAGAGGTTGTTATTTCTGCTTATTATATTGTATTAATGTTTTCACTAGAGCTCCTGATGGTAAAGAAGTGTTTGGTTGCATGTTGGTGGGAAGTTGCGACCTCCAGGTTCCCCCTGCTCAAGGCGAAGAGATAAGCCTTGCATCAGATACTGGAATGAAACAGAAGTACTGGCAGAGCCAAAGTGGGCAAAGATGATAAGAATATCCAGGAAACAGGCCAGAGGTCAAGTCAGGTGGCATACAAGCAAATCCAGAGAAAGAGAGAGCTGAGATCTGTACACAAGAGAACAACAACCATGAACCTGGCAAGAGGTAGTTACATAACTAGACACATATTATACAAGAAACCAGAAACACAGGAATCACAAACTGCCAGTTGAGAATAAGATCACAGTAGGTCAGTAAATAAGAACATTGACTGGAATTAGGAATTTAAACCGGAAGTAGGAAGTCCTGGAATAGGGGACCTAAGGCTAATTAATACCTTCTGTTCTGGTCATGGGAGCAGACAGGAGCTTGATTTAAATAATGAGGAAGACTGGGAGGCAGGAAGTGGGCATGGAGAAAGAAATATTAATCAGTAGGTTAGGTGGATGATGCCCATAGCTACCAGCAAATGGAACAAATGGCTACACAAGTTGCTTGCAGTGATTGATCACTATTGATTTTAGTAGCAGGATTGAACGACCACAAATCTCACGTGTAGCTTCAGCCTTTTCAAGTAACCACCAGCAAGGATGAAATTATATATTGGCAAAATATTAAAATTTTCCTATTTAACTTTGCCATATGTGGGTTTTATTTGCTAATTAAATAAAGAGTACTTCCCTTATCCCGAGTCATCAATTTAGTTTTAAAGGGCTTAAAAATAATCTGATGTGTTTCCTTTTATCTTTATTACTTACACTATATTAATCTATTCATAAATATACAGCATCTGTTCCATTGCCCATACATACCAAGCGTATCTATATGAGTGTCAATGATCTGGTCTCATAGAACTCCTTGCTTATGATGCTAAGGATATTCAGGGCAAGGATCCAAATGTTCTGTGGTGCTTCATTACCATAAAATGTAATGCTACTAAAATGAATGTAAATAAGCCCCTCTTCAATTTTCCTCAGCTATATTTCAGCATTATTTTGCACATTTTCCTACCTGTACTTTGAGAACCTAGCTGTATAGTATTGTTGGTAATCTATCTGTATAGCAAGTGTGAGTGATCTTCTTCAGGATGTTCAAGATTATGGATGAGCTTCGAGTTCGAGACGAACTCATGTTCGACTCGAACATTGGCTGTTCGCAAGTTCGCCGAACAGCGAACAATTTGGGGTGTTTGCGGCAGATTTGAATGCCGCGGAACACCCTTTAAAAGTCTATGGGAGAAATCAAAAGTGCTAATTTTAAAGGCTTATATGCAAGTTATTGTCATAAAAAGTGTTTGCGGACCTGGGTCCTGCCCCAGGGGACATGGATCAATGCAAAAAAAAGTTTTAAAAACGGCCGTTTTTTCAGGAGCAGTGATTTTAATAATGCTTAAAGTCAAACAATAAAAGTGTAATATCCCTTTAAATTTCGTAGCTGGGGGGTGTCTATAGTATGACTGTAAAGGGGCACATGTTTCCCGTGTTTAGAACAGTCTGACAGCAAAATTACATTTCGAAGGAAAAAACCCATTTAAAACTACTCGCGGCTATTGCATTGCCGACAATACACATAGAAGTTCATTGATAAAAACGGCGTGAGAAATCCCCACAGGGAAACCCCAAACCAAAATTTAAAAAAAAAATGACGTGGGAGTCCCCCTAAATTCCATACCAGGCCCTTCAGGTCTGGTATGGATATTAAGGGGAACCCCCGCCCCCCGTTATTTAAGAACCGTAAGACGAGGAGACGCCGTCACACAGCGGGAGCCTCCCTCCATGTCAGCATGGATGCGGAGCGGCCCGGAGAAGAAAATGAACAAGAGAAGAAGAGAAGAAGGAAGAAGAGAAGAAAATGAAGAAGAAGATGAAGAGAAGAGCGGGAGCCTCCCCTCATGCCATGGGTGCGGAGCGACCCAAGGAGAAGAAGATAGAAGATGCCGCGGAGGAGATGCTGGACGAGAACGCTGGAGGAAGAACCAGAAGAAGAAGATGAACGAAGAAAGAAGAAGCATTTAAATAAAGGAATTGTCAAAAACTGTCTCTTTTCATTTTTGACAGTTTTTTAGTGAAATGGTAGGGGTAAGTACCCCTTTACCATTTAGCACTATCCCAATGTTGGTCTGGTACGGTTCAGGAGGGGGGGCACACTCTTGTCCCCCTCTCTTTTCCTGCGGCCTGCCAGGTTGCGTGCTCGGTTAAGGAGGGTCTGGTATGGATTTTTGGGGGACCCCACAGCATTTTTTTTGTTTTGTTTTTTGACACGGGGTTCCCCTTAAAATCCATACCAGACCTGAAGGGTCTGGTATGGAATTTATTGGGGACCCCACGTCATTTTTTTTTTAAATTTTGGCCGGGGTTCCCCTTAATATCCATACCAGACCTGAAGGGCCTGGTATGGAATTTAGGGGGACTCCCACGTCATTTTTTTAAAAAAATTTTGGTTCGGGGTTCCCCTGTGGGGAATTCCCATGCCGTTTTTATCAATGAACTTCTATGTGTATTATCGGCAATGCAATAGCCGCGAGTAGTTTTGAATGGGTTTTTTCCTTCGAAATGTCATTTTGCTGTCAGACTGTTCTAAACACGGGAAACATGCGCCCCTTTACAGGCATACTATAGACACCCCCCAGGTACGAAATTTAAAGGGATATTACACTTTTATTGTTTGACTTTAAGCATTATTAAAATCACTGCTCCTGAAAAAACGTCCGTTTTTAAAACTTTTTTTTGCATTGATCCATGTCCCCTGGGGCAGGACCCAGGTCCCCAAACACTTTTTATGACAATAACTTGCATATAAGCCTTTAAAATTAGCACTTTTGATTATTCATGTTCGTGTCCCATAGACTTTAACGGTGTTCGCGTGTTTGAACAAACTTTTTTCCTGTTCGCATGTTCTGGTGCGAACCGAACAGGGGGGTGTTCGGCTCATCCCTATTCAAGATGTGTAATTTATAGTTGTGTTCAGCTATCTTTGAAGACTGCTCTTAAACAAGCATGTGGAATTAAATAGGCAAAAAGAAAGGCTCATCAAAGCATATTTTAGTAAAACATGGACTTATTACGTGTATTGTACATTTACTGTACTTGTTGAATAATGAATACAATTATAAATCCTGTATTATAATAATAATATTAATAATAATTATGCTAGAATTAATTATATTTGGTTACGTCTAGTTAAGAATATCTAAGGGCAAGTTCTAACCTTTGCCATGTGAATGCTTTCAACTATACTATTGAGCTGAAAGACTACTGACATTTAACAACTACCCTCCCGGCCAATGTAGATAAACGGGCAAATGGGAGCCTCCTTGTGGACCCCATGGGGCATGCAGCAGCATGATCTGGGACTGTTGTGTCCACCTGATACAGCAAATCACAGACTATTGTACCAGGCCAATCACAGTTACAGTAGTAAACAAGGCTATCATTCAGTACGCTATTGTTTACTACCATGTGATCTCTTTGATTGGTCACAATGATCACATGATATTAGGACTGATCATAGCAGCCCTGCACCATTTAATAGCTGTGACCAATCACAACATCACAGTAGTAAACAAAGGTTTTATGGATAAAACCTTTGAACAGTGTTACTGATTGCTTATACAGTGATCATCACTGTAATGCCCCGTACACACGGTCGGACTTTGTTCGGACATTCTGACAACAAAATCCTAGGATTTTTTCCGACGGATGTTGGCTCAAACTTGTCTTGCATACACACAGTCACACAAAGTTGTTGGAAAATCCGACCATTCTAAACACGGTGACGTAAAACAAGTACGTCGGGACTATAAACGGGGCAGTGGCCAATAGCTTTCATCTCTTTATTTATTCCCATCTTTATTATGCACGATGGGAATTTCCGACAACGGATTTTGTTGTCGGAAAATGTTATATCCTGCTCTCAAACTTTGTGTGTCGGAAAATCCGATGGAAAATGTGTGATGGAGCCTACACACGGTCGGAATTTCCGACAACAAGGTCCTATCACACATTTTCCGTCGGAAAATCCGACCATGTGTACGGGGCATAATAAGCAATTCCACTGTAAAAAAATCTATGGTGACAATGCACTGCTCTGGTGATAATATGTAGAAACAAAAATGGAAAAAAATTGTAAAAAAAAATAATTTTTACACACTGTCACCAGAGAAAGTACAGTGTCACTATAGTGACATTGTACCGCTCTGGTGGTGATCATGAACAATGACTGGCTGCTCTGATATTGCTGTATGTCAGTGCTACCAGCCATTATCTCTGACTACCACCACAGCAGTACAATGTCATCAGACCAGTGCTGCCAGCCAGTATCCCTAATCACTGCCGTCCACTCACAGTGTCCCTTATCACCGCTGTCCACTCACAGGATCCCTAATTATGGCCCCCGCTCATAGTGTCCCAAATAATCGCAACCCTCTCAAAGTGTCCCTGATCACCGCCACACCAGTCATATTGCCCCTAATCACTGCCACATTAGTTTTATTTTCTCTAATCACTACCATATCAGTTGCAGTGTCCCTGATCAATACCACAACAGTTACTGTGTTCCTGATCACTGCCACACCAATTACAGTGGCCCTAATCACATTCACACCAGTTAGCAGGGCCCTGATTACCGCCACACCAGTTACTGTGTCCCTGATCACTGCCACACCAGTCATATTGTTCCTAATCATTGCTCCACCAGTTACAGTGTCCCTGATCACTGCCACACCAGCTACTGTGTCTCTGATCACCATCACACCAGTTACTGTGATCACTGCCACACCAGTCGTATTGTCCCTAATCATCACACCCCAGTTATGCCCTGTACACATGATCAGACATTGATCACAACACTGCAGATGCTAAACTCACATTTAGGAGCAGTTGGGTACTTTTTTCAGCAGCCCCTGAACTCTCCTCAATGTTATCTTATGTGTATATGTATACCAATGCCTTGTACACACGGTCGGACATTGATCGGACATTCCAACAACAAAATCCATGGATTTTTTCAGACGGATGTTGGCTCAAACTTGTCTTCCATACACACAGTCGCACAAAGTTGTTGGAAAATCCGATCACTCTGAACGCGGTGACGTAAAACACGTACGTCGGGACTATAAATGGGGCAGTAGCCAATAGCTTTCATCTTTTAATTTATTCTGAGCATGCGTGGCACTTTGTGCATCAGATTTGTGTACACATGATCGGAATTTAACCGATCGGATTTTGTTGTCGGAAAATTTTATAGCCTGCTCTCAAACATTGTGTGTCGGAAATTCCGACAGAAAAAGTCCTATGAAGCCCACACACGATCGTAATTTCCGTCAACACAATCCTATCTGTACAGCAGTGTGAGAGGATGACTGTTTGCTATGAGCGAGAGGAGCTGCTGGCTATTTGCTGTAGGCAGGAAAATGCTGTGTGTACTATGGAAGGCCAGGACTACGCTTTAGTGCCTTGGGTTTCATGTCCTGCCCCACTATATGCTCTGCTAGGAGCTTTGCCAGAGATTCAGCACTTTGGGAAGTGTGCTGGGACTGCAATCGATGCCGTGGCAGCTGCTGCAGAGCTGACAGGAAAAAAAGAAAAGCACTGGAGGAAAAGCAAGCAAGCTAAGCAGTGGAGGTGCAAGACACTAAAACTTCCCCTGGAGAGCTCAAGCTTAGCTGAGTGTGCTGAGGCTGCCATTAAAGCATCCAAAGGAACTGTTGGAGGTACTGATGTTTTTCTTGGGAGACACCGGAGGAAACGGAGGTACAGGAAACAGAAACGGGGTAAGAGAGCGGGTATAAGATTAAGACTGGAAGCTCACCCATATAGACCTGTGTTGCCAAGTCTTTTTCTTAGTAATTGCCGATCTCTTTTAAACAAGATGGATGAACTCAGGCTGTGGTTTATTACACACAAATTAAATAGCTGTGTGACTGTACTCACAGAGACCTGGCTGGATGGTTCTATACCTGATGAGGCCATTGAGCTGGCAGGCTGCTCTGTCTATCGAGCGGATAGGACTGCGAACTCTGGAAAGACTAAAGGAGGTGGTCTGTGTGTATATATCAACAATAACTGGAGTACAACTATCAATATTGTCGGGACATACTGTTCACCTGATTTGGAATATCTTATGGTAAAATGTAGACCTTTTTTCATACCAAGAGAATTTACTAATGTTATAATTGTGGCTGTGTACATACCTCCACAGGTTAATTCTAAGCTGGCTCTGGAGGAATTATATGATGCTATCAACATTCAGCTGAATGTACATCCAGAGGGGGTTGTGATTGTGGCTGGCGACTTTAACCATGTGGAGCTAGAAATGGTTCTTCCTAAATTTTATAAGAATGTGCACTTTCCAACAAGGGAGAACAATATTTTAGATCAGGTATATACAAATGTTTCCAGTGCATATAAAGCTACTTTGTTGCCACATCTTGGTCTATCAGATCATACCTCTTTAATGATGATCCCATGTTATAAGCCTCTTGTTTGCAGAACAAAACCAGATATTAAAACCATACAGGTTTGGAGTGAGGAGTCAAATTCACTCCTGCAAAAGTGCTTTGAATTAACTGATTGGAATGTATTTGCACAGGATGCAGACTTAGAGGAATATGCTTCATCTGTTCTAGCTTATATCCGCTTTTGTATGGAGATGTTCCTAGTTACAAAAACTATTAGGGTGTTCCCAAATCAAAAGCCTTGGTTGGATGGTAAAGTAAGGGCTCAGCTTAGAGCAAGGGATGTGGCCTTTAGATCGGGTGACCCTATGGCTATGGCGTAGATATAAACAGCGCATTGAATCTTATTTTGAAAATCAAAATTCTTGTAGCATGTGGAAGGGGATTAAAACAATGGTAGATTTTAAATCTAGGAATACACAACTTTGTAAAGTGCTCCCTGACACCTTAAACCAATTTTTTGCTCGCTTTGAGGGCCAAAATATGAGATTTGAAACCCATAGTAAAGAACTAGTGGAGGATGACCATTTATTGGTATTAAAAATACATGAGGTCAGGTCAAATTTGAGGAAGATTGACATCAGAAAGGCAGCAGGACCAGACGGGGTGTCAGGCCATATACTGAGGGGATGTGCAGACCAGTTAGCAGGTGTTTTTACTGATATTTTTAATTTGTCATAAAAGCAGGCTGCAGTACCTTCTTGTTTTAAATCTACTACTATTGTCCCAATACCTAAAAAATCAGCGGTATCATGCTTAAATGATTATCGCCCAGTTGCCCTAACTCCTATCATCATGAAATGTTTTGAGAGGCTCGTATTATCACATCTTAAGGCAAGCATTCCTGTTGATATGGATAAGTATCAGTTTGCCTATCGTGCAAATAGATGCACAGATGATGCAATTGCTATTGCATTGCATGCTGCCTTGACACATCTTGAGCACCCAAACACATATGTTAGGATGTTATTCATTGATTTTAGCTCTGCATTTAACACAGTAGTCCCTGACAAATTAGTGAAAAAGTTAAAAGCTTTGGGCCTATGTCCATTGCTGCGCTCATGGATTATGGATTTTCTAACAAACAGACCACAAATGGTGAGAATAGGAGATCAGATGTCTAACACTATTATTTTGAATACAGGGGTACCACAGGGATGTGTGTTAAGTCCAGCCTTGTTTACATTGTTCACTCACGACTGTACTCCCATACATGCGTCTAACACTATAGTGAAGTTTGCTGATGACACCACTTTAGTGGGACTCATACAAGATAATGATGAGACAGCTTATAGGCAGGAAATTCAACATTTGGTTGAGTGGTGTAGAGAAAATGATTTAATACTCAATACGGCAAAAACTAAAGAAATAATAGTGGATTATAGGAGATCAAGAAAGATCAATCATTGCCCGGTTCATATAGGTGGTGAGGAGGTGGAAAGGGTGGACACTATTAAATTGTCATGGTCTCAAAATACTTTTTTTCTAGTGAAAAAAGCGCAGCAGAGACTGTTTTTCCTTCGGAGACTGAAGCAGGCTGGATTGCCCTTAAGGCTTCTGGTCAATTTCTATCATTGTACCATTGAGAGTATTCTTCTCCACTGCGCTGTAGTGTGGTATGCCATCTGCAGGGCGGAGGATAAGAAGCGCCTGTCTCGTGTGGTGAAAACAGCACAGCGGATCATAGGAACAGATCTACCAAATTTGGACACAGCATATGCCAACCGATTAAAAAAGCAGGCAAAAGCTATTAGTATTGATCCAACCCAC
This sequence comes from Lithobates clamitans, assembly GCA_037952925.1. NCBI lineage: Eukaryota > Metazoa > Chordata > Amphibia > Anura > Ranidae > Lithobates > Lithobates clamitans. Next base: position 9,139,538 of record JBBGZY010000008.1, on the reverse strand, counting down.
CCAGGTTACAATGTGTTTGTCCCATTGCCATCAGGGAAAAGATATAGAACACTTAAAACGCACACTAATCGCTTAAAGCATAGTTTTTTCCCTAGGGCCGTATTGTCCATAATCCCATTAGGTACAGTGTTTTAGGAATTTTATGTAGAATTTTAACATTCTTTTATTTATTTATTTTTAAATAACATTTTATATCTTGATATATTTAAATAGATATGTGGGCATGTGCTAGGAGTATGTATGTGTGGTTTTCTTGAGAAATGTTTTATTGCTGCTGTAAAGGGTATCCGAAAAAATTTTGTTGTATGTATACAATGACAATAAAGTATATCTTGATCTTGATCTATCTTGATCTTGATCGCACTTTTTCCTTCGGAAAATCCGACCAAGTGTACAGGGCTTTACAGTGTCCCTGATTACCACCACACCAACTACTGTGTCACGGATCACCGCCACATCAGTCTTATTTTCCCTAATCATTGCACCAGCAGTTACAGTGTCCCTAAGCACCACCACAACAGTTACAGTGTCCCTGATCACCGCCACACCAGTTACTGTGCCCCTGGTCACCAAAATACCAGTCCCAGTGTCTATGATCATAACCACACCAGTCATATTGTCCTTAGCCACTGTGACACCAATCACTGTGCCCCTGATCCCCACCATACCAATTACAGTGTTCCTGATCACCACCACAAAAGTTACAGAGTTCGTGATTACCACCACACCACTACAGTGTTGTCTCTGACTGCTATCTATACTGCTGTCTGATCCTTGTTTTCTGTTTCCTCTTTGCTTACTATGTCTCTGCCTGCACCTGAGCTGACCCATCTGCATGTCCAACTGACTATATTCCTGTGAGACACCATTCCCTGTCATCCCCTGCAGACAACTGCACTCCTGGAACCACAGGAACTCTTTTATTCATCCTTTCTTTAGCCTCCTGTACTTCCTGGCCAGTGAACATGGCATTCCTGGGTGCTTGGCTTATAGGAACTGAGACTGCTATGATGATGCTACACTAACCCATATTCCCTGAATACTACAGAGGTGAATGTTATAGGACATTAATTTTGATACAGTTGATTGGGTTGTGTGATATACAAGATACAATGTCCGGTATATAATCAGTCCAAAAAGGTGAAAAAGTTGCACACATGTGATATCAACCACACTTAAAAGGAATAGCAACATGTGTTTTAAGGTGTAATTTTAGCTATGCCTATGCTATGTGTGAGAAATTTCCAATTGAATTGACAACTTTGTATAAAAAAATACTGTACATTTTAATTTTCATTCCACATTTTCCAAAAAACCTGTGGCAAAAAAATAAAGTCTTCTAAGGACTCATTTCATCATAAAAAAATACATTGGGGTGTTTTCTCTCAAAAATGTGGTCATTTTGTGGGTGTTTCTACCATCCTGGCGCTCCAGGGCCTCCAAAAATGTAATAGGTATATATGAAATTATGTAGATGTGTAATGTATGCCCTTGGAATGCCTGAAGGTGCTCTTTGGATTGTGGGTCCCTCTATGTCGCTAGGCTGTGAAAAAGTTTCACACATGTGATTCCACCATACTCAGGTAGAGAAGCAGAATGTGTTTTGGAGTGTAATTCTAGATATGTCTATGATGTATGTTATAGATATCTTATTAATTTACAACTTTGTGTAAACAAAAATACATTTTCATTTTCTTCTAATCATTTTACAAATACTTGTGGCTAAAAATTACATTTTCAAAATACTTACTATGTCTTTCATAAAATACCTTGGAGTGTTTGCTTTTGTGGGTGTTCGCTTTTTGTGGGTGTTTCCACTTCCACTTGTGCTTAACCACTTCAGCCCCGGAAGGTTTTACCCCCTTCCTGACCAGAGCACTTTTTACAATTCAGCACTGCGTCGCTTTAACTGCTAATTGCGCGGTCATGCAATGCTCTACCCAAACCAAATTTGCGTCCTTTTCTTCCCACAAATAGAGCTTTCTTTTGACGATATTTGATCACCTCTGCCGTTTTTATTTTTTGCGCTATACACGGAAAAAGACCGAAAATTTTGAAAAAAAATGATATTTTCTACTTTTTGTTCTAAAAAAAATCCAATAAACTCAATTTTAGTCATACATTTAGGCCAAAATGTATTCGGCCACATGTCTTTGGTAAAAAAATGTCAATAAGCGTATATTTATTGGTTTGCGCAAAAGTTATAGCGCCTACAAACTAGGGTACATTTTCTGGAATTTACACAGCGTTTCATTTATGACTGCCTATGTTGTTTCTTGAGGTGCTAAAATGGCAGGGCAGTACAAAACCCCCACAAATGACCCCATTTTGGAAAGTAGACACCCCAAGGAATTTGCTGAGAGGCATGTTGAGCCCATTGAATATTCATTTTTTTTGTCCCAAGTGATTGAATAATGACAAAAAAAAAAAAAAAATTACAAAAAGTTGTCACTAAATGATATATTGCTCACACAGGCCATGGGCATATGTGGAATTGCACCCCAAAATACATTTAGCTGCTTCTCCTGAGTATGGGGATACCACATGTGTGGGACTTTTTGGGAGCCTAGCCGCATACGGGGCCCCGAAAACCAATCACTGCCTTCAGGATTTCTAAGGGCGTACATTTTTGATTTTACTCCTCACTACCTATCACAGTTTTGAAGGCCATAAAATGCCCAGATGGCATAAAACCCCCCCAAATGACCCCATTTTGGAAAGTAGACACCCCAAGATATTTGCTTTGAGGCATGTTGAGTCCATGGAATGTTTTATATTTTGACACAAGTTGCGGAAAAGTGACAAATTTTTTTTTTTTTTTTTGCACAAAGTTGTCACTAAATGATATATTGCTCACACAGGCCATGGGCATATGTGGAATTGCACCCCAAAATACATTTATCTGCTTCTCCTGAGTATGGGGATACCACATGTGTGAGACTTTTTGGGAGCCTAGCCGCGTACGGGGCCCCGAAAACCAATCACTGCCTTCAGGATTTCTAAGGGCGTACATTTTTGATTTTACTCCTCACTGCCTATCACAGTTTCGGAGGCCATGGAATGCCCAGGTGGCACAAACCCCCCCCAAATGACCCCATTTTGGAAAGTAGACACCCCAAGCTATTTGCTGAGAGGCATGGTGAGTATTTTGCAGCTCTCATTTGTTTTTGAAAATAAAGAAAGACGAGAAAAAAAATTTTTTTTTTCTTTTTTCAATTTTCAAAACTTTGTGACAAAAACTGAGGTCTGCAAAATACTCACTATACCTCTCATCAAATAGCTTGGGGTGTCTACTTTCCAAAATGGGGTAATTTGGGGGTTTTTTTTGCCACCTGGGCATTCCATGGCCTCCGAAACTGTGATAGGCAGTGAAGAGTGAAATCAAAAATTTACGGCCTTAGAAAGGTTTTTGGGGTCCCGTACGTGGCTAGGCTCCCAAAAAGTCTCACACATGTGGTATCCCCATACTCAGGAGAAGCAACAGAATGTATTTTGGGGTGTAATTTCACATATTCCCATGGCATGTTTGAGCAAAATATCATTTAGTGACAACTTTGCGCAAAAAAAAAAAAAAAAAATTGTCTCTTTCCCACAACTTGTGTCACAATATAAAATATTCCATGGACTCAACATGACTCTCAGCAAATAGCTTGGGGTGTCTACTTTCCAAAATGGGGTCATTTGGGGGGGTTTTGAACTGTCCTGGCATTTTATGCACAACATCTAGAGGCTTATGTCACACATCACCCACTCTTCTAACCACTTGAAGACAAAGCCCTTTCTGACACTTATTGTTACATAAAAAAATAATTTTTTTTTGCAAGAAAATTACTTTGAACCCCCAAACATTATTTTTTTTTAAATGCCCTACAGATTAAAATGGTGGGTGTTTCATTTTTTTTTTCACACAGTATTTGCGCAGCGATTTTTCAAACGCATTTTTTGGGGAAAAAACACACTTTTTTACATTTTAATGCACTAAAACACACTATATTGCCCAAATGTTTGGTGAAATAAAAAAGATTATCTTAGGCCGAGTACATGGATACCAAACATGACATGCTTAAAAATTGCGCACAAACGTGCAGTGGCGACAAACTAAATACATTTTTAAAAGCCTTTAAAAGCCTTTACAGGTTACCACTTTAGATTTACAGAGGAGGTCTACTGCTAAAATTACTGCCCTCGATCTGGCCTTCGCGGTGATACCTCACATGCATGGTGCAATTGCTGTTTACATTTGACGCCAGACCGACGCTTGGGTGCGCGAGAGCAGGGGGGACAGGGGTGCTTTTTTTTTTTTTTTTTTTCATTATTATTATTATTTTTTTATCTTATTTTTAAACTGTTCCTTTCATTTTTTTTTTTAAATCATTTTTATTGTTATCTCGGGGAATGTAAATATCCCCTATCATAGCAATAGGTAGTGACAGGTACTCTTTTTTGCAAAAATTGGGGTCTATTAGACCCTAGATTTCTCCTCTGCCCTCAAAGCATCTGACCACGCCAAGATCGGTGTGATAAAATGCTTTCCCAATTTCCCAATGGCGCTGTTTACATCTGGCAAAATCTAAGTCATAAAATGCTCGTAGCTTCCGGTTTCTTAGGCCATAGAGATGTTTGGAGCCACTCTGGTCTATGATCAGCTCTATGGTCAGCTGGCTGAATCACCGGCTGCATTTTCAGGTTCCCTGTTGAGACAGGAGAGCCAGAGAAAAACACGGAAGACGTTGGGGGGGGGGCATTCCCTCCCACTGCTTGTAAAAGCAGTCTAGAGGCTAATTAGCCGTTAGGATTGCTTTTACATGAAAGCCGACCGCTGGCTGAAAAGAATGATACCAAGATGATACCTAAACCTGCAGGCATCATTCTGGTATAACCACTCAAAGTCGTGAATGGCGTACCTGAAGACAAAAAAATGGTTAACAATAAAGCACAGTAAACGGTAAGGTGTAAAAAATTGCATACCTGAAAAGCAAACATGATAAAACATAATAACAATAAAACATTGCAGAATAGAATACAGTAAAAAAGAGCAGAACAATAGAGAGAATAGAGAGAGAGAACAATAAAACGCCAACTATTTTTTTTTTATTTTATATTTTTGTTTGTGTTTTTTTTTTTTTTTACACTTTTTTTTGTAACTAACTTTTATAACTGTAACCGGTTCCAGGTTCGGGTCTCTCAAAATGCGATGGCATCTTGGGAGACCCTGTGAAAGTGTGCCTAGTCTGTGCAATGCTGTACCCTACGCTAATACTCAACTAGTGAATGATAGCGTTCAAAACATTCACCAATGCAAAGACCAGGATTATCAGGACAGGAGGGACAATAATAGCGGGTGTCACGCCTATATCCGCGCTTGCTGCAGACACGACATCTTTTTTGGGGGGGTTCACTGGGTAGGGGTACTCGGGAGGACATAAAGAAAATGCCTCTCATGCAGCCGACTGCATTTGGTTGGGGATGTGAATGGGGGAAGTACGGGCGCTGCAGAAGCGGTGGGTTCCCAATTAGGATTGGCGAATGCAGCAGGAAGGGCACTATGGGCACGACGGGCCTGTGTTTGTCTTTTTGGTGGCAGCGGGACACTACTTGTGCTTGCCACCTCACCAGCTTGAACTGCACTTATGGGACTCGCCACGTCACCAAGTGTTACTGCAGTGCTGGTTTGACTACCACCGGGGTGTACTAGGCCGCTGGCGCTTGCCAGTTCACCAAAACGCTACAAAAAAAACTGTTAGCGATCGCAGGGATCAGGCCTGACTCTGTGAACGCTGCAGTTATGCGTTTAGTGTTTTGTAAGTGTCAGTGATCGATTGATACTGCACTTGGGTGGGCTGGGCTGGGCCGGGCGGAGGGGCAAAACGCAGGTGCTAGCAGGTATCTGGGCTGATCCCGCTAACACTGCGTTTGTGGGAACCCTAAACTGCTGGGGACGCTAGTATAGATCTGATCGGATCAGGTAGTGATCCGATCAGATACTATACCACTAAGGGAGGTGTATGCTGCGTGCGTGGGTGTTAGCGGTACTGGCGCTAACCTGACACTGCCTGGGGCTGGTGCTTGCCAGTTCACCAAAACGCTACCAAAAAAACTGTTAGCGATTGCAGGGATCAGGCCTGACTCTGCGAACGCTGCAGTTATGCGTTTAGTGTTTTGTAAGTGACAGTGATCGATCGATACTGCACTTTTGTGGGCTGGGCTGGGCTGGGCTGGGCCGGGCAGAGGGGCAAAACGCAGGTGCTAGCAGGTATCTGGGCTGATCCCGCTAACACTGCGTGTTTGGGAACCCTAAACTGCTGGTGACGCTAGTATAGATCTGATCGGATCAGATTTTTATCCGTTCAGATACTATACCACTAAGGGAGGTGTACGGTGCGTGCGTGGGTGTTAGCGGTACTGGCGCTAACCTGACGCTGCCTGGGGCTGGTGCTTGCCAGTTCACCAAAACGCTACCAAGAAAACTGTTAGCGATCGCAGGGATCAGGCCTGACTCTGCGAACGCTGCAGTTATGCGTTTAGTGTTTTGTAAGTGACAGTGATCGATCGATACTGCACTTGGGTGGGCTGGGCTGGGCCGGGCGGAGGGGCAAAATGCAGGTGCTAGCGGGTATCTGGGCTGATCCCGCTAACACTGCGTTTTTGGGAACCCTAAACTGCTGGGGACGCTAGTATAGATCTGATCAGATCAGATATTGATCCGTACAGATACTATACCACTAAGGGAGGTGTACGGTGCGTGTACGGTGCGTGCGTGGGTGTTAGCGGTACTGGCGCTAATCTGACGCTGCCTGGGGCGACGCATATCACCGCCGGGCGATCAGGGGGCTAAACCTTTATTCGGTAATAAACGGCGGGTGCCCTGACACTATTAAAAATAAACGAACTAACCAGCGTCACCCGTAACGGTTATACGGTGATCAGTGGTGAAAGGGTTAACTAGGGGGCAATCAAGGGGTTAAAACATTTATTAGGTAGTATATGGGGGTCCCTGTCGCTATAAAACGCTGACGGCGAACCTAAATATTTACGTCCCTAACTAGCGTCACCAGCGACACTAATACAGCGATCAGAAAAATGATCGCTTAGCAACACTGGTGACGGGGGGTGATCAAGGGGTTAAAACTTTATTAGGGGGGTTAGGGGGGTATCCTAGACCTAAAGGGGGCCTAACACTCACTGCCCTAACACACTAACTGTCACAAACTGACACCAATACAGTAATCAGAAAAAAAAAAAAAAAACCTGCTTGGTGTCAGTTTGTGACAGGGGGGGGTGATCGGGGGGCGATCGGGGGGGGGGAATGGGGTGTAATGTGTGCCTGGCATGTTCTACTGTGTGTGTGTGTTTGGTGCACTCACATTACAGTCTTCTCTCCTCGGCCCGGAATGGAAACTACCGAGCCGAGGAGAGATGACATCATTTCCTCTGCCTCTGTGTACAATACAGAGGCAGGGAAATGATCCCATTGGCTGGGAGCGATCGCGAGGGGGGGGCCACGAATGGATGGCCTCCCCCTCACCACCGATCGCCGGGGTACATTTGCCGACCGCCACAGGCACCGGGGGGGTCCGATCGGACCCCCCACCCGCAGGCAGGCAGGGACGTACAGGTAAGCCCTTTTGCCTGCCCGTGCCGCTTTGTCGACGTACATCGTCGTGCGGCGGTCGGCAAGTGGTTAATGGCCTTCAGAAATGTAATAAGTAATTTATGTTTAATTTATGCTCTGTGAAAGCCCAAAGGTGTCCCTTGGATTTTCGCCACCTCTATGCTTTTATGCTGTGAAAAAAATCTCATGTGGTATGTGGTATTCCAATACTCAGGAGGCATAGCAGAATGGGATGTAATTATAAGTATGCCTGGGTAAAAAGTGAGAAATAGCTTTTTGAAAAAAAAAATTGATCGGGATTGATCAATTTTCAAATATATATATACCATAGTTTGTAGTCTCTATTATTTGGTCTGTGTGAATGTTATAAACAATGATTTTGGTTATTTTTACCAAAGAAATATAGCAGAATACATTATGGCCTAAATGTATGAAGAAAGATTATTTATTTGCAAAATTGTATAACAGAAATTAAGAAAAATATGTTATTGTTTTTCTTTTAAATGTATAGCATTTTTTAATTTATGTATATAGGAAAAAAAACTGTGATGATTTTGTACTACTGAAAGAAAATGTTATCTGTATCCAAAAAAATAATGCAAAATTACAGTTTTTATTTATTTTATATTCAAAAGAAACTGGTAATTAAATACCACTGAAAGAAAGCTCTTTTTATCCAAAAAATTATAAAAAATTAATCTGGCTAAATTGTAGCATAACTGAGTAGTTGCCATTCAAATTTCGACAGCTTTGAAACTTGAAAACTGGGCAGGTCAGGAAGTGGGTGAAAGTGTCGGGTATGGAGCTGGTTAACCTTGCTACAAGTTTGTTATTTGGGTATGTTCGATAAATGTTTAAGGATAAATCCAGTATAAATAAATGAAAGTTTTTTTTCCAGTATAACTGTTTCCAGATCTTCTCTTGTAGAGTCATTGTTTTTTTCTCAAAGAGTTATTCAGCTTATCCTCTTCTAACCGAAAAACATTTTTTTTTCACTTGTGAGTCTTTTTTCCTTTAAATAAACCAAAGACAGATTTTTCATCATGAGGTTTTCTCTGCTTTCGGTAATCCTCGTGACCTTTTTCACCACCTTCTCTATCTATTCTCTGCGTAATGTAATACAAGAAATATGTTTTCTAGGACAACCAAGCACCTGCTGCTCAAATTGGCTAACAAAGTTCAAAACCTTTGTTTATTACTTCACGGGTAAGTCCAGTGTTTACTACAACACATAGCAAATGTGCTTCATTTTCTTACTGCCTAACACCAATGGTTATCGAATCAATGAGTTTTCTTGCTTATAATGATTCCTGCAGCTCTATTTAAAATAGAGGGACTGAAGGTATAAATGACTATGTTTAACCACTTGACCTCTGGAAGATTTACCCCCCTTCACGACCAGGCCATTTTTTGCAATATGGCACTGAGTTATTTAACTGACAATTGCACGGTCATGCAATGCTGTACCCAAATAAATGTATGGCCTTTTTTCCCCACAAATAGAGCTTTCTTTTGGTGGTATTTAATTACCTCTTCATTTTTTTCTTTTGTGCTATAAACAAAAAAAAAGACAATTTTGAAAAAAAAATATATTTTTTACTTTCTGCTACAAAACCTAATAAAAAATGGAAAATATCAAATTTCTTCATCCATGTAGGCCAATATGTATTCTGCTACATGTTTTTGGTAAAAAAATCCCAACAAGCGTATATTTATTTCTTTGTGCAAAAGATATAATGTCTACAATCTATGGGCTATTTGTATTTATTTTTTACTAGTAATGGCGGCAATCAGTGACCTATAGTGGGACTGTGATATTGCGGTGGACATTTTGACACTTTTTGGGGACCAGTGACACTAATACTGTGATCAGTGCTAAAAATATGCAAATATGCACTGTCACTGTACTGATGACACTGGCTGGGAAGGGGTTAATGGGGTGAACAAAGGGTTAACTGTGTGCTAAGCCAGTGTTTTATTATACTGTGTGAGGTTTCCTTTACTGTAAAGTGATTTCTTCTCACAACTGTGTCTACATGTGAAGTATAAATGGGACACAGACACAGACAGCAGGAAAAAATTACAGAGGTTTTAATCATCCATTATTGGATCAGAAACTTAAAAAAAAAAGGTTTGACTTTAGGTTTCGTTTAATTTTCCTCTTATACATTTTACAGTGATTATAAAATTATATAACACTGCATAGCAATGTACATAAATATAAAAAAAGATCTTTCTGCGCTTAGTGAGCAACAAAAGAACAGATGCTGCAATCCTAATTTCTGAATACAAGATAAGTGACAACTGAGCAATCGGTGCAAATGTGCTTCCACCAAATTGTGACTATATTACCATGTACAAATGGTATCACAAATCAATAAAAAGAAGTAAAATGAACAGAAATCAAATATTGAAAGGGAAAAAGAAGACCCAAGATAGAGTTAAATCTATGAAGTATGCATTTGTTACAAAGTTTAAATGTGACTATAGAAACATAGAGAAAATTATCAAAAGCCATTGGTCTATTTTACTGAAAGATACCATATTAAGTAAGGAAGTAAGGAACTACCTAATCATCCTAAATGTATTTATAGGAAAGCCAAGGTGTCAAGAAACATGATAGTTAAGAACATGGTAACCCCCCAAAAAAGGGAGCACCTTTCTGAATGTAAAAGGGTTTTTCCCGTTCCAAAAGTGTGTGGCTTGAAAAACAAGCAAGTGTAAGGATAGGAAAACAACAACCTTTTAATCTAATTGTAATAAAAGAATAAAATAATTGGTTCAGATGGTGTCAAGCATGTGTGGCAGCAATCAGGTGAGGAGTACAAAGACAAGTGTGTCTTGCCTATAGTCAAGCATGGTGGTGAGAGTGTCATGGTCTGGCGCTGCATGAGTGCTGCCAGAACTGGGGAGCTACAGTTCATTGAGGGAACCATGAATGCCAACATGTACTGTTGTACTGTGACATACTGAAGCAGAGCATGATCCCCTCCCTTCAGAAACTGGGCCGCAGGGCAGCATTCCAACATGATAACGACCCCAAACACACCTCCAAGATGACCACTGCCTTGCTAAAAAGCTTAGGGTAAAGGTGATAGACTGGTAATGCATGTCTCCAGACCTAAACTCTTATGAGCATCTGTGGGGCAGTCTCACATGGAAGGTGGACGCCATGTCCAAGAGGGTTAGGGCAGTCCTGGAAAATAATGGTGACCACACAAAATATTGACACTTTGGACCCAATTTGGACATTTTCACTTAGGGGTGCACTCACTTTTGTTGCCGGCAGTTTAGGCAGTTTAAACATTAATGGCTGTGTGTTGAGTTATTTTGAGGAGACAGTAAATTTACACTGTTATACAAGCTGTAAACTCACTACTTTACATTGTAGCAAAGCTTAATTTCTTCAGTGTTGTCACATGCCCTGGGGATCCGTCTCCACCGATAAAGTTTTGAACTGAACAGATTTAGACACTAATACAGAAACCCAGTGAGAAGAAGATGTATGTGTAGCATTGAATGTCCAGCCAAGCCAGGGCTACTTAAAGGCACAAAGTAAATGAGCTATTGCATGGATTTCCATCAACACTATGATGTCCACTCTTTGGTCTTTCAGAAATTGAAAAGCAGCAGTACGTTCAATGTTATCTCTTAGGCCTCTGACATTCCAGATTAAGCACTTTAGAAGAACCATAAGTAAAGAAAAAAGATTTAAACTAAATAACGGTGGAGTAGGATTCACCAGGGCATAGGCATGCAACAACCACATGCAATTACAGATTAGTAAAATTAATATTAGTACAAAACATTTTACCATTGATCAAAACATATCCCATTCCCACCCAGCTCTGCACATACCCTAATGCCCCGTACACACGGTTGGATGAGAGCGTGTTGTCGGAAATTCCGACCGTGTGAGAGCTCCATCGGACATTTTCCATCGGATTTTCCGACACACAAAGTTGGAGAGCAGGAGATAAAATTTTCCGACAACAAAATTTTGTTGTCGGAAATTCCAATCGTGTGTACACAAATCCGACGGACAAAGTGCCATGCATGCTCAGAATAAATAAAGAGATGAAAGCTATTGGCCACTGCCCCGTTTATAGTCCCGACGTACGTGTTTTACGTCACCGCGTTTAGAACGATCGGATTTTCCGACAACTTTGTGCGACCATGTGTAGACAAAACAAGTTTGAGCCAACATCCGTCGGAAAAAATCCTAGGATTTTGTTGTCGGAATGTCCGAACAAAATCCGACCGTGTGTACGCCCTATAACTCATACATGCATTTATTCCAAAACAGAACAAAGTTCCCAACAAACAAACAAACATACTACAAAGCCTGACAAATACAGTTGTTATTAAGGACATAATGTGAACCTAAGTATTGTTCATAATACTCCAAAAAGTTGCAGTATTAATAACACAGTAAAAAAGAAAATGTTCCCCCATCCAAGAAAATCCAGGGAAAAATGTAGGGTTATCAACAAAATCATGCAGTTTAAGCATAAAGGTATGTTGACTGAGGAAGGTCAGTATCAAGAATAGCAGGATCCAGGAGTATTCTCAAGAATATCACCCCCCCAGGTAGATAGTGGTTGCATAGGTGCTCCAAAAACAGCATATGAGGCCAGCATCAACTTTGCCAAAAGGAAAGGTGGGAAGGAAGGGGGCAGGAAAGAGAGAAGGGAAAAGAAACAAGGAACATGGGAGGGCTCAGGAGAAGAAAATCAATGAAGGGTAGAGGAAGGAAGGAGCGGCAAAGAGGTAGCTGGACAACATGCACTCACAGCTAAAATATGGAGGTGGCTCACAGATGCAGAGGGCACAAATCCAGCATAGAAGTCTGGGAAAACAGTACTCACAGCATCAGGTAGCATCTAGGCGATCCAGCCACTCTAGCCACATCCGGATCCTCAAAAAATGAACACGATCCTCGTCAACAACTCGCAATCACACCAGATACAACATGGCATAGGTGATATGGCAGACTCTAAGGTGTAGCTTCACTTCCTGGAACCTGGACCTCTGCAGAAAAACCTGGGAAAACTGCCAGCTTAGTGTTGTGATAAGGGATGTTACCTTTTTCCTTCGTCAGGTGAAGTAGAGCATCTCAATCTCTGTAATTGAGGAAGTGGGCAATAAAAGCCCAAGGAGGTGCTCCTGATGGTGGTGGTTTAGGTATCACACGGTGTGCTCTCTCCACTTCAAAATTGACAGAAAAGGCATCTCTGCCAAAAGTAGTAATAAGTAGATTTTCCAGGAAAGTTTTAGCTGAGCTAGCTATAGCTGTACTTGCCCAGACATGTCCTGCAGCTGGGAAATGGCATCCTTTGCGATACTAATCTGCTATTCTGCCTCTGAAACTCTGTCTTTGAGCTTTCAAAAATCGTGACATATCAGAGTAATATCCACTTTAATCTCCTGTATCTTGGCTGTAAGCGTTGTTTGGCATGCAGAGATAGCCTTCAGGACTTTATTGGTGTCCAAGGCTGTAGGCTCTTAATCTGAAGTAGAGACACCGTCACCTTCCCTCCCCTAGTCCCACTCCTGCCATCAGAATTTTTAAAATGTAGCGCTGGCTTCTGAGGCTTTTTGCGGTGGAGACATGGCAAGATGAGGTAGAAATAACCCCTGAGCCAGTAAACACAAGCAAGGGTGCAGGATATCAAGTAGGATAGGAGGATACGGTAGTATCAGAGCGATGCTCAGCTCACACACGTCCTACTCCATGCCGTGCCAGGCCACACCCACTTTTTTACCAATAACTTTAAAGCTGAATCATCACAGCCTGTCCAAACATCAGATACTGTAAATCACTGCATGTGCAATACTATTCTCCGATCAGATTTTCAGATGACCGTTCGTCTGTTTTTTGTTGCATGATAGTCTCATGTTGAAAGTGAAGAGGTTACTCACCATACAAAAATTTTCATATGACAGAATACAACTTCAGAAGTGACATCATTCATGTGTTGAATAGTTGTGTACTGTATGTATTCTTTTGTTTCTGATCATGCGTAGTCTTGCTCTTACAATTTTTGTCGTACGAAAACCATACTAATTAAACAAAAATCGGATGCTGAGTTTATGTACAACAAAAATTCTATAGTCTGCACATCCAGCTTTTTTCTGTAGAAAAACCGGAATCGGCTGTAGAAAGCACCATATTAACGTTCGTCGTACAATCGTTCGTCAGACAAATTTTTACTTCCGGTTTTCTTTTTGTGTGTACAGACCTTTACTCACAACTTCCTTGATACAATTTAACAGCATTTTTTGTGGTTGATATTATCAGCAATCATAATGAACAGATGCTTAAAGTCACTTGAAGCATTTTGCCTTAGTAGCCAAACTCAAATACATTGGTACAAAAGCACTAAAAATGATCCCATTATTTTATTAAATGAGTGTAAATCAATCAGATAATCATTCTCACTTTATGATATTAGTTCGGCTCTCAAAACCTTTAATATTCTGTTACAAAATGTGGTCAAGAAAACTTAAAAACTTTTTTCTCTATGATGCTTTTTTCAGGTTAGTTTTCAAAATTTACTTTGCTGCTTAGTTGTGTTTCAGCTACTAATATCAGTGTTATAATCCCTATTGACAAGGCAAACTTAGGGCAGGGTGCTCAAGCACTCCCACATCACAGAAACAGGCTATAGTCAGTACACAGGCTCAGGAAGTACCTGGTTGTCAGGTTGACACTCAGCAGGTAAACAGACCAAAGCATGTCACTACACAGGGTTGTGGTCAGGGGGGTTGACTTACTAAAGGCAAATAGGCTGTTCACTTTGCAAGGGAATTTGTCACAGAGCTTAGTGGATGTGGTAAAGTTTCATTTTGCAAAAAAATGACTAACCACATGCCAGGAAAAAAAAAGTTTAATTATACATGATGGAATGATGGAAGTCAGCAGAGCTTCATCTCATTTACTAAGCTTTGGGGCAAATTTCCTTGCAAAGTGAACAGGCTAATCACCTTTAGTAAATTAACCCCATTGACAGGCCAGATGTTGATACAGCTATCTAGGGTAGATAGCTACATAGACAAATAGATATATTTAATATTGACAGAAGAAAAGCATGTGAGGATTTGCAGGACAATGGTCTTTTTTAATCAAGAGTTTTTATTATTAAGTGCAGTAACCAAAAGTTTTTATTATTAAGTGCAGTAACCAATAGAAACCAATCAGAACTTACTCTACTGTTAGTCAGACCACTACACCAGCACACACACTAGTAGGGATGAGCCGAACACCTACCTGTTCGGTTCGCACCAGAACATGCGAACAGGAAAAAAGTTCGTTCGAACACGCGAACACCGTTAAAGTCTATGGGACACGAACATGAATAATCAAAAGTGCTAATTTTAAAGGCTAATATGCAAGTTATTGTCATAAAAAGTGTTTGGGGACCTGGGTCCTGCCCCAGGGGACATGGATCAATGCAAAAAATTTTTTTAAAAACGGACATTTTTTCAGGAGCAGTGATTTTAATAATGCTTAAAGTCAAACAATAAAAGTGTAATATCCCTTTAAATTTCGTACCTGGGGGGTGTCTATAGTATGCCTGTAAAGGGGCGCATGTTTCCTGTGTTTAGAACAGTCTGACAGCAAAATGACATTTTGAAGGAAAAAAGCCATTTAAAACTACCCGCGGCTATTGCATTGCCGACAATACACATAGAAGTTCATTGATAAAAACGGCATGGGAATTCCCCAAAGGGGAACCCCGAACCAAAATTAAAAAAAAAAAATTACGTAGGAGTCCCCCTAAATTCCATACCAGGCCCTTCAGGTCTGGTATGGATATTAAGGGGAACCCCGGCCAAAATTTAAAAAAAAAAATGACGTGGGGTTCCCCCTAAATTCCATACCAGACCCTTCAGGTCTGGTATGGATTTTAAGGGGAACCCCGCGCCAAAAAAAAAAAAAACGGCATGGGGTCCCCCCAAAAATCCATACCAGACCCTTATCCGAGCACACAACCTGGCAGGCCGCAGGAAAAGAGGGGGGGACGAGAGTGCGCCCCCCCTCCTGAACCGTACCAGGCCACATGCCCTCAACATTGGGAGGGTGCTTTGGGGTAGCCCCCCAAAACACCTTGTCCCCATGTTGATGAGGACAAGGGCCTCATCCCCACAACCCTGGCCGGTGGTTGTGGGGGTCTGCGGGCGGGGGGCTTATCGGAATCTGGAAGCCCCCTTTAATAAGGGGACCCCCAGATCCCGGCCCCCCCCTGTGTGAAATGGTAAGGGGGTACAAAAGTACCCCTACCATTTCACTAAAAAACGGTCAAAAATGTTAAAAATGACGAGACAGTTTTTGACAATTCCTTTATTTAAATACTTCTTCTTTCTTCTATCTTCCTTCATCTTCTGGTTCTTCTGGTTCTTCTGGCTCTTCCTCCGGCGTTCTTGTCCAGCATCTCCTCCGCGGCGTCTTCTATCTTCTTCTCCTCGGGCCGCTCCGCACCCATGGCATGGGGGGAGGCTCCCACTCTTCTCTTCATCTTCTTCATCTTCTTCTCTTCTTCTTTTCTTCTCTTCTTCTCTTCTTCTCTTCTTCATTTTCTTCTCCGGGCCGCTCCACATCCATGCTGGCATGGAGGGAGGCTCCCGCTGTGTGACGGCGCTCCTCGTCTGACAGTTCTTAAATAACGGGGGGCGGGGCCACCCGGTGACCCCGCCCCCCTCTGACGCACGGGACAGGACGGGACTTCCCTGTGGCATTCCCCGTGACGTCACAGGGAAGTCCCGTCAAGTCACCGTGCGTCAGAGGGGACGGGGTCACCGGGTGGCCCCGCCCCCCGTTATTTAAGAACTATCAGACAAGGAGCGCCGTCACACAGCGGGAGCCTCCCTCCATGCCAGCATGGGTGCGGAGCGGCCCGGAGAAGAAAATGAAGAAGAGAAGAAGAGAAGAAGAGAAGAAGAGAAGAAGAGAAGAAGAAGAAAAGAAGATGAAGAAGATGAAGAGAAGAGCGGGAGCCTCCCCCCATGCCATGGATGCGGAGCGGCCCGAGGAGAAGAAGATAGAAGACGCCGTGGAGGAGATGCTGGACGAGAACGCCGGAGGAAGAACCAGAAGAACCAGAAGAACCAGAAGATGAAGGAAGATAGAAGAAAGAAGAAGTATTTAAATAAAGGAATTGTCAAAAACTGTCTCTTGTCATTTTTAACATTTTTGACAGTTTTTTAGTGAAATGGTAGGGGTACTTTTGTACCCCCTTACCATTTCACACAGGGGGGGGCCGGGATCTGGGGGTCCCCTTGTTAAAGGGGGCTTCCAGATTCCGATAAGCCCCCCGCCCGCAGACCCCCACAACCACCGGCCAGGGTTGTGGGGATGAGGCCCTTGTCCTCATCAACATGGGGATAAGGTGTTTTGGGGGGCTACCCCAAAGCACCCTCCCAATGTTCAGGGCATGTGGCCTGGTACGGTTCAGGAGGGGGGGGCCGCACTCTCGTCCCCCCCTCTTTTCCTGCGGCCTGCCAGGTTGTGTGCTCGGATAAGGGTCTGGTATGGATTTTTGGGGGGACCCCATGCCGTTTTTTTTTTTTTTTGGCGCGGGGTTCCCCTTAAAATCCATACCAGACCTGAAGGGCCTGGTATGGAATTTAGGGGGAACCCCACGTCATTTTTTTTTTTTAATTTTGGCCGGGGTTCCCCTTAATATCCATATCAGACCTGAAGGGCCTGGTATGGAATTTAGGGGGACTCCTACGTCATTTTTTTAAAAAATTTTGGTTCGGGGTTCCCCTTTGGGGAATTCCCATGCCGTTTTTATCAATGAACTTCTATGTGTATTGTCGGCAATGCAATAGCCGCGGTAGTTTTAAATGAGTTTTTTCCTTCAAAATGTCATTTTGCTGTCAGACTGTTCTAAACACAGGAAACATGCGCCCCTTTACAGGCATACTATAGACACCCCCCAGGTACGAAATTTAAAGGGATATTACACTTTTATTGTTTTGACTTTAAGCATTATTAAAACCACTGCTCCTGAAAAAACGGCCGTTTTTAAAAAAAATTTGTGCATTGATCCATGTCCCTGGGGCAGGACCCAGGTCCCCAAACACTTTTTATGACAATAACTTGCATATTAGCCTTTAAAATTAGCACTTTTGATTTCTCCCATAGACTTTTAAAGGGTGTTCCGCGGCATTCGAATTTGCCGCGAACACCCCAAATTGTTCGCTGTTCGGCGAACTTGCGAACAGCCAATGTTCGAGTCGAACATGAGTTCGACTCGAACTCGAAGCTCATCCCTACACACTAGTACCGGGTGCATACTCACTTGTATTCAACAAGCATGTAAGTTATGTCCAGCCACCTTAATAAGTTACAAAGAGACGTAATCTGGTTAAGCAATTTAGAATATGAACTTTTATTAAAAATGACTCTCAACGATCTGCGTATTCAACTGAAGATTATAGACACAGTGAACACCCCCTCTTAAAGGATCAGTTACCGTATTTATCGGCATATAACACACACCTTTTTCCCCTTAAAATTAGGGGAAAATCATGGGTGTGTGTTATACGTGGAACTGCTGCCTCAGAGGGAAAGAAGGGAACGAGTGCAGCCGAAATAGACTGTGTACTCGGCTAGGCTCCGCTCCGCTCGCAGTCACGCCCAGTCCCACCTCCTAGCATTTACATCCCGCCATTGGACCAGTGCTGTGTCCATCATAAGAGCCGGGCCAAGGGGCGGGACTGGGCGGGACTGCGAGTCGATCCGGGAGGAGCCGAGTACACAGGACACCTGGGTCCATCAATCTCTGCGGCGGGACCAGTAAAAATTTAAATCCAATCATGCTGCAAATTTGGGCAAGGCTGCAGATGGACACTATTGGGCAAGGCTGCAGATGGACACTGTTGTGCAAGGCTGCAGATGGACACTGATCATTCTGCAATGATGGGCAAGGCTGCAGATGGTCACTGATCATTCTGCAATGATGGGCAAGGCTGCAGATGGACACTGATCATTCTGCAATGATGGGCAAGGCTGCAAATGGACACTGATAAGGCTGCAATGATGGGCAAGGCTGCAAATTTAAGTTTTTTCCTTAAACTTCCCTCCTAAACTTGGGGTGCGTGTTATACGCCGGCTCGTGTTATACGCCGATAAATATGGTAATTTGATTTTGATAACTCAATTATAGGTGGATACCCACAGACCAGTATTTTAACCAGTTTCTTAAATTTCTTGGAGAATCCAGAACCAATATCTCCTTGTGAGAGTTTCCAGCTCTGTGACATCTGGCATGTTCTTGCAGCAGATTGCATTTTACGCTTCCTAATGCAGGTAAATAAAAAAAGTGAACCGGGACAATGAGGCTTTATGCAGTGAGACAGGAAATCTGTGAACTCATTCATTAAGAAAAAGACACTTATCAATACATGGAGTCTTACTTGGAACCAGTTCAATTCTTCAATTCTCTGGCACAGCAATCTTCAATTTGGGAGCCAGCTGGGGCTTCCTGAAGTCTCACAGCCGGCTTACTGCTGCACATGTGCAAAGCATGACAGTCCTGCAGCCTCCTGGGACATTTGACATTGAGATGTCCCACAAAGTTACATGGTGGTGGGGGGTACAAGATTCACAAGAGGAAAAGTCAGCACTCAGGATGGCATCAAGCTATCTTCCTTTATTGATGAAACATGTATAACAGCTGAAAAATGACCAACATGTTTTGACCTTAGTCATGGCTGGCATAAAATGACATAACAAACACTTAAATTGTGAAAAAAAAATGGTCACATGATGGTCACCCAACATTCGATGGGTGGACAACTATGTTTGGATGACATTAGATGTCACAGCGCTCCATTCCTCCATTCCCCATCATTTAGCCATAGGAGCAGTACAATACTATTTGAATAGATACTGTAAATTGTCTCTGCAACTCTCTTTTCCCACAACAATCCCTTTTTTGAGAACCTTCTTTGGTATGGTTGATTCATTGACAATCTTCTCAGTCTGTTTAGGATTTAACTACATTTTTGCATTGTCAACAATAATTCTTTAAATCTAAAATTCACAGGGTCTTCGGACTTGCAGATTATTGGCTTTCTTGATATCACTTTGTGGGGTAATCCTAAGGTTCCTGAAGTATTTACTACACTTTTAGAAAATCCTATGTAGGTAATGCCACACTTCTGGCCAGTAGTTGCCATCCAGCATATACAATCCAGGCCATTCCAGCAGGTGAATTTACCAGTACTAAGAGAAATTGCTCCACAGAGAGATCTTTTTCTGAAGAATGTAACATCATTAAGGCTTTCCCTAGGGGCTATTCACAGTGGTGCATAGAAAGAGGATACAATTTGCCACTAATGGACAAGAAGACAATCTTTTGACTAACACACATCTAGCTACAAGAGTAAGTCCAGATCAAAGAGAGGTATTTATTTTGTAACAACCTATTCTGTTGAATATAATCAAATAGTTAATTTTATAAAAATACATGATATCTACTTTATATACAGAGGTTGCTACATAATATTTTATCATAAGGAATCCATTTCTGTAGTCACCGTACCCCCTCTTTACAGATGCTCCTTTCACCCAGTCATATTAGTTTCAACAGGAGTAACACAACTTGGCTGTCTTATCCTAGTTCTTTTTGCTGTGGAATCAACGCATGTAAATATTGCAGCAGAGTTCATAAAGTAAACAAGAGTGTTATTTCATTTACCACAGTTCAGACACATAAAGTTCCACAGTATATCAATTGTGGTTCAGATCATGTAGTATATTTAGTGCAATGTGAAGCCTGTAAAGTACAGTATATGGGTTGCACAATATGACCCTTGCACTGAGCACTATTGTGACAGCTTGAACATCACTGCAAGGAATATTTCCAATGTGTAAAAACATTTTAGAGACATACATAAGGGAAATATTTCTTCTTTCTCATTCTGCTGAATAAAGAGGGTTTTGACTGCAGACAGAGGAGGAGACAGATACCGTAGACTTTAAGAATGTGAGGTGTACTGGATACATAAGATGCAGACCTGCATCCCTCAGGGTTTAAACCATAGATGAGATGTGGATCTGTTTCTTAAATGATACTGCTCTATCTTTCTTTATATATTCTTTATATATACATAGTTTTGGTATGTGCAACTTTCCATATATTAAAGTGTATTTACATGCAGTCCCACTTGAGAGACCCCCCCTGTATGTGAATTATTCTTTTTCAATTGAATGTGTAATATAAGTTCTAACATTATAATTATTTCTTATTGGCATTCCCCTTTTTTTTCTATTTTGATCATCTTTCAACATGCTCTTAGGTTTCATGCAGTGAGCCATTTTTTGAGTGAATCTTTTATGGGGAGTCCATTGCTGGGCTTTTTATCTTCTTTGTTGTCAGCTATAAGGGTTCTCTGGGGTCTGTGGTCTGCTTTGTCTAATGGTTTGTGGGATTGTGGTCATTGGACCTCTAACAATCCCCAGGAAGAACTGCAGCGAGACAGTTGGTTCTTAAGATTTAGACTCTTGGGGGGGGGGGGATGTGCAGAGTGTCCATCATGTGAGCAGTTTGGGAATGTGTTTTCCTCTCCATAGGAGTCCAGTGGAGAGTGAGAAGGTAGATTGGAGGGTCACCTGAGTGCAGCACATTACTCTGGCTTGGTGGGGAACTCATAGGGTTTCTGTCCCTGTACAACATAAGCTACGGGGTAGAGTAGGTGTGTGTAGGGGGATCTCTGTCCTTCTCCTTCGCATTCTCTCATGTACCTTCAGATTGTACTAAGTCAGTAGTTTGGAATATTCTGCTGATGTTTGGAAATGTAGCCAACAAGCCCACGTTTTCCGGTATTTGGTGGATGCATTATGAGCTTGGTGGACCAGGTCCTCCATTTCTGCTACTCTGTTCACGCTCTTAATCAATTCTGCTATGGTAGGTGGGTTGAGAGTTTTCCAGTGTACTGGTATACACAATTTTGTGGTATTTAGTAGGTGTAGGGCCAGCGAGCGATGGTACGCTTTTTTTGGTATGGAGAAATGGTGTGTAGGCTGGTGAGAAATCTAATTGGAATGTGGTAATTTGGATCATGAGGCGGTGGATTTCTTTCCAGAATTTTTGGATTAGGAGACACGCCCACCATATGTGGAGGAGAAAGCCTACCTCGGCAGAGCATCTCCATCAGGTGGGGGGAATCGTGGGGTTCATTTTGTGTAGTTTGGGGGGGGTTTGTACCATTTGGAGAATAGTTTAAAGCCATTTTCCTGGGCCAAGACATTAATTGATCCCTTGTGTAAATAAGAATATATTTTTTCCCAATCGTCTTCTGAGAGATTGATGGAGAGGTTTTTTTCCCATTTTGGGCTCGCTATGTTTGGATTTAGGGTTGTGTTCTGCAAAGAGGATGGAGTAGATGGTTGAGATCAGATGTCGTTGGGGTTCTGTGTTGGTACAGAGCATTTCAAATTGTGTGTATTGACTCGAAAAGTCTGACCGTGATAGTGAGTCATTAAGAAAGTGTTGAAACTGCACATATGTCCAGAACAGGAAAGGTTGTCCGGACATCTGTGCGGAAAGTGTGGAGAGAGGTAAAAAAGTGTCTCCTGAGAAGAAGTTTCCTGCTCTTGTATTGGTGTGGGGCCATAGTTTGGCAAGAAAAGTGTCCTCATTACCTGGTGGGAATTCTGGGCTTTGACGGACTGGAGTCAGGGAACCCAGTGAGGAGGATATTTTAAATTGGTGACATGTTTTTTTAAAGATTTGCAGTGTGTTTCCAATTAACAGGTGTTGTTTGCATTGTTGAGGAATGTGGGTAGAGGTAGTCCAGGGCAGTTGGCGGAGTGGTATAGGCGAGAATGCGTGTTCAATGTTAATCCATGCTTTAGTACCTGCATGGGTGTTCCAGTCTATGGCTCTTGTTAATTGACATGCCCAATGGTATTTGAAAATGTCTGGTAGTCCTAGGCCACCTTTTAATTTGGGTAAGGTTAATCTGTCAAAGCTCAGTTTGGGTCGTGATTTGCCCCAAATAAATTCCGTACAGGATTTACGAAATGAGGTAAAGAAGGCCTGGGGTAATTTTATGGGAATTGTCTGTAGAACGTAAAGTAATTTTGGTAGGATATTCCTTTTAATAATTGATGTTCTACTGATCTACGAAAAAAGTCCTGACGACCACGATTTCAGGTCTTTCTGTATATTTTGAAGAATTGGGATGTAGTTTTTGCTGTATAAGTCAGATAGTTGGGCGGATAATTGGATTCCAAGATAAGTAATCAAATTTTGTTTCCATCTGAATGGGACGTTTGATTGGCATTGCGTTTGAGTCTCTTTTGTTAAGGAGATATTCAGTGCTTTTGATTTTGAAAAGTTTATCCATAGGTTGCACAAAGTGTCAAAGTCGCTAGCTTGTACGTAGTTTTTGAAACCGAAATTCCTTTGATATTTGGGTTTTCCCTGATATATGAGTATATGAGTAGAGGTTCTAGTGTGATGACGAATATTAATGGAGAGAGAGAGCAACCTTGGCGTGTTCTGTTAGAAATGGAGAAGGCATTCAACAGGTGGCCATTGACTCGTACTTTAGCTGTCGGACCTGCAAAGAGTACTAGAATGAATTGTAACATACGGTCACGTATGCCAATCATCTGGAGAACTTCCGCTATGTAGTCCCATGCCACTCTGTTGAATGCCTTCTCCGCATCCAAGGAAAGAAAAAATCCGTGTTGGAGCAATGAAGTTAGCCATTTGTGTATATTGATTGCTTTTATGGTGTTATCTCTCGCCTCTCTCCTCTATAAAGCCTACTTGGTCAAGTGCAATTAGGTTGGGTAATAGGGCAGGAGTCGGATGGCTAAAATTTTTGTGTACATTTTAAGATCTACGTTCAGTAGTGAGTCCTATCATTTGAAACTACCAATGGGTCCTTATTTGGTTTTGAATTTACAGTAATGTATGCTGTAAGGAGATCTCAGTGTGGTGGGATGTCTGAGGAGAGGTAGTTAAATTCGCTAAGAAAGTATGGCTTAAGTGTATCTATAAATGCTTTGCAATACCCTGTCGTCATTCCATCCGGCCTGGGTTTTTACCTGGTTTTAATTGTTTGAGTATGGAGTCTAATTCTTCCGCAGATGGTGGTTGTTCCAGGGTTGTGGCTTCTGACTCGGATAGGGGTTGGGACTATACTGAGAGAGGGAATCTCTGATCAGATGGAGTCTTGTCTCTTTGTCTGTCTGGGGGACGTTTGCATTAAGATTATAAAGGTGTGTATAGTACTGGACAAATTGGTCCACCATTTGGTCATTGGCGGTGAGTTTATTCCCCCGAATGATTGTTTATGCAGTGTATCACAATTGCTGCTTTTTTCATTCAGAGAGCCCTGGCTAGAAGTCTACCTGCTTTGTTTCCGTACTCGTAGAACATTTTTTGTGATAGTATATAGTTACGCTTTGTTTTTTATTTAATTCGTCTGCCAGTTCAGCCCTAGCCTGGATGAGTTCTTGTAGAGAAGAAGTCGCTTGGATCAGTTTATGTGCCCTTTCTAGCTTGTAAATGTGTTTCATTAGTTTTATGATGTGGGCTTGTTTTTCCTGTCTTCTTTTGGCGGAAAGTGCAATAATTTCTCCTCATCTGGTACATTTGTGCACCTCCCATTTCATCATTGGAGAAATGTCTGGAGAGTCATTCTCTCGGAAGTATTGTATAAGTCAATTGTGTATGATAGGAGCTATCAGGATGTCTGTGAGTAGCGACGGATCTAAGTGCCATATTGAGGATTTTGACTGTGTGTTTGTGAACTATAAGGCCATGGTAATTGGGTGGTGGTCTGATAAAAACATAGGCTCTATGGTGGCTGTGGTGAGCATCGGCAAATCTCTTTGTGACAAGAATAAGTAGTCGAGTCTGGAATATCAGTCGTGCGGGGCTGAATAGAAAGTGTAGCCTTTAACATTAGGATTTAGCGTGCGCCATGAATCGTGTAGTGTCAGCTCTTGGAGGTGTTTTTTAATTGCACATAGTGCTTTATAAGGTAATTTGGATGTGCCGGATGATGTGTCGCGTAGGGGGTTAAGTGGAACATTGAAATCTCCTCCTACTATCAGGGTGCCCTCCTGGAAGGATGTGAGTCTTTGTAAAGTATACCTGAAGAAAGGTACTTGTTTAGCTTTGGGGGCGTATATGTTTGCTAGGGTAAGACGTTTAACAAACAAGGAGCCCTTAATAAACATGAATTGACCTTCCTCATCTATGTAGGAATCTAATACTTGAAATGGGCAGTGTCTCACGAAAAGGATAGAGACCCCTTTTGATTTGGATACCCTGTTTGTTGCATGTAGGGGCGTTGGGAAGTGGGTATTTGATAGTTTAAGGGTGGAGTCCACTTTAAAGTGTGTTTCTTGGAGGAATATGATGTCAACTTTATTTTTGCGCATGGAAAGGAGTACTTGAGAGCATTTTCAGGAATGTTAAGGCCGTGCGCGTTTAGGGAAACGATCTTAGTAATGCATTTGTTTGTTTGGTAGTTGGACTAGCCATCGTGGGATGTGACGTAGTGTGGTCGGTACACTTCCCCTCTGGTAGATCACCAATATCTACCAGGTGTCTATTGGAGGAGGACGACAGAGATTTTGGAGACGTGAATCTGGGGCTGGCCTAGAGTTGGGCAGCTGGTTAGGGACCCAGTAGGAGGGGTGTAGGGTAAGCGAAGAGCTAGGGGAAGGGAGGGGGAGTGAGAACAGATAGGAAGCAAAAGATAGGGGAAAGGGGAGTGAGTTGGCTTGGTTAGAGCTTCGTATAGTTGAGAGGTCAAAACTAGGGAGCTCAGTAAAGCTTCCGGTGACTCGCGAGACCTGCTCGCTTGTCCGACTTAGTTGTGCACCTGTAAGAAGGTGTATGCAAATTGGGTCAGTGGTCTAATTTATTGGTTAGGATAGGCGAGTAGGGGCAAAATCTGGTACCACTGCGTGGTGGAGGGATTGGCGCTGGTGGAGTAAAGTAAACTATCTAGTGGGGTTGTGTCCCGCTGACAGAGGGAGCAATAAGTATTCTGTAGGGAAGGTTTGAGTAAAGCTTGCATATGGTAGAGATGGGGAGTGTGAAACCTCATTGTGGTCCTGTGACGTATAGGAGAAGCCTATAGGTTTTGATAGGAGTATGTTTACTGCTTAGCAGAATTGTTTATGGATTTAAGTGGTAGGACTGTGTGGTGACGTCACTTGCAACAAAACTTTATTAATGTTAGTGATGTGAAATTAATTGTTTTCACAGCAATAACCTTTAGAACTAACAGACATTAGCTTCACTTAGAGGCAAACATTGCATTCTTAAAAAGTCGGAAAACCAAAGAACATGAACCATAAAACAAGGAACATGAAACATGAAAAAGCAGAACATTAGAACAATAGAGGATCGAAAAGCATTAAACTAGAGGTACCCCTTATGGGACCTGCAAGACTTGTTTCTAAATTTTTGTGTATTGCTTATACCCCTACAGTAAGTGCTTGGTGCATGTAAGTTGTCCCTGAGTGTCCAATTCCAGTCAGTGCAAGTCAGTTTTGCCTTTTTGTGAAATTGCCAAGGTCGGTATTGTTAATCAGTGGTGACTGGTGACTGGTCCCACTTCATACAGCTGACTTAGTCGGTCAGATTGCCTGGTGCAATTTGTTGAAGTGGGTCATAGCTCTGGTTAGTAACTAATCGTTAGAGGCAAGGGCTATCCTTCCCTCTAGGGAGTGTGGGTATTGCTTAACAAGTGCAGGCCATGGTTGGGATATGCACATGTGTGTTGTCTAGTCGTTGTTATCTTTTTTTTTTTTTTTTTAGACAATGCTGTGGGCGGTAAAGGGCCCTCCATTCACATTACCCTAAGTAGTGCGTGCAGTTGTCGCAATGGGTGACATCGCCGACCCCTAGGGGGAGCAGTTGTCGGTCCGTGCTGGTCGTTTAGAGAGTCTTCGTGAGCTGTTGGCGAAGGTAGTCGGCAAAGGGACTGCGTGTTTTCATCCTGGGATATCCATATGGATTTATGGCCCAAACAGGTTGAACCCTGTTTGGGCTGGGCTACCTTCTATGTTAATCTCACTCCCCTGAAGGATGGACATCCATAGCATATCCCCTCTAGAGTGATATGTCATGGGGGACTGTGGTGTCTTTATATGTAGGATGGGGTATAACCGGTCTGATATCACTGAAGGTCTAATAAACATCAGAGGATGTTCAAGCTTATCTAGTATAGTAGGCGGATATACACCTTGTGTGTTTCAGAGGAAGGAGCTCGGAGGGTCACCCATTGGATAAGCTTGCTAGCGAAGTGATATAGGTTTTGAACTCTATCTCGGGTGAGGCTAGTTAACCCCTGTCTGGGGGCACGAGCGGGACATAGGGAGTCCTGTACATGAGGTTTGCCTACAGCATGGTGTTGGCAGTGTCACATCTAGTGTATGTCTAGCTGTGCTAGTGGCTCATGACCCTGGTGGAAGGGGGGTGGGTAGTAGGGTGTGCTAGTCCGTAATATACTAAGTTGCGTTTCAGCATCCGAGCCTGTTTCGCTGACAAAACATGAGCTAACCCATGCCTGACATGCAAGATAACCACATTAACTTGTAAAAAGACAAGGTTCCCCTGAACACATAACAGGTGTTACTTGGGGGGTAGTAGTAACGTCTGTCTGGGGCTTTGCCTCAGAGGTAAAAAGAGGGTGATAGCCCTGCCTGGGAGATGCAAGTATGATCTTGCAGCTGGAGTGTGTAAACAGTTTGACCAGTCTGGTGTGGTCCCTGCTGAGGGAGTATTGAAAAGGCCTGTTACCTCAGCCTGTAGTTGGTCTGTTTCAATGTTCTCAGGGAGGCCTCTCAGTCACAGGTTGTGGCGTCTGCCATGATTGTCCAAGTTATCCACATGATGGTTTATTTCTCTGAGTTGCCGGGTGTGAGTGTCCAGGACATGGTGAGCTTGGCAGATTGCTGTGGATTGTTGTGCCGCCACTTTTTTCACTGCCTGGACTCTCCCTGTGATTGCTTGGATGTCAATCTGGAGGTCCATGATCACGGCCGTCAGGGTATCCATTATGTCCGCTGCCACAGTGCGGAGATCATTCAGGCAGGGGTGTTGGTGTGGGGTGAGAACAATTTCTCCATTATTGGACTCGTTTTGGTGAGGGAGGAGCAAACCCTCTAGACAAGTTAACCACATTAACTAGTAAAAAGACAAGGTTCCCCAAGACAAGGTAGTGTATGTCTAGCTGTGCTAGTGGCTCATGACCCTGGTGGAAGGGGGGTGGGTAGTAGGGTGTGCTAGTCCGTGATATACTAAGTTGCGTTTCACCACCCGAGCCTGTTTCGCCGACATAATACGAGCTAACCCATGCCTGACATGCAAGATAACCACATTAACTTGCAAAACAACAAGGTTCCCCTGGACACATAACAGGTGTTACTTGGAGGGTAGTAGTAACGTCTGTCTGTGACTTTGCCTCAGAGGTGAAAAGAGGGTGATAGCCCTGCCTGGGAGATGCAAGTATGATCTTGCAGCTGGAGTGTGTAAACAGTTTGGCCAGTATGGTGTGGTCTCTGCCAAGGGATGCTGTAGTTCGCTTACCAGGACCCAGAAAGGAGACATCCAGGGGATTCCTGTTGCTGTCTATGCTGACATTCATGCAGCTGTTCAGGGCACAAGTGCGTAGGTATAAGTTAACATGAGCTTTGATGCAGGTTGTTGAGGTGGAAAAGGAGGGTATCAAGTGGGTGTTTAATATAATAACGCTCACTTGATATAATATTAAGACTTTCCTTAATATCTCTTTTTTGAGGTGATAATCCACTATGCAGCAGACTATATCTCTAGGTGGGTTTGATTCTCTGCCCTTTTTTCGCAGGGCACGGTGGATGCGCTCCATGTTGATCAGAGAGTGGTGAGGCCTATCCAGCAGAGTATTGAAAAGGCCTGTTACCTCAGCCTGTAGTTGGTCTGTTTCAATGTTCTCAGGGAGGCCTCTCAGTCACAGGTTGTGGCGTCTTGTCCAAGTCCTCCACATGACGGTTTATTTCTCAGAGTTGCCGGGTGTGAGTGTCCAGGACATGGTGAGCTTGGCAGATTGCTGTGTATTGTTGTGCCGCCACTTTTTCCACTGCCTGAACTCTCCCTGTGATTGCTTGGATGATGGTCCGGAGGTCCGTGATCACAACCGTCAGGGTGTCCATTATGTCTGCTGCCACGGAGCGGAGATCATTCAGGCAGGGGTGTTGGTGTGGGGTGAGAACAATTTCTCCGTTATTGGACTCATTTTGTGAGGGAGAAGAGGACCCACTAGACAAGTTGGCGGGCCAGTGAGGGCCTTATGAAGGTTGGAACGATGCCATATTGCGTGTCTGGGTCCAGAACATCTCCAGGATGTTTTGGCTCGGTCTTCCTTTCAAATAGCAGGGCGAATGGGAGCGAGATGCCAAGGAGCTTCTTGATGAGGTTCCCATGTTTTCTGGGTAAGTGTGCAATCAAAAAACCTCCGTTGTAGTCATAAATCTAACTCTGTCATTGGGAGCTGTCGAGTTAAGTGACCATCTTCCACGAGGTCAAGCCACGCCCCTCTTTAGATGTTTGTTATGTCATTTTGCTCCAGCCATTACTAAGGCCAGACGGCTGAAATGCATTGCCTGTTTTACAAGTGTTATACATTTTTTTAAATAAAAGAAGACTGTTGCCATCCCAAGTGCCAA
Organism: Lithobates clamitans; assembly: GCA_037952925.1. Taxonomy (NCBI): domain Eukaryota; kingdom Metazoa; phylum Chordata; class Amphibia; order Anura; family Ranidae; genus Lithobates; species Lithobates clamitans. The sequence continues at coordinate 9,110,232 of JBBGZY010000008.1, read as the reverse complement.
GATTTGTTCTTGTGAATCATGTTGCATAGAGACAGTGGCAGCCTGACACTGAGCACCGGGCAGAGCTGAAATGCAGGAAGGTTTCCATTTGATGGGCGGGGAGCCTGGCCAAGCTGACATTATTTTTATCCAGGTGAGAATTTCAGAAATGGGTATCTGTTACAAAAAAGTGGAAGGGGGGGTGAGTAGTACTATCACTTTTAAGTGAAAGTCTGCTTTGACTATTTTTATGTTTACTACATTAATTAGTAATTTACATTTTACATTTTAACAAAATCTGTAGAGACTGGAGATCTCATTTTATTATCATTATGCTTTTTAGTCAAAGAACCCCATGCTAATAGAAGCATGTGTGACCTTCTTTTGAAGGATCTTTTTACCATTGCGTGCCTCATTTAGATTAGGTGGCTTGTAGAAATTTTACAGTCTTCTGATACGGTTTGGCATTTTACTGATGGAGCCAGTGTGAACTAAGCAATTCTACTTCCATAAATTAAAAGAAAATTTGCATTGCTATAAAATTGCAAGGACACATAGTTTATGTTTTTCGACTATAAATTCAGCTAGAATTTTCTGCTCCTTTGCAGAGTTAGCTAATGGTCATGGCTTCATACCAAGAGCTCATAAATTTGTTTCTGCAAGCACACACGTTTCTTTTGCACCATGGGTGACTGTCATTTAATTGACACTCAGCTGGGTCAATGTGTGTGTGATAAATTGTACCTGCTTGCTAAAATCTCTCATAGCTAGCTGTTTGTGTCAATTGGTAGTAGTGATTGCAAACTATTAAAACACACCCGAGAATAAACTGGACAATATTAAAGCTTTTTCTTTGCATTTCAACAGAATATCAAGGTTAAAATGGTATAAAACTATTTGATTATAACATAAAATAATATAAACTATATCATCTATATGCAAATATTTTAGTACTCCAGTGCACCGTTTGTACCTGCTGTGTTTTCAATTTTCAAATGTACAGTTATACTTGAATAAAAGGTGAACAAATGAATTGTTGAATAGTGATAGTTTTTTTTCTCATGTTATACAGTACAATTAGTTATCGTCTACTGTACTGGATTCATCCTTTAACCTTTTAATTGAAAGTAATATTGCACTAGGACAGAAGTGAACATGGCATACAGAGGGATCTTATTTAGAAAAAAAAAAGGTTTGGGATTCCATTCAACATTTAATCTCTATTTTTGACACAATGTCAATACTGTTAGGTTGTTTCCCAGCTCATCTATTTATATTGTTTCTTCACTCTGCAAAGCACAGACTCAGGTAAGCCTATTTCATAAGGCAAAGGACAATTTTATATGTCACCCGATCCTATTCATCCTCACTAAAAATTTGGTCTCTTTATACTTCCTTTGTTTTGCTCTAGATTTACTGAATACATGGGAGGTGCTCTACAAAATTACAGAGCTCATCCCTTCTGGTGCTCTTCTGCTGATTACTGGTATAAATTCTGTATCACTGATAAAGAAATTGATTCACCCTAAAGGGACTGCACTTCAGATTAGGATGATTCAATGAAGGCTTTTTATACGTTTTGGCCATCTGTGGCAAAATGATTAATAAGATTTTGACTCCACAGTGGCGTGCTTCCATTTGTTGGCAGTCTCATCCTGCAAAGTTTTTTATGCTTTTCAACCTTTCTTACTAGCAGCCATTTATTAGGAGTGATGTTGATTGACACAACCACCTACATATAACCACAGGATCCAGCCTCAGCTGACATTTTTAACATGCTGGAGAAAGATGTAGGGGCACAAGGCTGTTGCAGAGTAGACATATTACATGCAGACAAGCAGAGCTGCACACATTGGGGGTCTGCAGTGCAGATTTCATGAATACACTTGGACCAGCAGCAGTCTCAGCAATTTTGTACTGTATGTGTGTAAGGGTTTTTCTATTATATGTAGCTTGGTAGGCAATTTGGACAAAACATGTGGCGGCTGCAGGCTAGGCGCAAAAAAGGCACCACGCTAAATTTGTAACAAAGGGGGAAGCAGAAAACTTCAGTGAAAGAGCTCAACCTGTGTATGCTGCTTAAAACCCAACTCCAGGATAACTAAAAACACCTCTGCTTGTTTCTGTCTATGGGATGGAAAAGCAATTTTACTTACCTAACATTTCACTCCCCCATTCTCTAGCGATAGACTGTCCCCCACCATCCACATGTTCAATGCAGAGCCATGGTCCCTGCACTGGCCTCAATGATGTGAGAGGACCTATACCTTTGCCCAATGGATAATAGGGGAGAAGAGGCCAGTAGGGATGAGCTGAACACCCCCCCCCCCCGGTTCGGTTCACACCAGAACCTGCGGACAGACCGAAAATTTGTGCGAACTTTAGAACCCCATTGAAGTCTATGAGACTGGAACGTTCAAAATCAAAAGTGCTCATTTTAAAGGCTAATTTGCATGGTATTGTACTAAAAAGGGTTTGGGGACCCGAGTCCCGCCCAAGGGGACATGTATCAATACAAAATAAAGTTTTAAAAACGTCCGTTTTTTCATGAGCAGTGATTTTAATGATGCTTAAAGTGAAAAAAAGTGAAATATTCCTTTAAATATCGTACCTGGGGGGTGTCTATAGTATATCTGTAAAGTGGCGCGTGTTTCCCGTGCTTAGAACAGTCCCTGCACAAAATGATATTTTTAAAGGAATAAAAGTCATTTATAACTGCTTACGGCTTTAATGTAATGTCGGGTCCCGGCAATATGGATGAAAATCAGTGAGACAAATGGCATGGGTACCCCCCCAGTCCATTACCAGGCCCTTTGGGTCTTGTATGGACATTAAGTAGAACCCCGCACCCAAATAAAAAAAAGGAAAAGCGTGGGACCCCCAGGCCCTATATACTCTGAACAGCAGTATGCAGGCGGTTCAAACAAGACAGGGACTGTAGGTTTGTTGTTAAGTAGAATCTGTTCATAATTTTGAAATGGTACATTTTTAAAGTGTAGCTCCAGCCAAAAAATCTATTTTAAGCTTTTTCGAAAACATAGGGAAGGGTTATCACCCCTGTGACATTTGTTTTGCTGTCTGTGCACCTCTTCAGAAGATTTCACCTCACTTTCTGTCCCAATGACAAATGTTTTTGACAATTTGGGGTTTTTAGTTAGACAAGGATTGGTGATAAAGCATCAGTGAAGAGGAGACACTTTTTTCTCCATATTAACTCTTATAGGAGAGAATTTCCCTTCCTAGGTGTAGATTTAATTTCACTTCCTGTTGTCTCCTTCCGTTTGCAAGTAGGAGTCGTTTGTAGGTTGGATGTTTGAAAGTAGGGGCCTGCCCTATATACTCTGCAGAAATTGGGGCCTTAGGTGTTGGTGTTGCCACAACACTGTAAGCCCTCACAGTTACTCTTGGTGGGTGCAGGAACGGGCTCTGCTGTGAAATATTAGATCAAGAATTGTAATTACATGTCCCTGTTGAACAGGGGCTGAAAAATTGGGCCTTAGGCACTGGTGCTAGTCCCACAACATTGCAACCCCTCACAGGTACTCTAGTTGGAGCGCAGGAACAAACCCTGCTGCAAAGTATTGCATCAAAAATTGTAATTACACGCCCCTGTTAAACAGGAGCTGAAAAATTGGGCCTTAGCCACTGGTGGCGGTGCCCAGAACCAAAAATATTCTTACAAGCTATCAGCATGATCATTGAGGAGGAAGAGGATAGTCAGTCAGCATAACAGGATAGTCACTCAGCATCAGCATAGGTAGTCTTGAAGGGATCTGACATTTCAACAAAAAATTATTCGGTTACATCAGCATCAGGTGCTTGGTAGCTGATGGTGATCCAAGACTGATTAATTTTTATGAAGGTCAGTCGATTGACCGAGTCAGTGGACAGGAACACCCTGTGATCGGTTACAAAGCCTCCAACAGCACTGATTGTGTGTTCCGAAATAACACTGCATGCAGGGCAGGCCAGTAGCTCAATTGCATACTGTGCAAGCTCTGGCCAGTGATCCATCCTCAAGACCCAGTAACCCAGAGGATTTTTGGTGGGAAAGGTGTCCAAGTCAAATCTTGCCCCTAGGTATTCCTGCACCATGTAAAACAAATGCTGACGATGGTTGCTGGAACCTATCATACCTTGGGGCTGCGGACTAAAAAATTGTCTGAACGCATCGGTCAGACGGCCACCCTCTCCACCGCTCCTTCTTTGACTGACCAAAGCCTCAGCAACAGTTGTCCAGGAACAGGAGTTTGTAACCTCCCAGTTTCTGGGAATGCGTTGCACAGACCTTTCTGCAAGGCCTCCCAAAGATGTTTCATCCTCTGCTCCCTCTGCGATGGCAAGATAATGTCCGGAACCTTACCCTTGTAATGTGGGTCAAGGAGGGTTGCCAGCCAGTATTGATCCCTTTCCTTGATACCATGAATATGAAGATTCTTCCGCAGGCTTTGCAGGATCAGGGAGGCCAGGCAGCGTAGGTTTGCTGAGGCATTTGGTCTGGAGTACTCTGGATCACTAAGGACGCCATGATCCCCAGCCACCTCCTCCCAGCCACGTACAAGTACATGGGTTTCCTGGGACTGTAAATGATCCCTTAAAGACTGCTGCTGATGCTGAGTGCCAGGCTCCACCTCCATGCTGACACAATCCTCCTCCTCCTCCTCTTCTTCCTGTGTGATCAGCGGGCATGCAGGAACACTGTCTGGATAAAGGGGGCCTTGAGAGCTAAGGAAGTCCTCCTCTTCCTGCCTCTGTTCTGCCTCAAGTGCCCTGTCCATTATTCCACGCAGCCTGTGCTCCAACAGGTGGACAAGGGGGACAGTGTCACTGATGCATGCACTGTCACTGCTCACCAACCTTGGGGCCTCCTCAAATGGTGACAGGACAGTGCATGCATCTCTAATCATGGCCCACTGCCGTGGAGAAAAAAAAACAAGCTCCCCTGACCCTGTCCTGGTGCCATAGATGCACAGGTACTCATTGATGGCCCTCTGCTGCCTGTGCAGCCACTGCAGCATGGCCAATGTTGAGTTCCACCTGGCGGGCATGTCACAGATTAGGCGGTTCTTTGGTTAAATTCCTTTTGGAGGTCAGCCAGCCAAGCACTGGTATTATATGACCTGCGGAAATGCACACAGACTTTCCTGGCCTGCCTCAGGACATCCTGTAAGCCTGGGTACCTGCCCAAGAACCGCTGCACCACCAAGTTAAGGACATGATCCAAACAGGGCACATGGGTCAGTTGTCTCTGTCGGAGGGCGGAGAGGAGGTTGGTGCGATTGTCGCAAACCACCACACCTGCATTAAGCTGGTGTGGCGTCAACCACCTCTGAACCTGCCCCTGCAGAGCTGACAGAATCTCTGCCCCAGTGTGGCTCCTGTCCCCCAAGCACACCAGCTCAAGCACCACATGGCATCTTTTTGCCTGCGTGCTTGCGTAGCCTATTGAACACCTACGGAGCACCGCTAGTTCCGAAGACAAATCAGCACAGGAAGAGGCCATGGAGGAAGAAGAAGAGGAGGGGGTGGAGGAGAGAGGGGTGGCAAAATCTCCACTAGTAGTATTTTGGAGGGGTGGTGGCAAAACAACCTCCAACACTACTGCACCCTGTCCTGCATCCTTCCCAGCTGCCAGAAGAGTTACCCAGTGCGCGGTGAAAGATAGGTAATGTCCCTGTCCATGCCTGCTGGACCATGAGTCAGCGGTAATATCCACCTTATCGCTGACCGCCCTGTCCAGCGAGGCCAAGACATTGCCTTCCACATGCCGGTAGAGAGCCGGAATCGCCTTCCATGAGAAAAAGTGGCATTTGGGAACCTGCCACTGAGGAAGCGCACATTACACAAAATCACGGAAGGGGGCAGAGTCTACCAATTGAAAAGGCAGCAGTTGAAGTGCTAGCAATTTTGCCAAGCTAGCATTCAACTGCTGGGCATGTGGATGGCTGGGAGCGAACTTCTTTCGGCGGTGCAGCAGCTGGGGCAGGGAAATTTACCTGGTACAATCTGACGTCAGTGTACTGATAGCAGATTGCCCCCAAGTACTTGGCTGTGACACAGCTAATTCTACACTTTCATTCCTCTCAGTGAAGGTCTCAGAGAGGACTGAAGGTATAGTGGGGTTGGAGATCCCAGCTGATGAGGAGCAAGGAGAGGTCCTCTTTGTTCTTTGGTGTGGGTCTTTTAGGTACACTTGCCAACAAACTGCATGGCAGGTCGACATATGTCTGATCAAGCATGCGGTGCCCAAGCGGGTGATGTTTTGGCCATGCGGAATATGCTTGAGACATATGTTGCAAATAGCAGCGGTGGGATCTGATGCACTCGTCTCAAAAAAGGCCCACACCAAAGAACTTTTGGAATAACGCGCAGAGACAGCAGCCCCCTGCACATGCAGAGCTCTGCGGTGTGATGCAGTTAGTGTGCTGCCCTTAAGCTGGCCCCTGGAGGGCATCCTGCCTCGTTGTTGATGTGCATCCTCCTCCTCTCTCCTAACAGGCACCCATATGGAGTCAGTGACCTCATCATCCCCTCATTCCTCATCACTGGACCAAAGCTGGCAGTATGCTGCAGCTGGGGGAACATGACTGCCAGATTGCTGTCCTTCTTGGGCACCCCCTCTCTTGTAAATACTGCAGCTGCCTGCGGTACTAATAGGATCAGAAGAACACCACCAATTTTCTCCAGGTAGCTTTAGGTGCACACTGTGTAGAGGACGCACTACGCTAACTTGTAAATACTGCAGCTGTCTGTGGTACTAATAGGATCAGAAGAACACCACCAATTTTCTTCAGGTAGCTTTAGGTGCACACTATGCAGAGGATGCACTACACTAACTTGTAAATACTGCAGCTGCCTGTGGTACTAATAGGATCAGAAGAACACCACCAATTTTCTTCAGGTAGCTTTAGGTGCACACTGTGCAGAGGACGCACTACACTAACTTGTAGATACTACAGCTGCCTACGGTACTAATAGGATCAGAAGACCATCACCAATTGTCTTCAGGTAGCTTTAGGTGCACACTGTGCAGAGGACGCACTACACTAACTTGTAAACACTGTAGCTAATAGGACTAATAGGATCAGAAGAACACCAGCAATTTTCTTCAGGTAGCTGTAAATACTGTAAAAACACCTGCCTGCCTATCAGTGGGAAGAGAATAACAGGAACGGAGCTAGCTAAACCGAATACAGTGCATATATTTATATATATATATATATATATATGTATGTATATATGTATATATATATATGTGTGTATTTGTGTGTGTGTGTATATATATATATATATATATATATATATATATATATATATATATATATATATGTGTATATATATATACATATATACACACACACACAACACCTAGGATGTATATATATTCAGAATACACTGTAAGTGCAGCTAACTGACTCACCTGCCTACTCTAACTTAAATAAAATTACACTGTCTCTATCTCGCTCTTAACGCCGGAACAAACTACACAGGGCCGATGTGCAGGTGGCCTTTTATAGTGTGGGGTGTGTACTAAACCCCCTGAGCCATAATTGGCCAAAGCCACCCTGGCTTTGGCCAATTACAGCTCTCTGTACAGAAGGCGCTGTGATTGGCCAAGCATGCGGGTCATAGTGCATGCTTTATGTAAGTAAGATCCTTCGCACTATCAAAGTGAATATATGCTAATCTGATAAGTTACAGCTGGATCTAAAGTGTATAAATGCTCTTAAATGGTATAAAGTAAATAATGATCAGCGCAGCTTGATGATATATATAAAATTTTAACAATAAGCGATAAATGATGTGCAAAATCGCTAATTGCGATTCTGCAAATTGCTAATGATGCTGTGCAAAATAACTGAAGCAACAGTAGCCCTATGTTCAATGTGGATGAACACTAAAGTGTCTGTGTTGTAACTGTGCAAAGCTGCATAATTATGCTGTGTAAAAATCGCTAAAAAACAACAATAAACCATGTTGAACAAACCAATCTGAGTATGTGCATGTAGTGTTGTGCAAATGTAATAGTGATTCTTGGTATTAATATAATAATGTAAATATTAAAGTGCCAATAGCCCTATGTTCAGTGTAAATAAACATAAAATGACTATGTTGCAACTGTGCAAAAACTCATGATGCTGCTATGTAAAATGCTGAGTATATGCTAATCAGATAAGTTTCAGCTAGATCTAAAGTGTGTGAATGCACTTAAATGGTATAAAGTAAATAATAATCAGCGCAGTTTAATGATATATATGGAATATTTAACAATAAGCGATAAATGGTGTACAAAATTGCTAATTGCAATTATCGCTAATTGCGATTATGTAAATAAATAATGATTCTGTGCAAAATAACTGAAGCAACAGTTGCCCTATGTTCAGTGTAGATAAATACTAAAGTGCTTATGTTGTAACTGTGCAAAAACGCATAGAGGTGCTAGGTAAAAATAGCTAAAAACAACAATAAACAGTGCTAAACAAACCAATAGCCCTATGTTTAGTGTACATAGACATTTAATGACTATGTTGCAACTTTGCAAAAACGCATGATGCTGTTATGTAAAATCGCTGAAAGCAACAATAAGCAGTGCTAAATAAATCAGAGTGCGTGCGCTAAGCGCTGTGCAAATACGCATGCTTGGCCAATCATCAGCCAGCAATGCTGCAGTGAATTATGGGCAGTGACGCGCCACTCAAATTTAGCACGAACGGCCCATATCGTTTGTAATTCGGCGAACGGCCGAACATGCAATGTTCGAGTCGAACATGGGTTCGACTCGAACACGAAGCTTATCCCTAGAGGCCACTAGGACTTATTTAGCAGGGCAGAAGAGCCTATGAGAGCAGATGGTTGGGTAAGTAAAAGTGCTTTCCCAAGTCTTCTAGACAGAAACAATTAACCCTTGAAGGCCCACTGCTTTGAAAGATTTGTAGGTTTCTCAGAGTTCAGCTTTAAGTTGTTTGCAAGCCCAAAAATAAAGGTACCAATTGCATATACATTGTACAAAATGTGCAAAAGTACACATTAAAATATAAAAATACCTTTTTTTATAAGCATTATAATAAAGCCCCCATTACCGCAGTGTATACAGTAACACATCATCAACTGCTGTTTAAAGTTGACTATTTTGTGCTTTAAAAGTGATGCATGAAGATAAATACATTTTTTCTCAATGCATATCTGAAAATATCATATTACACACAGTAGCTGTTGTTGTTGCCGTGCATGCTATTGTACATTACCTAACAGCTATTGTTGACAGACATAAAAAATATGTTAAAGCCAGCTGAGTTATTTGCGGTGTGCTGCTACAATATTGTAAACCTTTTCATAAATGTATAGGCGTTTCACTGTGTCAAGTTGCATGACTTTACCAGACTACAGTTGCAAATACTCTATAGGGTATCACAACCAGAGGACTATGAATGAAGATGTCATTCTCACCCTAACTCGGCACAAGGATTTTCCAGATTCCAGGACAACAATATACATGCCAGCAGCCTGAGAGCGATTATCACTGGGAGTCTGTTAACTCCACAGTTAACCATTCACAAATACAACAATAGCTGCTGCAAAATGTTACCAAAAATGCACATGATGTATGATATCTACTGTAACAACTTTGTCCTTAAAGCCTAGTACACACAATGAGATTGTCGTATGAATGATCATCTTTTTTTTTTTTGGATGCTAATCTCCATATCGAGAGTAGTAGTTGTAGTGTATTTGCATTGTATTTTTGGACAAAATCTGTACTGATTAAATGAAAATCGTATGATTTGGTATCTGGTACCGTACGAGAAAATTTTTCATAATTGTCTCTTCTGAAAATATCACACGACAGTGTACTAATGATCAGATTATCGTACTATCGCTTCAAAAGCAGTATTTTTTGTACTATATTCTGAACCTGTGTATGGGGCTTAAGAAACATTTGTAAATAATGAAGAGAAAAAGCATATTAGCACTCTACAAGGAGACAGGTATAATTTAAACTCTGGTTTAGAGCTTTTTGACCCTGTTTACACATAGTGCTGCGACCTGCATTTTACCACACTGGATGAACGCAGGTCACCTCTAGGACACACTGAAAACAGTTGTTTTCCATTTGTACTTTTCATACTACAATGCACCCAAGAGGCATGGTGCAGTGAGCTGCAATGAAATGCAGACATGCTAAATTTTTTTCACAGCATACAGGGAGGGATTGCAAGTCACTGCATAGCAGCACAATGGACCGCACATAAATGACATAAAGGTGTCACTTTGTGCACTCCAAATAAAGTTGACACAAAAAAAAGAAAACTGTGTGATGCGCTGAAACAAGTATCACACCGCCCTCTAATGTTATACAATATAATTCAAGAAAATAGGGTTAGAAGGTTTCTGAGGCATGTAGAGTGCATATAGTGTATATCTAAAGACTCTCTATTGATGAAAATGTAGCTATGAGATCTGTTCTATCATCCTTTCACTCAAGTTTAAACATTCCAATAGGAAATCTAGAAGTACAGGATGATGCATGCTTTAAAGTAATATTAAACACTCACAGTTTTGTTAAATAATGAATCCATGCACCCCTGTGAACATCTCCAGCACATAATTTCATTCATATAGAGTCAGAAACACTTACTTTATTGATCAAATGCCTCAGTGTAGCTTCCCCAAACTTCCTGATGGGAGAACACGCTCTAAGTATTAGCAACAAAATATCTGACAGCTCAGTCAATATGAAAGCTCAACTGTAATAGTATGCCACCCACCCATCATGCTACCACATAGAGTATATGTGTTATATGGGTGGGAACAGGCTAATTTCACTTTGTAGGGTGCTGAGAGTAGCCTGCTGGTGAACATTGAACTCTCACTATTCCACAGTGCTACCAGCCGATGTTCTAGTTGTCCTGCATGTTCCTTATTACTATATTTTTCATTTCAATATTTTTATTCAGTATAAAACTCAAAGTACAAAAGTATAAGTGGGACCATTCCCCCTGCAATGGCCAACATGGCCTAAATGACATAGGTAGGGTATACAGTAAGGCATATAGAGAATGCATCATGGATTTGTAGCCTACATCACAAGCATCAAGCTTGAGGGTTGAGGAGTGATATGATGCTGTACAACTTATCCTCAAAAGGGGTATGGGGTCCAGGGGAGTGTCGGAGCTAACCCGCCACCCCAAAAGCGAACACATTGTGATCGGGGCTTCCCATTCCTCGGCTCTGACACCTGAACATTATCTAACAGTTGTGCAGCGTTCAGTGGTAGTGGGAGTAGGCAAGGGGATGTACCATGATATAACAAAAAATAAATAATCAGAGGGGAGGATAATCATTGTTCTATCAGGTAACATGCAAGTGTTGATGGGTTAGGGAGTGCACAACTCCATTATGAAATCAAACACTAAAATTAGCTAGGTCCGTAAAGTCTAAGGCTGAAGCCCAGTGCCACAGAAAAGAGGAAAGGAAGAGGAGAAGGAAGAAGATGTATGGAAGAGAGGAGAGAGAGGTGAGCCAACTGGGGGACTGGGGGGGCAAAGGTATAGAGTGTGGTCGATTTGAGATCAGGGGTGTAGAGGGACACCTATGAAGGTGGCCCAGGGATCCCAGATCTTTTTGAATTTTTCTGTGCGGTCCAGGAGTACACTTGCTATCTTCTCTTGTGTCATAATCCATGAGATTTTCTTTTTCGGTAGTAGCATTGAGACAGTTGTTTTTTCCAAGCTTTGGCTAGGGTGAGTTTGGCACCCAGGAGGATAAAGAAAATCAGGTGTTGTGTACTCCTTGAGGCTTCCTTTACTGGAAAATTGAGAAGAGCGAACAGGGGGGACGTTTGGATGGGGATCATTGTGATCTTATGGATCCAGGAGAAGATCTTATTCAAGGAGCTCCTTAGCCTGGGGCAACCCCACCAAACATGATATATATCACCTCTGAGGTATCACCCCCGAAAGCATAGGAGGGATGATGTCCAGTATAGCTTGGCCAGTCTCAATGGAACTAGGTACCATCTGGAAATTACTTTTATGCTAGCTTCTGCGAGGCTAGAGTTGAGGACACCCTTGTACGATTGAAAAAAGTTTCTGTTCCATCTATCTAGTTTCCAGTGTTGGGAGAGAACTTCTTCACAGGCTAGCATGTAGGGAGTCTTGGAGCTATTGGAGGCAAATGCCCTATAGATCACCGTGATTCCCCCCCTCTGCTCATCAGCTTGGCAACACCATTGTTCATAGGTAGGGATTTGGGGTCCATTGGGTTGTGTTTTGCATAGTTTGTGCAGGAAGCTGGAAATCTGGGTGTACTGAAAGAGCTCGGATGGTGGCATATCTAGCTTGCTAATGCAGAAGGCTTTGGAAAGTGGGCCCATGGGTCTGAGGAAGTGCCCTATTCTATAAAGCCCTTTGTCAAGCCACCACCGGAAGGATTTGATGTTTAGCCCTGGTGAAAAAGCCGGGTTTTGAAATAGGTGCTTTAGCGGTTTGATGGGGGAGGTCAATTGATTGAGTCCCTTCAGGCTGTCCCAGGGGGTAAATGAGTGGGAGAGTGTTGGGGACAATATTGGGGTCTCATCTTTTTGGGGCACCATAGGAGATAGTCAAGGGTGTGAAGTGGGACTGCCTGGCGTTCGATATGTATCCAGTCAGGTGATTCCTAGCGAGAGTAAACTGCCGAAATCTGGGCTAACTGAGCAGCTTGAAAGTACCAAAGTAAGTTTGGAATACCTAGGCCCCCCTCTTCTCTTGACCGGAAAAGGACCGCTTTAGCCTGTGTCCCCCCTTTCCCCAGAAATATTTGATAATCTTGGCTTGAAATTGTTTTAGGTGGGCCTTGACTATATGGATAGGAAGTGCTCTGAATTAGTATAAGATGCAAGGGAGTAGCATAATTTTAATTGTGGTAATTCTGCCCAACCAGGATAGAGAGATGGAGACCACCTTGACAAGTCATCCTCCGATTTTTTGATTAGCTGGAGGATAGTTAGCTTGGTAAAGGAGTTCGACCTTGGAGGTTAGTTTGATGCCCAGGTAAGTGATAGACAAGTTATTCCGTGTAAATCGAAAGTTCTCTCTAAGCCTGGTAAGCAGAGAGTCCAGGATATTAATGTTAAGTGCTTGGGATTTATTATAGTTAACCAGGAGCCCCGAGATCGTCCCAAAGTCGTCCAGAAACAGGCAAATGTTAGAAATGTTATGGGGGATGAAATAAAAAGCAGAATGTTGTCTGCAAATAAGGCGCATTTGTGGCACCGGGATCCGCAATGAATGCCGTGGATGTCTGGATTATTTCTAATGGCGACAGCTAGCATCTCGATTGCTATGGCAAATATCAGAGGCAAGAGCGGGCATCCTTGCCTAGTGCCCTTAGAAATGGGAAAAGATTCTGAGTAAAATCCCTGCTACACAAGGAAGGATTCACCAAATCCCCATCTTTTCAGGGTGGAGAAAATATCGGACCAGTTGACAGAATCAAAGGCTTTTTGAAGGTCTAGGGAGAGGAGACATCCCTTCCTGGGAGAATCATGGGCCCAATTCGAGTTGATGAGGGATATGATGTCAATTGCGCAATGGATTTGATCTGGGCCTCCCTCCCAGGAATGAAGCCCACTTGGTCTTTGTTGATATAGAAACTAATGAATGAGGCCAGCGGTCTGCAAGGATTTTAGTCAGAATCTTTAAATCATTGTTTATGAGTGAGATAGGCCTATAATTGCTTACCGAGCTGCAGTCTTTGCCTGGTTTAGGGAGTACCGTAATATAAGCCATGTTAATTGAGTTATCCAGCTGTGCACCCTGGTGCAGGACATTAAAGAAGCGGGCCATGTATGGGGCAAAAATTGTGGAAAAGGATTTGTAGTAGGGAACAGAAAACCCATCTGGACTAGGTGCAGAGTGAGCCTTTAAGTTTTTGATAACTGCACAAATTTCCTCTGCTGAAATAGGGGCTTCTAGTTTAAGGTGGTGTCTGTCTTCCAATTGGGGAATCTGAGTGTTTTCCAGGAACTGATCCACCGCATGTTGAAACGGGTGATTATCCCCACTATACAGTGATTTGTAAAAGTTTTGAAATTCCCCCATAATGCGTTGGGGGTTCTGGGACAAGGTGCCACCATTAATTTTAATTTTGGGGAGAGCGGAGGATCTTATCTTTGGAGTCACCCTACCCACGAGCATAGAGCCAATTTTGTCACTTTGGCAATAGAATCCGGATCTACTCCAACGCAGCCATTTCTCAGCCTTCATTGTGAGGACCTGGTTTAGGGCTGTGCGGGCTGTGTCAAGCTCTGCTATGGGTACCGACCTAGGATTGGTTAATGTGATAAACTCCTGGTCCAGTTTGGCTATTTCAGCCCTGCTAGCCCTTATGATCTGGGAAGCTATTTGGATGAGCTGTCCTCTGATCACGGCCTTGTGTGCCGTCCAGAGGCATGAAGGGGCAATATCATGAGTGTCATTTGTTTGAAAGTAGTTCTGAATAGCACTTTCAATCTCCTGAACCCTGATCGGGTCACTCAGAATGGACTCATTGAATCTCCAGTGCTTACGGGGTCTGTGGCCTGTGGGGCGCTGCAGGGTAAAAAAAAAACATGGAGTGGGCCGACCAGATGGAGTCTCTGATATAGGACCTAGTGGTCAGTGGAACTGTGGCAGAGGCAATAAAATGTGGTCTATTCTAGCAAAGGAGTTGTGAGGGCTTGAATAATGGGTAAAGTCTCTTAGAGTTGAATTGACTTCCCTCCAGATATCTACCATACCATGTTAGAAGATGAGTTTGGCTATGCGCAGGCTCTATTTTGTTGGTCTAGTGAGGCGTCTACCCGGGGGCGAGATTTATCTAATCCCTGGTCGAACGCTGTGTTGGAGTCTCCCCCGAAAACTACCGTACCCTCCAACATGGGGGTCAGGGTTTTTAGCATGGTTTGAAAAAAGGGTAGTTGAAGAGGAGAGAAGAATGGAAGGCAAGGGATTCTCCCAAAAGTGGCCTCCATCTGTGTGGAGAACCAATACTGTAAACTCTCTGTAAGGAGGGATCAATCCTGTCAGAAGAAGGGTATGATACCTGTTCTGCCGGACAGGAGGGGGTGCATGAATACCACTCCAGCCAAGAGGCGACCCTCATATAAGGAAATTATTGAAGTGATTAATGACACTAATAAGAATAAGGGGGAACTTATTTATAATTTTATTTTTAAACACTTTATAAATATAAGCACGATAAACACGGTGGGGTGGGTACTATTTATTTATTTATTTATCCTTTTTTTTTTTTTCTCTTCACACAATATATAATTATGAATTGAAGTGATTAAGGACACTAATAAGAATTAGGGGGAACTTATTTATAATTTTATTTTTAAACACTTTATAAATATAAGCACGATAAACAAGGTGGGGTGGGTACCACTTATTTATTTATTTATTTATTTATTTATTTATTTATTTATTTATTTTTTCTCTTCACACAATATATAATTATGAATTGAAGTGATTAAGGACACTAATAAGAATTAGGGGGAACTTATTTATAATTTTATTTTTAAACACTTTATAAATATAAGCACGATAAACACGGTGGGGTGGGTACCATTTATTTACTTATTTATCTTTTTATTTTTTTATTTTTTTATTTTTTATATTTTTTTTTTTTTTTTCTCTTCACACAATATATAACAAGGAATGGAGGGGACTAAAGACACCAATTAGAATAAGGAGGGAAGTATTTATAATTTTATTTTTTTTAACACTTTATAAACATAAGCACGATAAACACGGTGGGGTGGGTACCATTTTATTTTTTTTAATTTTTTTTTTTCCCCTCGCATATGTAAATGTCGGCCGCTGGGACAGGGGGGAAAACGGGGGTAGGTGATGTAGGATGTAATGTGTAGTATGTTTCTATTGTTTGAACAAAGGGGTATAGAATGTTGTATAAATGGTATTTATATAAATGAAATAAGCAATAAAAATTTTTGATTATAAAAAGAAGAAGGGTATGATACCTGTTCTGCCGGACAGGAGGGGGTGCATGAATACCACTCCAGCCAAGAGGCGACTCTCATATAAGGGAACTAAGAATCATGGGCCTAGGGCCCAACTATAACATGGGCACCTCAAACCGATGATGCCTTGAGGCACAAAATAAAACTTAACCACTTGCTGACTGCCTCACGCTGATATACATCAGCAGAATGGCACGGGCAGGCAGAATCACGTACCCATACGTGATCTGCCTCCCGCGGGTGGGGGGTCCGATCGGACCCCCCCTCGGTGTCAGAGGCGGCCGGTATTTCTTCATGGGCGATGAGAGGTGAGGGAGAGGCCATCCATTGTTGGCCACCCCCTCCCGATTGCTCCTGGCGAATGAAAACGCTTCCTTTCCCTCTGTAATGTAAACAGAGGGAAAGGAAGTGATGTCATCCCTCCTCGAGCCGGTCTTTTCGATCCGGCGCCGAGGAGAGAAGACATCCAAGTAAGTGCACCAACACTACACTTACAGTAGAACACGCAGGCACACTTTTCACCCCCCTTCACCCCCCGATCACCCCCCTGTACCCCCTGTCACTCTGACACCAATAGCAGTTTTTTTTTTTTGCATTGGTGTCAGTTTGTGACAGTTATAAGTGTTAGGGCAGTTAGGTTAGCCCTCTTTAGGTCTAGGGTACCCCCTTTAGGTCCAGGGTACCCCCCTAACCCCCCTAACCCCCCTAATAAAGGTTAACACCTTGATTACCCCCCGTTGCCAGTGTCACTAAGCGATCGTTTTTCTGATCGCTGTATTAGTGACACAGGTGACGCTAGTTAGGGAGGTAAGTATATAGGTTCGCTGTCAGTGTTTTATAGCGACAGGGACCCCCATATACTACCTGCTAAAGGTTTTAACCCCCTGATTGCCCCCTAGTTAACCCTTTCACCAGCGATCACCGTATAAGTGTTACGGGTGACGTTGGTTAGATAGTTTGTTTTTTGTAGTTTATTATAGTTTATTATAGTTTATTACAGTTTTAGGGCACCCGCCGTTTATTACATTATAAAGGTTTAACCACCTAATTGCCCGGCGGTGATATGTTAAGTTTTTAGGATCAGATAAGGTCTGCATCGCCCCAGGCAGTGTCAGGTTAGCGCCAGTACCACTAAAAACCCACACACGCAGCATACACCTCCCTTAGTGCTATAGTATCTGAACGGATCGATATCTGATCCGATCAGATCTATACTCCCCAGCAGTTTAGGGTTCCCATAAACACAGTGTTAGCGGGATCAGCCCAGATACCTGCTAGCACCTGCGTTTTGCCCCTCGGCCCAGCCCAGCCCAGCCCACCCAAGTGCAGTATCGATCGATAACTGACACTTACAAAACACTAAGCACACATAACTGCAGCGTTCGCAGAGTCAGGCCTGATCCCTGCGATCGCTAACAGTTTTTTGGTAGCGTTTTGAATCAGTCGCTAACAGTCAGGAGCTTTTTTGCCTGTGAGTCTCACTAGTGTACCCCTACAAATCGAAGGTACACTAGTGAAGAGGCCTACACGTTTCTGAGCATGACAGAAAGTGAAGAGGAAGTCACTCATCTGTCAAGTTCAGGCTCAGAATACGAACCTGTAGAGGACAGCGGCTCCATGACAGATAGCTCTGACAACGGAGTTGTGGTCCCTGCTAGGGTCAGGTGTACCAGACCCCGAACTTCTTCTGTCCTTGAAGTGCAAGAACCACAGGGCTCTCGTATGGAGCAGAGAAGTACTAGTGCCGCTACTCCTTCTGGTGAACTGGCAAGCACCAGCGGCCTAGTACACCCTGGTCGTACATCCAGCACTGCAGTAACACTTGGTGACGTGGCGAGTCCCATAAGTGCAGTTCAAGCTGGCGAGGTGGCAAGCACAAGTAGTGTCCCGCTGCCACCAAGAAGAAGATGAACACAGGCCCGTCGTGCCCATAGTGCCCTTCCTGCTGCATTCGCCAATCCGAATTGGGAACCCACCACTTCTGCAGCACCCGTACTTCTCCCTTTCACTGGCCAACCCGGAATTCAGGTGGAAACAGTTGACTTTACGCCACTGGATTTTTATTCGCTGTTTTTCACCGAAGATCTCTATAGATCTATTGTGGACCAAAGCAATTTGTACGCTGGTCAACACATCGCCACTAATCCCCAGTCCTCCCTTGCCAGAGATTGGAAACCAATTACGGTTTCCGAATTTAAGACCTTTCTGGGCCTTTCCCTCAACATGGGCATAACTAAAAAGAGTGAGTTGCGGTCATATTGATCCACTGACCCAATTCACCATATGCCCGTGTTCTCTGCCTCCATGACCAGGGCACGATACGAGCAGATTTTGCGGTTCATGCACTTCAATGACAATGAACTCTGTCGTCCTCGTGGAGACCCTGGATACGATCGGCTCTACAAAATTCGGCCCCTCGTAAACCACTTCAACCAGCGTTTTGCAGACTTGTTTACTCCCCATCAAGTTGTCTGCGTTGATGAGTCCCTGATTAAATTTTCTGGCCGCTTGTCATTCAAACAGTACCTTCCCAGCAAGCGTGCCAGATACGGGGTCAAGATGTATAAGCTCTGTGACAGGGCCACAGGCTATACATGTAGATTTATGGTTTACGAGGGCAAAGACAGTCACTTAGAGCCGATAAACTGCCCTGACTACATAGGAAGCGCTAGCAAGATAGTGTGGGACTTGGTGTCACCCTTATTGGGAAAGGGGTACCACTTGTACGTGGACAATTATTACACGAGCGTAAATAATTCAAATGAATTTCGCGCAATATTAGCAAGGGAGATGTGTATGGTGGGAGCAAAGAATATTATTAAGGTGTCTGTAATGATGAATAGGATTAACGATCTCTATGTTGAAACATATGCCCATCACTTTAAATATTAGCACCTTCACTCGAATGTCAATTAATGGTAATGGGCATATGTTTCAACATAGAGATCGTTAATCCTATTTATCATTACAGACACCTTAATAATATTCTTTGCTCCCACCATACACATCACCCTTGCTAATATTGCGCGAAATTCATTTGAATTATTTATCCTTTGAGTGGTTGTGTGAGCACTTTTAATTTTGCTGCAATATTCACATTTATTATTTTATATTATTTAGAAAAAAATTTTATTTCTTTTTTACATCTACCAGCGCGAAGGAAATTCTTTATTACACGAGCGTGCCACTTTTTAGTCACTTGTTTGATCATCAGATTGGAGCATGTGGCACCGTGCGACCTAATCGCCGGGGCTTTCCCCAGCGGCTTGTAGATTCCCGTCTTAGGCTGGGGGAGAGAGCCTGCTTGCAGTGTAATAATTTGCTCGCTATGAAGTGGAGGGACAATAAGAATGTTTTCGTTCTTACCTCCCTTCATGCAGCACGACAACCCAAATTACTACAGCGACTGGTGTTGTGGAGAAACCCCTCTGTGTCCACGAATATAACCTTAATATGGGAGGGGTGGACCTCAACGACCAGTTGTTGGCGCCGTACCTAATTGCCCGTAAGGCCAGACGCTGGTACAAAAAAGTGTCTGTTTATTTATTTCAAATGGCTTTGCTGAATGCTCATGTGCTATACAGAGCTTCAGGACGGACTGGATCCTTCCTTAAATTCCAGGAAGAGATCGTCAGAGCCCTTCTGTTTCCAGACGGTGCTCCACCTCACCTTCCCAATCCAAATGCAGTAAGCCGGCTGCATGGGAGGCATTTTCCTTATGTCCTCCAGAGTACCCCTACCCAACGAGCCCCCCCAAAAAGATGTCGTGTCTGCAGCAAGCGCGGATTTAGGCGTGACACCCGGTATTGTTGTCCCTCCTGTCCTGACAATCCTGGTCTATGCATTAGTGAATGTTTTGAATGCTACCATACACTAGTGGAGTATTAGCATAGGGTACAGCACTGCACAGACTAGGACACACTTCCACAGGGTCTCCCAAGATGCCATCGCATTTTGAGAGACCCAAACCTGGTACCAGTTAAAAAAGTTAAAGTTACTAAAAAAAGTGTTAAAAAAAAATAAATAAAAAAAAAATAAAAAAATAAAAATACAAAAAAATATAAAATAAAAAAACAAAAAATAGTTGTTGTTTTATTGTTCTCTCTCTATTCTCTCTCTTGTGTTCTGCTCTTTTTTATTGTATTCTATACTGCAATGTTTTATTGTTATGTTTTTATCATTTTTGCTTTATAGGTATGCAATTTTTTTATACTTTGTTTTTTTATTGTTAACCACTTTTTTGTTTTCAGGTACGCCATTCAGCTGCAGAGCGGATTTATTTATCTTGACAGCAACAGCGTTTGCTCCCACGATACATAAAGCCGTGACTCCAGCGCTGTCGGAGGTGATTTCACCACCACAGTTACATACTTCAGCATATATGCCGAAGCGTATATGCCGAAGCGTGGGGGCAGCAGTGGGTGGAGGAGCAATTTGCTCCTGCCTTTTGCGGGAGGATGCCCCTATGCTTCGGAATATATATATTTTAGGTAGGCACAGGTTGCGTTAAATGTTTTATTTTTTACTATGTTTTTGGGGTGTAATTCCACATATGCCCTTGGCATGTTTGAGCAATATATCATTTAGTGACAACTTTGTGCAAAAAAAAAATAAATAAATAAAAAAATTGTCACTTTCCCGCAACTTGTGTCAAAATATAAAATATTCCATGGACTCAACATGCCTCTCAGCAAATAGCTTGGGGTGTCTACTTTCCAAAATGGGGTCATTTGGGGGGGGGGGTTGTGCCATCTGGGCATTTTATGGCCTTCAAAAATGTGATAGGTAGTGAGGAGTGAAATCACAACTTTACGCCCTTAGAAATCCTGAAGGCAGTGCTGGGTTTTCGGGGCCCCGTACGCGGCTAGGCTCCCAAAAAGTTCCACACATGTGGTATCCCCGTACTCAGGAGAATCAGCAGAATGTATTTTGGGGTGCAATTCCACATATGCCAATGGCCTGTGTGATCAATATATCATTTAGTGACAACTTTGTGCAAAAAAAAAAACAAATTGTCACTTTCCCGCAACTTGTGTCAAAAAATAAAATATTCCATGGACTCAACATGCCTCTCAGCAAATAGCTTGGGGTGTCTACTTTCCAAAATGGGGTCATTTGGGGGCGGGGTTTGTGCCATCTTGGCATTTTATGGCCTTCAAAACTGTGATAGGTAGTGAGGAGTGAAATCCAAAATTTATGCCCTTAGAAATCCTTAAGCCAGTGCTTGGTTTTCGGGGCCCCGTACGCGGCTAGGCTCCCAAAAAGTCCCACACATGTGGTATCCCCGTACTCAGGAGAAGCAGTTAAATGTATTTTGGGGTGCAATTCCACATATGCCCATGGCCTGTGTGAGCAATATATCATTTAGTGATAACTTTGTGCAGAAAAAAAATTGTCACATTCCCGCAACTTGTGTCAAAAAATAAAATATTCCATGGACTCAACATGCCTCTCAGCAAATAGCTTGGGGTGTCTACTTTCCAAAATGGGGTCATTTGGGGGGGTTTTGTGCCATCTTGGCATTTTATGGCCTTCAAAACTGTGATAGGTAGTGAGGAGTGAAATCAAAAATTTATGCCCTTTGAAATCCTGAAGGCGGTGTTTGGTTTTCGGGGCCCCGTACGCGGCTAGGCTCCCAAAAAGTCCCACACATGTGGTATCCCCGTACTCAGGAGAAGCAGCTGAATGTATTTTGGGGTGCTATTCCACATATGCCCATGGCCTGTGTGAGCAATATATCATTTAGTGACAACTTTTTGTAATTTTTTTTTTTTTTTGCCATTATTCAATCACTTGGGACAAAAAAAAATATTCAATGGGTTCAACATGCCTCTCAGCAATTTCCTTGGGGTGTCTACTTTCCAAAGTGGGGTCATTTGGGGGGGGGGTTGTACTGCCCTGCCATTTTAGCACCTCATGAAATGACATAGGCAGTCATAAACTAAAAGCTGTGTAAATTCCAGAAAATGTACCCTAGTTTGTAGACGCTATAACTTTTGCGCAAACCAATAAATATACGCTTATTGACATTTTTTTTACCAAAGACATGTGGCCGAATACATTTTGGCCTAAATGTATGACTAAAATTGAGTTTATTGGATTTTTTTATAACAAAAAGTAGAAAATATAATTTTTTTTCAAAATTTTCAGTCTTTTTCCTTTTATAGCGCAAAAAAGAAAAACAGCAGAGGTGATCAAATACCATCAAAAGAAAGCTCTATTTGTGGGAAGAAAAGGACGCAAATTTCGTTTGGGTACAGCATTGCATGACTGCGCAATTAGCAGTTAAAGCGACGCAGTGCCAAATTGTAAAAAGTGCTCTGGTCAGGAAGGGGGTAAATCCTTCCGGGGCTGAAGTGGTTAACAGTAACTCTGACCTTACAATAACTCTGACTTATAGCCTGGATCATCTAAAGCATCTGGGGTCTGTGGGAGAGAGGGAAGGTTAGGAGGTAGGGGGGTATTGGGGAGAAAAAAGGGGGGGTAAAGCGGGGGAGGGAAGGTGGGGGAGGATATCGGGGGGTGAGGCTACACAAAACATTGATAACGTGGTTGGTATGACCTAGAGGACATCAGTAAAAAGGCTAAGTCCTCCTCTCCATCCTGCCATGAGTGTCAGTGGAACATAGTAGATTAAATGTGAGGTGGCCATAACATCTGGCCACCCAAGGGCAGGAACCTCGGGATTTTGCCTCAGCAGAGACATGAAAAAGAAATTTGGAGCAACATCAGCTCACAGAGTTCTGGTAGGCAGTTGGAGTCCCCCCAGCAAAAAAGGAGAAAAAATGGAGATCCGCTGTCTGGGGCAGCTCAGGCAGGGACAGCTTCCTTGGACTTTTTGGATCTGGTGGTCTCCCAGACCGGGGGCAGTGGGCTAGTGGGGAGTTGTCTCTTAGCAGCGTTAGGAGCCAGTCCAGGCTGTGGTTGATTCAGGGCGTGAAGAATGAGACCTAGGTGTAGCAGCAGTTTTTCACCCTCTTGGAGAGATGCAAACGCGTATGCTTTGCCTTTAAAGACGAGTTTGAGTTGGAATGGAAAGAGCCACCAGTACTTGATTTTTTTACCCATCAAAATATTGAGCAAAGGTTTTAGGGCTCTGCATTTTTGGATAGTAGATGGGGACAGGTCCACAAAGATTAGCAACTCGTGACGTTGAAACATAAGTTTAGACATGGTTCGCGATTTGCGCATCACCTCCTCCTTGACAGAATAGAAATGTGGTTTTACCACAATGCCTCTGGGTAGGCCGTCAGATCTCAGAGGCCTCAAAGCCCTGTGAGCCCGGTCTAGCTCCAATCTATGCTGTGAATGTCAGGGAGTAGTTCCTTGATAAAAGTGCAAATTGTTTCTGGGACATCTTTATAGGATTCTGGGAATCCTCTTACTCTGAAGTTGTATCTCCTATTCCTATTCTCAAGGTCATCAATTTTAGCATTGGCCATCTCGAGTTGCTCCTGAAGGAGTTGAATTCTATCAGTATTTTGATTTGTTCTGGCAATGGTGGCTTCTAAGTTGTTTTCTATGATCTCAATGTGGGTTCCTATAGTTTGGAGATCCGCTTTGATATCACCGGTGATTTTGCTGGCAGTATCGTGTAGCCCCCTGTCAAGGAGATCAGCAAATTTAGCAATTTAGGATTCTGAGCTGGGTTAGGCCCAAATCCTGGGGCTGGGGAGGGACGGCTTCCATGGGGGAGAAGTCTGGGTCTGCCAGTGACTGTTCAATAAGGGATTCTGTGGAGGCTGGGGGTGCAGGATCTGGGGGAGGACTACTCACTGAGAGTCCCAGCTGCAGGGATGAAGAAGGAGATGCGGCCTGTGTGCTGGTGACGCGAGATGGAACTGGGCGGTGTGGCATGGCCACCATCTTGGAATTCACAGCCCGAGGCTGTTCGGCTCCAAATGCAGTTCTTAGGCTTCTCCTCGCTGAGCCTGTGGACATCAGGGGGGTCCTCGGGGTATCCGATGTCCGGGGGAGGTTGATCCAGGCGGGGATAACGGGTGCTCGTGGCGCTGGAGGGCCTCGTTTGGCTGGAGTGGGACAGAGCTCCCAGACTATGTAATGTAGTAATGTAATTTAGTGACAAATATGAAGGAGAGAAATTGGGAGATTTCACTTCACCAATATTAGCCTAACTCTAATGTTAGCCTTAATAACTCTAATATTAACCCTAACCTTTTATTGAGAAACAAAGCCATGTGATTGCCATGCCAGAATCATCAAGGTGCCAGGATCTCACAACAAGCAATACAACATATATAGCTTTTAGGAGGAATGACCTATTTCACTTTGCAATGGCAACTAAAGGATTATTTAGATAGCATTTTAGAAAAATCAAACCCCTTTTGTTGCTGCAAAATCTACTGTACATACCTGTGCATCCTTATTAATGAACTGTAGCTAAATTACAAGCTATTACAGTAATTAGGAAAGCCACAGCCACTACCTTTGGCTCCAGCCACCATATTTTGACTTTAGGACTCACATGTTAATTAGGTCATTCTAGAGGGCATACATATGTACAGGATCCAGTACCAGTAAATATACTGTATGCCAAAGTAGTCCTATCATTGGTTAACAAATCTGAAATATTGGAAATGTTCTTTTGTGTAGTGGTTAATGATTCATACACTGAATGTCCTAGGGGTCCTAGGGGTTGTTAGTGGTGTACCCTAAGGTTCACTGTTGGGACTCTTACTTTGTAATATATTTATAAATGATATAGGGTCTGGGATTAAAAGTCTTTGCAGATAACACCAAGCTATGCAGTAGATGTGTCCAACTTACAAGCCAACCTCAATGCACTGTTTAATTGGGTAACTATGCAGCAAATGAATTTTATTGTTAATAAATGTAAAGATATGCATTTGGAGGCTAAGGCTATGCATTCATCATAATTACTAGGGGAGTACAACTAGTGGAATCAATGATTTTAAAGGATCTGGGTATTCTGGTAGATCATAAGCCTAATAATGGCACGCAATGCCAAGCTGCAGTTTCCAAAGCAAGCAAAACCCTTTCTTGTATTAAGAGCAGTATGGACTCCAGCAAGAGATATATCATTTTACCCCTGTACAAATCATTAGTAAGACCTCGTTTGGAATATGCATGTCACGTCAATACTCACCGAGGCCGAGATGCCGAGAGTGGCTCGCCCTTACGACCACGCGCACCCGAACCCCCGAAGGTGGTACAGGGGATCGGAAGCACGCGGAGGCACGGGTCTCCGGTAGTAGCTTAAAGATGGCTCAGGTACACTAGAGTTGTGAGAAGCCTTCTGGTGGGTCCGTGCAGGACTGGCGTACCTAATAATACTGAAAGCAGAGGTTAAAGAGGTATAATACGGGCAAATAGGCAAGTCCTTAGAACAGCAGAGCTCAGGGGGAGGTATCAGGCAAACAGAGAGAGAGTGGTCCTTTAACAAGCAAAGATCAAGGTATCCGGCAGACTGGAGAGTGGTCGTTAAACAGGCAGAGATCAGGGTATCCGGCAGACTGGAGAGTGGTCGTTAAACAGGCAGAGATCAGGGTATCCGGCAGACAGGAGAGTGGTCGTGTAACAAGCAGAGGTCAGGGTATCCGGCAGACAGGAGAGTGGTCGTTTATCAGGCAGAGGTCAAGGTATCCGGCAGACAGGAGAGTGGTCGTTTGACAAGCAGGGATCAGGGAGTCAGATAATCAGGAATCAGGAACAAACACAGAGCGGGGCACAGCTGACGACAAACCAGCAACCCGACTGGGTGCTGGTGTCGTCTGAAGTAGCCTCCCGGCAAGCGCGTCAGCGTGACGCGCTACCGGGCACCTGCACGGGCGACGGCGCGCACACGTGGACCGCCGTGCACCCGCGCGCGCCGCACAATCAGGCCGCGAACGGGTGCACGTCTCAACAGTAGCCCACTGCGCATGCGCCCCACAGCCCGGCGAACGGAGGCGACTTGTCTCCTGTGACAGTGCCCCTCTCCTAAGGGCGGACACTGGACGCCCAAGCTAGACATCAACTCCGGATGGTCTCGATGAAAGGTTTGAATTAAGCGAGGAGCATGTAGGTTCCTTGCGGGCTCCCAAGAGTTGTCCTCAGGTGGGTATCCTTTCCATTGGATCAGGTACTGTAGTTGCCTGCCCTTCTTTCTACAACCCAGGATAGCCTCCACCTCGAACTCGTTCTCCCCGTCCACCCTGATTGGTGGAGGAGGAACCTCTCCTCTTTCTGGAAAAGAACTGGATGCAACAGGCTTCAACAGAGACACGTGGAAGACAGGATGGATCCTGTATGTTTTAGGCAAAGCTAGTTCCATGGCCACAGGATTGATAATCCTTTTGATAGGAAAAGGTCCAATGAATTTAGGTCCCAACTTTCGGGATGGCAACTGTAGTTTGAGGTTAGAGGTGGACAACCAAACTTCTTCCCCTATATTAAATGTGGGATTCTCCTTCCTACCTCGGTCATGCTGCTCCTTATACACCTTTTGAGCCTTTTGTAACATGTTTTGGATTTTCTGGAAGTTAGTCTGCAAGGACGTTATTCTGTCATGCACTGCAGGGACTGCTATTTCGGGAATGTCATTAGTCAGGAAAGTGGGATGAAATCCGCAGTTGGCCCAGAAAGGCGTCTGGTTGGTAGCCGCGTGAATGGAATTATTATACGCGAACTCTGCATATGGAAGAAGTTCTGCCCAGTCATCCTGGGATCCCGAGCAGAAGCAACGGAGGTATTGCTCTAAGGTTTGATTTGTCCTCTCCGTTTGGCCGTTGCTCTGAGGGTAGTAGGCTGACGAGAGGCATACTTTAATATCCAAGGCTTTACAGAGTTCTCTCCAAAATTTGGACGTGAATTGCACGCCTCTGTCAGACACTATACTCCTTGGTACACCGTGAAGTCTTATGACCTCTCTCAGGAAGATATTGGCCGTCTCAACTGCAGAAGGGGTACCCTCCATGGGCAAAAAGTGGGCCATCTTAGATAGACGGTCGACCACAACAAAAATTGTAGTGTAGCCTTTTGAGGCCGGCAGATCCACGATGAAATCTACAGATACGTCGGACCACGGTCGTTCTGGAATAGGCAGTGGTTTAAGTAACCCCCAGGATCTGGTGTTTTGGCCCTTGTTCCATTGACACGGGGGACAGGAGGCCACATATTCCCTGCAATCCCGTCTCCAACCCGGCCACCAGAAGGAGCGAGAGATTAGGTCGGCTGTTTTCCTGACCCCGAAGTGGCCGGCCAACCTGTGGTCGTGGCACATCTTGAGGGTTGTTAACCGAGTTCGTTGAGGTACAAAAATTTTGCCCCGGATCCAAAAGAGACCTCCATCTTTCTTCAGAGACCGGACCTCTGGGTCCGTACAAGTACTGGATGAAATCTTGATGGATGACACTAAGTCTGCCTGTGTCAGCCCAAGGAAATTTTGAGGAGCGAGAATCGTGCTTGGTTCCGGAGTCTGGAGATCTGCTGAAAACATCCGGGACAGGGCGTCTGCCTTTCCATTCTTTACACCAGGTCTATAAGAAATGTGGAAGTTGAAACGTGAAAAGAATAAGGCCCAACGAGCTTGTCTGGGTTTGAGTCTTTTTGCTGTCCGGAGATATTCAAGATTTTTGTGATCTGTGAAGATCATCACTGGATGGAGAGCTCCCTCAAGTAAATACCTCCATTCTTCCAGGGCAAATTTTATGGCCAGCAGCTCCCTGTCACCTACATCATAATTTAATTCTGCTGCACTGAGTTTTCGGGAAGCAAATGCAACGGGATGTAGGATGGCTTTGGGTCCTTGTCTCTGAGAAAGGATTGCTCCGGTGGCTATTTCCGATGCGTCCACTTCTAATACAAATGGTTGGGAAGGATCAGGATGCCGGAGAATGGGAGCGGAACTGAACAGGTCCTTTAGTTTCATGAAAGCTCCCTGTGCGGCTTGGGACCACTGGAATGAGCCGTGCCGGCGGGTTAGCTGAGTGATGGGTGCCACTATAGTGGAGAATCCAACAATGAATTTCCGATAAAAGTTAGCAAAACCTATAAATCGTTGGACTCCCTTTTTGTCAGATGGAGCTGGCCACTCTTGGATAGCCTGTATCTTTTGGGGATCCATCTCCACCCCATTTGCCGAAATAATGAACCCCAAGAACTGCACGACTGATTTTTCAAACTCACACTTCTCCATTTTTAGGTAGAGTTTGTGTTGTTTCAGAATGGCCAGAACTGTCCTGACATGTCCCCTGTGAAGTTCAATCGTGGGAGAGAAAATTAGGATATCATCCAAGTAGACTACCAGGAAATCGTCTAGGTATTTGCGGAAAATGTCGTTCACTAGGCGTTGAAAAGTGGCTGGAGCATTACAAAGCCCGAATGGCATCACCAAATATTCGAAATGCCCAAACCTGGACCTGAAGGCCGTCTTCCATTCGTCTCCGGCCCTGATTCTGATGAGATTGTACGCCCCCTGGAGATCCAACTTGGAAAAGACTCTGGCTGACCGGAAACGTTGGAACAATTCTGGAATGAGCGGTAGTGGGTACCGATTCTTGATGGTGATGTTATTTAACTGCCGGTAATCCACACAGGGTCTAAGGGAACCGTCCTTCTTCCCGACAAAGAATATACCTGCTCCAGCAGGTGAGGATGAGGGACGGATGAACCCTTTCTCCAGATTTTCGTCAATATATTGTTTGAGGGCCTCCAATTCCATTTCTGAAAGGGGAAATATGCGACCAAATGGAATCTCTGATCCTGGTAGTAAATCGATTGGGCAGTCATACGGTCGATGTGGTGGGAGGCAGTCGGCCATTTGTTTGCTGAAGACCTCCTGGAACTCAAGATACTCCTGGGGAACATGCTGGAGGTTAACTGAAGGAGCTGAAATTGTAGCGCAGATCTTAGGCTTCAAAGGACAGCAGTATTGAGAACAGTAAGAAGAAGGGAATGAGACCATTTTAGAACTCCATTGAATCAAGGGATCATGAGCCTGTAGCCAGGGTAGGCCTAAAATGACTGGGAACATGGGAGAGTGAATAAGGTCCAGGCGTAGGAGCTCTTGGTGCCCAGAGTCAGTGGTCACTAGAATGGGTCGGGTCTCCTGGGTGATTGGACCTGAACTGGGAAGAGACCCATCGGCTAAGTGAACCTGTAGATGTTGAGCTTTGGTTTGTAAGGGCACATGCAGGTTCCGGGCCAGGGTAGTGTCCATAAAGCAACTGCATGCACCTGAATCAATGATCGCCGGCAGGCGGGACTCCCCTTCCGGTAGCTGTAACGAGAGAAACAACATGACGTAAGATTTAGGGGTACTATGGTCTCGGTAAGTTATTGATTTTGGCTGAAAGAACTTACTAGGCCTTATCGGGCAGTTGCGCAGGAAATGTCCGGCTCCCCCCGCAATAGAGGCACAAGTTGGACTGCCACCTACGTTGTCTCTCTTCTGAGGTTAGTGGTGGCCGTACTAAACCAAGCTTACTAAACCAAGCTGAATGGGTTCGGAGTCGGGAAGAGTAGTAGACCTGGCTGTTGTAGGGGATGATATTGGGATAGGTTGGAGTCTTGAAGCCGGCCACGCAGGGCGGGGGCTTTGGAATCGTTCTGAATGACGTTCCCGCAAACGTCTATCTAATTTTGTGGCTGCCTGAATTAACTCCTCCAAAGATGCGGGGGTCTCCATCCTAGCCAACTCATCCTTGAGGAGCTCCGACAGGCCCTGGCGGTACTGATAGCGTAAAGCTGGCTCATTCCAGTTAGTGTCGGCTGCCCATTTGCGGAATTCCACCGTGTAATCCTCAATTGGTCTCCTTCCCTGAGCTAGGTTGTGCAAGATAGCTTCGGCCATAGCCATGCGTTGTGGGTCATCATAAAGCTGTGACATACTTTCGAAGAACGTGTCGATAGTATTAAGCACCTGATCCCCTGATTCCATCAAGCCGTGGGCCCAGGCCTGAGGTTCCTCTGACAACAGAGAAATTGCAAACCCCACCTTAACCACTTCAGATGCGAAGGTTCGGGGTTGCAGAGCAAAGTAAAGGGTACATGCGTTCTTGAAGGCTCTAAATTTTTTACGGTCTCCTGAGAACCGTTCCGGAGTGGGGACCCTAGGTTCCGGAAGTGCCATTATGACTGTAGGACTGGCAGCAGCCTGAGGAAGCGGGCCTTCATTGCTAGGTGCGGGAGCTGCGGCAGCAGAAGGGAGTGGTCCCGTCAATTGCTGGAGACGGCTGTCAATTTGTGTGTATCCCTCTTGTAGCCTCTGTACCGAGTCTGCCAGGGTGGAGACCTGTTGGCATAGGATCTCCAAGGGGGAGCGCGCTCTGTCGGCCTCGGACATCTGGCTGGTTTGTACTGTCACATCAATACTCACCGAGGCCGAGATGCCGAGAGTGGCTCGCCCTTACGACCACGCGCACCCGAACCCCCGAAGGTGGTACAGGGGATCGGAAGCACGCGGAGGCACGGGTCTCCGGTAGTAGCTTAAAGATGGCTCAGGTACACTAGAGTTGTGAGAAGCCTTCTGGTGGGTCCGTGCAGGACTGGCGTACCTAATAATACTGAAAGCAGAGGTTAAAGAGGTATAATACGGGCAAATAGGCAAGTCCTTAGAACAGCAGAGCTCAGGGGGAGGTATCAGGCAAACAGAGAGAGAGTGGTCCTTTAACAAGCAAAGATCAAGGTATCCGGCAGACTGGAGAGTGGTCGTTAAACAGGCAAAGATCAGGGTATCCAGCAGACTGGAGAGTGGTCGTTAAACAGGCAGAGATCAGGGTATCCGGCAGACAGGAGAGTGGTCGTGTAACAAGCAGAGGTCAGGGTATCCGGCAGACAGGAGAGTGGTCGTTTATCAGGCAGAGGTCAAGGTATCCGGCAGACAGGAGAGTGGTCGTTTGACAAGCAGGGATCGGGGAGTCAGATAATCAGGAATCAGGAACAAACACAGAGCGGGGCACAGCTGACGACAAACCAGCAACCCGACTGGGTGCTGGTGTCGTCTGAAGTAGCCTCCCGGCGAGCGCGTCAGCGTGACGCGCTACCGGGCACCCGAATGGGCGACGGCGCGCACACGTGGACCGCCGTGCACCTGCGCGCGCCGCACAATCAGGCCGCGAACGGGTGCACGTCTCAACAGTAGCCCACTGCGCATGCGCCCCGCAGCCCGGCGAACGGAGGCGACTTGTCTCCTGTGACAATGCAGTTCAGTTTTGAAAAAAGGATATCTGGGAACTGGAGAAAGTGCAGAAAAGGGCAACCAAACTGCCAATGCCCCGTACACACGGTCGGATTTTCCGACGGAAAATGTGTGATAGGACCTTGTTGTCGGAAATTCCGACCGTGTCTAGGCTCCATCACACATTTTCCATCGGATTTTCCGACACACAAAGTTTGAGAGCAGGATATAAAATTTTCCGACAACAAAATCCGTTGTCGGAAATTCCGATCGTGTGTACACAAATCCGACGGACAAAGTGCCACGCATGCTCAGAATAAATAAAGAGATGAAAGCTATTGGCCACTGCCCTGTTTATAGTCCCAACATGCGTGTATTACGTCACCGCGTTTAGAACGATCCGATTTTCTGACAACTTTGTGCAACCGTGTGTATGCAAGACAAGTTTGAGCCAACATCCGTCTAAAAAAATCCTAGGATTTTGTTGTCGGAATGTCCGAACATGTGTATGGGGCATAAGAGGCATGGAGGAGCTCAGCTATGAGGAATGATTAGAGGAACTGAATTTATTCTCTCTTGTGAAGAGGAGATTAAGGGAGGATATGATCAAAATATATAAATACATAAGTGATCCATATAGTGAACTTGCTATTTATGTATTCACTTTAAGGCATTACAGGGGACAAGTAGGCCCTATTTATGGCTGGAGGAAAATAGATTTAAACCAAAATAGAGAAAGTTTTCTTCACAGTAAGAGCTGTGAAAATGTGGCATAGACTCCCTCGAGAGCTGGTTCTATCCAGCTTAGCTTTAACCTCCCTGGCGGTTTTTCCGAGTGTGGCTCGGGGTTAAAATTCAGGACCAATAGCGGTAACCCCGAGCCACACTCGGGATTACATCGCAGGATCCTGGTGTGGCTTTACTTACCTTGTCCCTGGGATCCTGCGATGTCCCCCGCAGTGTCCGTGGGCTCTGTCCTCCTCCGAAGCCTCTCCTTGCCAGGCTCCGTTCCCTGCGAGCATCGCGACGCATGGGGGCGGAGCCTGGCGGCAAATTAAAAAAGAAGTAAAAATCATAACACATACAGTACTGTAATCTTACAGATTACAGTACTGTATGAAATGATTTCACATACCTTTTGTCCCCAGTGCTTTGGCCCATGTCCTGCATGTAGTTTTATGTGATATATACTGTTCTTTCTGCCTGGAAACTGGAGATTGTCCATAGCAACCAAAAAGTGTCCCTTTACGTCAAAAGTGGCTTTAGAACAGCTAGAAAACAGCGATAGTAAATTAGAACACTTGCAGAATTGAGCGATAGTGAATCGTGGGGAAATTTATTTTGTTACTATTTATTTTTATTTTTTTAAATTATTTATTTTTATTTATTATATTATAATTTATGTTTTTGTGTTTCAAACTTTATCATACCCGGGATATCTACTAGACTCTTTTTTGGACAGATTTAAGTGTGTTATTGTTAAGAATTACAGACCTACAATATAAAACGCCAAATTTCCATGCAAAATAATTGTACCGCATTCAGCACCTAAAAGCCGAAATAATCATACTGCCAGGGAGGTTAAAAAGGCCTGGATTCTTTCCTTAATGTACATAATATAATTGGTTACTAACATTTATAGGTAAAGTTGATCGAAGGAATATCCAATTGCCTCTTCGGGGATCAGGAAGGAATTCTTTCCCCTGATGGAGTAAATTTGATCATGTTTTGCTGTTTTTTTTGCCTTCCGCCAGATCAACTGTGGGTAAATGATTGTGTATATAAGATTGTATATTTTTTTTCCCTTTTATTGGTTGAACTAGATGGACTTATGTCTTTTTTCAAATAGGCTAACTATTAATGTAGGGAGAACAAGTCGGGCCAAGCAAAAGTTCAGCCCGAACATCGCCTGTTCGGGTGTTTACCAAACACCCAAATTTTCTGTGCGTTTGGAGGGATGTTTGCCCACCGAGCGCACAGTCAATATGTTGTTAGGAACGAGGCCGGGAAGCCGTTTGCCATGTCCTTAACAACGAAAGACTCATCAGTTGTCAGCGGGCTTCCCCGCTGACAGCTGAAAAAAAAGGCCAGCAATACAAAATAAAAGAAAGTTCAGCCATGTGCTTCCATGCAATCTGTATCTTATATTTTGACCGTCACCATACCTCGTGAATTAATACCCCTATGGTCAACTCACCAGATGAATGGTGATAGTAAGCCCGTATGATGATCCCTTCATGGAGCAGCAAACATCGGTCCTTCCATCTATGTGTCACCATGACAAGAAAGCACACATACATAGAGTAATTCAATAACACTCAGAGGGCATGGCTACACAGCACAGCTGATCCAATATATACTAATACGGGGATGGGAATTTAACCCAATCCTCCATCACACAACCAAGTCTCTTCTGCATTTAGGAATCTTCCTAAATTTTGAGTTTTGCGGAATTACGCTATATATGTGTGCTTTCTTGTCATGAGTGACACATAGGGGCGGATTTACTAACCCTGGTAAATGCAAAATCTGGTGCAGCTGTGCATGGTAGCCAATCAGCTTCTAACTTCAGCTTGTTCAATTAAGCTTTGAAAATAAATCATGGAAGCTAATTGGTTACTGTGCAGAGATGCACCAGATTTTGCACTCTCCAGCTTTAGTAAATAACCCCCATAGATGGAAGGACTGGTGTTTGCTGCTCTGTGAAGGGATCATGCCGGCTTACTATCACCATTCATCTAGTGAGTTCATTACCATAGGGGTGTTAATTCACAAGGTGTGGTGACAGTCGAAATATAAGATACAGATTGCATGGAAGCCCATGGATGAACTTTCATTGATTTATTTATTTTTCATATATGAATAAGTCCTTTAAATATTTGGATGGCTTCTATCATGGACTCTTGTTAAATGGATTTTGAGCGCTGCTAATGTTGGGTTGTATTTTACCATATTTGTTTAATATTTAATGTTTAATGTTTAATGTGATTATAGTAGCTGCCAGATTATATTATAATACTGGATATTTTTTCCCATAAGCGCTAGGGATGGCTTGATGCATTTACTTTTATTTATTTATTAATTTTTTTAGATTCCACAGATATTTTATAATACAAAATAAATAAAGAAAATGTTGTGGGTCGGTGACATCACAAGGGGGCAGGGCCACCAATATAATAACTGAGAAATAGCGCAGCCTGCAGTAGGCAGTCATCCTTCATTGCTGGCAGAGCGGTTTTTTTTCCGGGTCCGGCGGTGGCGGTGGGCATTGGATCAGGGGAGATTTTTTAATTTTTTTATCATTTTTTTAATAAAGGAATTGTCAAAACCTGTCTGTTTTTATCTATTTTTGACACTTTTTTGGTGAATGGGTAGGGGTACACCATACTCATTCACATGGGAGGCCAGGATCTGAAGGCCACCTGTTAAAGGGGGCTTCCAGATTTCGATAAGCCCCCTACCCGCAGACCCTGACAACCACAGCCCAGTGTTGTCAGGAAGAGGCCCTTGCCCCCACCAACATGGGGACAAGGTGCTTTGGGGTAGGGTGCACCCCAAAGCACCAACCACCCCATGTTGGTAGCATGTGGCTTGGTATGGTTCAGGAGGGGGGCGCTTGTTCATCCCCTTTTCCTGTCTGCCAGGCTGCATGCTCGGATAAGGGTCTGGTATGGATTTTGGGGGGACCCCACACTGTTTTTTTATTTTGGCATGTGGTTCCCCTTCAATTCCATACCAGAACCAAAGGGCCTGGTATCTACTGGGGTGACCGCACGCCATTTTTTTTGGAATGCCAGGTGCTGGTATTAGCTTGCAGTCGCAAAGTACATTTACAGTGAAGCAAAAAAGTATTTAGTCAGCCACCAATTGTGCAAGTTCTCCCACTTAAAAAGATGAGAGAGGCCTGTAATTGTCATCATAGGTATACCTCAACTATGAGAGGCAAAATGTGGAAACAAATCCAGACAATCACATTGTCTGATTTTTTAAAGAATTCATTTGCAAATTATGATGGAAAATAAGTAATTATTCAATATCAAAAGTTAATCTCAATACTTTGTTATATATCCTTTGTTGGCAATGACAGAGGTCAAACGTTTTCTGTAAGTCTTCACAAGGTTGTCACACACTGTTGCTGGTATGTTGACCCATTCCTCCATGCAGATCTCCTCTAGAACAGTGATGTTTTGGGGCTGTCACTGGACAACATGGACTTTCAACTCCCTCAAAAGGTTTTCTAAGGGGTTGAGATCTGGAGACTGGCTAGGCCGCTCCAGGACCTTGAAATGCTTCTTACGAAGCCACTCCTTCATTGCCCGGGCGATGTGTTTGGGATCATTGTCATGCTGAAAGACCCAGCCACGTTTCATCTTCAATGCCCTTGCTGAAGGGAGGAGGTTTGCACTCAAAATCTCACGATACATGGCCCCATTCGTTCTTTCATGTACACAGATCAGTCATCCTGTTCCCTTTGCAGAGAAACAGCCCCAAAGCATGATGTTGCCACCACCATGCTTCACAGTAGGTATGGTGTTCTTTGGTTGCAACTCAGCATTCTCTCTCCTCCAAACACGACGAGTTGTGTTTCTACCAAACAGTTCTACTTTGGTTTCATCTGACCATATGACATTCTCCCAATCCTCTTCTGGATCACCCAAATGCTCTCCAGCAAACCTCAGACGGGCCTGGACATGTACTGGCTTAAGCAGGGGGTCACGTCTGGCACTGCAGGATCTGAGTCCCTGGTGGCATAGTGTGTTACTGATGGTAGCCTTTGTTACATTGGTCCCAGCTCTCTGCAGGTAATTCACTAGGTCCCCCTGTGTGATTCTGGGATTTTTGCTCACCGTACTTGTGATCATTTTGACCCCATGGGGTGAGTTCTTGCATGGATCTCCAGATCGAGGGTCTTGTATGTCTTCTATTTTCTAATTATTGCTCCCACAGTTGATTTCTTCACACCAAGCTGCTTGCCTATTGCAGATTCAGTCTTCCCAGCCTGATGCAGGTCTACAATTTTGTTTCTGGTGTCCTTCGACAGCTCTTTGGTCTTCACCATAGTGGAGTTTGGATTGTGACTGTTTGAGGTTGTGGACAGGTGTCTTTTATACTGATAACAAGTTCAAACAAGTGCTGTTAATACAGGAAATGAGTGGAGGACAGAGAAGCCTCTTAAAGAAGAAGATACAGGCCTGTGAGAGCCAGAAATCTTGCTTGTTTGTAGGTGACCAAATACTTATTTTCCATCATAATTTGCAAATAAAGTATTTAAAAAATTAGACAATGTGATTGTCTGGATTTGTTTCCACATTTTGTCTCTCATAGTTGAGGTATACCTATGATAACAGTTACAGGCCTCTCTCATCTTTTTAAGTTGGAGAACTTGCACAATTGGTGGCTGACTAAATACTTTTTTACCCCACAGTAAATGCATTTTTTTTTTTAGAAATGTCGTTTTTGCTGCAGCAGGTTCTATACACAGTACAGATGGGCTACTTTACAGACAGACTAAGGAGACCCCCCCAGGCACTATATTTAAAGGAATTTTTATATTTTATTGTAA
Organism: Lithobates clamitans; assembly: GCA_037952925.1. Lineage (NCBI taxonomy): Eukaryota > Metazoa > Chordata > Amphibia > Anura > Ranidae > Lithobates > Lithobates clamitans. The sequence goes on along the minus strand of JBBGZY010000008.1, from coordinate 9,073,548 downwards.
AAAAAATTGCACTGATACACGTCCCCCATGGCAGTGCCTGGGCCCCCATACCCTTTTTATGGCCAATAACTTGCATATAAGCCTTCAAAATAGGGATTTTTGATTTTTCAAGTTCGGATGCCCAAGACTTTAATGGGGTTTGGTGTTCGGGTTCAAACTTTTTACGTTGTTCGGCTGTTCTGGTGAGAACCAAACCGAGGTGTTCGGCCCATCTCTACTAACTATGTAACTATATGTTTAAACGTTTGCTTAATCCTACTGTTTTCTTTTGTTTTTGCATTTGCATTATATTTCTAGGTGGTATTTGAAGCTTCTATTATAACATCTAAACATGAACTCTTTAAAAACAATATAACAGTTATTAGGAATGCATATGGTAATTAAATCTACACAATTTTTTTTTGCAGACCTAGAATTTATGCAGCATCTCATTAAATACACATTCTGTAAAATCCTTAAATCGTTAAGATACCACTGTCTTCAGCTAATTTTGGCTGGAGATGGTCATTACTGGCTCATGCTTTGTTTTCTGTGAGTGCTGCTGAAAGTTCCTTTTCTCTTCTGAAGGTAAAGAAAATGGAGCTGACCTTTCACCCTGATATGAATAATACACTCTGTATATATTGGGTTGATAACATTTACTACTGTCTATGTCTTGCAAAAAGCAGACACTCTGTAAAAAAATGTTGGTTCTTATCATATAACTTTTTCATTAACAGCCTCAGGCCAAAACGAGGAACTGTTCCAGTTATAAAATGCCAATTTATTTTAAATGGTTTTAAAGGAGAATACTATTGAAGTAATCGTGTAAGAATGAGTTCTGGTCCAGAGTGGGTCTTTTAGGGAAACAATGCTGCAGGTTTGATGTTTGAAAAGGCAGAGAGTTAATGGCTCTACAATAAGAAGTTTATTAACTAAAGGGGTTGAGATTCTTCACACAATGAATTATGTGAACATTCTTTTCACTTATCCAATAATTTCCTAATTTAAAAGCAAATTCTTATTTACTCTTTTCATCTGAACATGATTGGCTATCAGAATTGAATACTCACACAATTTATTGTGTGAAGAATTTCAGCTTCTTTAGTAAATCAGCCCATAAGTGTCTGCATTGGGCACACATTTGTATGTTCTCTGAACATTAGTATCCAGTTAGTGCAAGTTGTGATCTATAAAACACAAATAATGGTATGGGACACGTTATCTCTCTTTAAATGATCCTTACAAAATCATCCAAATCTATCAAAAATCATCCTTTAAACGCTTGACGATAAGCCGCTGTCATTATACTGCGGCAGGTTGGCTCTCCTGCGCAAACTGCCGTAGGTGTACGTTGGTCTTTGCATAGGAGATAGCGGGCCTGTGCGCACGCCAAGAGAGCATGTCCGCATGTCCGGCGGACTTGATGTCCTCTGGAAACCCGTGATCTTGGTGCACTGAGGCAGAATGGGGAACTGCCTATGTAAACAAGGCGATTCCCCGTTCTTGCAGATGACATGTCAGAGACCTTCTGTTTCCAGTGATCGGGAACAGTGATCTCTGTCATGTCCCTGGTAGCCCATCCCCACTACAGTTGGAACACACCCTGGAAATACACTTAATCCCTTGATCGCCCCCTAGTTTTAACCCCCTCACTGGCAGTGTATAATTTTTATAGCACTGATCAATGTAATAATGTCACTGGTCCCCAAAAAGTGTCATTTGGGGTCAGATTTGTAGCCACAATGTCGCAGTCCTGCTAAAAATTGCAGATCGCCGCCATTACCAGTAAAAACAATAGACATGTGCACACTGAAATATTTCATTTCGGAATTTCGTTTTTCGTCCAAAAAATACATTTATTTAGCTACTCACGAAATTCGTTTTTATTTATTTTGTTTTTCGTTAAAAATTGCATTCGTCCGAAAATACAAATTAAGGTCAAATCTGTCATTGAAGGCTTATGGTGTCTGTCGAATGTTCAAAGAAGATTCGACGGAGCAGCTAAACTGTATAGTTTACCTGCTCATTGCCCGGAAGACAGCGTCTGTATAACCGGGAACAAACTCTGGGTTTCCCAATATCGGATGAAGAGGGGACCTCGATGACACCAGGTCTGCGCGTGCAAAAAGAGCAGCGCATATTTGTATGGTAGTGCCTATTAGTGGATGGTTTTTAATGTCTCTTGGTAATGAATTATGGCACCAGGGGGCTCTTTTAGTGGTATCTCGCATTGAGTCTGTTCCAGGGTAGTCCATAGTTTCGTGGATCGGTGTCGGTTCCAGTCAATCAGTCTTGTTAGGTGAATTGCTTGGTGATACTTACGAAGATCTGGGACTGCCAGACCCCCATATTGCTTAGGTAGCATAATCTGTTCAGTCTAGGTCTTTTATGGGCCCAAATGAAGTCAAAGAATACTGCTCTGACTTGGTCAAAATAGCTAGAGGGAATCCGGATCGGGAGTGCCTGGAGAAGATAGAGGAATTTAGGCAGGATGCACATCTTAATAATATTGCATCTCCCGAACCACGAATGAAGACCCGTTTGCCATTTGGTAGGGAGAGCTCTAGCTTTGGTCAGCAAGGGGGGAAAATTCAGAGGGAAGAGTTGTGAAAATTTGGTTGGAATATATGTTCCGAGGTATTTCAAAGCAGAGGTGGTCCATCTAAATTTGAAATTGGATTGGAGGACTGTGAGGTGTTGAATGGGAATTCCTATGCTCATAGCTTCGGACTTATTAAAATTAATCTTCAGATTTGAGAGGTCACCATATGTTTTAAATTCCCTAAGGAGGTTGGGGAGAGAGATCAGAGGGTTGGTGAGAGAGAACAACATATCATCCGCATAAGCGGCAATTTTCTGCTGTGAGTCTCCCATATCCACCCCAGAGATGTCCGGATTGGCTCTCACGGTGCGCAGAAAAGGTTCCAACGACAGGGCGAAGAGGAGTGGGGATAGGGGACATCCCTGGCGCGTCCCATTCTTGATTGCAAAGGGATCTGACAATATCCCGTTAGCCCGGACACGCGCTGAAGGAGCCCCATATAACGATTTGATCCAGCCTATCATGTTACCACCCAGGCCTATGTGTTTCAGGGTAGCCAACATAAACTGCCAGTTCACCCTGTCGAAGGCCTTCTCCGCGTCCGTGCTTAGAAAAATACAGGGAACTTTCCCCTTATTGACCACATGTAGGAGATTTAGTACTTTAGTGGTGTTGTCCCTAGCCTCCCTGGTTGGGACAAAACCCACTTGGTCTAGGTGAATTAAGGAGGGGAGGTGGGATTGGATCCTAGTAGATATTATTTTGGTAAAGATTTTCAAATCCGTATTTAGTAGAGAAATTGGTCTGTAACTCCCGCACAGGGATGAGTCTTTCCCTTCCTTAGGGATCACTGTGATGTGTGCCGATAGTGAGTCACGGGGGAAATTGATATCGGGGCCTATGTAATTGAAGAATTTATGCATGAATTGCACAAGGGAGGGGAGTAAGGTTTTAAAGTACTGTGCGGTAAATCCGTCCGGTCCCGGGGCTTTCCCTAACTTAGCCGCCTTAACTGCTAATTGTATCTCTTCTGTGGAGATTGGTTCATCAAGTAGTTCCCTAATGTCATCTGAAAGTCTGGGCATGCCCGAGTTAGTGAGATATTCTTCAATTCGAGAGAGCTGGGGAGCTGGAGTCTGCAGGTTATAGAGAGATGCATAAAACTCCCTAAATTCTCCGACTATGCTGCGGGGGAGTGAGGTCTTCTGACCTGTAGAGGTTCTGATATGTGGTATATAATTAGCTAAGACTTGCTCTCTTAGTGACCTGGCCAGGAGTTTGCCACATTTGTTACCCGACTCATATGAAATCCGGCGACAAATCTGAATCGCGGCTTTAGCTCTAAATTGCATAAGATCAGTGATTTTGTTTCGAAGTGTCAAGATTTCGGCCTCTAGAGATTGACTTTGGGCATGTTTGTGTCGGGCTTCAGCGAGGTTCAGTTGTGTCAGAAGCGAAGCCAGCTGCTCCGAACGTTGTTTCTTAATGCGTGAGCCATGCTTGATAAGGACACCCCGGATCACAGCCTTATGGGCTTCCCAGACAGTGCCGGGGTTGCTTTCAGGAGTATCATTAGTTTGGAAGTAAAAGTCCAGCTCCCTAGCTACATCTCGAAGTACCTCCTTGTCCTGTAGGAGGCTTTCATTTAATCTCCAAGTTCTTGTTCTGGATGTAAAATGGTCAGTCAGGGCATAGGTCAATAAAACAGGGGCATGGTCAGACCATGTAATAGAGCCAATGGAGGTCTCCCTAATGGCGTGTAATTGGGAGTGGGGGATCAGGAAGTAGTCTATTCTCGAGTATTGTTTGTGTATTGTTGAATAAAAGGTGTAGTCCCTTTCAGTGGGGTGAGTGAGTCTCCAGGCATCAATTAGCTGAGCTTTATGTAGGGCACGCGCAATGCGTTTCCCCACACAAGGGGCAATCGATGAATGTCCCACCGATGTGTCCTCTGACGGGATCAATGGAACATTGAGATCACCTCCCAGTATTGTCTGGCCTTTGGCAAATTCTAGCAGGGTATCAGTTACTTTGGAGATGAACTGTTCCTGCCCAGTGTTCGGGGCATAGACATTGACAAGGGTCATCTCTACTCCTCCAATTGTTCCTCTAAGGAACAGAAAGCGTCCCTCTGGGTCAGCTCTCATGTCCTCTAGGATCCAGGGGACTGAGCGGGAGATGAGAATGGAGACCCCTCGAGATTTGCTATTCCGATTGGTAGAGTGATAGACCTTCGGAAAGTATTTGTTTTGCAGCAGAGGAAAATTACTTTCCTTAAAATGTGTTTCCTGGATGAACGCCAGATCAGACTTTAGTCGTTGTAACTCTTGAAATAACATACGCCTTTTTTCCAGGACGTTCAGGCCTCTCGCATTGAGCGAGAGCACGCGCACCGCCTCCATGACCCGTGACCCACTTGACAAAGGAGGTAGGGGTGGGGGAGGAGGGATGGGAGAAAGGGAAGGGAGGGGGAATAAGGGAAAGTAGAAGGTGGAAAATTAGTAGGTAGAGAGAGTGGAAGGGGGGAGATTTATGGCAGAGGGAAGAAGAGAGGAAAAAGCAGCAGTTAGAAATCTGTGTATAGGTACCCCAAAGAAGGGTTATTGTAGTACTAAAATAGAAAACTAAGACGCTCACCAGGGAGATTCTGGTTGTCGAGCGCAGACCTAGGTGGGGTTGTAGAAAGCAATGACCAGTGAGATACTCACTGACCATTCGCCTGACCCGCATTATTATATATCATATAAAGAAAGAAAAATATGTGTTGACGGTGATTACAGAGAGATGTACCGGTCAAATCAAGGAGGGAGATTTAGGATATGTTTAAGCTATTACAGTGCAACATAAAACTAGCATCTACCCATGCTAAGAGGGAAACATTAACCTGTGCTCCTACACATCTTAATTAAGGAACCGTTAAAACACAAAAGAAAATTAATAACAGCAACCAAAATATGGATTCCGTCCACCCCCTAAGTGTGTTAGGTGCGAGCCGGCAGTGCCCGGTTGTCACCAGTTGCTCACTATTGGTTGTACTAGAATGTAGCCAGGGTGGCATCCCCCCAATGATTGTGGGGATACCAGGGTGGCATAGGTGAAGGCCGCCAGGCCACCCGTTAGGTAAAAATGTATGCAGCGTCTGGGCTACTCCCAACCCACCACTTATAATGTTTAACCCATCCTCTTGTAATGCATGTCTCCCGTTGCGTTCCGCACCCATAGAGCGGAGGCGCCCCCCCCCCACAGACCCCCCCCCAAACCATCACATTCCCCCTCGCGAGGGCTGGGGATATACATAAAATACACTTATTTATCGTTGCTACATAAGGTCTATGGTTCCCACCCGGTACCGCAATACAGGGTGAGCTTGACATGCATGTTAGGAAGGCAAGGGGGGGGCTCATCTGGCAGAGCCCGAAAAGTCACCTCTGCGGGAGGAGCCCAAGATCATATCCTCTTAAGGGACTGGGATACCCGTTAGAGAGCATGGAAGCAAGCCCCCCAGACTCCAGTCTCCCCCGCTCTCTTCGATGGCAGTTATTAGGACGCTCCAGAGTGACAGGTTGGCCTCTTAAGATCAGAGTTCCATGGTAGGTGTAAGGTGCAAGTCACTATGCCCAAGTGCTGGTTCAGAGTATGTAGGGCTCACCTGAAACACCCGTAAAAATGACCTGGCCAACATATCTGAACGAGTATGCCTCCAGATTTCAGGTTGGGTCCAGCTTGTCTCCAAGTCTCCAGCCCGACAGTCGCTGCTCACTCGGAAAATACTGTTGCATGTTGCAGGGCTGAATGCGTGCACTGCGGTAAGGCAGGGTCAGGAGGTGGGGAATGTCTGCCACTGAACGAGACCGTTGATCTCCCTGATGTGGTAAGGGGAAGGGAGAATGCCTCCAAGCCGCATGAGGTGGGGGGCGGTAGAATCCAACAGTCAAACCTAATAAACTCAGATGTGTGTGGAGAACAAAATGGAATAGCTCACCTAAACATGACTCATGATTCCCTGGAACCTTCAACAGAAGGAGAGCGTGCTCTTCTTCTGTTCCGTTGTCAGCGAGGGGGTTGAGGATGTTGTTGAGCAGAGGATCCTGGACGGCCTGAGGTACGTGGAAGGATAGTCAGCCAATTCTGGACATGTATGGGCTCTACTCCCAGGAAGGCAAAGAAGGCTGGTAAGTCCGCGGGCGTACGTAGTGTGAAGGCGGCATTCATTTTGCGAAAATTGACCGCGAGGGGGTATCCCCAACGATATGTGCAGTCCTGTCTCCTGGACAAGTCCAGAAGGGGTCTCAACATGGCCCTTCTTTGCAAAGTGGCTCTGGAGAGATCCGGGAGGACCTTAATTGTGGCGCCATCAAATTCTACAGTCCCTTGCTCCCAGGCTCTGCGCAGAATAAGTTCCTTTTGGTTATAGTGATGTATCCTACACAGCACATCCCTTGGTCTGGCAGGATCGGTCAATTTAGGTCCCAAAGTTCTGTGCACCCGGTCCATTTCCACGGACGGTGGGGTAGGGCCCAGAATGATCTGAAACATGGCTGTCACAGTAGCTGCCAAGTCCTCCGAGCCTGTTGCCTCCGGGATACCCCGTAGCCGGAGGTTGTTGCGTCGGCTACGGTCCTCAAGGTCTTCTAAGTGAAGTTGTAGGTCGATTGCCGTAGCATCTTGGGATTCTTGAGATCGTTCCAGCGCCTCTATCCTGTGTGTTAAAGATGAGATCGTAGCCTCCCCCGAGTCCACCCTGTCTGTGAGGGCATGCAGGTCTGATCTCACCTCCTGGATGTCCCTACTGTGCGCTTCTTCAATACGGAGGATGAGGCCCTCAATGTCAGCCTTGGTCGGTAGGGATTGTAGTATGGCTCGGATATCGTCCGGTATGTCCCTTGGTTTAGGGGAGGTGTCAGCCATGCTTACGGGGCCCGTAATAAAGGTTTCTGAGATTGTGTCAGTGTTACTCAGCGGTATAGTAGAGCTCAATGAGTTCAGGGCACCATCCACTGTTAGGCCGCGGACACGTGGGGCTGCTATAATGGTGCCCGGCGATACTCCCTGTGAGCCTCGGAAGTATCGCTGAATTCCACTGCTCGGGACAGAGGGACGGTTACCTCCAGCTGACGATCTTGTCCGGTAACGTCTAGGAGTTATCATGCCTCTCTGACATGCACGGATCACCGTCAATTCAGCGGGATATAGCGGGGTGGTCAGGAGCTCTCTTCAAATGCGTCTTCACTCGGCCATTGCTAAGCCACGCCCCCCCTGACATCACATCTTAGATAGTAGTGCCCAGTAGCAGTCTCAGTGCTTTTGAATGTTAAATGCATGTGTAATCTGATGAAAATATTTTGTTGAAATGTATGGTCTGGCAATAGGGTCTCTTAAATATAAATGGTATGTGTTTCCCACAGCATCCAGTCTGTCTCAGACATTGATATGTCAGCTGTCAGAACAGAAAAAAATCAGACTGTTGATCATGAGCATTAAGACAGCTATGTCAAACCTGGTTGGGCATGCATATAACATTAACCTGCACATAACATATAACATATAACATTAACATATAATATATTATAACATATAACATTAACATTAACCTGCACCAGTTGTAGACAAAATAATCACTTTATATTTTTCGGTAGAGCAATGGGCAGGCTGCACAGAAAAAAATTTAATGTATATGTACATGTTTAGGTTTTGCAGATGTGTAAGGTAAACCAAATTTCCAGCACCAGAAAGGCATTGTGCGTATACCAATTAGCGTGCTCACTTGGCACCCAGTGGACTATTTAAACTAGTTTGTTACTATGAGCAGTTGCTGAGTGGTCTTCAGCTTGATCCTGCATTCCTGAGACTTGATCCTCTGTATCTGCTTACCTGTGTATGACCTGGCTTGCCTTTGGGCTTCTCTTCTGCCCCTGCATCATCTCTGTTCACCTAATTACTCTGACCTCAGCCTGTTTACTGGACTTGTTTTTGCCTGCTGATTCTGTACTGCTTTGCCTGGCTGTTACTGACCCTGGTGTGCATCCTGGACTTGCTCTGCCTGCCGATTCAGTCCCTTGTTGCACGGTGGTTGCTGACCACTGCCTGTCTCCTGGTCCTGCTTTTGTCTTCTGCTCTGGTGCCAAGCTACTTCTACATTCTGTTCTGAGATCTGAAACTACCATCTCTACTCACTAGAAGAGTGGACATCACCAGTCAGCCACTCCAGGACTCGTGCCACTCCTTGCCTTCACACTCTCTGTCTCCATCTAAAGGAGTGTTGGGTGGGTGGTGCAAGGGAGGCCTCCACAACATTTCAGTCTTCACCAAGTACGTGATAAGGTGTTTGTAATGGACAACTTGTAACATAAATTAACACAACAGTATACACTCATTATTATGCAATACCCCTTGCAGTAAAGAGTGTAATTAAAGCCATAGCAGACCACAGGACTGCCATGAGGTCCAGAGATGTATGGTAACACAATTATTTATGCAGATAGCAGTGGTGTTTGGTTAATACATTTGTATAAAATTTATATATAATTTATGAAACTCTATGTGATTGCTGATAGGATACTCCTCTATCCTCTATCCTATACCTCTATTCCTAGCTATCACCCTATTACTGTTTACATTACCTTACCTTATTTGCCGGCATTCCTTTATTCTGCCACACCCAGATTCTGCGGAGGGAACAATGTATGTATAATAATGACATGTATATGAAAAAATATTATGCTAACGGCTAAGGTATATGAGTGGAGCTGCAACTATAAAGTGTTATACTGATTAAAAGTGATTCCACGCTAAATGGCTGGAATCAACTTGATAACCTATAATGTGAGGGGGCTCAACTCGCCCATAAAATGCGCGAACGTGATGTGCGAGCTGAGAGCCAATAAAGCTGAGGTGGTTTTCCTCCAGGAGACACATCTATACTTGGGGAGAAATCAGAGGATTCTGTCAAGGGACTACCCGTTGTGGTTTTATAGCGACTCCCCGATAAGGGGTGCAAAAGGGGTAGCGATCGGCTTTGCTAGGGAAACCCGTTTTCAGATAGAGGAGAGAATGTCTGACCCTGAGGGCCGATTGTTGTTTTTGAGGGGAAAACTAAAAGGTGAGGTATATACATTAGCTAACATCTACTGCCCTAATAACAATCCAAGTAAATATCTAATCGGAGCCTTATTAAAGCTAGAGGGTTTCAGGAGAGGGAGGATGGTCCTGGCAGGAGATCTGAATCTGTGCCTTGAGCCGGGCAGGGATAGTGCGTCGCGTGCTCGGGGGACAGGAGGGGTTTGGTTGAATAAACTTAAAAAAAAATTACATCAGCTTCAACTAGTCGATGTTTGGAGGATGCAACATCAAAAAATATTGGATTTCACTTACTACTCCCCCGTGCACGCGACGTACTCAAGACTCGACTATTTTTTTATAGACCATAGGTTCTTAGAGGAGGCTGAAAGTACAAATATTGGCTCTATAACATTCTCGGACCACGCCCCGGTGACATTACGGATAAAGCAAAACCTGGAAGTTTGAATAACATCAGACAACTTATTCTAGATCACCAATACATTTAGTTCTTGGACAATATATGAAGGTGAGGGTTCTGTGACCATTATTTGTAGACTTTTTTAACTCCTACTTGTGCATCTTATCAGACGTTCAAATCCCATCTATTAATATTATTTGAGGACAACAACTTTATTTATCTCTTATCTTATTGCTAATGTGGTCAAGAGACTGAACAAACTCATAATCATCTGCCCTGGCTTTGTTGGAATATATGAATTTATCTTTTAGACTTTTTACACTAATTTAACCATTTAGCAAGCATTTGACACTTTATTGATTTTATGTATTGAATGATTATTTTATTAGATTTTTTACACTGCAGCGTGGAATCACTTTTAATCATTATTGTGAGTGGATTGTGATACACTATAGGTTCTGCTGCAGACAGTTACTGTTTATTTTATGGTCACACCTTTATGCACTATAGGCACTTTGGGGTTCAATCACATTAATATAAGTTTTCACTAATTTAATGTATTCACGTATTTATCATAGTACCGCGAGGGCTTTACATTTCTATAAAGTGTTATACGACACCAATCAGAATTTAGAAAACAAAAGTCGCGCTAATAAAATAGTGGTAAAACTCGAAGTGTTAGGTGCCACAAATCATAGTGATAATATCAGATATTGAATAAAGTATTGAGATGCAGAATAAAAAACGGAAAATATTCAAAGCAAATGTAATCAAACATATGGGCTCCGAGGCGTATTGATTTATTTGCCCTTAGTCTTTCCCTCAAGTGGGATGGCGCCCAATGTGTCTTGTCTCGAGTTTCAGAGAGAGGCGGGGTTGTTTATCTGTATATAAGCGGTACGTCAGGATGCCGCCCGTATCCCGTGACCACGTCCGCTAGTGACGAAATGACGTAGGGAGGAGGAGCCACGTCCTGACGTCACCACTGCACGTTCAGTCCCGGAAGCTAAGGGCTGATTTGAAGCCGGCCGGCTTTCTCATACTGTTTTTGCCTATACATTTTCGCCGATCTGTAAGTGTCCATTTGTCTTCTATTTATTTTATTAAACGTTAAAGGATTTACGCTATGTGGAGCACTTTGTGTTTTTTTCTGGTGATTACATTGCTTTGCTGAGATTTATGGTGACGATCCCCACTGACGCTGTGGTATCCAGTGCCTGCCTGTTAGATCCTGGGCTGGGGTTACAGCCATCTGCTCAGCGTGGTCCCCTGTAATAAGGGACCATTGCTTTCCGGTAAGCGGCAGTGTTTTACTGTGGTGGAAGTTTCATCTTTGCACTTGTCACTTCAGTGTGGAATGTCACTACGTATCACCTTGGGATTTGCTTTGTACAACATGGACTTTGTTTTATTCATCAATTAATATTTATTACCTATACAATTCCCATTTTTTTGCATTCAATATATGGACATTTTGAATTGAACTTTCTTTACACTTGCACGTTTGTTTGATTACATTTGCTTTGAATATTTTCAGTTTTTTATTCTGCATCTCAATACTTTATTCAATATCTGATATTATCACTATGATTTGTGGCACCTAACACTTCGAGTTTTACCACTTTTTTATTAGCGCGACTTTTATTTTCTAAATTCTGATTGGTGTCGTGTAACACTTTATAGAAATGTAAAGCCCTCGCGCTACTATGATATAAGTGTTAGGTGCCACAAATCATAGTGATAATATCAGATATTGAATAAAGTATTGAGATGCAGAATAAAAAACTGAAAATATTCAAAGCAAATGTAATCAAACAAACGTACAACGTGGGCACCATCCCACTTGAGGGAAAGACTAAGGGCAAATAAGTCAATACGCCTCGGAGCCCATATGTTTGATTACATTTGCTTTGAATATTTTCCATTTTTTATTCTGCATCTCAATACTTTATTCAATATCTGATATTATCACTATGATTTGTGGCACCTAACTTTTGTTTTCTAAATTCTGATTGGTGTCGTATAACACTTTATAGAAATGTAAAGCCCTCGCGGTACTATGATAAATACGTGAATAAATTAAATTAGTGAAAACTTATATTAATGTGATTGAACCCCAAAGTGCCTATAGTGCATAAAGGTGTGACCATAAAATAAATAGTAACTGCCTGCAGCAAACCTATAGTGTATCACAATCCACTCACAATAATGACATAGCTACAAAAAGACCCGCTGACACTGCAAATACAGTGTGGGTAACGGTCCCTGAAAAATAACTATGCAGGCTAAAAAATGGCTCGGTCAATCAAACCAAATCATTTTTATATATAATTAAAAATGTATGCCATATAGGCTCAAATTACCTACCATAATATACGGTAATATAAGTGTCTAAAGAAGGGGAAAATTATAAAAATAATAACAGCATCCCCCAAATGGGAAAGCGCCCCCTATTTTCCTCAAAACACTCAAAAGGAGCTACAGAGTGGTAAGGAAAATGGATTGTATTGATCACTGTCAGATAAACCACCATCAAATACCACTAACACTAAGAATCAGAAACAATTAGTAATTACAGTACATGTTTACAGAGACATCATAAGTACACCTACAAGTAATAGGGATAAACCCATATTCAAATGTACAGGCATATTGCTGAAATCAAAATTGAACCGTATGATAGCACAAAGTAACTAGGAGTTGTCAATGAAAGAATTTACATCAACTTGAGGCCGAAAGGGGTATAGGTTTTTATCTTATGAACCCAAGCCATCTCCAACCGTGAAATGCTTCTGACCAGAACACTACCCCTCCAATGTGGCCTGAATCTATCGATCCCCAGAAAGATGGTACCAGATGGATCCCTTTTGTGAGAGGTGAGGTAATGTTTTGATACAGAGTGCATAGTAAATCCCTTCCGTATGTTATTAATATGCTCATTTAATCGCACCTGTAAAGGTCTCTTAGTCCGGCCCACATACTGCAGGCCACACGGGCACTGTAGCATGTAGACGACCCCAGACATAGAGCAGGTGATAAAAGGCTCAATGGTAAAGGATTTCAAGGTGCAAGTAGAAATAAAGCTGACAGACCTTCTGGCCCTGCACCCATTGATTGAACAGACCTGACACCTCCTACATTGATAGTACCCCATTAATTCAGAGAAAAAACTAGACCTAGAGAGAGGAGGGTTAAGAATGTTCGGTGCCAATTTATCTTTAAGTGATGGTGCGCCCCTAAACAAACCACAGGTGGGTTGGATCCTCAACCTAGAAAAGTCTTACTTAAATACCGCTAAACAAACTGGAGTACTTGGGTCTGATCATAGATACAGCCCAGAAAAATGTGTTCTTGCCTCAGGCAAAGATCAACTCCATAAGAGAGCTGGTGCGGATGGTCAGGTCAAAAGGCGATCCTTCCATTCGTTTTTGCATGAGGTTGCTAGGAAAGATGGTGGCTTCATTCGAAGCGGTTCCCTATGCCCAGTTCCATTCAAGACTGTTGCAAAACAGTATCCTGTCTACTTGGACCAAAACAATTCAAGCTTTAGACTTGCCAATGCGGCTGTCCCCAAAAGTGTCTCAAAGCCTCAGTTGGTGGTTACTAACTCAGAATCTGCTGAAAGGAAAATCCTTCAGACCAGTCATCTGGAAAGTGGTAATGACAGATGCCATAAAGGGTGATAAATACTTGTGCGCACACCAAAATTAAAGCAATTAAGGAAATAAATAATAAAAGATCCACTAGAGATTGTATAAAATCAGATTCTACAAATAAAATATAAAGGAGTAGCTGCCACAAATAATAGTGTTCACACACCAATAGACAAATTATTAAATGATAAATTGCGGCACTTTACTATATAACAAGCTACTGAGACACAAAATTGTACAACACTACCCTACCAGGAAGATCCAAGTTTAGGAACTCCAGGTAAAGATAGAGTTACAACAATTAATCTTCCAATAATATTGTGCAACCAGAGGACACAAAAAAAACAATATTGCATCAATAATTGAGTATAAGTTCAGATGGCGTGAAACCCATATAGATAAATGAGTAAAGAGGAGTGTTTTAATCCAATGAAATTCCTCACACTGATCAAAACCAAAGAATAACAAGTCAATGGTACAAATAGCAGAGTTCAAGATAATAAATACCTAATTGTAACAAACCCAAAAAAGAAACAACACATATCCCAAATGTCACATATGATCCAGAGAATCTATCCAGCAAAAACAAAACTCTGATGCATAATATTGCCAATAAGGATAATTAGAGAATGCTACACAAATGTAGCAATTTAGATTCAGAAATACAAAATGAAAAATATATTATCTTCAAGTTTAAACGTGCATGAATGTAAACTGTGCAGCATAAAATTTCTGAAACTCAATGATACGTGCACCAAGTGACAATGCAATAATGACGTATAACATAAATTTCAACTTCAGAAAGGAAAAAATAACCTGATTTTCAAACCGGTGAAAAATATCAAATAAATAGTGTAGAAATTCTTAATAAATATAGCACATATGATCCTATAAAAAATCCCATACATATAACATTCAAATCCCACCGTGATCATAATTAATTAATATGAAGTGTATTGAAGAATACTCAGTAAAAATTATAACGCATATAAGATCTTATAAAAAATCCCATACATATTCAAATCCCATCGTGATAACTAAATAAATACTTAATTTATGTGGAGTGTGTCAAAAATGGATTCATCCAGGTGTAACCAATAAGAATAAAATATAAAAATAAAGTGCATCAGATATAACAGTGAATGAATCACATCAAGGTCCCATAAAAAGTTCCAGATAGAGTCAAATCCCCATTGTGGCAATCAAACAGAAAAGAGTGTCCAAATCAATTCCTCCAGATGTGATCGATTTAAGAAAAGAAATGTGCAATAGTGATGGTTCCCCCAGCCTCTCACCTCACGGCTGAACGATAACAGCCAAGCGAGCCAGCAACACTAACCCCGGCAGCTCCTGACTTCCCTGATGACAGATCCCCTCGAGTTCTCCCTGGGCTTCTATTTCAAAGGGCTCAGGTAGATTTAGCTCCAAGAACATAAAGAGGGAAGGACTCCATAGTGTAATAAAGTATGACAATCTTTATTAAAGCTTCTATTCACTTACATAATATGCATCCAAAGATGAACGATATAGGACTGCAGCAGCTCACTGCTCACCAATCCCGGCCGTGATCGGAGAGCCAAATGCAGCTGAATGACCCGCCTCTCTCCTCCCTGACGTGTTGCGTGACTGTCACGTCACTTTCTCAAAGGGTATATATAGGCGGGTCATTCAGCTGCATTCAGCTCTCCGATCATGGCCGGGATCGGTGAGCAGTGAGCTGCTGCAGTCCTATATCGTTCATCTTTGGATGCATATTATGTAAGTGAATAGAAGCTTTAATAAAGATTGTCATACTTTATTACACTATGGAATCCTTCCCTCTTTATGTTCTTGGAGCTGAATCTACCTGAGCCCTTTGAAATAGAAGCCCGGAGAACTCGAGGGGATCTGTCATCAGGGAAGTCGGGAGCTGCCGGGGTTAGTATTGCTGGCTTGCTTGGCTGTTATCGTTCAGCCATGAGGTGAGAGCCTGGGGGAACCATCACTATTGCACATTTCTTTTCTTAAATCGATCACATCTGGAGGAATTGATTTGGACACTCTTTTCTGTTTGATTGCCACAATGGGGATTTGACTCTATCTGGAATCTCATTTGGAAGCCAAGGACCCAGAGTATGAAGGAAGAATGGAGAGGCACACATTGCAAGATGCTTGAAGTCCAGTGTGAAGTTTCCACAGTCTGTGTTGATTTGGGGAGCCATGTCATCTGCTGGTCTTGGTCCACTGTGTTTCATTAAGTCCAGGGTCAATGCAGCCGTCTACCAGGAGATTTTGGAGCACTTCATGCTTCCTTCCACAGATGAGCTCTATGGGGATTCTGACTTAATTTTCCAGCAGGACTTGGCACCTGCCCACACTGCCAAAAGCACCAAATCCTGGTTCAATGACCGTGGGATTACTGTGACTGATTGACCAGCAAAATCGCCTGACCTGAACCCCATAGAGAATCTATGGCGCATTGACAAGAGAAAGATGAGAGACATGAGACCGAACAATGCAGAAGAGCTGAAGGCCGCTATTGAAGCATCCTGGTCTTCCATAACACCTCAGCAGTGCCATAGGCTGATAGCTTCCATGCCATGCCTCATTGAGGCAGTAATTGCTTCAAAAGGGGCCCAAACCAAGTACTGAGTACATATGCATGCTTATACTTTTCAGAGGTCCTATATTGTTCTATGTACCAACCTTGTTTTATTGATTGCATGTAATATTCTAATTTTCTGGGATTGTGGATTTGGGGTTTTCATGATCTGTAAGCTATAACATCACAATTATGACAAATCACGGCTTGAACTATCTTGCTTTGCATGTAATGAGTCTATCTCATATATTAGTTTCACCTTTTAAGTTGCATTAGTGAAATAAATGAACTTTTGCAAAATATTCAAATTTTTCTAGTATCACCTGTATATACTAAATACACTGCAGCTAACTGAATCAACTGCCTGCCTGAAGTATATTAGAAACAGTACACCAGGAACGGACTGCCTTCTCAATCTAACGCCAGCAACACACTACACAGGACTGATGTGCAGGTGGCCTTATATAGTGTGGGGGCGTGAACTTAACCCCCTGAGCAATAATTGGCCCAAGGCACTCTGCTTTTGGCCAATTATGGCTCTCTTTGCTGACGGCGCTTTGATTGGCCAAAGCATGTGGGTCATAGTGCATGCTTGGCCAATCATCAGCCAGCAATGCACTGCGACAACGCAGTGCATTATGGGGCATGACGCACCGCTCGAATTTGTAGCGAACGCCCCAGATCATTTGATCTTCATCGAACGATCAAACAGCCGATGTTCGAGTCGAACTCATGTTCGACTCGAACAGAAAGCTCATCCCTAATCTCTACCCTGATTAATGCAAAGAAGCCAGCTTCCAGAACTATATATTATAGAGTATGAAGGGCTTATGTTTCCTGGTGTGAATCCAAGGGTTGGCACCCTTGGAGATATATCATGGGCAGAATTTTTGCCTTTCTACAATTAGGGGTAGAGATGAAATTGGCCTTGAGTACTATTAAAGGCCAAGTCTCAGCTTTATCGGTCATATTTCAAAGACAGCTTGCTACACATTCTTTAGTCTGGGGTTTTTTGCAAGGGGTGATGCGGCTTAATCCGCCAGTCAAACCTCCTTTGAACCCTTGGGACTTGAACATAGTTTTGTCTGTGTTACAAAAACAGCCATTTGAACCGATACAACATATTCCCTTAGTCCTTCTGACAAGGAAGTTGGTATTTTTGGTTGCTATATTCTTAGCAAGGAGGGTTTCGGAATTGGCTGTTCTTTCTTGTAAAGAACCATATTTGATTATTCATGAGGACAGGGTGGTGTTATGCCCTCATCCAGACTTTTTCACCTGAACCAAGATATTGTCCTCCCATCGTTTTTTCCAAAACCATGTTCCAGGGAAGAAAAGTCACTACACTGTCTTGATGTGGTGAGAACAGTGAAAATCTATTTAAAGACAACTGCTCATATTTGTAAGACTGATGTCTTATTTATTCTGCCAGAGGGTCCTAAGAAAAGGACAGGCAGCGTCGAAATCCACTGTTGGTAAGTGGATTCGGCAAGTTATAGACATGTGCATTCGTTTTTGTCCGAATGCATTTTCATCCGAATGCATTTTCATCCGAATTTCAGGTATTTTCGTTATTGTTTGATAACGAAAGTGCAGAATCCGAAAAATGAAAGATCCGAAATAAATAAATGCTTTATTTTCTTTTTCGTTGCTATAACAGTTCGATATAGATAGGAGATTCGATTTGATGCTGACAATAACAATCTGTGTCCATCAAACCTGTGGTCGAATGTGCCTAACCTTAACTCTATTAGTCCAAGATTATTCTACATAGAGAGAAAAGATTCGACATAGAGAGAAAAGATTTGACGTAGGAGAGAAAAGATTTGACGTAGGGGAGAAAAGATTCGACGTAGGGGAGAAAAGATAAATAAAAATAATGATGATGATGAATGTTATTGGCTGATTGTAACCAAAGAGGAGGAGCAGTAAAATAGCTAGAACTAAGTACACACGTACTTTGGCTTATGGCGTCTGTTGAAAGTTCTAAAAAGATTCGACGGAGCAGGCAAACTATATGGCGTCGTACAGTTTAGCTGCTCCATCGAATCTTCTTTGAACATTCGACAGACACCATAAGCCTTCAATGACAGATTCAACCTTAATTTGGATTTTCCGGCGAATGCAATTTTTAACGAAAAACGAAATAAATAAAAACGAATTTCGGGAGTAACTAAATAAATTTATTTTTCGGACGAAAACGAAATTCCGAAACGAAATATTTCAGTGTGCACATGTCTAGCAAGTTAAAATTCAGACTTATGATTTAAGGTGTAAGATTTCCCCTTTTCAAGTTAAGGCGCACTCTACCAGGGCGGTTATTGCTTCTTGGGCAGTGCATCACCAGGCCTCCATGGCTCAGATCAGTAAAGCCACAACTTGGTCTTCAGTGCATACATTCACAAAATTTTATCAGGTGGATGTAAGGAAGTATGAGGATATCGCCTTTGGGCGCAGTGTGCTGCAGGCATCAGTATAGGTCCTCAAGTCTGGGGGTACCCTCCAGGTTGTGTGTCCCTCCCCTCAAGTAGCATTGCTATGGGACGCCCCATTACGTAATTACTTAAGGCTCTGTGTCCCATGATGTACGATAAAGAAAATAGGATTTTTATAACAACTTATCTATAAAATCCTTTTCTTGGAGTACATCATGGGACCCTCTTTTTGGGGTTTAAGTATATTGCTTTGCTATAAAAACTGATGTGCTCCTGGAAGGAGGAGGGGTTATATAGGGAGTGAACTTCCTGGATTGGGTATACCAGTGTCCATCACCTGAAGGTGGCCTATAACCCATTAAGTAATTACTTAAGGCACTGTGTCCCATGATGTACTCCAAGAAAAGGATTTTACAGGTAAGCTGTAATAAAAATCTCTCCTACTTCTAACTTCAGAGCAATAATATATTTAAAGGAGTAATAACCCAAAGCAATAATATATTTAGGGGGGGGGGGGTCTTTACAAAATTATTTCAATTGCTGTAAATCAATATTGATAGTGTATCAATATAGGAATCATCTCCTGCAAAAGTTAAGCCACAATATGAATTGTACATACTGTAATAGAAAATTCACTGTTTTTGATATCCATTTTGTTTATTGTATAGATAAAATGTCGATAAAATGTAATTGAAAAAAAGAGGAATATTTTCTTTACATGGGGAATATCAAGACATGGGTCCCATGGTTTTAAAATAAGGTCTCGTTACACATAGTAACCGCAAGCAGGGTCCTAACTATGTAATTGCAGAATCATAAGGTTACTTCAGTAGTACAAGTTACTTATTTTTGTTTGTCCTTTAAAACCTATACCTGTATGTAATATGTTATTACTATATAAAAATGAAACAAGAGCTCACAGGTACAGAAGAAAATTCAAGAGTAAATTATATACAAAGCATGTACATAATTAAACTGAATCAAATGAAAGATGATCATATTACTTATACAAACAAATCTTTAGATGTTGTACTGCATATCCAACGGCTATAAAATTAGCATTAGAATCTGCTTTGTTTGGAGTATCAAGCTGGGCTAAATATCATTAGAGCTAACTTTTTTCATGCAACAATTCACAAAAACTTCTTGGCCTGAAGCTTTGATTTAAAGAGATACAGCTGCATATGAAAGGGAGATACCTGCTCTACGCTAACTCTTTAGATATACTTTAATACTTTTGGAGCCCTTTGTCATAAAAAAAATTAAAGCGGAGCTCCACCCTAAAGTGGAACTTCTGCTCATCGGATTCCTCCCCCCCTCCGGTGCCACAATTGGCACCTTTCGGGGGGGGGGGTGCAGATACCTCTCTAATACAGGTATCTGCACCCACTTCCTGGTATAGATAGCCACACAATATCTGCAGATGCCCACCCCCCCCCCTCATTGTGTTCTGGGAAACACACCGTTCCCAGAACACAACGGGGACCAGTGAAGACACGCAGCACGACTCACGCATGCGCAGTAGGGAACCAGGCAGTGAAGCCGCAACGCTTCACTTCCTGATTCCCTAAATGAGGATGGCGGCAGGGGTAGCCGAGAGATGAGCGATCGATCGGCTTTGGCTGCCGACATCGCTGGACCCTGGGACAGGTAAGTGTCCATTTATTAAAAGTCAGCAGCTGCAGTATTTGTAGCTGCTGGCTTTTATTTTTTTTTTTTAAGGTGGAGCTCCGCTTTAACTAAACACTGATTAAAAATCATACAGCTTAAAAAAACAGGTAAATTGACCCAAACCTAGTTTCTCTTCAATAAAGGAGTTTAGGTAATCCCAAACATAGGCAGAATGACATGCTAAATGATTAAATTCTGGTTTAGTTTAGCTCCACAAAAATCACAATTAGAAATCCTAACAATATTTTAGCTTGTCAAGAAATGTAACAGTGCTCTAATTGCTGAATGCTTTTTATCCCTATAAATGGGCATGTGTACACTGTTACTGGTGGATCTGCCAAAACCTAAGGCCTCAGTAAACCATTTTGTTATTGCCTTTAATGTTGCATTAGAATAATGCTACAAGGTTGGCGGATGCCATGAACAAACAGACATAATCTGGAAGTCTTTTATTGTCGGACCATCTCCAAACATTAATACTGAAATTATCTTTGTTGCTTAGTCATTTTTGCCCAACTGCCAAATTGCTAATGTTCTCCAAACGAAAAACAAAACATTTAAAATATGTCAGACATCACTCAGTGATTTAACACAAGAAGTGCCTTAAATTAGTTTTCTTATTATTTGGAAGTAAATAAGGTAAATTGCAAATATTTTTGAATCATAACATGTGACTGTAACACTACTAGTTTAGCTTAATTTGTATATTTATTATATGCAGCTTTTCCATTTTTGATGCACAGAAATAAAGCGTGATGAACCAACTAAAATTAAAGGGGATTTAAAAATGTACTGTGTGTTTTCCAATAATGTGCAAAAATAAGAGAATACCACGCTAAGTGATATGATAAGAGTACAAGCAAGCAGTAGCTCAAAGTATACACAGGATTAAGAGTTATGTTCCATTTGGGCTGAATGTGGATGTAGACGTCTACGTATTTATTGATAAATCCAAACTCTTGCCTTTGTGGAGTAACCAAAATTGTCATGATGTGAACTTGATGTGAGTCTTTGGTGGCAAAACCTTTGGAGAGGGGATTCAACCATACCTCCCTATATGCCAAGAAGGGGGGGGGGGCATCCTTTGCTTTGCTTTGCTAGGTCACCTTCTAGTGTAACAATCAAGGTTTGTATGTGGTACTCTGGTTGGTTATGTTGGATAATGATGTGGGCTGTTGGCACTATCAGTTTAGGTGTATTGTGCACATTCTCCTGTTATAGATGGACTGATTGTTTTTCTTTGTTGATAACCAGACCAGGAACTCTAGAAGGGTCCCCTTTTAAAAGAAAATCATCATCTATTAAACATTATACTTGGGCCTCTATATTGTGTGCCTTATGGTTATACAATAGAGTTATATAATATTAGGGGTTAAAATGCTGGGTTTGACCTATTGGGCATATTGCCCAATGTGTGTGGATTCTGGCTTTAGTGTTTAGTGCATATAGTGTTGTGATCAATATGGCGTTTTCACATATGACACAATACCTATTTTTCCCACTGGGGGTCACTGTTGAGTCTATTTCCTTTGTCCACAAGCTTTCAGTTTGGCTTATATCTGGGAGACGGTGCCCCCAATTGGGGAAAAGTGGGCATTTACCATTTTTACCTTTTAGGTCTTGATAGACCAATAACTGTTAAATGATATGCCCGCAAGCCATAAAGGTTTCCTTAAAATTTAGATATGTAGTAATTAATAATTAGAGGAGGGAAGGATTGGTCATCTGGATATGACTGCTTGGCACCTGTTACTTCCTTGGGGTGGTGAGAAGTTGCCTAGGCATTATCATAATACCGTCTGGTCTGATCAATTTCTTGTTTAACCTTTCTGTTTTTTGTTGTTTATTTTTTATTGTTCTCATCCTCTTAAAGCTATTTTTAATACTGGTGATAGTGGTATATTGGCTACTCTGCCAGTCTCCTTTATGGAGGATTAGGTTCCGCCACCTGAGACTCAGATCGAGGCGTGGTTTATTTTGTACACTACATAACGCAATGAGTCAGTGCGTCGCCTGTGCCCCAGGACGATGTCAGATTGTGATGAAATGCGCATCGGGAGGAGTGGCGTGCTGGCGTCATTGCATTGTCATCCCGAGTGGACGGGTGTTCACGAGCCGGAAGGCTTTAAACCTTGATGTTTTACTATTCACTGCCTGTAAGTGCAACTTTTTTTAATTGTAATAAAACTGTGTGATACGATTTACACTAAGGTGAGCTCCTTTTCTTTTTGGGTAATGCCTTGTCCATGTTCATGTTTATTGAATAACTGAAACTTCCTGGTCGATTGGCAAGTGTTCCTTCCAATAATGTGTGATGTGTTTTTATTTGCAGACTAGCATGCTTTTATTTCACTGCTAATACTATTCCTGCAGTAAGGGCCAATTCACAACACAAAAACGCACTCCAGATCCGTTCCGGATGCGTTAATGCATGCATGGTTTTAGTATATTTTTGATGCATTCCAGTGCCTTCCAAAGCATTTTTGGTGCGTTTTTGATGCGTTTCCAGGTACAATCCATGTGCTTTTTTCTTCTTTTTTTTCTGTTTTTTTTCTCACTATACTAGGGACCAGTGTGTTTTTTGATGCGTTCCAGTGTGTTTTTGATGCATTTTACTGCATTCCAGTACAGTCTAGTGCAGGAAAAATGCAGAATGATCTATTTTTTTTCTGGAACTGGAAAGCCCTGGAACTAACCGCACTGGTGTGAACTATGCCATTGGAAACCATAAAACCTACTTTCCGTGCATTTTTGATGCAGAACAAAAATACACGGGACTACATGTGGTGTGAACTGGCCATAAAGGTTTCCAAATTTCAAGTAAAAATCAAGGCATAAAGTTAATTACACTGATAAAGTTCAAACATGTACTGTTTTATCTTTTAAAGGATTTGTCAGTTTGGCCAGCACTTTCTGTGTTTCACATGTCTCCTATTTCATAAGAAGAAGTTGCTGTTTCCTAGGTTAAAATTACTGCTTTCTGGGTCATCTTTACTGCTTATGAGTTCTATTCCCTGCTCCTAGCTCACTCGACAGGTGATGATGCTGATTCATTGTCCAATGAGGAGGCGGTGATGTAATATACAACTAAATTCAAAACTTTTTTCTTGAACTGCCCATGGCATTACATTGACAGGTTAACTCCACTTAAGCAAGAAATCTTCCTACCTACTCCAATAAAGTTGTTTCATTATCTGCCCTTTTCTTTCTATTGGCAAAGCCCCTGAGGAGAGCCCCTAAATGAGCCAGAATCCAGGAGACCCCTTCTGATGATCTTTCAAGGTAAGATTCCCAGGCCCTCTGATAGAAGTGGCCAGTTAGAAATTGGTCCTTTCCCCATCCCTATGCTGTTAGGTCTATGCCCTTACGTTAAGGCTTCTGCTTTGCTGGTCATTGCTGTCCCACAGGGTAGGCTTCTTGTACCTCCTCTGATGGTTTCCCCCCATGCTGGTGTTTATTTACAGCTCATTGGAATGCACACCTCCGGGAAACATTTGTTTCTTGAGTGAGACTTGTATTTAGGTTTGAACTATCCCCAGAAAATCCCTCCAAACCAACAAAGAGTGTCAGAGGTTGGGGTACTAGTTTACATTGAGCCATTTTTATGCTTGCTTCCTATCAGACGTGGTGGTTCTCACCCCTGGACTTCACTTTATAGTGAAGGTGGTGTCATCCCAGAACATAAATCAAGGGATATTATTGTCAACATTTGAAGTTCCAGAAACACAGCAAACACACCTACCTAATGTAGCAAGAGTTCTGAGGTCTGGCTACCTCTTTGGCACCATTGTGACAAGTCTCAACAGAGATATTTTGCAAAAAAAGCAGTCATGTGTTTTTCACCTCAAACTTTTACGATGTTCTAGTATCTCTTGCTACAATTAAAGGGGTTCTAAAGGCAGAAGGTTTTTCATCCTAATGTATTCACTGCATTAAGATGAAAAAACTTTCTGTGTGCAGCATCCCTCCTCAGCCCCCTTAAAACTTACTTGAGCCCCATCTCAATCCAATGATGTTGCATGAGAGACTCAGCTGTCTCTCCCTCCTCATTGGCTGAGGCACACAGTGGGAGCCATTGGCTCCCGTTGCTGTCAATCAAAGTCAGTGAGCCAATCAGGAAAGAGAGGGGGCAGGGCTGAGCCGCAGCTCTGTGACTGAATGGACACACAGAGCAGCGGTTCGGCTCAGGTGTCCGTAAGTGTCCCTATAGTAAGCTGCTTGTTGTGGGGGCACTCAGGACGAGGAAGGGGTCAAGTGTTCCGGTGATGGACCAGAGAAGAAGAGGATCTGAGATGTTTTGTACAAACCCACTGCACAGAGAAAGTAGGTATAACATGTTAGTTATTTTTAAGCAAAAAAAAACAAGATTTTTGTTTCACTTTAACATTGAATGTAAAGTGCTGTCTTTAGCTAATGTAATTAACACTAGCTGTGACCGTGGCTCACAGCAGGGATCTGGTGCATCCCTGTTCTCAGTTTGAAGAATGAATCAGATCTGAATTTTTACCTAAATTTGGATCTGAAACGGAGCCAAAGTCACACAGGACATTTTCTTGAATTCGGAACGCGGCTGCCCCCGGATCTGTGTGTACTGGCTCCATTGAGAGCCGGTTACAGTCTCCTGTCATGCGAATTGGAACCGGGGAAACCAGCATTCAATTCGCATAAGTGTAAACCCAGCCTGAAAGTTTACTTTCCTGACCTTTCTCAATGGTACCACAAGATGCATGCCCAGTGAAAGAGTAAAAGTTAGTTACAGAACACTCCTCCTGGGTTAGAGAAGGAGTTAATAGTTTAATGGTTCCATCAGTTGCCAGGAGGACAGAGTAATCCCATCATTTTGATGTTATGGGGAAAGGTTAATTATAGTAAGTATTTAGTCATTCATTTTCCATTTTTTTCTTTTAATTTTGTATAGAGCAGGGAATGATTTGAACCCTTGTTTATATCCGTATACCCTCTTGGTGAGATTTGACTTCACTGTCCCAGAGACATGAATGGAGATCTCTGCAAATTGCTGAGAAATACTCTCTTGACAATTTACACCAAAATGAGTACTCACATTGGGTGGTTTCTATCCACCCTCAGTTCCAGTGACAAATATAACATTTTGGATTTCTCATTTTCTTCTTAATGACAATGGTAACAAACAGACAGGTGCCCTAACCTTAAACCAACAAAAACATAACATATAACCTAAACAGATATTATGGGGTCAATTTACAAAGATTAAATGCAAGGATACATATCTTTATTTTAGCCATGTGTCAATAGTTTTAAAATATCTACGGCTGTGCTGAAAATAAATGTATTTATTTGAAAATAAGTATCCTTATCTTGCTTTATCATTTTCAGATGAATCCAATGAGGTTTGAAAATGCTGGACCAAGGGGGCGGATGTGCAACGGGATGGTAATGCTCTATTAGAGCGCCGCTCCGGGAGGGGAGAAAAGCCGTCATTCACAGACAGCCTGCTGACATTTATGAGACCTGGCTCTTCCCGCTAGCCTCTGAGTACCTTGAGGATTACCTGGGACAAGAAATGGTACTGGGGGGACCCGAACGAAGGTAAAAATCACCTCCGGCAGCAATACACAGTCCTGCGCCGCGGCTAAAATGGCACCAGTCTCCTCAGCCGCCGGTACCTCAGAGCGCTCTCACAAGCCAAAATATTCACAGCCTGTGTCATTCCTTGCTCTATACAAAATTAAAAGAAAAAAACGGAAAATGAATGACTAAATACTTACTATAATTAACCTTTCTTCATAACATGAATGCTACAGAAAGCATTAAAGCAGACCTCTGAGCACATAACCAGCAGCCTAACTAAGGAAATATTAGAATTGGGAAACCGCACTGCGAAGATCCAATTTGTGAAACAGGGGCATACCTGAAACAATCACAGACCTGCATTTTACTATAATGGTGCTTTTTCAGGTGCTGCTTCCAGGTATACCGCTTGAACGCCTGGAAATAGACAGAGTCCACCAAGCCCTTATGCCAAAAAAAATAGATGGTCATCCATGCAATAGTATTGTTAAGTTCTATTATTATAGAACAAAAGAACAGCTTCTGGCTGCAGCCAGAGAGAAAGATGCCATAATATTTCAGGGTCACAACTACCAGCTATTTGCGGACCTCTCCCAACTAACCATTTCTAAAAGACGTGCAATGAAACCCCAGCTAATGGAGTCGCAGCGACACAACATCACCTATCAATGGGGTTTCCCATTCTCCATTCACTTCAGCTATAAGGGCTTCAAGCTCACCTGCAGGTCACCAGAAGAACTTCAGCAAGCCCTTCAAGATCTACATCTGGTAGACAACCTACCCACCGCTTCTACCTCATGTAGAGGAATAGCTTCCTCTCCACGCAATTCATCTCAGTCCCTGGTGAAAAATGGAAAGCGTGAGCCCCACAAGAGAGGTCGCTTTGCCTCTCCACCTCTGGATCAAGAAGATTCCATGGACTGACAAGATACCCCTATAGTCCTCTTCCCCATAAACATAACCTAGAGGCAATTTTTGAATGACCTCTGCTTTGTTTGCTTCTATTTATTTATTTATTTATTTTTTACATGAAGTTTATGCCTCCTCTTTCTTGCCAATGACTGAATACATATTTGATAGATTATTCTCTACTGCAAAACATTGGGACACAGTCTGTTATATCAGGTTTATCAGTTATAATATGCAAGTCCTCCCTTAAACTTCAAAGTTTAGGACCAAGCTAATTTCTTGAACTCAGGTCTCAGTTATAACTCTTTCATAAGGTTTTTATTTATTAGATTATACTCAGGCACAGGTATTGAGCCAGTTGTATTCCAAATGTTTTATTAGTTTATAGTAGTTAGACTAACCAACTAAGTAGTGGGTTTGTTATTGCTCTAAATGTTACTTTTCCTTTTCTAACACCCAATTTCCTTTATTCCCCTCCCCTAAAATCCCTCTACAGCTTCTCCCCCTCCTCATATTTGAGAGATTAAACTTAAAACTGGTAATCAACTTTTGTATCCCCCAGTTTTTCCCTTTTTGTAGAAAAATCTGGAGCATTTAAAGCAACACTATTGTGCCTTGCAGGCTTTAATTATACATCTTTATGATGTTTTTTTTTCTCTTTAGGCAGTTCTCCCGCACGCGGACGTTCCGTGTGCCCCACCTAGCCTCCCTCGGCTTCCCACTCATAATATGTGGGTGGTCGACGTAGGCCCTCTATCCCTTGAAAGGGAGTCATACCCCTTATCACGGGTAATTTTTGAATCTTTCTACAAATTTATTTTAAAAGTATGTTTTTATATTTCATATGTTTCTTATTTTTTCTTCACTTCAGTCTATCCTGGATCTTTCTCCTACTTTCTTTTCTTCATGTCCACACAGGTCATCCCCTTCAACCATAGACCTCTGAAGGTTGGTGAGTACCATTTCCTGACTCAGTGCTCATGGCACCTTTAAACATTTTACCCCTGCTCCGGGTCTTAATGTACAGCAAAAACGTACTAAAGCCTTCCGTACGTTTCATGCGAAGAAAGCACACATAGGGGGTCATTTACTATAGCGCTATGGCGCTAATTCGCGCAAATTGCCGCGAATTAGCGCTAATTCGCAGCAATTTAGCGCGAATTAGCGCTAATAGCGCTAATTCGCGCTAAAACGGTATTCACTATAGCGATGGTGAGAAAATACTCCCAAAATCGAATTTACTATAGCTCCCGGAAACTAAATAGAGCCCAAACCCTTACTCTGCTAAAACCTAGAGAATTGCACATGGAAATAATGTTTAGAGCATGATATAATTGCCTAAATGGTACTGAAATATGCGGTATATTATTTAAAGATTATCTGCTGTTAAACTGTGTGAAAAAGTGATTTCTACACTGAAATATCTTTAAAAGTCTGAAAAGTGAAAAATTCCCCGTTTTGGACAACTAGGTGCCAACACAACTGAGCATGCTCAGACCTGAAAATAACTCTCATTTTAACTCAAGTGTCTTTTTTACCTGGAGGTATAGTAAATACCAAAATGAGAGCTAATTAGAGAGCATTTTTTGGGAGTTAAAATCTGCTCTAATTTAGTCCAAATGAAGTTTCAGTCACTGATTCTAATGGAACAATTCTAACTTTCACATAAAAAACCTTTTAATGTTGAGATGAAATGTATCTTTCTGTGAAATACATTTTCCTTTGCAACATTGTTGCTTCTACTTAAAATATTTTGATTATAAAAATGCTACAATGTGGAATGTTTTGATGTTTTGGTAAAATATATTTTTCTCTGTCACTTTCACTTGTTATTCTTCATCTCACAACAATCTTTAGCCCAAACTCACACAGGTGTCTTTACAATCCACAAACAATACCATTGCTGATGAAAATTTAAAATGAATCACAATTTTTTGTGCTTTGTATTATTTGCAAATATTCATAATTTGAGCCCAAAAATGTGATATGTGTACAAACATCAGAAATCAAAATGTAATTCCCAAAAATTTGAGGGTAATATTCTACTCTCACCCACAAAAAAACACCAAATATCACAGAATAAATCAAGAAGAATAACTCTTGAGTAATGTAATTCCATCACCTGTATGTCCATAGAAATGCAGTATTTATGTGTTTTTATGTGTATTTATGTGTAGTTATGTGTAGGAGGGTCTCACACGTGGCAGCTCTGTGGCTTAGAGGTTAGAACTTCTGCTTAGTATCTCTGAGGGTCTGGGTTCAAATCCCAACCATGTTACTTCATGTAGAGAAGTTGTCTCATTTCCCAGGTCCTATAACTATGTCTAATTGTAGTAGTTATGTGTAGGAGGGTTTCACCACCATTGTAAGTCTTTTCCAGATACACTATATAGCCAAAAGTATTGGGACACCTGCCTTTACACACACATGAACTTTAATGGCAGCCCAGTCTTAGTCCGTAGGGTTAAAATTTGATTTGGCCCAGCCTTTGCAGCTAGAACAGCTTCTGGGAAGGCTGTCCACAAGGTTTAGTCTGCCTATGGGAATGTTTGATCATTCTTCCAGAAGTGCATTTGTGAGGCCAGGCACTGATGTTGGATGAGAAGGCCTGGCTTGCAGTCTCTACTCTAATTCAGCCAAAGGGTGTTCTATCGGGTTGAGGCCAGGACTCTGTGCAGGCCAGTCAAGTTTCTCCACCCCAAACTTGCTCATCCATGTCTTTATGGACCTTGCTTTGTGTACTGGTGTGCAGTGATGTTGGAACAGGAAGGGGCTTTCCCCAAACTGTCCCCACAAAGTTGGGAGCATGAAATTGTCCAAATTGTCTTGGTATGCTGACGCCTTAAGAGTTCCCTTATCTGAAACTAAGAGGCCAAGCCCAACCCCTGAAAAACAACCCCACACCATAATCCCCCTCCACCAAATCATTTGGACCAGTGCACAAAGCAAGGTGGCCTGCACAGAGTCCTGACATCAACACAACAGAACACCTTGGGGATGAATTAGAGGAGACTGTAAGTCAGGCCTTCTTGTCCAACTTCAGTGCCTGACCTCACAAATGCACTTGGAAGAATGGTCAAACATTCCCATAGACACACTACTAAACCTTGTGGACAAGAAGAGTTGAAGCTGTTATAGCTGCAAAGAGTGGGCCAAATGAGTTTTGAACCCAATACTAATACTGGGATGCCATTACAGTTCATGTGTGTTTAAAGGCAGGCATCCCAATACTTACGCCAATATACTGTATATTGCTTGTGACACTGAGCATGGCTATGGACTTAGGGCTAGTTCACACCACAGAGATGCAGAGAACATGTGTGGGTCTGCCCTCGTGGCTAAGTGGGTAGCAGTTCTGTCTAGCAGCACCTGGGATGTTGGTTCATTTCCACCAACATGCTAATACTTGTGTTGAAGTTTATATGTTCTCCCTGTGTGGGTTTCTCACCACAATCTAAAGACATGCTGGCATCTTATTTGTCTCCTGTCGAAATAGGTTCTAATGTAAGAAAGTTAATTTTGGACTTTATATTGGAAGCTCATTGCAGCCAGGGACTGATGTTAATGTTTATTAGCACTAATCATGCCCAGGGACTTGGACATTTCAAATTTTAGGGTTTACACTGCACAGGTACATATGCTTAGAAAACTGTTGCTTTGTTTATGTGGATGCAAATGGACTTTGATCTTTGTTCTGTAGTTGGAGATTTGATGCACATAGCCAAGGCTAACACAGTTGCAAATTCTATTATGTGTTCCTGCTCATCAGGTGCAATCACTTTAGACATACACGAAGAGACAGATTGAAAGATACTGGTGGGCGTGTACTTCTATTGGGTGTGTCAGTGTGCTAACACCACAACCTCTCTTATATAAAGGCCTGCAGTAGGAGGGTTCGTTTGGCCTGAGAAGGTCAGGTTTTTTGTTGTGATGGAGAAGGAATGATGTTGGGAGATTTGATGAAATTCTTGTGCATTTTTTCAATCAAAAGTGGGTTTATGTGGCCATGCTGTCAATGTTGTGTGTGTATTGTTCCTGTCTGATCATGCAAACATCGTTTGGAAGCATCTGCTGACCTATTTTTGATCTCGTTTAATTGTGTACACCGAAATGCAGCTTCCAGTAGAACATGGTCACCTATGTATGTGTGGATTGTGGGCTGGTGGTGGGTGTTTTGAATAAGTCTTTTGCAATATTATGTTGGAATGCTTTGTAAGAATGACTGTTAAGTATGTTTCTATAATCTTTCAGATAATAATGTGCTGTGTTGCCCGTTATACACTGAAATTAAAGCTGTGTCCACTCTAAGGTTTTGTCTAATTTTAGATTGTAAGCTCCTATGAGCAGGGCCCTTAAAATTCCTTTGCTAAATGTAGTACCATATATCCTGTCCAAATTTTTTTGAAGCTAGTAAATGTAAATTTATTTTTTTTCTGCAGGTAAAATAAAAGTACATTGAGCTCTTGTTGTGGTGTGTGGGGTTTTTTTTTTTCCTTCTACTTTTCTTTCTTTAGTTTTTGTGGGTGGTGGTTTTGGGAAAGTGCAATATGTCTTTTATATTTTATTTCAATATGTATTTGTGCACCAAAAAAACTAATCTCTTTGCCCTGGTTCACATGCTACTTTGAAATTGTGCTACTTCACTTGAAGTAGCATGATTTCAAAGTAGCAAGATCAGCGTGATTTCAGGTGGCTTCATACACAAATGTCTATTGAAGTCGCACCTGAAATCGGCAAGAGTAGTGCAGGAACTACTTTAGCAAATTGATGCGGTGCCACAAAAAAAATGTTGCATCAATTGGAACAGTGCCATTGCCAATAGTCACGCGATTTGATCTCTCAAATCGCATGACCAATCGCTCCAATGTAAACATAGGCTTCTGCACAACTGCAAGTTATATATAAAGATTGCACCTTTATCATTAACAGCTGTGGAGAATTGCAGGTAATGAATTCAGCTGGTGGATAGGCAGTGTTTGAATGTGTCAGCTCTGGTTCACATTGGTGTGATTTGACATGTCAAATCTGTGGCAATTGCACTGTTCTAATTAGTGCAATTTGTATTGATATTGGTGCAGAAACCTGCAAATGTGTCTCTGATGTTGCCCCCACAGTCGGGACTGACATGCAGGAATGAAATTGTGGGAGTTCAGCTGAACGCTTTCCTCCTGCTGTCAGTGTGAACCAGGGCTCAAACTGAGCCTTTTGCCTTTGTAATTCACCTGCTGCTAACCTAGGGACACCATTTCTTAGCAAACTCCCTTAAGTTTACCTTCAAATATATGTAGAAATACAGATTTGCATATCTGAAAATAAAAAAATACTAATCATGGTTGAGATCAAATATTCGCAGCTGCAATCAAAAGTGTGGTTTCACCTTCTGACCTGGAAATTAGTCATTGTATGCACCCGGAAGTTCTTGTGCTGGTCAGGATCTCAATCTAGGTGGACATGGCGAGGTCTCTTTAGCAGAGAGGAGGCGCTGCTCATTGGCTGGGTAAGTGTAGGATATGTACTTGTACTTAATCAATGCAGGGGTGGATGTCATAGTTAGATTTGGTGTGGGTGGGGTTCATTGATTTGTTTGGCATCACCACACATTTGCTTCCGTCCCATGTGCACACATCACTTCCTGCATTTGTTCTGCTGATGTAAATCAGTAAGGACTATGCAAGTATAAATGAGAGATCCTTTTATTAAAATATATATGACTTGTTTCACAGCTGGGCGAATTTTCCAGCAAATTTGGACCTCTGAGTTGCATGGCAAGTTGTACCCCATGATTCTCAATGACAACCATTCATATCTGTGCTACTTTAAGTCGCACCAACTTCAAAGTAGTCCCTGTACTACTTTGGTGTGACTTGAGGTATATCGGGTACAATATTACACAGGCATTCCCAGAAGTTGGGGCCAAGTTGCAGCGGCAAAGTGGCAGCAAAATAGTGTGACTTTCAGGTCGCAGCAGTGTGAATGAGATTCAAGGATAACACCTTTGAATTTGGCCCTATTGTCACTTGTGCATCCTGAAAGTGTAGCAAATTTGTCCCTGCACTACCTTGGTTTGACTGATGCAGTTTGAGGTCCATACACCACAAGATTACACAGACATTGCTTCAAGTCATGACAAAGCTGTGCAATTTTAAGGTCACACAAGTGCAAATGGGGCCTTATTCAAAGGTGTTATCAATTAATCGCATTAGGTTACTTTCACACTTGGGTGACTTTTCATGGAGCTTTGGACCTCAGAGTCACATGAAAAGTTGTCCCCCTTGATTTCCATTAATATTTATTAGAGCTGCACGATTAATCGTCATCGTAATTTTTTTCCCCTTTACGATCTTGAAAAAAGCGTTTCACAATTCTTGCTATTGCAAAGAACTCTCTCTGCTCTTCTGAAGCCACAGCCGAAAAACCAGGAAGTCTGCCAAGAATTAGAACATTCTTTATCAGTGAACTTAACTAGAAACCTTGTAACAATTTGTCAATTAAATAGAATTCTGTGTAAGTGAGGAACGTTTAACCACTTAAACACTAAACATTTTTCTGACATTTGTTGGTTTCAGGTTAAAATCATTTTTTTTTTGCTAGAAAATTACTTAAAACCCCCCAACATTATATATATATTTTTAGTAGAGACCCTAGAGAATAAAATGGTGGTTGTTACAATATTTTATGTCACACTGTATTTGCGCCTTTCAAATGCAATTTTTTGGGGAAAAAATTACTTTAATGATTTAAAAAAAAAAAAGAAAAGTTAGCCCAATTTCTTGTGGGATAATGTGAAAGATTTTATGTCACGAGAATCGTGATCTTTTTATTCTAAGCAAAAAAATTGTGATTCTCATTTTGGCCAGAACTGTGCAGCTCTAATATCTATGCAACTTCACCCATGTTCACATAGGTCTGAATTGACATGTCAAATTGCAGGCCAAATCGGCGCTTATTGATGGCAATGGAACTGTCCAAATTGGTGCGACGCCACAACAATTCCCAAAAGTAGTTCCTGCACTACTTTGGGCGACTTCAGGGGGCGATTTCTTACCTCCCAACTTTTTGAGATGGGTATAAGGGACACCTATTAGCAAAAGTAGGTAGGCATAGGACACCTTCTTAAAGGAGAACAGTTGGGACCTATGTGATTTCAGTAGACATTTGTGCAGGAAAGTGCACTGATGTCTCTGAAATCGCTGACAAAGTCGGGCTGAGTCACACTTGTGCAACTTTGGACATTGGAGTCGTATGACAAGTCATACCCCATGATTTTCAATGTGTACCATTCATATCTGTGCGACTTCAAGTAACACTGACTTCAACGTAGTCCCTGTACTACTTTGGTCTGACTTTGATGCGAGTTGAGGTCCATAGACCTCAAGTTTACACAGGCATTCCCTGGAATTGCGGCAAAATTGCTGATGCAAAATCGTGGGAAAGTTGCGTGTCTTTCCCTGCGACTCCTGCGTCCATAGACCTCAAGATTACACAGGCATTGCTTAAAGTCGCATTAAAATCTTGCAACTTTCAGGTCGCACAAGTGTGAAAGGTGCCTAAGTCACTGTGCTGAGTACTATTTTATACCTAGAATATAAAGTAGTCCCACCATCAAACACTAGTAAACATATGTTCTCAATATAATTGTGCTCAAATGGCTGAAAATCACACAGATGGTATCACCTACTGAAAGCTTGCATTGTACTCAGCAGCGTATGCTGAAAAGAGGTGAACGCCTATTAGCCAATGCCACATCGGCACATCGGCATGAGCATGGTTGTTACTATAATATTAATGCCTGAAATGCAAAACATTATTGTATTGAATCAAACATTAGTAAATGTATTTTCTCTGTAGGTAAGTGCTCAGCTCTGTAGCATAGCGGTATACCCTGCTGCCCCCAAAAGTTCAAGCCATGAATTCAAATCCCACTGACAGCATTACCTCCTAGAAGTGTGCATTGTACTCAGAAGCATAATTAGCCAAAGCACATCAGCTTGCTTTATTCCATATTTTAACTCTTCAAATGCATGCAATGGTATGTACTTATTCAATAATATTATGGTATGGAATTCCAAAATTCAAAGAAAAAAATGTCGTAGGGTCCCCCCAGTACATACCAGGCCCTTCGGTATGGACTTTAAGGGGAACCCCACACCAAATTGTAAAATAAATTTGATGTGGGGCCCCCCAAAATCCATACCAGACCCTTATCCGAGCATGCAGCCTGGAGGTCAGGATAGGGGGGGACGAGTGAGCACCCTCCCCTTCTGAACCTTACCAGGCCACATGCCCCAAAGCACCTTTTCCCCATGTTGATGGGGACAAGGGCCTCTTCCCGACAACCCTGGTCGGTGGTTGTCGGTCTGCAGGCAGGGGGTTTATCAGAATCTTAAAAAGTCAGCTCCCAGATCCTGCCCCCTATGTGAATAGGTATAGGGTACATTTTACCCCTACCCATTCACCAAAAAAAGCAGTGAAATGTAAAAAAAATCAATAGCCGGTTTTTGACAAGTCCTTTATTGTAAAATAGCTCCGAGCTGTCTTCTTCCCTTGGCCATCTTCTCCAGACGCTGTCTCTCCCTCCTCCATCTTCTCCCCGAGCTGTATTCTCCCAGAGCCGTCTCTCCTGCCGCTGCCATGTTCTCCATCTGCTGTCTTCTTCCGCACCGATGGTTACCCGCTAATAAAAAAAAAGCTGCTCTTTTTCCATGGTGGTCCTCCTCTGCTGTGTTGTCACCCGCTGTGTGGCGTCTCTTACATAGCCATGGAGCGGACTCTCCGGGTGACATTATCGGATGGCCACAGAAGACCGCCACAAGAAGAGCGGCTTTTTTTTTTATTAGTGGGTAACCGGCCGCGCTGAAGAACACATCAGCGGGGGAAGATGGTGGCAGCAGGAGAGACAGCTCGGGGAGAAGAAACATCAAACACTAGTGAATGTATTTTCTATGTATGACTGTGCTACACCCAATAGGCTAGCAGTCAGCACTTCTACCTTGAAGAACTCATGGGTTCAAATCCCACAGAGAAATACTAAAAGATTGAATTGGTGAAAAAAAAGCAAATGACTATTAGCCAATTAGCCAAAGCAGCATATGCTGAAAATAGGTGAATGCCAATTAGCCAATGCACTTTAAATTTGGCTGATTATATTAACTCTTCAAATGCATGCAATGATATGTAAGTATTCAATACTATTATGGTGTGAAATTCCAAACACCACGCACTAACTAATGGGCAGATTACATTTTTTTGTTTGTTCATTTTAATTCGCTTGTGCACTGAAAAAATAAACACAGCTGGGGGATGGTAGGTTGGCTGGTATTTGAAATTGTACCGTGAGTGCTGTGGAGACATCTGAGCAGACTACTAAGCCATTGTGCTAAGTATGAGACCTACATAATAGTGTAGTATGATTAAAGAATGAATATAAATAATTACCGCTTTATAGTCACCTAAATTAAAAAATAAAAAACAACATACAACAAATAGATAACCTAAATGTTTAATACATGTAACTTTACAGAATAGCAGATATTACTATGTAATAATTCATAACTGCATTAGTTAGCAAAAGAAGGAAAGAAATAGGAATACTAATTGCAACATACATCAATAGATGCACACGAGGTAGAGCACATCTCACATAAAAATGTTTCTTTCACATACATGGATCATGGCTACAGTACACTGCTATATAACAACTTGATAAGAATTGGCATTTGTATATACGCGGAAGCGCTAATTAGCGGCAATTTAGAATTTTCAAACGTTTGTTCTCCACTTATATCGCTGATTTTCATGCGCAAATTCGCCGTTTTGTTTCCATTTGGCTAAAATTGGCTCTATTATTTGCCATAGTGCCCAGTACTTCCTGGAGTTATAGTAAATGACCCCCATAGTGTGCTTACAAGAAACACACTTCACAGTGAATTATATTCCTAAATTCTTTAGCTCTTTTTATCCACAAATATTCACAGCTTCAGCTAATACCAAGCAGCGTGGCAATTTTATAGCCTTCTATTGCTCCTCCCCATTTACACTTCATGAAATCAAAGATCCTGAAGGGCGTTATTTAATTCTCCTGGGATACATAATGGACACAGCGGTCATGGTTGTCTCATATTATGCGCCCAATAAACAACCCACTCCATTTATCTTGCATCTTTTGCAAGTAGTGTCCACACACAAGATTGGAACACTCATCGTGTGTGGGGATTATAATCCAGTCCTCCTCCCATTTCTGGACAAATCACCATACATCCCTCCTCGAAGTCCAACTAAGATGTCTCTCCCTCAGCTCCTTTCCATTCATAAACTTGTTGGAGAGAATGCAATTCATGTAAAAGGAGATACACTTACTACTCATATCCACACCAAACATTCACTCGCATTGACCACATCTTTCTAACTATAGGTATGATTCCAGAAATACTTACATCAAATATAATTCCCATCCCATGGTCTGATCATAATGTAGTTTTTACTACTATTGCTTCCACTATTCCCAAATCACATGATACTACTTGGTACCTCCCAGATATATTACTTAAAAACCCATTGTATTGTTTATTAATCGAAAAAGCCCTAAAAGAATATTTAATACACAAAACAATTCCTGACATTTCCCCAATTACACTGTGGGAAGCACATAAACCCATGCTGCGCAGTACACTTCAACAGAAATTTGCGTTATTCAAACAGGAACGTAGGAACCCTGCAAGGAAATTAGAAACAGAGTTTAACTCTTCCTTTATAGCCTTCCAAGATAATCCTACCCCAGCTGGGAAAATTCGCATAGAAAAAGCCCGTCTGGAATATGACTTATTTCTCACAGAATCCGCTGACAAATTCTTACACCGATCTCGACATGCCTTTTACATGAAATCCAACAAATCTGGTACTTAGCTGGCACGCGCATTTAAGTCAATAAACAAATCTTTTAAACCGATTAGACTTAAATTGTCCACTGACACATACCCTGGTAACCCTATTAAAATTGTTTATAAATTTTGCTCCCACTTAGCCTCGCTATACTCGGCAACAAACAATTGTAATCCCTTTGAGGCTGACGCCTTCTTCTCAAATATCACTCTACCTGAGATATCTAATACCAAAAAGACTTTACTCGAAGCACCGATCATTAGGGATGGGCTATCTGTTTGGCTGTTTGCTTGTTCGCCGAACAGCAAACAATTTGGGGTGTTTGCAGCAAATTCGAAAAGCCGCGGAACACCCTTTGAAATGCTATGGGAGAAATCTAAAGTGCTAATTTTAAAGGTTAATATGCAAGTTATTGTCATAAAAAGTGTTTGGGGACCTGGGTCCTGCTCCACGGGACATGTATCAATGCAAAAACAGGTTTTAAAAACAGACGTTTTTTCGGGAGCAGTGATTTTAATAATGCTTAAAGTGAAACAATAAAAGTGAAATATTCCTTTAAATTTCGTACCTGGGGGGTGTCTATAGTATGCCTGTAAAGTAGCGCATGTTTCCCGTGTTTATAACAGTCCAAGAGCAAAATGACATTTCTAAAGGAAAAAAAAAGTCATTTAAAAGTGCTAGCGCTAGCGCTAGTGCAGGCTATTGATGAATTGTCAGTCCCGACAATACACATAAAAGTCATTGAAATTCAATGAAAAATGTAAAAAAAAAGCGTGGGGGTCCCCCAAAATTCCATTCCCAGGCCCTTCAGGTCTGGTATGGATATTAAGGGGAACTCTGCACCAAATATTTTTCAAAAAATGGCGTGGGGTTCCCCCCAAAAATCCATACCAGTAGGGTCTGGTATGGCTTTTAAGGGGAACTCTGCGCCAAAATTTAAAAAAAAAACGGCGTGGGACTCCCCCAAAAATCCATACCAGACCCTTATCCGAGCACGCAACCTGGCAGGCTGCAGGAAAAGAGGGGGATGAGAGAGCACCCCCCCTCCTGAACCGTACCAGGCCACATGCCCTCAACATGGGGAGGATGTCCCCATGTTGATGGGGAAAAGGGCCTCATCTCCACAACCCTTGCCCGGTGGTTGTGGGGGTCTGTGGGTGGGGGCTTATCGGCATCTGGAAGCCCCCTTTAACAAAGGGGACACCCAGATCCTGCCCCTCCATGTGAATTGGTAAGGGGAACATTGTACCCCTACCATTTCACAAAAAGAAAGTGTCAAAATGTTAAACCACAGGAGACGGCTTTCCCAGTTGACGCGTACGGGTGACCCCCCCTTCTGATGCAACGGGAATCCTGCTTTGCATCAGAGGGGGCGGGGTCACCCATACACGTCACTGGGAAACCCCGGCGTTTCCCCTTGTCAGAGGGGGACGGGGTCATGTTACGGGTGACCCCACCCTCAGCTACATAAGAGCTGTCAAGCTAGCACCATGTCATTGGCTGGGTGCCTCCGGTGAAGGCAGGATCCTGTGCGTGTTCCTCGCTGGAGTCGCTGGAGATCATCCATCACTGGAGATCAAGAATTGGATTACATCGCTGGAGTAGGAGCATGGATTTATTGGATTACATCGCTGGAATCTCTGTTTTATTTTTAATTTTTTTATCTTTAATAAAGGACTTCTCCCAAGACGTCTCCTGTGGTTTTTTAACATTTTGACACTTTCTTTTTGTGAAATGGTAGGGGTACAATGCACCCCTTACCAATTCACATAGGGGGGCCGGGATCTGGGTGTCCCCTTTGTCAAAGGGGGCTTGCAAATTCCAATAAGCCCCCCGCCCGCAGACCCCCACAACCACTGGGCAAGGGTTGTGGGGATGAGGCCCTTGTGCCAATCAACATGGGGACATCCTCCCCATGTTCAGGGCATGTGGCCTGGTAGGGTCAGGAGGGGGGGGCACTCTCTTGTCTCTCTAATGTGGCCTGCCAGGTTGCGTGCTCGGATAAGGGTCTGGTATGGATTTTTGGGGGAACCCCATGCCATTTTTTTAAATTTTGGCACAGAGTTCCCCTTAATATGCATACCAGACCTGAAGGGCCTGGTAATAACATTTTGGGGGACCCCCACGCTTTTTTTTTTCATTTTTCAATGACTTTCAATTACTTTTATGAGTATTGTCGGGGCCAACAATTCATTAATAGCCGACACTAGCGCTAGTACTTTTAAATGACTTTGTTTTCCTTTAGAAACGTCATTTCGCTCTCGGACTGTTATAAACACGGGAAACATGCGCTACTTTACATCATACTATAGACACCTCCCAGGTACGAAATTTAAAGTAATATTTCACTTTTATTGTTTCACTTTAAGCATTATTAAAATCACTGCTCCCAAAAAAACAGATGTTTTTAAAACTTTTTTTGCATTGATACATGTCCCCTTGGCAGGACCCAGGTCCCCAAACACTTTTTATGACAATAACTTGCATATTAACCTTTAAAATTAGCACTTTAGATTTCTCCCATAGAATTTTAAAGGGTGTTCCGCGGTTTTTCGAATTTGCTGCAAACACCCCAAATTGTTCGCTGTTCGGCAAACAGGCAAACAGCCAATGTTCCAAAAGATAGCCCATCCCTAATGATGGGTGCTTCGTGTAAAGTCTTTTGGGTATTAGATATCTCAGGTAGAGTGATATTTGAGAAGAAGGCGTCAGCCTCAATGGGATTAAATTTGTTTGTTGCTGAGTACAGCGAGGCTAAGTGGGAGCGAAATTTAAAAACAATTGATTTTTCATGGTCGTGTCCCATAGACTTTAACAGTGTTTGCGTGTTCGAACAAATTTTTTGCCTGTTTGTATGTTCTGGATGCGAACCGAACAGGGGGGTGTTTGGCCCATCCCTACCCATCATTATGAATTATGTAATGAAAGCTATTAAAGACCTAAAAATAAACAAATGACCAGGCCCTGATGGTTACTCTGCCATATACTATCGCACCTTTACTGACATCCTCTCCCCTATTTTGGCTGATACCTTTAATGTCTTACTAGAGGGTAAATCTTTCAGACAGGAATCATTAACAGTAACCATTTGTATGATTCCTAAACCTCATACTGATGACACATCCTGTACAAACTACTGACCCATTTCCCTGTTAAACTTAGTTATTAAACTATTAGCAAAAATTTTAGCGGCCCACCTCAATGGAATCATAGGCAATCTCATACATCGTGATCAAGTAGGCTTTATGCCAACACGCCAAGCAGGTGACAATGTACGTCGAGCAGCCCTTTTGGCTCACATTGCTAAAACCCGCTGCATTCCATCTTGCTTTATATCCCTTGATGTTAAGAAAGCCTTTGATTCCATCTCCTGGCCCTATTTAGTGTCAAAAATGTTTTATTAACATTATCATAAAAAAAAATTGGCCTGGCAGCCAATAGAAAAAAGCGCAATAAGGTACGTTTCTGTGAGGTTATGGAGCCAGGGAGCATGGATAGTAATGCTATTTCTGGGGAAGGTTGCAAAGGCCGGTCGTAAAGACTACTGTAGATGGAGAAAACCTGGGACCATAGGGGCTGAATGGATGGACAATCCCATCATATATGTAAATAACTTCCATCTGCCGATCCACATCTCCAACATGAGGATGGAACAGAGGGGAATATTTTGTTGAGAGATTGATGGTCCCTGTTCCTGGCCCTATTTAGAATACTCACGTCAAAAGTGGGGCTTAGGCCCAAACTTTATAACCTGGATCACTGCATTGTATAATAAACCAAAAGCATACATTAAGTATGCAGGTTATAAATCTGATCCCTTCAATATAGAAAGAGGCAAAAGACAAGGATGTGCACTCTCTCCCCTCCTATTTGCCCTTCTTATAGAACCGCTTGCCCATTCCATCAGATCAGATCCCACAATTACCGGAATAGAACTAGGAGGATATCAACATAAACTTTGTCTGTTCGCAGATGATATCCTCTTATTTTTATCATCCCCTCAAGTCTCAGGCCCAAACCTCCTTCCCATCCTCAATAGATTTGCTGCCTTTTCTGACCTATCAATTAATCCTAAATAATGTTTAGCACTAAACATATCTCTCTCTAATTTGGAATTAAATTCAGCAAAAGTGGGACTTCCTTTTACCTGGGCAGAAAAATCTATCCCATATTTAGGGATTCATCTTACTGCCTCTATATCAGACCTTTTTAAGCCAATTATACATCAAGCCTGAAGAGTGTGACAAACCTGTTGAATGCTTGGACTCACCTCCCGTTATCATGGTTCGGTAGAATTAACGCAATAAAAATGACGATCCTGCCTAAGCTACAATACTTATTCAGAGTTTTACCAATTCCAATTCCTGCGTATTACTTCAGACTAATACAGAAAAAAGCAACATCATACGCATGGGTGTCCTCCAAACCACGTATACCTTTGCACACACTTTATCTTTCCAAAACACATGATGGCCTAGGCTTTCCCAACTTTGCAACTTACTATAGGGCAGCACATATTGCTAGCCTAAATACCACGCACAACAGGAAATTCGCCTATGGGTGTCAAATGAAGCTACCGACTGTGATCCCTTATCGATCTCTAATCTGCTTTGGCTTCTCCCAAAAGACTGCAAAGGCTTACACAACCCCATCACCAAACACTTTATTTCCTTATGGGATAGATTCAAATTTAAACACCAGTTATAATCGCCTCAAAATCCTCTTCTCCCCTTCCTAAAAAATCCCTTTTTTTACGCTGCATGGATCTCTCCCAAGTCTTTCCGAGCTTGGAAGTCTCAGGAAATCTCGACTATGCATAAATTCGTCACTTCTACATCCTTCATCCCCTTCCTGATCCTTTGCGAGACTTACAGTTTACCTTAATCAGAATTATTCCGGTACCTGCAAATTAAAAGCTTTTTCACTCCTCTCATAAGCTCTGATACTTCCCTAACCCACTTTACCAGCTTTGAATCTATTTGTAGGAAAGACCCACACAGTAAAGGTCTAATTTCCTCTCTTTACTCTCAATTGATAGTTCAACCTGACCTGGATAAGCCATCCTATGTCCAGAAATGGGAGGCGGACCTGGGACGCACACTCGACAACATGGATTGGAACCAGATCTGGTCGACAACTAAAGCAGCCTCCCCCAATATTAATGAGGTGGGAGCTAACTATAAAGTACTAACAAGATGGTACCTTGTACCAGCTAGGGTGGCTAAATATGTACCAACTTGCTCCACACAATGTTATCGTGGCTGCTCAGACTTGGGTACACACTTACACATTTGGTGGACATGCCCAATAGCACAAGCTTTTTTGAAGGACATTTTTACAATGGCTTCCAAGATGTTTGTTTTGCACATACAGCCTGATCCTACTACTGCCCTATTAATCTGAAGCCAGAATGTTTAACGATGATCCAATTCAAATTATTTGTTCAACTTCTAACGGCAGCTAAACAAACTATGGCAAAGGCATGGAGGTCCCCATCATTGGTAGTATTGGTACCATGATTCACACCAAAATGATGGCTATAGATAATGATCTGGTTCCCAAATTTAAAAAACTATGGCAACCATGGATAGCACATCACCTGCCATATACCTTTGACAAAACTGTTCTAATTCCATAGTAACTGTTTTGGGTAGACTTAGGACAACGCACAATGAACACGCCAAACTTCATGATGGTTCTTGATTCAACCTAGTGGACCCCTTTCTTTTGTCGTCCTTTCTTTCTCTCCTTTCTTTTCCCCCTTACTTCTTTTATGTTTTTTCCTAACAGTATATAATTCCCTTTAGACATCTCAAATACAGCCTATGCGTTTGACATAATTGTAATGTTTGATTTAACTATAATCTCAAATAGCTCATTCATAGCTCTTCTTCACCTCCTCCAGGTTATATCCAGTTGTTTTTCTTTATACTTCATATTAATATCAAATTGTACTTTGAGCCTACTTTCCTTTATTATAATATGTTCACTCATCATATTTTTTATGTATTTTCTTGTATACTTAATAAAAATCTTTTGACAAGGAAAATGCTTGCCCAAATGTTGCATTGGATCATTGATTCAGAGGTAGGATCTGACTATTTTAAGGCCACTGAATGATAAATCCTAAAAGTCAGTGGACATTAAGGATATGTCTATACAAAAACACAGAACAAATAAAGGCAACTCCACCATTGAAAATACTCGCCCAGATCGACATAATAAATAGCAAAGTATTCTTTTACATTTCTCATACTCCTCTAGTCCCACACAATTGCAAGATGTCAGTACCTTTAACTATATTCAATATATTCTTTTTCTTTCTTCTGAACACTGATACATTCCAGAGGAATAGTACGTTTAGTCTACATTCTGCATTCACATAAATAGGGAAGGGGAGATCCTGCTGCTAATGAAAAGATAGGCTTTACAACCAGTCTCATTATTTCTCACTGTAAACTGCTTGTTCTTGTTGCTTTTTTTTATTCCAAGAATACTGATCCTAGTTTTTAAAGCTTTAATGTTTTTTTGAATGTATTCAATTTAGTCTCTCAGGTTTCATTGTTGTTTGATTCCCCTACAATTTTTTTTTATTTAAATACAAAATATCCGCTGTAGTGCATGCTATTTCATGGAAGCCTACATTTGTGTATACTGAATGCTGTATCGCAGGCTTTCTTTTATAGTTAATTCAACAGGTCATCGCTTTTAATTGCCTCGTTCACCTAGGAGGGCAAAACTAAACTCCAGGCAAATGGCTAAATATCTAGATAAAATACATACATATATACATACATACATACATACATATGTATATATATAAATAGATTTATACATATCTTCCATACTGCACAGATAGACAGGTGACACATGTAGTGTTTGGTTAGCAATATTATTTTCCTGATGAATCAGCATCATTACCTCTGTCCAGTGTATAAGAAATTATGGGCTAAGTGGGTACTTCATCTCTAGATTATAAAAGATTTTGATAGAAT
Source organism: Lithobates clamitans (assembly GCA_037952925.1). Lineage (NCBI taxonomy): Eukaryota > Metazoa > Chordata > Amphibia > Anura > Ranidae > Lithobates > Lithobates clamitans. The sequence continues at coordinate 9,028,875 of JBBGZY010000008.1, read as the reverse complement.
GGTTTGATCGGACTTTACCAGTACCAGTGAATGACATTTACGACATAATTATAAATATTGTCTTTATTACAAAAAAAATATTTAAAAGATCTTTACACAATTACAAACAAAACCAAAGGGATTGTCTTGAATCAATATGGCCAAGATGATATGTAAACAATATATTTTTATATCTACTAAGTTGGGAGGTCAACGCGTTTCACATCTGTGCTTCCTTAGGACCTCAATTCCTTTGACTGTAAATAAATGTAGCGCACTACCCCCTTAGGAGCTGCTGGTTTTGTTCATTTTACCTTGTGTCAGCTTGTTCCATTTCCGATCCTCCCATGCGATTCCATAAAAGTAGCACTTCACACTCTGAACTTTTTAAATGGCTTTATTTGGGACACATTTGTAGAGCAATAGAATAAAGCATATGAGATGCCCCGTTGAATCCCATATTTGAACTAGAAAAGGGAAATATCAATATGTAACCGTAGCTTTGTAGATTAAATTCCCCTGTTAGCGATAATTCTTTGGTTTCTGAAGTACACTCTCACTATTGGCAGCTGAGCATCACTCTGAATAATCCTGTGGAAGTTGAAACTCAAAGTCCTAGGCCTCACCACCTATTTTCATGACTTGCAGTTTCCAACCTCCTCCACTAACCCGGAGAAGTGTTTCCTACTTTGGTCCTTGGATACACAGCAAAGAATTTCTGAATAGCTCCACTGGGTTTACACTCCCTTTGCACTCTCCCAACAACAGTCCATTTTCTACTCACAGAAAGCTGTTCCCAATATTCTTCTTCTGCTTAGCTGCTATTTCCTCCTGCGTTACATGATGACTCCTGCTCCAGGGAACCTGACCTTGGCCTCCCTAGAGTCGCCTTCGGCTATCTGACTCCGGGATCTCTGAACTCCCGGGCTTTCCAGCCTCCTCCCCGGAGGTGCTGGGGTTTCTGAACCCCCCGGGCCTCCGGTCCCGAACCTCTGAACCTCAAGCCCTTTCCTGGAAAAAACCCCCCTGGGGACATGGGACCCCCCCCTTTTTATGAGAGACCACCTTCCAGACCACAAAAATGAATTATTGGTCACTTTTCTCACATGGGGTTTCCTGCCACTCAGGTCTCAGCCCATCCGCTCTTGCCAGTAGAGTCCACTCCCAAGCAGAGGAGGTATCCCTGAGTCCAAGTGTAGGTGGCCACACCCCCTTCTACTCTATCACTCTCAACCTCAAATCCACAACCTGGCCCAGTAAAAAACACATAGTCCTGGTTAAATGTACCTATTTCTACCTCCTACACTATCAAAAAAACCACTAAGCATATACATTTTTTTCCTATACCAGCTCATGTATACAAAGGTAAATATTCACCTATGCACCTAATCACTTCAATACAGGGTACTTATATACCCTTCCTGCCCAGACCAATTTTCAGCTTTCAGTGCTCTTGCACTTTGAATGCCAATTACTCAGTCATGCAACACTGTACCCAAACAACATTTTAATATATTTTTTATTTTTATTTTAGTTTCTATTAATTTTTTTGCAAATAAGTAACTTTTGTTGATAAATGTGGGGCAAAATTTACACTGCTACATATCTTTGGTAAAAATAACCCAAATAAGTGTATATTATTTGGTCTGTGTGAAAGTTATAGAGTCTACAAGTTATGGTACAAATCATTGAAAATTGATCACACCTGGTGTACTGATGACCTATCTCTTTTCTTGAAGCCCTGAAATCTCAGGAAAGTACAAATACTCCCCAAATGGCCACTTTTGGAAAGTAGACAGTCCAAGATATTTAGTAAGAGGCATGGGGAGTTTTTTGAAGTTGTCATTTTTTCCCACAATTCTTGGGGAAATGAAGAAATTTTTTTTTTTTTTTGACAAAATTATCATAATAACAATTTATTTCTCACACACAGCATATGCATACTTCCAATTACACCCCAAAATACATTCTGTTACTCATCTCAAGTATGGTGATACCACATGTGTGAGACTTTTTCACAATCTGGTCGAGAGGTCCAACATGCAGGGAGCATAAATTACACATTTAGTTTCCTGACTACCTATCACACTTTTGAAGTTCCTGGAGCACCAGGACAATAGCATTACCCACAAAATTACCCCATTTTGAAAATAAAACACCCCAACTGGTGACAGGTACTTAAGTACTCTGATGGGCTGGTGACAGGTACTTGGGTACTCTGATGGGCTGGTGACAGGTACTTGGGTACTCTGATGGGCTAGTGACAAGTACTCGGGTACTCTGATGAGCTGGTGACAAGTACTTGGGTACTCTGATGGGTTGGTGACAGGTACTCTGATGAGCTGGAGATAGGTACTCTGATGGGCTGGTGACAGGTATTTGGGTACTCTCATGCTGGTGATAGGTACTCGGGTCCTTTGGTGGGCTGGTGACAGGTACTCAGTATCAGGGCTGGGTGGCAGGGCTCTTAAAGACTTGCTTGGCTGACATTCCGTCTAGCTCCCTGACATTTTGGCTTGTCTGACTATCCGTTCCTGAACTCTGGCTATGTTTTGACTACGTTTATTCTGTTTACCTTTTTATTATTATTATTATTATTAATAATAATAATAATAAATGTGATTTAACTGTATTTCTGTCTCAGTCTGATTCATGGTTTCTGACAGTAGATGAAGGCCATGAATTCAGAAGATGCAGTCAATCAAATTTTTTTCCAGATTGGATGAGCAGGGTCACAGCATGGAACAGTTTGGCATGGTATTACAAATGCTCCTGAGTCGCACGGCTCACCTGGAATCTCCCACTGTGGCTGCTCTGGTACAACCTGTGTTTCAGGCCATCCCTGCTGCTGCTTCAGTCTCTGTGCAGGCACCCGTCTCGAGTATTACCTCTATAAGAGGTATGTCTGGTTCTGCTCTGCTTCCCCAGTGATTTGGGGGCGACCCAGTCCAATGCAGAGGGTTTCTCAACCAGGTTAAGATATACTTTGAGATGCTGCCCCAGGCATTTCCCACAGACAGAAGCAAAGTAGGTTTTGTGATATCTTTGCTTTCAGAGAGAGCCTTGGCCTAGGCAAACCCTCTATGGGAGACGCAAAAACCTGTTGACTTGAGTTACCCAGAGTTTGTGGCTTCTTTTAAAAGGGTATTTGATGTTCCCGCATGCTCCGCTTCTGCTGCCAAGTGCCTCACGTCCATCAAACAGAGTACTATAACTGTTTCCGATTATGCTATTGAATTCCGTACTCTAGCAGCAGAGGTTGCTTGGAACAATGAGGCCCTCGTGGCTTTTTCTCATGGTCTCTCAGATACCATCAAGGATGAGATAGCAGCCTGAGATATACCCACTAAGCTGGAGATGTTGATCACGTTTGCTATCCTCATTGACTCCAGCCTCAGAGAAAGATTTTCTTTTAAGGAGAGCTAGCTGAAGCCTCCTGTACATTTGTCTCCGAACTTTGTAGTCCTACCCTTGCCTCCCTCACCTCCCATGCCTCCTGGTACCAAGTCGGTCTGTGAAGATGAACCCATGCACTTTGGCTCCACGCGTCTCTCTGCAGATGAGAGACCCCTTAGGAGGAGGGAGAGATTGTGCCTTTATTGTGGCCAGGCAGGTCACTTTTTGAAGTCTTGTCCTATCCATCCAGGGAACACCTGAACCTTGAGGTCCTGTCACAGACAGACCTTAGGTGGTGTTGTTTCGTCCCCAGTTATCCAGAAGGATAAGCCCCTGGTTTTAGTTACCCTTTCTTGGGCTGAGTCGTTCAATGAGATACAAGCTCTAATCGACTCTGGGGCTGCAGGTCTGTTCATTGATGCTCCCTTTGTATTGAAGCACTCGATTCCGCTGCAGCTGGGTGACACTCCACTTGCCATTGAGGCTCTTGACGAGAGACTTCTACACCCTGCCCATGTGACTCATGAGACTGTTTCGTTGTCCATGGCCATAGGGGCTCTTCACCATGAGATAATTTAATTCCAAGTTATTTCCTCACCTAAGTTTCCACTGGTTATTGGTTATCCTTGGTTACAGAGGCACAACCCCTCTTTTGATTTGCTTTGTGCTGAGGTTCTCTCCTGGTCACCGCAATGCAGTAAGACATGCTTCCAGAAGGTAGCCAAGGTCCTGTGCACCTCTTCAATGTCCTCCCTGCCGGAGGAGTACCGCAATTTTAGTGATGTCTTTGACAAAGGTCAAGCCGGTAGTGTGCCTCCACACTGGTTGTATAATTGCGCAATTGACCGTCAACCTGGTGCCATACCCCCTCATGACCGGGTTTACCCTTTGTCGGTCTTAGAGGATAGGGCCATGGAGGAGTTTGTTGCAGACGCACTTTCTCGAGGTTTCATCTGAAAATCCTCATCTTCTGCTGGTGCTGGTTTCTTCTTTGTGAAGAAGAAGAGTGGTGAACTGAGACCTTATATTGATTATAGGGGTCTCAATCGTTTCATGATTAAGAATGCCTATCCGATTCTGTTGATTACGGAGTTATTTGACCGCCTCAAGGGAGCATCAGTTTTAACAAAGCTTGATTTGAGAGGGGGCATATTATCTTGTGAGGATTAAGGAGGGCAACGAGTGTAAAACTGCATTTAATACCAGAACAGGCCATTATGAGTAACTCGTAATGCCTTTTGGCCTTTGTAATGCCCCAGAAGTATTCCAGGAATTTAACAATGTTCTCCGAGATTTGTTGCAGTTATGCTTGATGGTTTATCTCAACGATATCCTCATATTTTCCAAGTCCCTGGAGAGCCACCACATAGATGTCTTTCGTGTGCTTCAGAAACTAAGAGAGAACAATCTCTACTGTAAGTGGGAGAAGTGCAAATTCCATCGTGAACAGGTTAATTTCCTGGGTTATGTAATTTGTACTGCTGGTTTTTTCGATGGACCCAGAGAAACTTTCAGCAGTCCTACAGTGGCCCTGACCCATGGATTTACATCCTCTGCATTGTTTTCTTGGTTTCGCCAACTATTATCGGAAGTTTATTTGGAACTTCTTGTCTCTGGTCAAGCCCCTGACTGATATGACCAGAAAGGACGGTAACCCACACAGTTGGTCTCCGGAGTCCATTAAGGCCTTTGAGTGTTTCAAGGCTGCCTTTGTTTCTGCTCCTGTGTTGGCACATCCTGATCCTACGTTACCTTTTTATCCTTGAGGTTGATGCTTCTGAGCCTGGAGTTGGCACCCTTCTGTCTCAATGTCCTACCTCTGAGAGCACTATGCATCCTTGTGGCTACTTTTCCAAAAAATTGTCACCTGCAGAGTGCAATTACGAGATTGGTGACAGAGAGCTGTTAGTGATCATTTTAGCCCTGTAAGAATGGAGACATCTCCTCAAAGGTACCACTGTGCCGGTTCTCATTCTTACTGACCATAAGAATTTCACATTCTTGTCTGAGGTTAAATGCCTCTCTCTCAAAATGGCGCCATGGGCTCTTTTCTTGTCTAGTTTAATTATATTTTGTTTCATTCTTACCCGGTACTAAGAATGTAAGGGCTGACCCTTTGTCACGACAATTCCCCTCCACCTCCAAGATGGAGTCGGTTCCGGTTCCTGTGATTACTCCTGATTGTATTCTGGCTACTGTTCGCACAAGTCTCACTTCTCCTTTGGGTGACAAAATTCTTGCCGCTCAGGTCCATGCTCCTCCTGAGACACCTTGTGACCGCTGCTTTTTCCCAGAGAGTCTGCATACTGCCATGCTCCAGACTTACCATTCTCCCAAGGCTGCTGGCCAACCTGGGAAGAATCCACTCTTTTGAGCCATTTCCCAACAATTCCTTGTGGCCTAGTCTACGTGCTGATGTAACCACATTCGTAGCTGCTTGTTACATGTGTGCTCCACGACACCTTCTAGTGGGCCTCCTACAACCCAAACCCAATGGAGAGAGGCCCTGGACCCACCTGTCTATGGATTTCATTGTGGAGCTACCTAACTCCCAGGGTAACACAGTTATGCTTATGGTGGTTGACCGGTTCTCGAAAATGTCCCATTGTATTTCACTTAAGAAGTTGACCACTTCTAAGGAACTGGCTTCCATTTTTGCTCGGGAGATCTTTCGCTTACATGGGCTACACAAGGTGATTGTCTCAGACAGGGGTAGTCAGTTTGTGTCCCGGTTCTGGCGAGCCTTTTGTGCACAGTTGGGAATTCAGCTTGCTTTCTCCTGTGCGTATCACCTGGAGTCTAATGGGACTTCAGAACTAGCCAATCAGTCCTTGGAGCAATTTCTACATTGCTATATTTCTGACAATCATAACAACTGGTCAGACCTGTTACTGTGGGCGGAGTTTGCTCACAATAGTGCCTTGAATTCTGCTTCCAGATTGTCCCCGTTTATGGCGAACTATGGTTTCTAACCTTCCATGTTTCTGCAGAGTACTCCTAGGTTAGATGAGCATCTCCGTGGCCTTTGTTCTAATTGGGCACAAGTCCAGGAGGCTTTGCGACATGCTAATGATAGGTAAAGACTCCATGCTGACCGCAGACACCTGCTTGTGCCTTCATACCAGGTGGGGGACAGGGTCTTGTTGTCATCTTGCAACCTCCGACTTAGTGTTCCCTCTCTGAAGTTCGCACCTCAGTTTATTGGGCCTTTCCGTATTCTTCGCAGGATTAACCCACTGGCTTACAAATTAGACCTTCCTTCTCAAATGTATTTCATGTCTCCTTATTAAAACCATTGGTCTGCAACTGCTTTACCAACTCTGTGCCTCGTCCTCACCCTGTACAGGTTGAGAACCATGAGAAGTATGAAGTACAGTCCATTGTTGACTCCCGTAGGATCCGTGGGCGCATGCAGTACCTGATGCATTGGAAAGGGTATGGTCCGGAGGAATGCTCTTGGGTCTTATCCTCGGACATACATGCCCCTGTCCTCCTCAGTGATTTCCATAGATGTTTTCCCCTCAAGCCTGGTGGTCCTCCGAGGGGGGGTCATTGAGGAGGGGGTACTGTCAGAGCTGGGCTCAGCCCTTCCCTCTCAAAGCTGGCCGCTCAGCTGTTGGCTAATTGCCGCCTCCTTTTTCTACACAGTGACTCACCACTTGCTGGGGATTCGGATTATAAAAATACCTGCAGGACCTGCATTTTTTAAATACATGCCTTATGGCACCAGCCACCAGGCTAGGGTGTGGTTGTGCATGTGAAGACATCCTTGACCACTCTTTTCCCAGCCTGCAGTGCTGTCCTAGCAGCAACAGTGAGAAGATGAGGGGAGAGAGCCGTGACAAGGAGCAGCCACCCGAAAGCGCTGCATGATCGATTGAACCGGCCAGGGAGGATGAGATGGAAGCCCTGCATGTAACTACGGGCTTGCCACGATATCCACTGCCCCCTCCTCCTGGATGGTCAGGGATCTGTTGTGGGAGGACAAGCAGCAGCAGCACCGCTCTCCTGGAGGTGAATCCATCACCGCCGCTAGCTCAGGTATAGTGGAAGTACAGGCAGCATGCTCAGTGCTGCAGACTGAACCCAGTCACAGAAATAAAAAATGTACTCTGCTGTCAAATTTATAGTGCATTGCGCTGTGTACAGAGGGAAACAGATATGTGTGTGTGTGTGGGCGGGAGATGTGCAGGGGCGTACAGAGAGGAACTGATGTGTGTGGGGGGGCAGATGTGCAGCAGGGCACAGAAAGGAACTGATGTGTATGGGGGGGACAAATGTGCAGGGGGTACAGAGAGGAACTGATGTGTGTGGGGGGGACAGATGTGCAGGGGGTACAGAGAGGAACTGATGTGTGATGGGGGAACAGATATGCAGGGGGTACAGAGAGGAACAGCCTGTCTGTATACTGCCCTAGCCTGTCTGTATACTGCCCTAGACTGTATACTGCCCTAGACTGTCTGCATACTGCCCTAGCCTGTTTGTATACTGCCCTAGACTGTCTGTATACTGCCCTTACCTGTGGACCACAGCTGGCATAAGGAAGTGAGCCGGTGCCGCCACTATTTGTGTTCAGAGGCACAGGTCCAGGGCTGTGGGCCACAGCTGAAGAAATAAGTGAAGAGGCGCCGTAAAAATCTCAGCGAGGGGCGGAGCCAATGGGGGGCAGCAAAATTAGGTTTCACCTAGGGTGTCAAAAATCCTTGCACCAGCCCTGGGTGTCTACTTTCCAAAATGGGGTCATTTGGGGGGTTTTGTGCTATCTTGACATTTCATGGTCTCCAAAACTGTAATAGGTAGTGAGGAGTAAAATCACCATTTTACGCCCTTAGAAATCCTGAAGGTGGTGATTGATTTTCTGGGTCCTGTACAGGGCTAGGCTCCATAAAAGTCCCATGCATGTGGTATCTCCGTACTCAGGAGAAGCAGCAGAATGTATTTTGTGGTGTAATTCCACATATACCCATGGCATGTTTGAGCAATATATCATTTAGTGACAACTTTGTGTAAAAAAAGAAAAAAAAATGTAATTTTCCCAAAACTTGTGGCAAAATATAAAATATTCCATGGACTCATCAGCAAATAGCTTGGGGTGTCTACTTTCTAATAGGGGTGGTTGAACTGTCCTGGCATTTTATGCACATCAGAAGCTTATGCCACACATTACCTACTCTTCTAACCACTTGAAGACAAAGCCCTTTCTGACACTTTTTGTTTACATAAATTTTTTTTTTTACTAGAAAATTACTTTGAACCCCCAAGCAATATATATTTTGTTAAAGCAAAGGCTCTACAGATTAAAATGGTGGGTGTTGCATTTTTTTTCAGACAGTATTTGCGCAACGATGTTTCAAACGCAATTTTTTTGGAAGAAAAACACTATTTTGAATTTTAATGCACTAAAACACACTATATTGCCCAAATGTTTGGTAAAATATAAAATATGATCTTATGCCAAGTACATAGATACAAAATATGGCATGCTTTCAAATTGCACACAACCATGCAGTGACGACAAACTACATACATTTTTAAAAGCCTTTAACCACTTCCCGCCTGGCCTATAGCAGAATGTGAGTTATCCTGACTGGGCGTCATATGACGTCCTTCAGGATAACAGCTGCCGCACGCCCTTGGGGGCGTGCATCGCAGCGATCAGTGGAACGGTGTGTCATTCTGACACACCGCTCCATCGATCTTGGTAAAGAGCCTCTGGCGGAGGCTCTTTACCACATGATCAGCTGTGTCCAATCACGGCTGATCACGATGTCAATAGGAAAAGCCGTTGATCGGCTTTTCCTCACTTGCGTCTGACAGACACGAATAGAGGAGAGCCGATCAGTGGCTCTCCTGACAGGGGGGTCTATGCTGATTGTTTATCAGCACAGCCCCCACTCGGATGCCCGCACTAGATCACCAGGGAAGCCGCCAGGACCACCAGGGAAGCGGGCAACATGTGGATGGCCAGGTATGTACCCCATGGCCATCCACATGTGCCCAATGTGCCCAGTCTGTGCCCAATCTGTGCCAATCAGTGCCCACAAATGGGCACTGACTGGCACCATTATAAATCAGTGATGCCCAGCAATGCCACCCATCAATGTCATCAGTGCCAGCAATCAGTGTCAACAGTGCCACCGATCAGTGTCCATCTGTGCCACCTCTTAGCGTCCATCCATGCCCATCAGTGCCCACCTATCAGTGCCCATCCGTGCCACCTATCAGTGCCACCCATAAGTACCCATCAGTGCCACCCATAAGTGCCCATCAGTGCCGCCTATGAGTGCTCATCAGTGCCGCGTTACCACTTTAGATTTAGAGAGGAGGTCTACTGCTAGAATTACTGCCCTTGATCTGACATTAGCGGTGATACCTCACATGCATGGTGCAATTGCTGTTTACATACGACACAAGACCAATGCTTGCGTTCGCCTTTATGTGTGAGCACAGGGGGCACAGGGGTGCTTTATTTTTATTTTTTTATTATTTATTTTGCTTTCTATGATAGCAATAGGTACTGACAGGTACTCTTTTTTGAAAAAAATTGGGTCTAGTAGACTCTAGATCTCTCCTCTGCCCTCAACGTGTCTGACCACACCAAGATTGGCATGATAAGATGGTTTCCAAATTTCCCAATGGCGCTGTTTATATTCAGTGAAACTGAAGTCATGAAATGCTCATAGCTTCCGGTTTCTTAGGCCATAGAGATGATTGGAGCCATTTTGGTCTCTAATCACCTCTATGGTCAACTGGCGGAACCACCGGCTGCATTCTTGGGTTCCCTGGTGGGACATGAGAGCCCAAGAAAACCATGGAAGACGGCGGTAGGGGGGTTTCCTCCCACTGCTTGTGAAAGCAGTCTAGCAGCTATTTAGCTGCTAAGATTGCTTTTACATAAAAGCCAACTGCCGGCTGAAAAGAATGATACCTAGATGATACCTAAACCTGCTGGCATCATTCTGGTATAACCACTCAAAGACCAGCAACATACCAGTATGTCGCTGGTCCTTGTTGGGCATATATTGTAATGTTCTCTTTTTTCATGCAGCCTGTGGGCTGAACAAAAAAAGAGATTGATTGGTGGTATGCCCACCATTAAAATACCACCCTGATCCCGCCCACTTCTAATGATGGGCATACATGCACCGTTCTTTTTTTAACTGTGGTGGTGAAATCACCTCCTACAGCACTGGAGTCGCTGACTTATGTATTATGAGAGCAAATCCGGTTGCTGTCATAAAGAAATCTGTGCTGCAGCTGAATGGCGTACTTGAAAAGCAAACAATAGTAACAATAACACATTAACTCAATAAAACAACTTTTTTTATTGCAATCTGTGCCAAAAAAGAGTAAAAAAATATGCTGAAGCATGGGGACAATCTGCCCCTAATGTTTGGGACAAATTGCCCCTCCACCCCTGTTCCCATGCTTCGGCATATGCAGTATGCTCTTTTTTTAAATGTGGTAGTGAAAACACCTCCTACAGTGCTGGAGTCACGGCTTTACGGATCGTGAGAGCAAACCCTGTTGCTGTCAGAATAAATAAACCTGTGCTGCAGCTGAATGGCGTACCTGCGAAGCAAATAATGATTAACAATAAAACAAAGTCACATTACAGTATAACAGTAACACATACCATACCTGCAAAGCAAATACAATAAAACACAATAACAATAAAACATTACAGTTAAGTATAAAATACAGTAACAATAGAGAGAAAACAATAGATAGAGAACAATAGATAAAGTACAATATAGAGAGATTGGGGTGTTCTTTGGGTAGAGGTACCACGGGGGACTTCTGGAAAGTGCCTCTCATGCAGCCAGCTCACTGCATTTGGATTGGGAAATTGGGGCACAGCACCATCTGGAAACAGATAGGCTGCGATGATCTCTTCCTGGAGTTTTAGGAAGGATCCAGTTCGTCCTGACGCTTTGTCTAGCACATAAGCGTTCAGCAAAGCAAATTGAAATAAATATACAGACTCCTTTTTACCAGCGTCTGGCCTTACGGGCAATTAAGTACCGCGCCATCATCTGGTCATTGAAGTCCACCCCTCCCATGCTAAGGTTGTATTAGTGGACACAGAGGGGAGCAGAGGGGAGCAGCATCAAATCCCCTGGCCCCAGGCTGGTTGGCAGTGGAGCATCAGGAATCTCAGTGCGCCTTCGGGTCTGGTCGCACAGAGGAACGGTGACTGCACATTATATCACTCAGTTGAAGATGGAGGGACTCGGGAAGACTTGGCGTTCATTCGTTGGGGGACAAGCATGAGACAGCCTCCTCCGATCGTGACACCATATGAAGCAAATACGTTTATCTTGGTCTCATCAGACCACAGGACATGGTTCCAGTAATCCATGTCCTTAGTCTGCTTGTCTTCAGCAAACTGTTTGTGGGCTTTTTTGTGCATCATCTTTAAAAGAGGCTTCCTTATGGGACCTTCAACCTCTAAAGCAATGCTGGCAGCACTCATTCCTCTGTTTCCCAAAGACAACCTCTGGATATCACACAGAGCACGTGCACTCAACTTCCTTGGATGGCCATGGCGAGGCCTGTTCTGAGTGGAACCTGTCCTGTTAAACCGCTGTATGGTCTTGGCCACCAAAACTATACATAGTTTCTGGCACAGCTTTATGTTATTAGAATTATGCACTGCTAAGTAGCTCTATAGTGTGTTTTCATTTAATATGTGTATAAAAAGAATCACAAATTATGGAGTTGGTTTTGATTTACAACTGTTTATAGCACAATTTTATGCTTTTATAATTAAGCAATAGTAAGGGGAATGTGTGTTTTTTTTTTTTTTTTGAGACAAAGATCAGAGCAACACCATTAATTAATAATTTCTGTTTGCTGGATGTGGGAACACATTTGGGTGGTTGCAGCAGCTCAGGTGTTTTTTTTAATTGTTTATTTATTACATTGTACATCTTATCCTGAGTTTGGTGAACTGAAAGGGTGTACTAAGTCAAATTACTCAATACAAGTGAGCAATAAAAAAAAAAAAATACTACATGCATCAAGAAAAAATGGTGCTTACAGTATAATATTTTTATGTAGTTTTATTAGTCATTACCTAAGTGGCTCCACTGAGCAGATACCTATTTAATTTAATAATGGCATAGAAGCCATTGCTGAAAATGTAAATCATGGGCATTAGGAGCCCAATGTGCCCCAGCCATTGATATGCAAACATCTTTCATGGCTAGAAAAAGCATTGAAATCAGATATAACCATTCTTTATTGTTCTAATTTATATGCAGAATTGTACGAATTGATTGGTGTACAAATATGTTTCCTTTGCTTTTGCAAACCATAGGAAGCATTTTATGCTTTTGTACAGAACTTAAACCTGTGGATTGAGCAGTGTCTGAAAAACTGGCAGCATTTTGTAAGCTGTGCTGTTTCACGAAGAAAGGACTTGTTGTACTATGTGATTTCTGATTCAAACTCTGTAGTTTGAAAAAAGCTATTTTATAGGCAAACAAAAAAAAAGCCTAAAAAAAAATTAAAAATACATACCATATATTTTTTTTATTTAAATAAGGTTATGTAATTTTAGATATTATTTGTGCAATAAAAAAAATGAGTTTTAAGGTTTATGTAAACCTAAATTTAAAAGTTGCTTAAATGGCTTCCTTTTTTTCTTTTTTTTGATGTGAGTAAATATTTTGTAAATACCAATTAATTCTTTCAACTTCAGTTCTCTCTGAGATCTTCGTATGATAGGGTGACAATACTACCCCACTGGCTCTCAATGCTACTAGATTGTTTTCACCCTTCTGTGTGAATTACAGCAACCAGCATGCCTTTACATGGTACCCAAAACCTTGGATTGGCTGGGTAGTGTCTCTGTGTACCTAGCTGTCTAATGACATATCTTTACACAGCAATCACCAGGTGGATTGACTGCCCAGCTTTTTATCCAGTGCCATTTCAAAAACAGCACTGGGTAAATAAAGAGCACTAATCCACTACTAAAAAATGTACCTAGGTAGAAAGTGGTTAAAGCATTATTTAATGAATGAATGATTTGTATAGCACTGCATATGCGAACTGAATCGCCTCAAGGCGATAGGTGAATATTAATAGGTGAATATTTTTGTTTAAGAATCCCTTGTTTATTAACTTAGAAAATGGCTATTACTTTTTTAACAATCATTCCAGGTGACTTCAGTGGGGTTCAGATTTGGCACTCGAACTTTAGTACTTTAGTTACCATTTGGCTCATCCCTATTTATCAAATGGGTGTAGTATGGAAATTAGTGTCTGCGGGTCCCAAGATCTTAGAATACGTAAAAAAGGTAAATTAAATATGGATCAAAGATCAAAAGCAACTTTAAAAAACAAACAGACAAACAAACAAAAAAAATACAAATGATAATATTGCTGACTCTTTCCTTTGAAAATGCTAATTGAGTGACTGTGATATTCTCCATCTGGTTGACTTACACTGCATCACTGTCCCAGGAAAATATGGAGCTTGAGACTTCTAACATTTCACTAAATTTCCTAGTCTTCATACCAGTATTAGAAGATATTGTATCTTGTGGGTCCATATGAAAAAGCGGACAATGTGTTATAGTCTCTTTTGAGTTTTAGGGAGACATTCCATTTGCAAAGCTTGTTTAATAGGACCCTGCTACAAGCTAAATCTCCCTGTAAAATCATTCACTGAAAAACAAAATTAAATAGATTCCTATCCTTTGACCCATGTGTGATTTCTTTTTATGGGGAGCCAGTTAGTTAGCAGTACTTGGCTTTTTGGCAGATGGCATGTTCGGGACTCTGGCCAGCTAGCAGACGTGGTGGCTGGTCGCTCAGGCCTCCCGGTGAGACGGAAGACCCAGGCGGAGCGGCGGAAGGCAGCAAGAGGGGGGATGTCCCCTCCCACTCCTTGTAATAACGATCGAGCGGCTGCTATGCTGCATCAGTTATTATTACCAGAAAGCCGACAGCCAGCTCTAAAAAACAGTACCGGGGTGAAGCCTGCAGCTGCAGGCACCCCTCTGGTACAGCCACTTCCTCAAAATGACTTACAGGTATGTTGTTTTGCTGAAAGTGATTAAAAAACAACCATGGTTTCACTGGAGGTGGGTCCACAACCCCTTTTACAATCGTGTCTCAAATCATGGTGCTTACTCACAAATTTGGGCTTTTCTAGTTGGATCTTTTGTAAGTATCTATCTGTTTTGAGAATGCCCCAATGTTTCCTTATAATGCTTTCTACTTTTTTGTGCTGTACATTAAATGCCAAAATAGGAGGAAGATGTTCACATTCTGCTGGGGCTTTTTATCTTCTATTAGGTGGCTCATTTCACTACTTCACCACCTCATTGATTTTCTCCTGGATAAAATTCATGTTGCTGGAAAAAATCCAAGTTGCTGGGGAGCACTTTGCTGGGCTTTTTTCCTTAGTGCTTCTTTCTCTAAGTGATTCTTTATAGAGGCGATATGCACTCTAAGCTCTGCATCATCTGAAGATTTCTTCTCTGTCCATCCACAGGTATGTCCCAGCTGATCCACATCCACCTATAACTGAAATAGGAATCGGTTTGCTTTCTATGTGTATATGTGCTTTTTGGTATGTCCCAGCTGATCCACATCCAACTTGAATGGGTTTGCTTCCTCTGTGTATATGTGCTTTTTGGTATGCCCCAGCTGATCCATCCATAACTGAAACTGGAATCTGTTGGCTTTCTCTGTGTATATGTGCTTTTTGATATGCTGCCTTCACCATGTGTTGCCCTGTGTGCATTATCATTATGTTTTTGTTGCTCTGTAGTGTAGTGTAGGTTTATGTGCTGATCTTATCTTTACAACTCTGGCCTATATATATATAATAAATCAATAAAAATCCACACAGATAGTAGTGCAAAAAACAAAAAACAGATAGTAGTGCAAAAAATGTATATATAGTCCCAGTCTATATGATTGAAGATGTAAACTCATCAGTGAAAAACTCCAATGTGGGGAATTATTTCCAAAAGCTGGGATATGTGATTGTGAAGAAACCACCACCATATGAAGAGGAGGCTTACCAGATTGTTTGGACACACCAGAACATATGTTCTGCGTGCCAAACAGGCTTGTATTGAGGCAAATGGACTCTGGAGCTGTCAGTATCCTAGGACGGAGATTCTCGATTCTCGGCCAGATGGAAACATATGGTCAATAACATCTCATGCGGACCAATACTCAGAAATCCACAGATGTATAAAGGATACATCCTCTACTGTGTCTTCTCTCTACTTCCTATGACTTTAGAAGTGAAAGGCTTGCTTTGATTGTTAGGCATGATTAATTTACAAACACTCACTCCCACTCTTAACAGTAAAAAACTAGAGCACCCTTATGGGGTCAGCACGTTGCTGGGCTTCTTTTCTTGGTGCTTCTTTCTCTAAGTGACTCTTTATACAAGTGCTTTGCAATTCAAGCTCTGCACTTCAGCGATTGCACTTCAGCAAACCTACATAGCAAACTGCACTAAAAGTACCGAACAGGCTGCAGGTGACACTGTCTCTCTATTTTGCTCTTTTTCCACTCTGTAACATGCACTCTCAATCACTCCTGGCAGTTGTGTCCCTCTCCTAAAACTCTCTCACATTCACCCTTCTTCACCCCACAGCAAATACTCTATATATCACCTTCCCTTCTGTCCTTACCCTATTACTGCTCTTACCAACTCTTGCTAATTCTACACCCACATACTGATAAACTTCCAGGAGTCTGGGGCATGCCCCTTCGTATAAATCACACTATCACATTACCTCCCTCACTCTCCTGCTTCCCCTAACCATTCATATCCCCCAAACCCTGGGCCTCCATCATTTGGCTTTGCCCAACACACCCATCACCCTACACCCTCTGGCAGCAATCCACATAACTTAATCCTTCCTCTTCTTCCCCCGACCAGCTTCCCTTTTTTCTATGCCCTCTGGAATGCATGCTTTTTCTGTAACAATCTCACCTCCCTCCACAACCTCTTTATCACTAATTCCTTTAACCTACTTGCCATTACTGAAACCTGGCTTCATGAATCCAACACTGCTTCTCCTGCTTCACTCTCCCATGGTGGCCTTCTCTGGACTCACTCCCCCAGAACCAATAGATGGGAGGGAGGCAGAGTGGGAATCCTTCTAACCCCAAGCAGCACCTATCAGGTCCTTCACCCACCTCCCCCTCTGGCACTCTCCTCTTTTGAGGCACATTGTATTTGTCTATTTTCTACTGTTTCTCTAAAACTTTCTGTCATCAACCGGCCCCCTGCACTAAGAATTCATAACAAGTACAAACCGGCAACTCGACAGCTTCTCCATAGAAAATTTTTATTGTAGCATTATAGCAGTAACATCATTCAAAAATGCTGATGCATTTCGGCCTAAGCATTCATCAAAAGCATAAAAAGATAACATAAAAAACAGATAAATATAGAGAAACAACCCTCTTAAAATAAGAGGGGCAAAAATAGCTTGATTTAAAAAGTTACAGATGGAGATGATCAAAACCTGGATCAAACAATCACCCGTGATAGGGGGTTGAAACAGGAAACATAAGATGTTAACCATTAAAGTCCCACTGGTGCAGCAGTGGAAAAATTGCAATACAAAATAATTAATATATTTCAAAGACTTATTTCAAAAACAGGCTAACATCCATCCTATTGTTCATACCCAACGGCATTCTGGTATTTAACGTGTGTATCCACCACACCTCTCATTGGAGCAAGGTGCGATGGGTGTCCCCGCTCTTTTAGATTGTTTGATTTGTTCTAGACCGAAGAAAGATTACCTCCATGCACTGTCTTAAAATGTTTTGATACATTTGAAATGTTTTTGGCATTTGGACCCAATCTGTAACCAATTAATGAGATGATTTTTTAATCAAGCTATTACTGCCCCTCTCATTTCGAGAGGGTTGTTTCTCTACATAGATCTGTTTTTTATGTCATATTTTTTATGCTTTTGATGAAGGCTTAGGCCGAAATGTGTCAGCATTTTTGGATGATGTTACTGCTATAATACTACAATAAAAAAAAAAAACTCTATGGAGAAGCTGTCGAGTTGCCAGTTTGTACTTGTTATGGATTCTCTGTGAACTCAATTAGCCAGAGCAGACCACTCTGCATACTAATTACATTATACAGTGGTAGATCTTAGGTGAGTTTTCTTTTGGCACCCTGCACTAGTATCAACTTTCCTTGATGACTTCTCTGCCTTGCTACCCTACTTTCTCTTTTCTGAAGTCTCCACAATCATTCTCGGTGACTTCAACATTCCTGCTAATGCTAATACTACTACTGCTTCTAAACTTCCCAGTCTAACCTCACCTCTTTACCTGACGCATTGGAGACAATCTTCTACTGACTCCAATGGCAACACCCTTGACCTTGTTTTCCCCTATCAATGCACTCTGTTATGTACCTGATAGGAGACTGAGTTAATGAGGTTGGACTCTCTTATATCTCCTGTCCTGGCCCTACTGAGGATGAGACAGAGAGCAAGCCGAAGGACAGGAGGGACACGAGTGCCTGATGAGGACGATTCTAGGCCAGCTACTTGTCAGGGTTCTGGAGACTGGAATATGCAGTGATGTGCAGAGCTGGAGCAGGAGACAGCCAGGCAGGCACTCGAGGGTTAACAGAAGGCAGGATTATAGGCAGAAGCAGAGTCTCAGGAATAGCCATGGTTGTCAGCATGCTGGCAGCGGGATACCAAATCATAGACAGAGTCAGGAACGAAGCCGGGTCAGAGGTGAGCAGCAGAACAGGAACAGGATACACAGCCAGGGTCAAAGAATAAGCCAGGTCAGTAACTAGAAGCACACAGGAACAGATCAGGATACAAGACACAGCTGAAGATCAGTCAACAACTCTAAGTCTATACAAAGTGGAGAACAAAAAGCTGCGCTTAGGGCACTATATAGGTATGCTGCCTCCTTTAAAAGAGCTTCCTAAGAGGATTCTCTATAAACTAATGAATGTAAAAACAAGGGTTGTGGCGCTTCCTATAGGGTAATGGGTGGGAGGGGGGGGTGTTAGTGCTGTACACTGGTGGTTCCCTCAGATGAACCCCAAAGCCAGGTGCCTGGTATCTACCAGGAACAAACTAAGTAACCGTACGGATATGTATATCTATAACTAGATATAGACGCATACATTCATATACACCCCCATGTATCAAAAGAAAAGTATATATATATGTTCCTGAGGGTGGTTCATTCAAACCTACTTAAAGAGGGTGTGGGCTGGTGCATTCAGACCTAATTGCCAGGTGGTGTGGGCTAGAGTCCCTTTGTCTGTGATGCATATACCACCACTAAGTAAACATGTGTGTGTATCCTATATAAATGCTAAATTATGAAAATAATCCAAAATAATCCAAATCAAAACCACTCTACTGCCCGTGTAAAGTGTACATACATAAATGAGCATATATAGAGTGTATTACTCAAACATTGCATATAATAATCAAATAAACAAAAACATAGTGTGATCAAGTTAAGTGCTATTAGTCCATAAAATAAGGAACTTGTTCAAATCCAGTGTTCCAAACAGTTTCGTGACTTGAGTGCTCTCGGGTAATTCCTGTGACTTTAGTGCTCCCCCTTCAGATCCCCACTCACCAGATGCAACAACCCCGTAAAGGGGCAACCAGCATAAGATGTCTCTTACACGATCTCTTTTCCACGCTGATCTGGCGGATTTTACAGGGTGGTTTCCGTTGATTATCCCAATGGGTACCCAGATCCGGGTATGCAGGAGGCTTTCTGATAGGTAGAATGTTCACAAAGGCTCCTTTTAGGAAAATATTTTGGTTCTCTGGACCTCTGGTGGTGGGAGGGGCTCATCTAATGTCATGTAATACTGCCTGTGAAGTGTGGACAGACTAGTGCAATTACCGGATCCCACTTATCTCATTGCTCCTGCGACCTGCAGGGGAGCCCCTCCCACCACCAGAGGTCCAGAGAACCAAAATATTTTCCTAAAAGGAGCCTTTGTGAACATTCTACCTATCAGAAAGCCTCCTGCATACCCGGATCTGGGTACCCATTGGGATAATCAACGGAAACCACCCTGTAAAATCCGCCAGATCAGCGTGGAAAAGAGATCGTGTAAGAGACATCTTATGCTGGTTGCCCCTTTACGGGGTTGTTGCATCTGGTGAGTGGGGATCTGAAGGGGGAGCACTAAAGTCACAGGAATTACCCGAGAGCACTCAAGTCACGAAACTGTTTGGAACACTGGATTTGAACAAGTTCCTTATTTTATGGACTAATAGCACTTAACTTGATCACACTATGTTTTTGTTTATTTGATTATTATATGCAATGTTTGAGTAATACACTCTATATATGCTCATTTATGTATGTACACTTTACACGGGCAGTAGAGTGGTTTTGATTTGGATTATTTTGGATTATTTTCATAATTTAGCATTTATATAGGATACACACACATGTTTACTTAGTGGTGGTATATGCATCACAGACAAAGGGACTCTAGCCCACACCACCTGGCAATTAGGTCTGAATGCACCAGCCCACACCCTCTTTAAGTAGGTTTGAATGAACCACCCTCAGGAACATATATATATACTTTTCTTTTGATACATGGGGGTGTATATGAATGTATGCGTCTATATCTAGTTATAGATATACATATCCGTACGGTTACTTAGTTTGTTCCTGGTAGATACCAGGCACCTGGCTTTGGGGTTCATCTGAGGGAACCACCAGTGTACAGCACTAACACCCCCCCCTCCCACCCATTACCCTATAGGAAGCGCCACAACCCTTGTTTTTACATTCATTAACTCTAAGTCTATGCTCTTGCGCACATCTATGCACCAGACGTCTCACAGGGATTCCCTGACATTGCCCCCCACTTAGGGGCAGCCTCTGAATGCCCACTAGAGATGGTTTTTCAGGATGAAGATGTAGGTGAGCTTGTATCAACTGGGGAGCACGGACATTCCTTAGGACCATAACCCTTCCATACAATGAGGAATTGAGTCCCTCTTCCTACAGTCCCAGTCCAGGACAGCCTCTACCTTGTGTTCTTCATTACCTTCAATCAATAATGGAGAATGGAGCAGGAGTTTCGGAGCCTCAATCCGGTAAGAGATTAGCAACCGTTGGTTTGAGCAGAGAAACATGAAATACCGGATGAATCTTCAGATTACTCGGTAAAGATAATTCTAAAGCCATAGAGTTGATCTGTTTCTTAATTGAAAAAGGACCCGGGAATCTTGGGCCAAGCTTCTTCGAGGAACACTTCAATTTTAAATTTGCTGTGGACAACCAGACCCTGTCTCCTGGTTTCAAATTCAAATTCCCTCTCCTCCTTTTATCAAAAACATTTTTATTACCTGCCTGTTCTTCAGAATGGTCTCTCGCAAGAGTTGGTTATTAGTATGAGGAAAGTTCAGTCTCTCTTGTACAGCTGGTACAGTAGATTCCATGGATACATCAGGTAGGAAGGAAGGATGATACACGTAATTGTCAGAAAAAGGTGACTGTTGGCAGGATGAACCGAGTTGTTTTATGCAAATTCTGCCAAAGGAAGGAGGGATACCCAATTATCTTGCGAGAAAGATGAGAAACATCTCAAATATTGTTCAAGAGACTGATTTGTCCTCTCGGTCTGTCCATTTGTCTGTGGATGGTAAGCAGAAGAAAGACAAAGTTCAATATTCAATGCTTCACACAGGGCTTTCCAAAATTTAGAGGTAAACTGGACCCCACGGTCTGAAGTAATACTGGCTGGAATGCCATGTAACCTTACAACCTCTTTGATGAATGCAGAAGCTGTTTCAGCAGCAGAGCGGGTTCCCTTTAAAGGTATGAAATGTGCCATCTTTGAGAAATGGTCAACTATGACTAAGATTTTGGTGAATCCTTCAGATGGAGGAAGTTCCACAATAAAGTCCATAGAAATCATATTCCATGGCTTTAAAGGTACTGGAAGGGATTCCAACAGGCCCCAGGTCTTGGCATGATCAGACTTGTTTCTGAGGCATACAGAGCAGAATCTGACATATTCCCTACAGTCCTTTAATAAATCTGCCACCAAAAGGAATGGGAAACCACATCTGAGGTCTTATGGATCCCAAAGTGTCCGGCAAGAGGATGGTCATGGCACTTCTTGAGGATGGAGACTCTAAAAAGCTCAGGAATAAAGACTTTTTCCTTGTGGAAGAAGAATCCATCCTTTAGTTGAAGATGTAAATATTCAAATTCAAATCTGTTCTTAGGGAAACTCTATGCGCTTGCACACATCTATGCTCCAGACATCTCAAAGGGATTCCCTGGCACACTCTAGGCCACCTCTCCAACAATCCTCTCTGACTCGCTGACCACCACCTTATTAGTTTCACTCTCTATCTGTCTCCCACCTCCTCTCTCTCCAATCGCCTAATAGAGATGGGCCGAACACCCCCCTGTTTGGTTCACACCAGAACTCCCAAACAGAGAAAAAGTGAAAACTTGAAAAATCAAAAGTTCCAATTTTCAAGGCTTATATGCAAATTATTGGCCATAAAACAGATATAGGGGCCCAGCTACTGCCCTGGGGGACATGTATCAATGCAACATTTTTTTTTTTTAAAAGATCATTTTTACAGTGGGTACTTTCACCCCTTCCTACCCAGACCAATTTTCAGCTTTCAGTGCTCTCACACTTTGAATGAGAATTACTCATGTCATGCAACACTGTACCCAAATGAAATTTTTATAATTTTTTTCACACAAATAGAGCTTTCTTTTGGTGGTATTAAATCGCCACGGGGTTTTTATTTTTTTCACTACAAATTAAAAAAGACGGAACATTTTGAAAAAATGTTTTTCCTAGATTCTGTCATAAAAAATTGCAAATAGGTAATTTTGCTTCATAAATTTTGACTAAAATTTATACTGCTACATTTCTATAAAAATAACCCAAATCAGTATATATTATTTGGTCTGTGTTAAAGTTATAGAGTCTACAAGCTATGGTACCAATCATTGAAAATTGATCACACCTGATGTACCGATCTCATTTCTTGAGGCCCTAACATGTCAAGACAGTACAAATACCCCCAAAATGGCCTCTTTTTGGAAAGTAGACAGTCCAAGGTATTTAGTAAGAGGCATAGTGGAGGAGCCCCCTGGAATGCTGTGTGCGAGCTGCGCAGCCATTTATATAGGCGATGACCCCGCCCCCTTGTGATGTCACAGTCCCAGCATGCGCAGGGACTCTGGCATCATAAGGGGGCATGACCCCAGAGTCCCTGCCCATGCTGGGACTGTGACATCACAAGGGGGCGGGGTCATCACCTATATAAATGGCTGTGCAGCTTGCACACAGCATTCCAGCAGGAGAGAGCGTCATGTCAACATCTCTGGAAGAGAAGAGGGGACAAGACAGCGCAGAAGACCTGGCTCCTCCACTAGCAAAAGAGTGGCAAATGAGCAGAAGATAGCGGAGGAGCCCGGCAGAAGGAAGAAGGCACCGGAGAAGAACCAGAGAGCGTGAAGACGACACCGGAGAAAGGGAGAAGAGGCCTGAGAGACCCCCGAAGTTGGCAGAAGACCCCAGAAGTCAGAAGAAGACCCCCAGAGCTGCCTAATAAATTACTTTTAAAACCTGTGTAGTGTGTTTATTTTTTATTGACACTTTTTTTCCCTAGGTGAATGGGTAGGGGTACCATGTACCCCATACTCATTCACATAGGGTGGGGGGCCAGGATCTGGGGGCCCTTATTAAAGTGGGCTCCTGGATTCCGATAAGCCTCCCGCCCACAGACCCCAACAACCAACGGCCAGGGTTGTCGGGAAGAGGCCCAACCCCTTTCCTGACCGGCCGGGCTGCGTGCTCGGTATGCCCCTGGGAGGGAACCCACGCCAGTTTTTTCATTTAAAATTTGGCGCGGCATTCCCCCTCATGATTCATACCAGACAGCTGTCAGCACTGCCCGCCGCTCATCGCGAAAGGAAAAAAAGTTTTCCTTTCCCAATCAGTGAGCCATCTCGGCACTGGCTCCTGCGACGGGGCTCGCAGGTGTCAAATCTTGCCGATAAATGCCTACTAAGTCACCTACTGTACTCCCAGACACACCACAGCACAGACTGGAGCTGGATCGGGCTCCCAGAGCTCGCAGATCACCTAGGGCAGACGGACTCCCCCGTGATGTCGAGGTAAGACAACACTTCTTCTCTGTCAAGGAGGAGGTATAAGGAAATCAAGATCCATGTCTAAAATAGTGTTCCAGGGTCATAATCTGCAAATATTTGCTGATTTATCCCCTTCCACTATCCAGAAAAGGAGGGCCCTAAAGCCATTGCTTCAAATCCTGATGGACAAAGAAATCAAGTACTGGTGGCTCTTTCCATTCCAACTTAAACTACTCTTCAAAGGCAAGGCATACACCTTTGGATCCCTGCAGGAAGGAGAAAAGCTTTTTCTGTAATTGGGCCTCATCAGCCAAGACCGGAATGCCGTCAGCCAGGACTTCAGCCTTCAGCCTAACTCAGCAAAGAGACATCTGCCCACCAGTCCCCTGAATCCGGTTTGGGAAAAGACCAGATCCAAGAAGCCCAAGGGAACCAACCATTCCTCACTGATTCTCATACCACGTTCTTCCTCAGAACTCAATTCTTTTGCCCCTTTTTCCTCCCAGCTGCCAGCTGAGAAGACTAATGCCCCGTACACACGGTCGAACTTTGTTCGGACATTCCGACAACAAAATCCTAGGATTTTTTCTGACGGATGTTGGCTCAAACTTGTCTTGCATACACATGGTCACACAAAGTTGTCGGAAGATCCAATCATTCTGAACGCGGTGACGTAAAACACGTACGTCGGGACTATAAACGGGGCAGTGGCCAATAGCTTTCATCTCTTTATTTATTCTGAGCATGCGTGGCACTTTGTCCGTCGGATTTGTGTACACACGATCGGAATTTCCGTCAACGGATTTTGTTGTCGGAAAATTTTATATCCTGCTCTCAAACTTTGTGTGTCGGAAAATCCGATGGAAAATGTGTGATGGAGCCTACACACGGTCGGAATTTCCGACAACAAGGTCCTATCACACATTTTCGTCTGAAAATCCGACCGTGTGTACGGGGCATAAGACTCCCCACTTGTGATCCACGAGACGAGTATCCTGTTTGGATGCCCTCACACCTCTGCCGAGGCGGTCTCGGGAAACACAAAACCCGGGGAGGACACTGACCCAGGTTTCTTTCTGCCCGGTTGCTTTGGGTTGCTCCATTGTAACTTCTGGGCAGGGTCGTTGGAGAGATGGGGGAGTAACCCATAGTGCTTGACTTGCCCTGGGGAACTTTTCATACCCACCACACTGCTTTAGGGAGTCATCTCCGATGTAAACCTTCCCCGCCAGTCTTGTCTGACTCTCCCGCCTCTCCACCCTTTGCCCTTAGTCCCCGTTCCTCCTTATGGATCCAGGTTCATACTTATCTTTCTGATAACTGTTTATCTACTGTAATCATATTCTGTTGACTGTTGCACTTTCACCTCCAAGTTTTACTTAGCTTAAGAGCATGTTATGTAGGAGGGTACATTGTAAATGCCGGGCCCAGTTCCTTTATTCTGCTATTTACAAACCATTTCAAGTGGCCACTCTGCTGGGGTGGTGTTCATGCGCCCCTTCCTGTCTAGTGGATCAGGTAATTCACCCTCCCCTGGACAGGACCAATCCCTGCCTTCTAGAGGGATCTCAGTGTGACTCACACTCTCTGATGGAGGATTCTGTCCCCTCCACTCTACGGGAGACTCTCTTGTCCTCTCTTGTCCTCCATCTTCCAAGGTCTACTGGGGACAGGTAAGGGTTTTAGCAGACCCCAGGCTCTGGATCTGCTGGTTTTATTGTGGATGCAAGTGGTGCAAGATTCCACATATTTCCTACAATCTTTTTCCACCCCAGGCCACCAAAATGTTTGTTGTACTAATTCAGGTGTCTTGCCAATGCCAAAATGACCTGCCAGCACATGATCATGGCATCGAACCAGGATGGCCATTCGGAGGTCTTCCGGCACAAAGACTTTGTCTTCATGCCAAAGTATAAATCTATCAATGGGTCCGCGCTTCAGACTTTTAAAACACTGCTGCCCCCCTATGTAGGTAGGGAACACCTCAGTGTTACCCCAAAGAGGTTAAAATCAGGATATAGGGGATGGCGCTGTGTAAAAAACAGAGAGTGTAAAAATGAGTGTTTTAAAATGACAAGTGCTTTGGTGCGTGGTACAATCCTACATAAATAGAAAAAGTAAATTATAAAATATAAAAAATAAATTATAATAAAAAATGTGAATGGACCAAAAACTAATACATATTATAGAATGATAAATCCTTATTGAAATTGCAAGTAAAAATTAAAACCAATCCATAAAATAAGTGTATCAAAAAAATGTGTGTCAAAGATATATCAAATATATATATATAAAAAATGTGTATCAAAAAATATGTATTAAAAAATATGTAGTCCCAAATAGTTCATATAGTGATACAATGTACAGTGCAATAGATCGTATAGCGCATTTCCCAGAAGATTCTTCTTTATCAATGGAGATCCATGCAATACTTTTAGCAATTTCCCCCCAATCTGATTGTACTCACCGGAGCTCCCTGCCCCTGCAGGGGTATGAGTGTGTGAAGTTAGTCCTCTGCCTTTAATCGCTCCGATCCCACCGGTGCCAGTATCCTTCCACTTAGCCCAGTCCAGGTGAACCACTCGTTGAGGAGGGGAGGGGGACTCACTGCCCCTTGCTGCAGCACATATCCCAACCAGGCATCCACTTGCATAAGTTAGATAAAAAATAAAAATAGCTTCATAGCGTAACTTTGTTGGTAATTATAATTTTATTTTGTAATGCAGTCCAACAACATGACTGAATCCACTTGAACCAAATAAAAGGTTTAAAAATTAGCGTTAAATAAAAGGAGAGGGAGCTTACAGGCTCACTAGCTCTCCACACAGTCCTGGGAGAGCTAGTGAGCGACTCCGATGACGTCCGTATGACGAAACGCGTAAGGCGGGACTACCTTGGCACGCACAACGTCACTTCCACGTATCGTGGTTCTGGGAACCAGACCGGTGGAATGCAAGCGGTAGTTTTCCAACAGCGGACTGTGTGGAGAGCTAGTAAGCCTGTAAGCTCCCCCTCCTTTTATTTAACACTAATTTTTAAACCTTTTATTTGGTTCAAGTGTATTCAGTCGCGTTGTTGGACTGCATTACACAATAAAATTATAATTACCAACAAAGTTACGCTATGAAGCTATTTTTATTTTTTATCTAACATATGCAAGTGGATGCCTGGTTGGGATATGTGCTGCAGCAAGGGGCAGTGAGTCCCCCTCCCCTCCTCAACGAGTGGTTCACCTGGACTGGGCTAAGTGGAAGTATACTGGCACCGGTGGGATCGGAGCGATTAAAGGCAGAGGACTAACATCACACGCTCATACCCCTGCAGGGGCAGGGAGCTCCGGTGAGTACAATCAGATTGGGGGGAAATTGCTAAAAGTATTGCATGGATCTCCATTGATAAAGAAGAATCTTCTGGGAAATGCGCTATACGATCTATTGCACTGTATATTGTATCACTATATGAACTATTTGGGACTACATATTTTTTGATACATATTTTTTGATACACATTTTTTATATATATATATTTTTGATATATCTTTGACACACATTTTTTTGATACACTTGTTTTATGGATTGGTTTTAATTTTCAACGGTTTCTTCACATAATTGTAGTGTGTGTGTTGCACTGGGGTCTGACAACCAAACCTTTTGCAGATTTGACACTTGTCACTTTGCAGTTTTACTAACACATGCCTTATAATTTAGATAAAATAAGGATTGAGGTTGCTCAATATATATATTAATGTATTAGGAATATAATTACTTGCAATTTCAATAAGGATTTATCACTCTATAATATGTATTAGTTTTTGGTCCATTCACATTTTTTATTATAATTTATTTTTTATATTTTATAATTTACTTTTTCTGATTATGTAGGATTGTACCACGCACCAAAGCACTTGTCATTTTAA
Organism: Lithobates clamitans; assembly: GCA_037952925.1. Lineage (NCBI taxonomy): Eukaryota > Metazoa > Chordata > Amphibia > Anura > Ranidae > Lithobates > Lithobates clamitans. The sequence goes on along the minus strand of JBBGZY010000008.1, from coordinate 9,001,430 downwards.
AACACTCACTTTTACACTCTCTGCTTTTTACACAGCGCCATCCCCTATTTCATGCCAAAGTAGCCCATCCTTTGCCAGTAGAGAGACCCCGGCTGGTGAAGGGTTCCTTACTAGAGTTTGTTTAATTTGTTTTATTAACTCTCCTTGAAGTAACAGGAAGTTCCCAGGGGATAGAATGGTATCTGGAGATGAGATTTCTTCAGGTTTGCTGAACATGCGTGATAACGCATCGGGTTTTGCATTCTTGGATCCGGGCCTGAACGTTAAGTGAAAAGTGAATCTAGAAAAGAATAGTGCCCACCTGGCTTGTCGAGGTTTCAATCTTATTGCTGTTCTTAAATACTCGAGGTTCTTATGATCGGTATAGATCAAGATTGGGTGTGCGGCCCCCTCTAGAAGGTACCTCCATTCCTCCAGGGCAGTTTTGATGGCCAAAAGTACACGGTCCCCAACATCGTAGTTCCTTTTGGCATTTGACAGCTTGTGGGAAAAAAAAAGCAACTGGATGCAGTAGAGCCTTAGCTCCCCGCCTCTGAGACAATATTACTTCGACCGCTGTTTCTGAGGCATCTACTTCCAAGACATAGGGCAAGGCTGGGTCAGGGTGTTTCAGGACAGATGCAGATGTGAAAAGTCTTTTTAGGGTGTCAAAAGCTTTCTGAGCTTCCAGAGTCCAAGAGAATCTTGTACCTTGTTTGGTTAAACTTGTAATGGGGGATATGATTGCAGAAAAATTTCTGATGAATTTTCAATAAAAATTTGCAAACCCCACGAAACATTGGACACCCTTCTTTCCACTTGGAGCAGGCCAATCCATGATGGCTGTAACCTTCTGGGGATCCATCTGGATGCCTTCAGTGGAAATGATTAAACCCAAGAATTGGATGCTTTGGCATTCGAATACACATTTCTCTGGTTTTGCATAAAGTCTGTGTTGTCAAAGGCGCCTCAATACATTCTTGACGTGACTACGGTGGTGATCTAGAGAGGGAGAGAAGATTAGTATATCATCAAGATAAACAACAACAAATGATGAAGTGCTGAAAGGTAGCTGGGGCATTGTAAAGTCCAAAGGGCATCACAAGGTATTCAAAATGCCCAAACCGTGTGCGGAACGCCGTCTTCCATTCATCCCCCTCTCGTATGCGAACCAGATTATAAGCACCCCGAAGATCCAATTTTGTGAAAATGGTGGCCGTACCGAGTCACTGGAATAATCAGGCACAAGTGGAAGAGGGTAACGCTTTTTTACAGTGACCTTATTAAGTTCATGGTAGTCCACACAGGGCCGTAATGAGTGGTCCTTTTTTTCTACAAAGAAGATCCCCGCACCGGCAGGAGATGTGGAGGAGTGAATAAATCCCTTTTTAAGGTTGTCATCAATGTAGTCTTTCAAAGCAACAAGTTCAGATTCAGATAGAGGAAAGATCCTGCCAAAAGGAACTTCAACCCCAGGAAGGAGCTCAATTGAATAGTCATAAGTCCTATGAGGAGGAAGAGTTTCTGCCCCTTTTTTGCTGAAAACATCCAGAAAGTCGTGATATGCTACTGGAACGACTTGGCGGGCTTCGGACTCCAAATCGATGCACAGCAGGGGAGATTGGTCCTGATGATTCTCTTGCCAACAATGCTGAAGGCAATAGGGGGAAAGAAACTTGATTTCTTCTGTAACCCAGTTAATGTGAGGGTTATGAGCTTTTAACCGAGGCATACCCAGAATGATTGGGAACAGAGGGGAAGCGATTGCATCTAGGCGTAGAAGCTCTTGATGGTTCTCGGCAATGGTGGTAGATAACGGGATGGTTTCATGAGTATCCAATCCAGATTTAATGGTGGATCCATCTGCCAGATGTACAGAAAGTCTCTGAGCCTTGGGTAGTAGAGTAATTTGATGTTTGGCAGCAAAAGCTAAATCTATGAAACAGCTGCAAGCTCCAGAGTCAATTGTAGCTGGGGTCTGGATAGTTCCTCCTGGGAGCTGTAACAAAATGGGAATAGCAAGATGAGCAGAGTGATTGGGTAGAGATGGAGGAGAAGCGGATGTAACTGAGAGGCACTTGCGGATCTTGACCAGGCAAGACCTCACATAATGTCCTGATCCTCCACAGTACAGGCAAAGATTAAGCTGGCGTCTGCGCTGGTGTTCTTCTGTAGTCAGAGAAGGACAGAGGAGACCAAGCTTCATGGGTTCAGATGCGTCTGAAGCGGATGCAGCAGGAGCAGGTGAAGCGGGACTGAAAGAACCAGACACTCATGGAAACATTCATACTGGACGGGACTAGTCGGTGGCTCGTTCCGACCTACATTCCCTTAAGCGACGGTCAATCTGGATTGACAAATTTATAAGTGTCTCCAAGGTGGAGGGGACACCTGTTCGTGCTAGCTCATCCTTGAGATTATCAGAAAGGCCCATGCGGAACTGGTAACGCAGGGCAGCATCGTTCCAGTTGGTGTCGGAACTCCAGCTCCTTAATTCTGAAACATAGTCCTCCACGGCCCTGTGACCCTGCTGAAACGTGTGAAGGGCGGCTTCCGCAGTAGCGGCTTGCTGGGGGTCTTCATATAACTGAGCCATGGCTCCAAAAAAGGAGGCTAAGTCCGTAAGAGATGTGGCCTTTTGTTCAAGGAGTCGGTGAGCCCAGGCCTGTGGTTCCCTCTGAAGCAAGGAAATGACAAACCCGACCTTGGTGGCTTTCAGGGAGAAGGTTCGTGGTTGTAGCGAAAAATAGAGTTTGATGCGTTGCGGAAGACTCTGAACTTGTTGCGTTCTCCGTGGAACTTTTCAGGAGTTGGGACTCTGGGTTCAGGTGGTAGCATAACAACTGCGGGAGCTGCTGGCATCCCAGAAGTGGAAGGTGCTTGAGCAGCAGAGGCAGACAAGGTCTGTATTTGGCCTTCCAGCTGGGTATAACCCTGTTGTAAGTCCTTTACAGCTTGTGTTAATCTGGCTAGGTGTTGGCAGAGTTCCTCTATAGGAGAGGGTCCTTGCACAGGCTCAGACAAGGCTGTCTGCTACTGTCAAGTACCGGGTGATGGAGCCTGATATGCAGAGGACGGCCTCTCTTACAACTCTGACTTGGAGCCCCTGATAGAGCTCACAGGAAGCACTGAGATGCAGAGTCGCACGAGTGCCTGGTGGGATCACTGAACCTGGAGCTGGATCGGAGCACTTGGCCGGGCTGTAGAGGTGTCTGTAGGAATCCCAGAGCAGTGGTAGGCAGGTAGCTGAAGTGAGTAGACAACCGGTCCCCACAGGCAGAAGTGCAGGTGCAACAGAAGGGATGGTGGCACCCTTGAGGCTGAAGAGAAGGCAGGTACAGGCAGGCCGGGTCATACACAAATGGGCACGTCAGGAACAGAGGCTGAAGCGGAAGCGGAATCAGCTTATAGGCCGGGTCATCAGCAGACTGGCAGCGAAGTGGCAGAAGGAGCAGACAGATGCAGAGTAGAGGACAAGCCGGGGTCGGATGCAGGCAGGAAACAGGAACGTCAGGAAGCAAGCTGGGTCACAACAGGAACGGAAGTCAGGTAGGTAATTGCAGGATACACAGGGAATGCTGTAGAGCAGACAGCACTGAGTCTGGAAACTGACTGAGTTTAAGTAGCCTGTTTGGGTGTCAAAAGCTGTCACAGGGTGTGTGTGCACCAATGGAATTCTGACAGGGGCAGAGGTAACAGGTCATCTTCTTCATAAAAATATAAAAAGGCTCAAGCGCTGACGTGGTTAAAAACTACTACTGCGGAAAACAAATGGATAAAATGAGATGACTAAATAATATAGCTGCAATTAAAATATGTGATAGGATCAATAAATGGTATGGTGGTTAATTGCGCTGATATTATCCTCATATACCCATTGTAATTAGTGATGAGTTGCCTTAAAAAAGTCACATGGCAGTGACGTAACGCGTAGGAGGAGCCTGTGACGTCCCCAGCATCTGCAGTGTGTGAGTTAGCGGTGGTGAATGAAGCGCCTCACCGCTGAGCTCTGTTGCAGCTGATCTATTCAAACGCGATTTTACCTAGGAGTGGATGTGAGTGAAATGTCTTTTATCCGATATATAGCATCCAATGGTTGTTTAATCTCTGCGCAATGGATATATAATTTTTCTTTGCATGTCCAGGATTTGAATGGAGGAGCGGAGTATAACTTAAATTAAAGAAGAAGTGAAAAGAATTGAAAGTAAAAAACTTTTTTGACATTATCATATTTCAACTAAGTTACATTATAACTGGCACTGATTAGTCATGTTATAAACACTTGATGGACTGTGAACACTTTATATGAAGGATTTTTTAGGAAAAGGAATTTATCTCTACACATTTGTATTTATTTATATTAGGTCATCTTCTTCGGCAGCCATCTTGGATGCTGGCATGCCCTTCCTGACAGGCAGAGGTAACAGGTCGTCTTCTACAGGAGCCATCTTGGGTGCTGGCATGCCCTTCCTGACAGATGTCTTGGGACCCGTGGACACCAGATGGTAAGTGCTGTAGATTACCTAGCTTTGCCCCCGCCTATGCTCGATGGCAAATGACACACCAGTAAATACACCCCTTAAAATAATATCACATAATGCTCAAGGATTGAACTACCCGGCTAAAGTCTTCCAATACCTACATGCACAAAAGGTGGACGTGGTCCTCCTGCAGGAAACACACTTTCCCAAACGCTTCTGTCCCTCCTTTATTCACTCCAAATTTCCCTTCTTCACACTGGCCAATACTGAGGATAAAACGAAGGGGGTGGGTATTTTCATATCCAAAACATGCAATTTTACCCTCAAATATGAACTCAGGGACCCTGACGGGCTCTACATCCTCATTGCGGGAGAATTAGACGACCAACTATATTCTCTAATTTCATACTATGCCCCTAACAGAGGCCAACTAGCCTTCTTTCAACGCCTGTTCCAAACACTAATGCCTCTGCTAGAGGGCACAGTGGTCTTTGGGGGCGATTCTAATTCAGATTTTGACCAGGGACTGGACAAGTCATGTCCCCCTGGCAAACGCCTCACTAGACCCACCAAACAGAGCCTAGGCATAGCCAAGCTAATCTTCCAGCAGGGACTTGTTGATATATGGAGGGAAGTAAATCCCACACTGTGAGACTTCACACATTTTTCTAATCCCCATAGGTCCTTCGCGAGAATAGACCACATCCTCATCGCTTCAGCCTCCATTCCACTAACGAACAGGGCATATATCAAAGACGTAGTCTGGTTGGACCACTCAATGGTGATCCTTTCAAATCAGCGCCCAATGGGCCATAAAACCTGCCGGTGTTGGAGGCTTAACGAGTCCATCCTGAGTGATCTGATCAGAACAAAAGAAATTGAAACTAATATCTGCAACTATTTCCTCACTAACGATATACCAGACACTAGCCCCTCATGCCTCTGGGCGGCACATAAGGCTGTAATTAGAGGTCACCTGATTCAAATGGCCTCTCAGATCAATAAGGCCAACAAAGCTGACATAGAGAAGTTGGATAAGGATTATACAGCCTTAGTTAAAAAACACAAGGCGGACCCAAGAGCTGTTTCCACCACTAAGCTGGATGCAGCTCGCACGGCATTAAACCTTGCCCTGACTACAAAGGCTGAAAAATGGCTGCGGTGGAATAGATCCCGATTCTATTGCCATGGAGATAGAATTGGCTCTATGCTTGCAGGCAGGTTATCTCTGAAATTCAGATCCCCTGCCCTTCCCAAAATCATAATCCAAGGTGGCACTCTGTCCCAGAACCCTCAACGTATTATGGGGGAATTCCTGACCTTTTATAGATCCCTATACAGTGGTGAGAACAGCCCTTCTCCAGAGGCGATAGATCACTTCCTGGACAGCATTCAGATCCCCAAACTAGAAGACAGACACCGTTAGAAACTAGACGCCCCTATCTCTGCTGAGTAAGTATGTGCAGTCATTAAAAACTTGAAATCACATTCAGCGCCTGGCCCAGATGGTTTCTCCATACCATACTATAAATCATTCTCTTCCACTCTCGCCCCATATATGGCTCGATTTTTCAATGCACTCAGACAGGGGGATCCACTAGACACCTCACTTAACACAGCCTGCATTACAGTCATCCCTAAACCATATAAAGATGCCAGCTTGGTCAGTAACTATAGACCAATATCTCTCATTAACAATGACCTAAAAAAACTGACCAAACAAAGACCAAGTGGGATTCATCCCGGGGAGACAGGGCCCTGACCAAACTTTACGAGCGATTGATATAATATCCCTCCTCAATTCCAACTGGGGTGGGGGCTCTTCCAGACAGGGATGTTTACTCTGTCTGGACCTCCAAAAAGCTTTTGATCCTGTCCAATGGCCATACATCTTCAACACTCTTCAAAGATGGGGATTTGGGAATTCATTTGTTAATGTCATGCATGCCCTTTATTCATCCCCCTCGGCTCAGGTGTGTCTGCAGGGATTTTACTCGTAATCTTTTCCCATATCTAGAGGCACAAGACAGGGTTGCCCACTCTCCCCGTTGATCTTTGCCATAGCAATCGAATCCTTGGCAATAGCCATCAGAAACAATCCGAACATCCAAGGCATTCAAAGTGGCTCCAGGTGTCATAAATGCACATTATTTACGGACGACATCTTACTATTTGTTTCTTCCCCACTGACATTGCTCCCCAACGTATGTCATCTTCTGGATGAATTTGGGGTGGCCTCGGGCCTTAGGATTAATTACGATAAATCCCAGGCACTTAATATTAACATCCCAGACTCTATCCTAGCCAGGCTCAGGGAGAGCTTCCGGTTCTCCTGGAGCGACTCCAACATTTCATACTTGGGGATCAAACTGACTCCCAGGATTGAACTCCTACATCAAGCCAATTACCCACCTCTTTACAAAAAACTGGAGGAAGACCTCTCCCGGTGGTCCCAGCTATCCCTGTCCTGGCTGGTCAGAATCAACATGATTAGGATGACCCTACTCCCCCGCATCCTCTATAATTTAAGAGCACTCCCGATACCTGTTGGCAAAATTCGCCTAAAACGATTCCAGGCCAAAATCGTCAAATACATTTGGGGCAAAGGGGGACACAGATTTCCCAAGGCAGTTCTGTTTGGATCTAGAGCTGAAGGGGGCCTGGGACTTCCCAATCTGCTTTGGTACTTACAAGCTGCCCAACTAGCTCAGATATCGGTGGTTTACTCGCGCTGGGAACAACCTGACTGGATTCACATAGAGAGGCAGTCGGTCCCCCTCCACACTCTAGACTGGAGCCCTGGGAAACTCAGACCCCCCACACTTTCCCCAAAACTTTCACACTCCTTTGCACTTTGGGATAGACTAAGATGCAACAACCAACTGACCTCCCCTACGGAACCGCTGCAACACTTATTCCACAATCCTGAATTCACTCCGAGCCTTAACATATCAGCATTTAAATGGTGGCTCGACATTGGGCTTTACAGAATAGAACACTTCCTTAGACCTTTTGGCCCACTCTCTAAAGCATTCTGTGTTAGTAACCTGGATATACCTGTTTCTGAATTCTTCAGATTTTCTCAAATCTCAAACTTCTTACGCAAAAGGTGTAAAACACTCCCGAACGGGCCCCACATAACTCCTTATGAAATATGGTGTGGTTAAGCCAGCGAGCAGAGGGGGGGCATCTCGGTGATTTATAAAGCTTTATCTTCCATGCAATCCAAGACACCTTACATGCAGGCTTGGGAAGATGATTTGTCCCAACACTGGAAACTGGGAACATGGCACAGGAACCAATCTTACAAAGGCATTCTCAACTCCAGCCTCATGCAAGCTAGTTTAAAAGTGCTGACTAGATGGTACCTAGTCCCTTCAAAGCTAGCACGCTTATACCCATCGGCGTCTCCCCTCTGTTTTCGGGGATATGGTCTTAAGGGAGATATGTTCCATATATGGTGGGCCTGCCCCAGAATCCGACAATTCTGGCACAAGATCTTCTCTTGGATCAGCAAAATCGCCACAATACCTGTCCAAATGTCCCCCCTCGTAGCGCTCCTTAACTTCCCAGTGAAAGAGGCCTCCAGGATTGCACAATGCCTCATATTCTTTATCATCTTGGGAGCCAAGCTTACCCTGGCTAAGGCTTGGAAAAAAACATCAGTTTCAACACTTCTAGCCAAATGAAAGATCTCATGGATTATGAACCAAGAGAAGATGGCAAGTAATCCTGGATCGCTCGGCCAAATTTAAACAAATTTGGGAACCCTGGGCAACCTTTGTAGGAGTTAATCTTTGAATATTGCCACCTGGGTGTCACCCTCCGGCTCTCTCCCCCCCAGTCGACTCATACTCATCTCTTCTAACTTTTATCTCAGCTCTTTCTTCCTTCCCCCTTTTTTTCTTTTCTCTCACTCACTTCTTTCGGTTAGTCTTGGGCTTCGGCCATTAATCAAATGGACACGACCAAGGCCAGGGTTGGGAGTTAATCTGATTCTGGTCCCAACTTTGGCCTAGCTTTTTGCAAACATCTCGGTGGCCCAATTTCCTGTTATATGTACCATTTGCTCTCATAAGTCTTTACTTAGAGAACTCTATTATACAGGACTCAAAGTTGCTCCTTAGATCAGGAGTCATTAGACAAGTTTACACACTAATGCCCCATACACATGGTCGGATTTTAGGATGGAAAATGTCCGATCGGAGCGTGTTGTCGGAAATTCCGACCGTGTGTGGGCTCCATCGGACATTTTCCATCGGATTTTCCGACACACAAAGTTTGAAAGCAGGATATAAAATTTTCCGACAACAAAATCCGTTGTCGGAAATTCCGATTGCGTGTACACAAATCCGACGGACAAAGTGCCACGCATGCTCAGAATAAATAAAGAGATGAAAGCTATTAGCCACTGCCCCGTTTATAGTCCCGACGTGTTTTACGTCACCGCGTTCAGAACAATCGGATTTTCTGACAACTTTGTGTGACCGTGTGTATGCAAGACAAGTTTGAGCCAACATCTGACGGAAAAAATCCATGGATTTTGTTGTCGGAATGTCCGAACATAGTCCGACCGTGTGTACGGGGCATTACTGTTTTGAGACTAGTTTTAATAACCTTTTGTGTTTTCATTTTCTTTCCACAAGAAAAATTAGTACTGTAAATCTCTTTGATGAGGGGGGCTTGGGGGCAGGGAGCCCAGCCACAGCATGTTCCCAATTGGGGTGGCGGAGCCCTCCCCCTCTCTACCCCTTACATTTTCTGTGGCCACTAAGTCCATAGTTGACACCCGGCAACTCCGATCAAATGGCACGACAGGTTATGTTTATTTTATGCATATCTGTTTTGTGTAACCCACCTTGATTAACTTGTTCTCCATGCGACTGTGTTGGTTGTCTCAAGACTGCTGATTCACATTGTATCTATACCATGTATTGTATTCTTTTCATTAATTTTTGAAAAAATAAAAATATATTGAAACATAAAATTGCGTACGCTTGTGAAATGGAGCCAAACTTTGATATTTAATCTCTATTGGCGATGCTTTATAAGCCTTTATTCATCACCAGTTTAGAGTTACACAGGAGCTCTGGTGCTAGGATTATTGCTCTTTCTCTGTCGTTGTGATACCTCACATGTGTGGTGCAATCGCTGTTTATGTATGCGTACAGGACCAACATGTGCATTCACCTTTGCATGTGAGCATGGGGCACTTTAAATGTTTTATTTATTTATTGGTGGGACACTGATATACTGACAGATGTTTTTGTGCACTTGTACACTGAGAGATGTTAATCGTCCACCGGCGAACACTGACAGATGTTGATGTCACAATGGAACACTATTGCACTATTGCAGATGTTCATGGGGACACTGTGACAGATTTTTTGTACACTGGCACAGATGTGATGGGACACTGACAGATGTTTTGTGCACTGGTACAGATGTGATGGGGACACTGAACCCCATCATCAGGCAGCATGGAGGCAGGCTGTTGTTCATCCCTTGCAATAGCAAAAAAGTTAATGCCAAAAAAATCTGTGTAAAAAAAAGTTTTGAATAAAATGAAAAAAAAAAAAATTAAATCACCCCCAATCCACTGTGTCTACACACAAATGTGACTGCATACGTAAGTCCCGCACGCATATGTAAACAGTGTACACACCACACTTGTGAGGTATTGCCGCAATAGTTATAGCACTAGACCTCCTGTGGATCTGTACGCTCAAAACGCTCACAAACGCGCTAAAAACGCTTAAAACGCTCACAAGCGCTCACAAACGCTCTAAAAACGCTTAAAACGCTCACAAACTCTTAAAACGTCCAATAACGCTCACAAACGCTCTGAAATGCTTAAAACGCCTAATAACGCTCACAAACGCTTAAAACGCTCACAAACGCTCACAAACTCTTAAAACGCCCAATAACGCTCACAAACGCTTAAAACGCCCAATAACGCTCACAAACGCTTAAAACGCCCAATAACGCTGATTAACGCTCACAAATGCTTAAAACGCTCACAAACGCTCACAAACGCTCTGAAACGCTTAAAACGCTCACAAACTCTTAAAACGCCCAATAACGTTCACAAACGCTCTGAAACGCTCTGAAATGTTTAAAACGCCCAATAATGCTCACAAACGCTTAAAATGCTCACAAACGCTCTGAAACGCTTAAACCGCTCACAAACGCTCTGAAATGCTTAAAACGCCCAATAACGCTCACAAACGCTTAAAACGCTCACAAACGCTCTGAAACGCTTGAAACACTCAATAACGTTCACAAACGCTTAGATGTTAAATAACGTTCGAAAACGCTCAAAACTGACAATAGCGGTAAAACGCTAAAAAAACGATCGCATGAACTGAAAAATGCTAAAAACGCTAATAAACGCTAGGAAACGCTATTGCTAAAACGTTGCAAAAATTTTTTTTAAAAACCATGCTAAGCTACTGGCATTTTCATAACGTTATTTTAACATCCTGTGTGCATGAGGCCTTGAAAGAACCCTATTTTTTAGACCAGAAAACACAGAAATATGATGCTAAACTGCAGCAGAGAATGACATTTTATGACCCAAATTTGAGGCCCTATATCTCGGGGCCACTTGGTTCTAGGAATTTGGTGTGCTAACAAAGTGGAACTAACACTACAACATATCCAAATTTGGGGTTCCTAGCCCCAAGTGACCCTGAGATATGGGGCCCCAAAGTCAGGTCGGAAAATGTCATTCTCTGCTGCAGAAGTGCTTGACATTTTGCAACCCGACTTTGTGGACCAATATCTCGGGTCCCCAAAGTTGAGTTGCTAAATTCCATTCTGTGCTCTACAGACGCTTCTAGACGCAAACGCGGTAAAACGCGAATAAACACAGAAAAAAAAATAGAAAGATAATAACGGTTATAGTCTTTATATTTTATTACATTCTCAGTTAATTTATTTGCTATTCTTTTCTATTTTAATTTTTTAGAAATTAGGCAGAGTTTAATGAAATTGAGAATAAGACAAAAAAATTCAGAATAATTCCAAACAAATTTGGAAGAATTGGCCCAATTTGAGGGAAATTTAAGCCAATTTTATGGAAATTTAACCCAATTTTATGGAAATTTAAGCCAATTTGAGGGAAATGTGACCCAATTTTATGGAAATGTAACCCAATTTGAGGGGAATTTGACCCAGTTTGATGGAGATTTAACCCAATTTTATGGAAATTTGACCCAGTTTTATGGAAATTTGACCCAATTTTATGGAAATTTAACCCAATTTTATGGAAATTTGACCCAAATTTATGGAATTTTACCCAATTTTATGGAAATTTGACCCAAATTTATGGAAATTTAAGCCAATTTTATGGAAATTTGACCCAATTTTATGGAAATGTAACCCAATTTTATGGAAATTTAACCCAATTTGAGGGAAATTTAGGCCAATTTTATGGAAATTTGACCCAATTTTATGGAAATTTGACCCAAATTTATGGAAATTTAAGCCAATTTTATGGCAATTTGACCAAATTTTATGGAAATTTAAGCCAATTTTATGGAAATTTGACCCAATTTTATGGAAATTTAACCCAATTTGAGGGAAATTTGACCCAATTTTATGGAAATTTAACCCAATTTGAGGGAAATGTAACCCAATTTGAGGGAAATTGGCACAATTTTAGGGATATTGGCACAATTTTAGGGAAATTTGCCAAAATCTAAAGCAGAACTCCACTAACTCCATCCTAAAAATGAAGCTAATTTAAATACATGTATTTAGGTAACTAAATAATTGAAAAAACCTAAACTGTCAAAAATGTTTGAATCATGCACATGAACACATACATAATTACAGTGGATCTAATAGTCTACAGACCCCTGGTAAAATGTCAGGTTTATGTGATGTTTAAAAATGAAACAAACATATATAATTGATGAACGTGTTCCATCTTTAATTAATGCAGAAGTTTCTTTGGGGTTAGTCAGAGGCACATGATGGCAGGTGTGGACTGACTCCTTAACATGATTTTGAATGTGATAGCTTAATTCTGAACACAGCTGCATCCCCAGTTAGAAGAGGATGTGCACACTTATAAAACAACATTATTTGAGTTTCTTATATTGACTACCCAATAAAAGATTTTAGTAAGTTTTCTGTTGAGTTTGTACAGTTTATAGGTCACATTAAGGTTTAAAAAGTTCTAGCAATGATTTCTCTAATTTTTCTACATCACTGAAAACTCAAAGTTTAACAAGTGTGTGTAAACTTTTTCTATATTACTTACATTTGAGGTCTGCTTGCTTCTTGGAGAAAAGATCCCATTGTGGATACAGCTCCTTGGCAATTTCAAGCCACCCCTGGTCCCGTTTTCTACGATCCTTGTGTTGGGGATCAGAAGGAGTATACAGATATGTTCTTGGCCTCACCAGGCTGATAAGATGTTCAGTTCTCACCATGTTTGCTATAGTCCAAACTGGGATTTGCTGGTTCTCAAGGCATCCTGGGTAGTTTATTTTTAAAGGGCAGGTGTTTGATCACATGGTGATTCAAAAAAAGCAAAACACACAACGCATCAAAAACGCATCTAAAATTATGGACTTGCGTTTTTCTTGCATGCCCATTGAATTCTATTACATGCAAAATGCTGCATTTTGCATGAAAAAAAGTCCCTGACCCTTTCCAAAAACGCAGAGGTACAAAAAGGCATTGATGTGAACATGTTCCATAGGATCCCATGTTAAAAAATTCCCATGCATTTCTGCAAAATGCAAAATGCATCAAAAAGCGCGCTAGTGTGAATGGAGCCTAACACAATAGCAGACTCCTAATTCAGCATGTTGAAATACTGTATGTAGATAGTGCACATCTTGCTGCCTTCCAAAGACTGGAGAAGTCCGAAAACACTGAAAGAAAAAAGGAAACAGATGGCGTGTAGGCATAGTGGATTATCCGCAATACATGTCTTTATTGAATAAAACAAAAGTGAATATATTCACAAACCAGTACTAAAGACAACGTCTTAATATAAAATATTCTGCTAAGATCCATGTGCAAAATTCCTATTCTCTTTCATTCTATTTTTACTGCATTATGATTATTACTAGTATTTATTTCAAATTTGTTTCAAATCTATTCCATGTATCATTTCTCACTTCATGGACACTATATTTTATAAACATTTTATTTGAAAAAATGTTTTTAGATATGTGTATTTATCATTATCACCATCCATTACTAGGAATGTGATTACCTATTACAAATACTACATATGTATATATATATATATATATATATATATATATATATATATATATATATATATATATATATATACCATATTATATATTTTATTACTTGGTATACCTCCTGATTTTCCACCATTGAGCATCTAGAGCCAATATTACATTTATTTTTACTTTGATTTTTATTTTCTGGTTTTTATTTTACTATTGTGGTTTTGTAATTTTATTTGGAAGACATGCATAAAACCTGTTAAAGGTTGTTACTAATGAATCAATGTACCATATATACAGTACAGTGCCTTGAAAAAGTATTCATACCCCTTTACATTTTCCACATTTTGCCATGTTACAACCAAAAACATAAATGTATTTTATTGGGATTTTATGTGATAGACCAACACAAAGTGGCACATAGTTGTGGAGTGGAAGAAAAATGATAAATGGTTTTCAATTTTTTTTTACAAATAAATATGTGTGGTGTGCATTTGTATTCAGCCCCCCTGGGTCAATACTTTGAAGAACCACCTTTCACTGCAATTACAGCTGCAAGTCTTTTTGGTTATGTTTCTGCCAGCTTTGCACATCTATAGAGTGAAATTCTAGCCCATTTTTCTTTGCAAAATAGCTCAAGCTCTGTCAGATTGGATGGAGAGCATCTGTGAACAATAATTTTCAGGTCTTGCCACAGATTCTCAATTGGATTTTTTTTTCTGGATTTGAACTCATGAATTTGCTTTGATCTAAACCATTCCATTGTAGCTCTGGCTGTATGTTTGGGGTTGTTATCCTGCTGGAAGGTGAACCTCTGCCCCAGTCTCAAGTCTTTTGCAGACTGTAATGCCGCGTACACACGGTCGGACTTTTCATCTACAAAAGTCCGACAGCCTGTCTGACAGACTTCCGGCGGACTTTCGGCGGACTTGCGGCAGACTTTCTAACGAACGGACTTGCCTACACACGACCACACAAAAGTTCGACAGCCTAGTATGCGGTGACGTACATCAAGTCCGGCGAGACTATAAAACGGAAGTTCAATAGCCCGTACGACACCCTTTGGGCTCCTTCTGCTAATCTTGTGTTTATCTCGTGTTAGTAGAAGTTTGGTGAGAGACGATTTGCGCTTGTGAGACTCGTATTTTTCAGTTCGTTTTAACTGTTGTTCAGTCTGTGCTTGTGAGGTTTGTATCTGCTTTTCAGTGCGTTTGGTCAGTTGGCATTGAGAAATCTTTGTTTTATTGTCCGCTCGTTCCTGATTTTCAGGTCGTTCTTCACAGGCCTTGCTGTTCTTCAGTGCATTCTGTTAAGTGCGTTCTGACCAGCTGACCGTTTTATAGCCATGTTACCTGTACGTACTCGTCATCGAGCTTGTGCATTGTATGTGTTTGGTGCTGTAGTTTATTCTTCAGACCAAGACCAGTCCATGAACAGGGTGAGGAGGAGTTCATGGACCAAAAATTGGTTGCTCCAGCGTGACCAGTTCTGTCACATGCCATTGCTCCGTGAGATCCGTGAGAATAATCCTGAGGATTTCAGGAACTTTCTCTGGATGACGGACCCCGTTTTTGACCGTTTGGTGGCTTTGCTGACCCCCTATATCAGCAGGCAGGATACCTGCATGAGGCAAGCCATCACTCCGGAGCAGAGGCTAGTTGCCACGTTGCGGTACTTGGCGACGGGGAGAAGCCTGCAGGACCTCAAGTTCTCGACAGGCATCTCCCCCCAGGCTCTGGGGATCATTATCCCAGAGGCCTGTTCTGCCATCATCCAGGTCCTGCAGAAGGACTATATTAAGGTAAGAATTTTTTCTTTTATTAGCATCACATGTTCTTTTATTTATTCTTTGATAATGTAATGTATTTCTTAGCTCAAACACTACTTACCATCATTGTAATATAGTGTGAATGTCCCCTTTTTCTTCTCACGCATGCTTGATTTGTTTCATGTTCTTTTTTGTCATGCATGTATATTTATCTTCAATAACCTCTCCAGCATACAATGCTGGTCACATATTCACCTAGTCTACTCAGTTTGAATGTATTTAGTCAGCTGCATTGTATTTTGTTTCCCCTAAACTCTATCCAAATAGTGTGCTTATAATTAGCTTGATTTCAAACAGCCCCCCCCTAATAATTTGCTAGAATTTTCTGTGGTGTTGATTTTTAAAAAGCAAATATATGTTGCACTTTGCAAAATGCGTGTGCACTCTACAAGTGCATTTGCTCCAGTGCTTTAGTAAATGAGCAGAAGCTCTGCTGATTTCCATCATCAAATCATATGCAAGCCACGAAGTGTTTTCATTAATTGCCCTTGCATGTGATCGTGTACTCCTTGCAACATGAAAGCCTTTTTACCTTACATCATTTACTTTAAGCTGGGGAGCAACTGCACTTGCAGAGTGGGACAACTGCAGTCTTGTAGCCTTTTTAATCCATAAATCCCTGTGTGTCCTAAAATTAATATTTTTTGGTAATTTCACCACCCCCTAAAATGTAATCAATGTTCCATCAGAGGGGGTGAGCAATCTGATAAGTGTGCCTTTCCATATTATTTCTTCCAGAAGATTTAAATTATTTATTGTTATACTCATGCTGTGGAATAATGTTTTTAATTGTATAATTTTCTTACAATGTTCGATTCAAAATTACTGATTTTTGTTTTCTTGTTTGATTCCCCAGTTTCCTTCAACGCCACAGGAATGGCAGACTGTGGCATCCCATTTTGCCACCCGTTGGGACTTTCCCAA